>CM061541.1:123110398-124310398 GCA_030864215.1 Capsicum pubescens
ATACAATTCTTGATAATGAAATCCGCAGAAAACCAATGAGTTCATAAGTCTCATGTCCGATCTTATTATAAGTTATAAGAAGTGAGATCTTCCAAAAGTAATGTTCATAAGAAAAGCAAAAAAGCTCTTTATCATCAAACTGACTCTCATTTTAGTTTAATCCTTCTTTGATCGGAATAGGAAGCACTTGGAATCAAATGAATTCGGACAAAGAAAGTGCGGAGTCACTAGTCCCGCTAACGTGATAATCGGGTTATGTTGGGCTATTCTCTAGTCACATCTAGGAAGACTCTCACGTCTACATCATAACACCAAGACGGATTGTATGAAGAGATTGATTTTCATTCTCGGATCACCGCTCAAAAATAGGTGGAGTTCTCCCCTTGAAGGATAGTTAAGTGTTGCAATAGGGGGTTGTTTAGCGAATGGGAAGAAGTCTCCATACCAACATAGAAGGCTTTGCAGCTATCCAGAACCAGAAGACAGCCTTACTCTATGGAGGTGCTAACGCTTT
The DNA here is from genome assembly GCA_030864215.1 of Capsicum pubescens. NCBI lineage: Eukaryota > Viridiplantae > Streptophyta > Magnoliopsida > Solanales > Solanaceae > Capsicum > Capsicum pubescens. The sequence continues at coordinate 123,110,913 of CM061541.1, forward strand.
ACTAATATAATATAATGAAAAAGTAAAAGCTTTTCTTCTGTTCTACGAACAAACTAATCTATACTACTAACTATAATCAGACTAGGTCTTCTAGAGTGAACTAGCATAGTAGAGTGAGATATATCAAAGAATAAACTAAGCCTTCAACCACAAATGGGGTCCTTTAGGCAGCCGATTGCCCCTTTGCTTCCACTGACTTACGTCGTAAAAACCCGTCAATGAAATAATGAAATGAAGAGAAGGGATTTTCCCATCCTATGAGCCCTGTGATCTCATGAGTCGTCAGTCACTCAGAGGATTTTATCGACCGGAACGCAGCGATGAAAGGCAAAGACTAGTATTTAGCATATAGCTAAGAGAAGATGGGGTTGTCTCTGTTACAATCATTTATAATCCTTGTCCTGAAAGCTTAGTGAGGAAAATCCTCGACAGAGAGGAAGTTTTTCTTTTAATGTTTTAAGGATGGCATATGATTAACTAGCGCAGGAGAGAGAGTTTGGTATTTCCTCGCTCAATCTCATATCAGTTAGTCGTCTTACTGTTGTCGAATAAGCTCTAAGGCAGTTGTATGGGAAAGAAAGTAGAGGAGACCCCACCCCATTCTGTTACCCTTTAGGGGAAAGAATCATTGTTCCCCCAGCGGAAGACTCACCAACAAAATCCGTCGTCTTGACTGTCTCTTTCTGCAATGAGTTTAGTGCTGAGATTGCCTACTCATCCATTAAACTTTACTGTTCCGTACTAAATTCCTTTTTTCACCAATCAACTGAAGAACCAATTAGTTGTAGCAGCACCTGCGACTGAAAAAGTAGCCCCAGAAAATATTCAAAAGAAGAGGTCTAGGGCTGGTTCCGAAAAGGGATCGAAGAGAATGTAGTTCATTCAAGGCTCAGACAGAATTAGTTAGAAGCACCTCCTTCTATTGATATTGACTTGATGTGATGCTATCTTCTCTCGCCCGTAAACCATAGGAAACATCCGCAGCAAACATCTTCAAAAAAGCTAGTTGGAGTTTGGGCAGTTGGTCGGAAAGTACCTAGTTCAGTGACGCCTATTGCCTTCGTCTTATTCAAACGTTATTGGCAGAATGCCTTCAATCTAGTCTTTAAGAAAGGAACCAATCGTCATGCTTAACATACACATTTTGTAAAACTTATGCCCCTCCTCTCTGTAAGTAGAATCAGGCTGAGCGATCTATATGAAGATACAATAGGAAGGAAGATACAAATATAGAAGAGAGAGTCTCGCATCCCAAGTGGAACATAGAATTCATGCTCAACACAACCTAATTGGTGAGCGGATGACCTCCATAGTTATAAGCAGCCAAACCCACTTTATTATGATTTTCCATTTTTTATACATAGTAAAAAAGAGGTCCTCAGGTCAACTCGCTTAAAAAAAGTCGATATTCAGTTGCTGTTTCATAAGCCCTATTCACTCCGTCATGATACGAGGAATGAATCTCAGCAGGGGCCCATCAGCCCCATCTTTGAAAAGAGAAGAAAGATATGCAGCTTGCTTGCGGCTTTTAAAGGGATCTTTCCTTCCTTCTCTACCTACTTCTCAATACCCTCTGCCCCTTGGAAAAGAGCCCGAGGCACCTCTTTACTGATAAAAAGAATAGATAGAAAGAATGGGTTGGCTTAATACATGATTTGAACCACTAGCATCTACTTTCGAACCATTCGCCTCTACTCTTTGTTGTGAAGCTCATTCCCCGATCCCTACATCAAATGAGTCTATTCTACGCTTTTAGGGTCGAAAGACTAAACCAAGACAAGTGAGCTAATGATGTCTCCTTCATCTGAAGATGAAAGAAGAATCTGAAATACATTGAGATCGCTGAAAAAGACACACAAAAATAGGAGAAGGAAGCAGCACCCTTTATAACCGCCATATATCCATCGATTGAACTGGATTACTGTATCAGGATCTAACAAATACCTTGGTGTAGTCATCAAATCCCAACCAGCTCCCATATCATAACACTTCCAAATTAGGCCGAACTTGATCATATCCAGATCTTTAGTTGACCTTCTCCAAGTTGTGCTACATATAGGAACATCCATAAGTTGATCTAAGGATACATTCTCAGACAACGCAACCGTATAATACCAGGAACACCATTTGAGCCACATTTAAACCCAATTGTGGATTATAGTGTGCTCTAAGATATCCCTTTCTTTATCGAACACCATCTCTTCAGGGAAGAGACGTATCTCCTTAGGTTTTAATTCCTTTCAAAGAAAATCCACTATCTTCCCCTTCAGATAAAGATTGAGAGGCTTCCCTCTTCCAATCCAATATTCTAGAGGTAGTGGATGTGACCGGTTTGGCTTTTGTGCAGCCGCCTTCAATCTTTCCCATCTTTTAGATTGGGTAGAATAAAGACGCGAACGAACTCTAAAACCAGCACCGCCTAATCTTTGTAAAATCGATATTCCTATCGGATACTTATTCGACACAGTGCAGAGTCCAAGATTTGTCCTACAGAACAATAATAACCTTAAAAATATTGGAGATAAATCAATTTGCATCGATTTAACCCAAAACTTCTTGGCAAACTCAACGGCACCAGTTTCCGATACGATAGACTTAGCATCAGAAATAGTAACGCCGATCCAGTAATTTTCTGTACTGCAGGGCCACTTATTTATCGGTGATTAGGATATCATCACCTAACAAAGCATAGTCCTTAAATGGATGATTAAGATGCGGGTATGCTTTCTTCGCCGCTAACCACACTATATAGTGATGGGACAACGAAAAGAGAGACCATGATCCGTAGTAACCTAATGGCTGACCACAAAGAAATGCAATCTCATACATTCTTTTAGTGATTGGTTTCCCAACCATAAAGATGTTGAGACCCAAAGAGCTGTTGACTATTGAAGATGCAAATGTATACCCAAACATATAAGACATAAGGGAATACATAACACTCAATGGCCAACGGTCCGTTGCCGATTTCAAGTCAAAGGAATAACATTCATTCTTCTTTCCTCTTCTCAATTTCAGCAAGGGACGCTCTTGGTCGAAAGTCCCATCCGTTGAACTATGAGATAGAACTTCCATTGCCCACTTATGGACAGGAAACAAAAGTCGCTGTTTTACATGATTGCAAATAGAGAACAACCGTCTCTTACCACCTCCCTGAATGGTCTGACTCAACCTACCTGTTACCAATGGCACATTTCTATATGGATATAAATAACCATCAAAATGTGGCCCTACGGATCTCTCAAAATATTCAAGAGACTCATTGGCAAACAGAAGGAAGCAGCACCCAACTCGATGAATCTGAAGCAGCAGATCTGCAAGACTCAGTCCTTCTTTCTTCTTTCTTAGTTTAAAGAGAGGAGAGGAAGGGAGAAGCGAACGGTTTTTGATCATTTTATTGACGAGATTTTCAATAAAATCTAAGATAGGGTAAGTGTGAAGAGTCAACTATTGCCCTACTTTTATTATTTCTTAGAAGAATGGCCCCGGTATACTCCTAAAAAGGCAATTCTCGCTCTACTGAATCGAAAGAATGACTCCAGCGTTTGGAACAGATAAGTTCGATACAGATAACAAAGAATAGAAATTGGAGAGCAGGTGCCTTTCCCTAGTGGAAGCCCTCCCATCCCAAAGGAAAATGCCTAGATTATTTAGAAAAAAAGAAGATGCGTCAGTCACGCATCCTAATTGGTGAGCTTATGCCGGCCATAGTTCCTTCCCTGCTCTTAGTTTGCTTTAAAGGCACCATTTTCGCGAGTAAAAAAAACATGTGGTTAACTGAATGGATCACAGGTTGCTGCTCCACAGTTTGAGTTCCTTGGTTCGCCCTTCCAGGCTTGGCTCCAGTCTCTACGGGCTCAGCAGCAGCTTCTTGGGATGGGCCACCAGCTTGAGGCTGTTCCTGATGCTGGACTTCAGCAATGGTAGCCACTTCTTCTTCAGTCTGAGAATCCGCCTCTTTGTCGCTTGCGGCCTGGGCGGCTCGGTTCGGTCGAGCCTGTGGGCGTGGTGTTTTGTCCGTACTTGGATCGGCAAATCGATTGGCGATTTGCCTTGCTTGGCTTACTTGCTTGATTGAAAGATTTTTCCCTTTGGACAGCTACTATGAATAAATGGATTGCCTCTATTGAACCTAGCCTTTCTAAATATCCTAAGAAAAAAAGCCAGCTGCTGCAAGTGTGCTTGAGAATGAGTTCACGCTCTTCTTGTTACAGTAAGTGCTGCAATTGAATCAGCTCTTGATACAATAGAATAGGAGTTCTTGGTGTAAGCATAACCGCAGTTGACTAAATATCCGCCGTGGTTGAATCACAAGGAAGAAAGAGGGTAGCGTAGGGTAGATTAGATTCGACGGTATGCCACAAGGTTATCCGAGTTCATAGGTGTCCTTGATTTCCCTTAATAGTACGAGGGGAACAGAACTCCCTTGAGATAGGAAAAATAAAAAGTGAGGTAGTGGACAACTAAGAAAGATTATCTTTTCAAGGCTAGAAGTGCTATAAAGGAAAGTAGGTAGAAGAAGGAGACAAGAACTATCTTGCTATACCTGAATCAGTTTGACTCAATGCTTGCACTTGGATCTTTCTCCCTAGATTCTTTCTACGATTCTAGTCAAGCCCTGCTAGTATCCCTCGAGAGCCTGAGCTACTATTTTCTTTTCCTTACCCATATATCACAGTTAGTACCCTCAAAGCCATTGCCTTTCAAGTAGATCATCTTTTCAATTCAGTCTTGTCCCGCCTGCTCGTTAGCAAGTGCCTCGGGCCCTGCCTCTCTTTTCCAACAATCTCAGCCAAGTGCTTCGTTCCTCTCCTTTTAGGCGAGCTACTTCGTTCCAGCCTTTCTCTTTTTATTTTGATACGCTTTCGGCTTGAACTCTATTCGTTTGAGCTCGCAACCCTTCTCGACCTATCTTTTCAGACTCATTCCCTTTCTCTTTTGAAACAATCTTAGTTCAAGCACTGGTCGACAGACTGATCTCCAACTAGATTTACGGAATGCACTCCGTCACAGGGAAGCGCAGGTTCGAGCCCAGCTCGTGAAAAGGCCTTTGCTATTAAAGGAGAATGAGCTTTCTCTATCTTCGCAACTCTAATTGTAACATGATCTGGGGAAGCTGTTTAGTAAGGAAAGATCGTATCCGCGTAGAGCAGCTAGGGCTAGAGCAGCAATCTTATTACTTCCGGCTGACTGAAAGGGAGAATAAGACTCTTTATTTGCCTTAGTTTGCGAAAGACCCCCGGAAATACAAAGAAGAGTAAGAATACAGTTTCTAACAAGTATAAATCTCCAGATTCAGCGAATAGAGAAAGAGCAGGTTTCTCAGCTGGAAGTCATGTCCCCGGCTAGCGGAGAAATGGAACTATCCTTGCGACTTCTTCCCTAGATTCATTCCTTCCTTAAGGGAAGTTCTCATTCGAGGATTTGAGAGGATTATCATCCGGCTCTTAATCAGCAAAAGAAGGAGTACTAGAGGTCTCACCCGGCGGACCAGTAAACACTTTACCTATGCGACAGTCAAATGAGCATTATACTGAGTCATTGGAAATCGAAGTAAGGGAATTGAAGACTTCCCCAATCGGAGAGAAGAGGAGTGACCTAACCACTTAGGAAGAATCGAAACCATAGAAAACGTTCCAGCTTCGCCGTCCTTACCTTCAATCCGATCTGATTCTGATTCTGCGGAAAGTCTTTCAAGTTCGGATACGATCACCCAATATAACCCTCCTTAATTGCCCTAGATTCTTGCCCATCGGGCATGGTGGCACATCCTTCTTGATTGGGCATCTTTTAGAGAGGAAATTGCATATGAATCAGGCATAATCTAACCCCTAAACTTCCCTCCTAGAGGCGGGTGCTTTACTTCCTGCTCTTTGTCCATTCGGAGAATAAGGTCTGAAAGGACAACTCTTAATAAGATTAGATGCTCGACCCAAACTATTAAATATCTCCTGATTCTCTTAAGGCCACAAATCATGAAAAGTCAGGCAAGAGCACTATCAAAGTTTGTTTCCCTGGAAGAAGAGCTGGGCAAAGACTAAGGGAATATCTTTTCATCGCTATAAGGCAGATGAAGTTCGACATCAATAAACAGAAAGACTTTCTTCTAAAATGCGTCATCCCAACTTTCATGCTTCTGGTTCCGTGGAAGGTGAAAGGGACAGGGACAGAACTCCGGGCACATAACTCCTGGGGAAGCACTCTCCAAGGACATAACAACATTCTGTCACCACAAGCTTAAGGCATTGGATTAGGATTCCCCCACCTCATAAAACATCATTTGATGCTTCTGACACATATGATATTAAAGAAGATGAGTCTTTATTTGCCTTATCAGACATAGTTTCTTTTCAATAAAGAGGCAGAGGATATGAGCATGACACCGCAGCTAGGCGTGGTTCCGCAGACTGTATACGTGGTAGGGCCCGCTTCAGAAAGTAGGTTTCCAAGCCCACAGATTCAAGAGTGAAGTTAGAGGCTGACTAGTGAAATAGGAAATTCAAATGAAAGAAGGTTCTTTCACCTTATATTGATTCTTTGTTCCTGCTTCAACTCATAGATGACTGCCCGAGGATCACTCACTCTACTATAAGACCACTAAGAGGGATTAGATTACCAACCCCACTTTCTAACTAAAACTTCAGAACAGCTACGCTTGTCTCCCGCTAAAGCAATTATCGCAGCTCCAGCTGAAGAAATTGTAACTGCTCTGGTAGATCAGAGCTACTCGAAAACCGTGATAGGTTCTTGAGATCAGAACTTCTTACAGCAGCCTTGACCTGGTCCAATGGAAAGGGAAAACGGAAAGATTGAGCATAAAAAAAAATCTAGAGAATGAGCTATTACGTGCAAACAATGGAAATTCAATAATAAGAGTCTGATCTTCTCGCTTAAGAATATGCAATTCCTCCGGAGTGAAGTTGTTGGGGGGAAGAGAAGATGAGGAAGCTAGTTTAATTGAGGAAGCCACTTTCTTTAATGTATACTAGCTGGTCTACAAAAGCATGACGCATGACGCTTCTCCTTTTTTTAGTCCACTCTCCCTTAGAAAATGGAGCTGCTTGAAAGAAGATTTCGAAATTACATAGGTGAATGTAGAGATCACCAGTTTCCTTGCTTTCCCTTAATAGTACGAGGGGAGTAGAATGTCAGAAGTGAAGTGAAACTATGAACAGACGACTCGATCCTTGACCTCTGCCTGCTCTACTATGGTGAATTGTGTGAACCGTCTCATCTAAAAACGTCAGATATCAGAGAGGTAACACTTTGATTTAGTTAATTATGTATTAACAGCTAGTACGTCGTTGTTGAGTTAGAATACCCCAAACAGTGTCATTTGAACACTTGGTTAAAAAAGAATTTTGAAGAAAGTCAAGCGCACCAAGTGCGTGTGATAACTAGAAATTCACAATTCTAAAGAGCCTTGAGTTTCCCATAGAAAGCATGTGGCTCAACAGTTTCAAGATTTAGGCAGAGTTTTGGTTATGTCTATCTTATCCACCATATATAACAATTCACTTTGTCCAACACCCAGGAGCAACGCTTAACTTGCAGTTCATGACATAATGGAGCATCTTAGACAAGATGAAATTGAGGATTTGTCATTGTCCCCTCCAGCTGTTGGCTCCATGCAGATTGCTGGAAGCAATGGCTTTGGCCATAACATAGAGTTCATGTCTCAAGCTTACCTCAGAAACAGAAGCTCTGAAATTGATATAGAGGTAGAGGATGATACATCAATTACTGATAAAGATCAACCCCACCCCATATTTCTCAAGGTAATTTTTTCTCTAACCAATCTTTCATTTCTCAAAAATGTTTCAAAGAATCAAATTGTTGATATATGTTTCAGAGTTTTGGCTTCTGCCATTTAAATAGTCTTTGAATGCAGTTCGCGGATGTTGAGTACAAGGTGAAGATTAGCCAAGCTTCCTCCAACAATCCTGTCAAGGCAGTTGTATCAAAGGTAGCTTCCCAGTTTGAGCATGACAATTACAAGCAGATACTCAAGGTTCGAAGAAGGAAGAGTGAAATTCTTGCCTTAATGGGGCCTTCTGGCAGTGGGAAAACAACCCTGTTAAAGATATTGGGAGGAAGATTGCAAGAAAATGTCAGAGGAACTGTCACATACAATGACATCCCATATAATACAGCTATCAATAGGAGGTATATTACCTATCCATCAATAATTCATTTTTCCTTCTCTCTTTCTATTGCCTTAAAACCAAGAATCTAAAAAAGTCTTTCTTTCAATGTACATGATTTTGTATTAACTTCCATACCGAATTGGGCAATGTTGTGCTAGGTGGGTTTTGTGACACAAGATGATGTTCTTTTTCCACAATTGACTATAGAGGAAGCCTTCATTTTTGCTGCATTCTTAAGACTTCCAAGCAAGATGAGTCGACGTCAGAAGTATGAAAGAGCTGAACTGAGATTACAAAGCACCACAATCTAAAACTGTCAAAAGAAATTGAATATGATTGTTACAACTGTTCATTCCAACATTTCACAATCATAGATGTCGTCACACGAAAATAGGTGGAGGACTTATTAAAGACATATCTGGGGGAGAGAGAAAAAGAACTAGCATAGGGTATGAAATCCTTGTTGATCCTTCTCTCCTCTTGCTCGACGAACCAACTTCAGGCCTTGATTCGTCCTCTGCAAGGAAGGAACGAGTCGGTTCCCCTTTCCGTCTTTTGGTAGAATAAAGAAAATAGATTCAAATTGACACCAAAAGAGTCTCTCTTAGCAATAATCGAGCCATCTACAATGGTAGAAATAGAAAAAGGATCCAAAATTATTTTCGAATAGAAACCAAAAGATACAACCACATAAGGAGTCACATAGGATAGAATGGAACTCGAATTAAGAAAACAGTATACGTCATAAGAGAAAAATTGTAACGTACTAGTAACAACATTAGGTGATGCCTCGGATTCCTGTCGTGATGCCAAAGCATACAACCTATTCCGATCAACACTAGAACCAAGAGCAGTAACAGAGTAGATACAATACCACTAGGTGTAGGAGTAGAAGATAAAGACACAAGAATCTTATTGACCCTCATAGCAACCTTATTAACCAGACAATCCCTTAGACAATGGACTGTCTTCCATACTTGAAAAATTTATCCCTTCCTTCATCGTAATAACCACGATGAGGATGACCATAGAACCAACAAAGAGGGCATGAATAAACTGACTGACCTCCGTTTGCCTGAGATTGGGCACCCTGTGCCTAGAAATTGTCACCACCTTGATGATACTTGTCACTTGACTGGTAAGGAGCATTAGCAGAAGAGAAGGAGCCAACACTCCCCCACTTCTTTTTATTCCATTTGCAATCATCTCGACCACCCTAAGACTAAGAACCTCCATATTCAGAAAAACTACTCCTCTTACCCTGTCGATCTCTAAACTCTGCTTGTTTCCTCTTCTTATTCTCTACCTGCTGCATATGAATAGTCAACCTAGAGATGCCCATATCTTTAATCAGCAAGGTATTCTTGCTCTCCAAAATTAAATCCCAATTTAACCTTGAAGTGAAATTTCTCATTCTTTCCCACATGTCAGCCACTAAATCATGAGCATACCTTGACAATTGGTGAATCTTCAAGGCATATTCCATGAAAGACATCTTTCCCTGCTTGATGTCCACAAAATCCTGCATCTTTGCTTCCCTCAACTCTTGGGGAAAGAAATGATCTACGAAGCCTTTAGAAAAAGTATCCCACAAGATTAATTCTTCAACATCACCCCTATCCTTGTCCCATGATTCATACCACTAATATGCAATATCTTTGAGCTAATAAGCTGTAAAGTTTACCCCCTCTACATTGGTAGTTTGTATCTCCCATAATATATTTTTTGTTTTATCTAAGAAGCTTGCAGATCCTCCTCCACCTTTACTCCAAAAAAAATAGGAGGACCCATTTTCATAAATTGGCCAACCTTTGGGGCCTCAACAAATAAAGCACCAGTCCCACCTCACTTAACCTTAGCAACGACCATCTGAGCAATAACATGAATAGACTAATGGAATTTTGCATTAGTCACCTTGCTTTGAGGAGGACTAGTTGCAACTGGCGGAACTCCAGAACTATTAGGGATAGGACCGTAAGATCAAAGATAAACCCCAGAATTAGGATGCACCCCTTCAGCATTACCACTAGATGGGATAGAAGAATTTCCTTATGTTCTAGATCTACGAGGCATGATCGGAAACATGAACAACAAGGATTAGATAATATTCCAGGATCGAGAATCCATGATTAAAAATTGAATAGCAAGAAAGTGGAACATTCCTAAATGCCTTGTAGCCTCTCCCTTATGAGTGTGGCATGCTACACACCCTTAAAACAGACTCTACTCGACACAGCTTTATGGACTTCTAATTAACCATGAATCTAGTCTCTTATACCAAATTGACATGACCCTATTAGGGGATTTGTTGTAATGGGCATCCCAGGTATGAACAACATAGAAGACCATCCCCATTACCCAACCCAACCTCCAGCCGCCTGCACTGAGTTGGCTGAATTTTGAGCATATAACAAGATAGAGAAATAGCTCACATGAAAACTCAAGGATAGGATCACAACCGTGACCGACACAACTGAGTCAAACCATCCCACACCAACCACATAACCGTACCAAACCATTCCAAAGTCAATAAACCAAGCGATAACCAAATAAGTTCCAAACATAATATAATTAATCCCAAAATAAAATATGATAGAAAAGTGAGAAATTATGTCCAATAATGTCCGGCCACCAGCTTATTCCAATGCCAAGGCCGACAATAATATCGATCCCGCCTATTCCAACGCCTAGAAGTACCATAAATCCTTTAACTAAAAGAGTAATAAATTCAGTTGGGACATGCCCCCAACCATGGCAAAAACCAATATCCAAAAAAAAATCAAAGATTCTGAAAATATCTATAACATGAAATGGAGCCTTATGAATTGATTAAAGCTCACCACTTCATTCCAAATGTTGATCCCCAAGTCAATCACTATGTAGAAGAACTAGAACGGCTTGTTTCTACATTGCGTGGGTATACAACTACTAGTAGACGGGTTAATGGGTTAACACTAACATGATCTCAGGATATATATTTATAAAACCATGCCGGTAAGGGTGACCATGTTTATCATGCATTTAAAATCTTTATGTGGGTTGTGTTGCTTTATCGTCCTAATCTACCCACAACCAATATGGGTTCAGTCCCTTCTGCTGAAAGGGCCCTAGTGCATGAAGCCAAACGACTAGGGAAGAAAAACTAGGATGAATAGTATGTCCCCCAAATATAAAGTGTGACATCATGAAAACGGTCACCAAGACCAACCTCACAATGGCAAATATGAGTTTCCAGTTGTTGTTCCCCCAGGACCTCAATCTTTCACGACTTTTCTACACATCCCACCATTATTGCCCAATTAAAACAATTACTAAACAACCAACAATCTATTAACCATTTATTAACCAAGGGATTTAGTGGTGGTATCATCATACTTTCAAGTACTATCCATAGACAACCGTATATAGGTTTAAGGAGACTTCTAAGTGCCCTTCCATTTACCATATTGAACCACTTAAGGAATTCCATGTATCCCACAAGCATAAACATTTACCCATTTACTTTTCTAAGCCATTTAAATCATGCATAATTCTTGGCCAAGTTTTAAAATAAGTAAAAGTTTTAGTAAAAATACTCAACGCAATGAAAATATGCTTATAGGTATTTTGTCAAACACATTGGGTGCACAATATGATAAAAACCAATTCCAATTACCATTAAACCATTCCCATGCAATCCAAATATCTAAAACCACCATTAATGCACATAAAACACAATTAAAACCATGGAAAACCATAATCAACCATTTGTATCGAAAAACCTAATTCATATTTGAAAACCAAAATCATACATTTAATAAAGTCATGAAAACATTTATAAAAACCATGCTTATAGTTAGAATCAACATTTAGGGAAGAAAACATGCCTTAAACTAAGATGATGTTTGAAAGCAATCACCAAGACAATCCCCAAATTAATTGTCTAGTTGAAACCCTAGCTTCCCTTGCCCAATAACTTTTGAGAGGATTATAGAGTGTTTTAGAATAGTTTCTAAAAGTTAATGAATGGAATAATAGGGTAAATAAACTCCCAAGTGGTTTACAATTCCTGGGACCTTATTAGGATAAGTGGGGAAATATCAAAAATACCCTCACTTAAGTTGAAAAAATCCCATCCCAGGGGTACGATTGACATTGATGAGTTATACCCTCCAATACAGTTGGTACCCTCCACTCGTATTTTATCCTCAACCTATGGATGCAACACTAACCAGCATATAACTCATTTAACCAAGTTTTGTCCGAAATGTATGATCCGTACACTTCATTTGTGCCCCTTGCAGATTAAACCCAAGGAAGATTTAGACACTATCCAACATGAGAGTCCATGGTGAGCCACTGTAACCTGGCTTACGACTCACGGTGAGCCACTTGTACTCTATTCTAACCTAATAACCAAGTCTAATATTAAGTTAAGGAACCAAATGATCCATACCCACCAATATGACTCGTACCCCTAAGTCGTATCTATTCCAATAACAAAAATCCATCCCACTAGACAACACTGGTCAGCATATGACATGACCATATCATTCCTACCCCATCATACGACTTATTCCCATGAGTCATATTGGGTCTAGAGACTAGAATTCTAGGAAATTTTCTAAGGGACAAAAATCAGGGCGTTATAAAGGGAGTAATGAGATTTGGAAAGAAGGGAACGATTAGTCCCCATTGTATTTGTCCCAATGAAGTAGTGAGGTGGGTTGGATAAGTATCTTACAAGTTAGAGCTTTCATAAGTAGCTGATGTCCATCTAGTTTTCCATGTATCAATGCAAAGAATGTCCATTAAGGACCTATCTTTGGTATTGCTGGTAAAAAGTATTGGGATGAAAGATAGTTTTTCTTATAGGGAGATCCCAATTAAAATTGTTGATCAGCGAGTTCAAAGGTTAAGGAAATAAAGTAGCTTAAGAAAAGTTCTATAGAGAAATCAATCATTTTAAAGAATAACTTTGGAAGCGGAAACAAACATGATGAGGTGATAACCTCAACTATTTACTTCTAGATCAGAGTTATTTTGAGTTGATATATCCTTTATAATCTATTTAATTCACTAATATCATGTCTAATGAGTCATTTTAGTTGTAAGTTAATATTTGAGGTGAGAGACTTCTGTTTTAGAGTAAGACAAGTTCTATATTCCAGCCAAAAAATCCTATAGTATGGGCTATTTTCCTTCTCAACCTTCATTTGAGGGCGAATAGACCCAAGGGGAGATAATGTTAGACCCCAAGATTTTAACAATTTTATTTTGATATTTCCTTTACGTTTTATTATGATTTCTGAGTTGAATTATTATAAGGAATGATAAGAAACCATTAGAATGTGTTTTAGAATTTTTGGAATACGTTTTGAGATATTTTCGGACCCCAAAATAGTTAGGGTCCATGTTAAGGGCGTGCCACAGAGAGGATGGACACCCCTATGCAAAAATGAGTGGCGTAACACAATAAAGGCATACCACACCAGCTGGTTTTTATGACAAGGACATGCCACACCCATGGCTTGTCACAAAAAAGGCATTTCATGCCTTGGGAGTGGTACGATCATGGCGCACCACGCCCAAGGGTGCAAAAATACCAAATGTTGTTTTTTTCTCAAATTTCTTCAAGGGATTTTTTTTACCTCTTAAATGATTTCCTGACAATATTAATCATGATTAACACCCTCATAACTAAAAAGTTATGATATATCTCCCCCAAAACCCTCAAGAACACAAAAAAAAGAATTTCTTCTGAAACTTTCAATCTTCCAAGGTTCCAAATTGAGTTTTCTTCAAACAAGTCTCTAAGTCTAGGTATGTGGGTTTTGAAAAAAGATAACCTTTTCTCCTTATGCCCAAAAAAGTTGATTTTTCAATTGAATTTATGCGATTTCAATTAGGATTCATACCCATTTTTTCTTATTTTCAAAATTATGATATTATCATGTGATTTAAAGTTCATTTAGCATAGAAATTTACTTTCACTGATGTTTTTACTTACATGATTGTTATTATGAGATGAATTTGAGTATTTTGACATAAAGTTCCATGAGTTGATAAATGTAAATGATTTTCATCGTGATTCAATTAGTTTACAAGTAAAAGTATGTGAATTTAACATGATTCTCTGAGTTTAAAAGGAGTTTAGATTACAACATCAAATTATAGATTATTACCGTATGATTCAAATTTCAGTTTTGATCTTATTATCTTATATATGACATGAAATTCACATGTTTCTTTATGATTATGATTTTAGCAAGAGAAGCATAGTTGGTTTTTATTTTATAAACCCATTGGCTATTTTAAGGTAAATTTCATAAGTGTGAGCATATATATTTTGGATGTAGTATTTAGCACTGAGAGGGTTTAACTTATCCTATTTTCCAAAACTATATGCCACCATAGGTTTAAAGGACCTCGCCAGAGAGTCTTTTGCTTGCCCAAATAGGCTCAGTTTAGTGATTAGTCTAGTTCAATTCAGGTTCTTTATTGATGGCAAGGATAGAATAGCACTCCTTAATGTGGGTCATGCATTGGATTCCATGCTAGTTCACATGGTTTATATTGATGATAATTAACTCCCACAAAAAAATAAGTAATTAGAAACTAAGTATATTAACTCACCTAATTTTTCATATTGTACTTTGTTACTCATGCTTTTATGATATGTCAGTTTTTAATTTATTTCAATATCTTTGTGAGCCTCTTTACACTTAGCATGCATGATATATAAGTATGTTCAGTTTCAATTTTACTTAGTGAATTCACCCCTACATAATCAGTATATTCTTGAAATACTAACCATATAAATGTTCGTATGGATACATTATTTCATAATGTAGGTTTTGGTGCTTACCTACAGTAGCACGACTAGTCCCGATTAACATTTTCTTTATTTAGCCAGCTGGTGAGTCCTTATAGTTCGAGGGCCATACTTGTATCAATTTGAGATACTTATTTTCATTATTTCAGTGGTTATACTTTTAGTTTTGGGTCAGCTGGGGCCAGTCCTGGTGGATCTTTAGTTTCAATTAGAGGCTTGTCAAGATTAGTTAGACAATATGTTCTTTTAGATTCTCATGGTTTTTAAATAATATAGAGTTGTAGTGTTTTGTTGAGATTTTTTCTGTATCTGAACCCAGTTTATAATTCACTTAGATTTTTTATCATGTTTAAAAGTTTATCTTATTAGATTTCAGAGTTTAATACATATCATGGGTTAGCTTTGGGGATAATTTTAGTACTAAGCACCATGTGATGATTTGGGAGTATCTTCGGGTCGTTACATATACTAACCTCCAAAAAATTTTGAAGAATAATGGTAATAGAGTTTGTCAGTATAAATTTAAAGTAGATGTTGAGCAAGTTGAGAAGAACGTTATTGTAATTCAAAACTTGAAAAATGTTTGATTGATGTTCCTTGATTTTAGGCACTATTTGAGGAGAATTAGGGGGTAAGAAAAGGGTAGGTGAAATATATATATATGATATCTGAAAAGAGAGTGTAAAAATGGGATTTTTGTATTATTTTTTAGGAGTGGAATTTTTAAGTAATATTAGTAACTTGAGATGTAGTTTCAAGTAATTTTTGTTTAAAACTTAGTACATAATTAAATTAAACAGTTCATTGTAAGCCTAGATATTAATGGTGAAAAAAAAGAGTAATCCTAGATTCAAATGATAATGCTTAGTAGTAAATCAAATAACTATCCTTTCGAGATCAAGAATAAATTCTAGTAAGGCTCTACTAGAAAGTTTTAGTGATAATATTAAAAAATGAGAAAAAGTTTCACATTGATGGTTAATGAGATGGGTTGTCTCCTTATAAGGATTAGATTGCGCAATCCTTGTCCATACTTTTAGGGTATGATTTAGGTCCAAAGTTGATTTTACAAATAATTTTTCTTAAACAAGCCAATATTAGGTCACAAAGCTAGTGCCAGAAAATATTATTTCTAATAATTGCGAATATTGTATGACCCAAGAAACTCCTCCTTCCCCCATCTTTAATTTTGGTAGAGTAATTAGAAAACTAATGTAGGGCTGCTAATAAATTTTTAAATTATTTAATGAATATTAGTTCAAAAGGTCAGAATTGTATTGGAATGACCCTTCAGGTCATTTTCCATATTTCCACATATTTTCATTGTCAGAAGTTTTCAATAGCCGCCCAAGCAATTTATTACTTACTGGAACTGATGGTTCGATTATCGGGAAGTTCAATTGGTTATTAGAGCTATTTCTCTATTTTGATGTCTCCGCTAGTTCAAACTATCCACCAAGTAAAAACATTAGTTAAATGACCTCGAATACAAGTTCTGACTATTTTAGCAGTTCAAAAATATTAATTTTAAGCTAGGAGGACTCTTGGATTGGCTCCTGAGGTACCCGAGCTCATTTCAAGCTATTAGTTTAAAAGTTAAAAAATTAGAAATTAGGTATGGACCCACATTTCATCAAAACAACCTCGAATGGAAATTTTGACTGTGCCATTGAGACTAGAACATAGAATCTGGTACAGTTACATAGTTAGTTTGCGCATATTGAATTCTGGATGAATCTCAATGGGTTGGCAGAGACTGGAAAAAATTCTAAGTCTAACATGTAAATGGTGAACCCGTGATCGTGTGCCCTAAAACACGATCAAAATTTGGCGGCACCAATAAGTGTCATGATTAAAATATATTTAGTCATAAACGTGAGACCTTAGGCAATTCAGGAGAGCTGCAATTGCAGGGCTAAGTATCACAATCAAAATTTACTTGGACAACCCCAATATACCGCTATAACAAACATTGGGTCGCGATAGTGAGACCCGAGCGCCTAGTATGTGTATAAATAGACCCTTTTTGCATTATTTTTCCCATTCTTCATCCATTTTCTTGAGAGCTAAAATCCTAAATGGTGACATAGCTTAAAATTAGAGCTTGTGGGTGATTTAGGAGGTTGTCTAACACTTGGTTACATGATTATCTTCCAATTTATGGAAAGATTCTACCTTTTCATGGTAGAAATTTCCATTTCTTACTAAAAAATCCCAAAACCTTAGGGGATTAGTTTTAGCCCCAAATTAGCTCAAATTTCACCCATTTTAGAAGGTAATGACTCATTTAGCATGGGTAAACATTGGGATGGTTTTGAAAATATGATTTTTCATAGGCTTGTGATAAAAGGCCTAGATTTTAGGGAAGGTACAGTAGGAACCGTAGTGGTTCCCGATTTTGAGGAGGTAGTTCTCATGTTGGGTATTCTCCGCATCCATCTTTTTAGACTTAGAGTTAGCCTAGTCGAGAAGTTTAGGCAGATCTTTAAATAACTGATGAAGGTCAGTCTTAGGCTAGTGGTTTCCCTAGTATGGGTGGTGATCGGTCATCGAGAGGTTCATCCATGGGTCAGTCTAGATGTGGTGGTTATTTTGGGTTAGCTAAATCTGCTGGTTCTAGTTCTACTCAGATTTCCTATTTTAGTTATGGACTTTCTAGTCATTATTCACAAAATTGCCCTAGTTGTAGGGTGATGGTTGTTTCAGCTCAAGGTGCAGCCTCTATTAAAGTAGTTCATCCCTTGGGTAAGGGTGATTCCTATGGTTGCAGGGATAGTTATCAGTGTGTTTGAGGTGGTTCTCAGGCAGATAGGATATGAGGTTGATTAGGTTCCCAGCCAGATAGAGAGCATGGTCAGTTATATACAATACCTTCTAGACTCGAGGCTAAGACTTCAGATGTTGTAGTTAAAAGTTCAATTTTGGTGTGCCGCAACTCGGCTCTTGCTTTATTTGATCCAAGATCTACTTATTCTTATTTATTTACTTATTATGCACCCTAGTTGGAGTTGCCTAGTGATTTATTATATTTTTCTTTGCACATATCTACTCCCATGGGTGATTCTTTAGTAGTGGATCGAGTATTCAGATCATGTTTTGATAGTTAGTGATGTTGATACTAGTGCTGATCATATTATTCTGGATATGCTGGACTTTGATAAGATCATAAGTGTGGATGGGTTATCCCACTATCACGCAGTGATAGATTATTTTGGCAAGACCGTTACCTTAGCATGCCCGATATACCCCCCAGTTATGTGGCAGAGAGTGATCATATGGTGTCTAAGGATAATATTATAGTAGGCTCGGCTATGATAGAGATGA
This sequence comes from Capsicum pubescens, assembly GCA_030864215.1. Classification (NCBI taxonomy): domain Eukaryota; kingdom Viridiplantae; phylum Streptophyta; class Magnoliopsida; order Solanales; family Solanaceae; genus Capsicum; species Capsicum pubescens. The sequence goes on from CM061541.1 coordinate 123,129,198, forward strand.
TTTATGATTGGCCTAGACCTACCTATCCAATAAAGGTTTGTAGCTTCATTAGTTTGGACGGTTATTATAGATGCTTCATTGAGGGTTTCACTACTATTTTATCCCCTATGACCAATTGACTCAGACGGAGGTTCCTTTTTTCTTATTTGAGGAGTGTGAATCTAGATTTAGAAAGCTCAAGGATTTTCTTACTTCACCTCATGTATTAGCCTTTTCTGTTGACGATGAGAAATTCAACATGGTTTGTGATGCTTCTAGTGTTAGTCTAGGTTACATATTGATGCAGTAGGGTCGTGTTATTACTTATGCTTCTAGACAGCTTAAGGTCTATGTGTGCAACTACCTACTCATTATTTTGAGTTGGCAGGAATAATTTTTGCACTTAAGATTTGGAGACATTATCTTTATGGGGTGCATGTCGAGATTTTCATCGATCATCATATCCTTTAGCATCTTATGACCCATTGAAAGCTTAATGCTCGATGGAATAAATGGAAGGAGTTGCTTAAGAACTTTGATATTTCCATGTTGTATCATCCGAGTAAGGCGAATGTAGTAGTTGATGCCTTTAGTTGTAAGGCGATAAGTATGGGTAGATTGGCTTGTATATAAATTTCTCAGATGCCTTTGGCATGAGATATTCAGTACTTATCCAATTTGATGGCTTACCTAAACATCTCAGATCCTAGAAGGATTTTTATAGTGTGAAGGTGAGGTCCTTACAATTTGAGTAGGTTTGTGATTGTCAGGAAGAGGATGGTGAGCTTTGCTCCCTTTATGATCAAGTGTCGAGTATTGAGTCTGGGAGGCACACTAATGATTCTGAGGGTTTTTTGAGGTTTGATGGTCATATTTGTTTTTTTATATTGGTAATTCGATTCAATCAATTTTGCATAAGGCTCACAGGTCTAGATATTCCATTAATCTTGGTACAACCAAAATGTATAGAGATTTAAGGAAACACTTTTGGTAGAGTGGCATAAATATAGATCTGGCAGACTTTGTAGCTTGTTGCCTATGTTGTCAACAGGTAAAGGTCGAGTATCAATAACCTAGTAGTTTGACTTTAAGGTTATCTATTCTCGAGTGGAAATGGGAACTGGTTGCTATAGACTTCATTAGTGGTTTGCCTCATACTTCCCGTGGTTCTGATGGCATTTGGGTAATTGTAGATTGTTTGACCAAGTCAGCACATTTCATTCCTATTTAGATGACCTTCAGTGTTGAGAGGTTATCCCATATCTATGTTTGAGAGATCATCCATTTGTATGGGGTGCCTATTTCAATTATTTTGGACCATGGATCTATGTTCACTTCGAGGTTTTGGAGGGCATTTCAAGAAGAATTGGGTACCCAAGAGGATTTGAGTACAACCATTCACTCGTAGTCCATAGTTAGTCCGAACAAACTATTTAGGTATTTGAGGATATTCTCCAAGCTTGTGTTATCAATTTTAGAGGTCAGTGGGATCAACACTTAGCCTTGCCAAAGTTAAAATATAATAACAATTATCATTCAAGTATTTAGATAGCTCCTTTTAAGGCTTTGTATGGTAGGAGATATCCAAAAATAGAGTGATCTAGGACATGTGCTACCGCTACATGCGATGAGGGTATCGAGACCAAGCCTTGAGATCCTTCTCCTATTCATGGATGACTAAAGGTCATGGACAACCATGAGATATATCCCCAGCTAGGGGATAGGATAGGCGTCCTCCACCAGACCCTATTGCTACTCATATGGAAGAGATTTTTCTACCTCAGCCAGCGATAAGCCAAGCACCAGCCCAAGTTCCACAAGGATTTATTTCCTCTTTATTTCTCAGAGATAGTAAGGTTTATCTTTTAGGGTTAGTTAGTGGTCCAACATCTAATAGTGCATAATCTATGAATTAGATTGGTCCAGAGATGTGGGCGATGCCTGTAGTTGGTGGTGCAATGTATAATAGTGCATAATCTATTAATTGAGGTTCCTCCTACGTTGGTGGTTGCTAGTTTCTTTGCCAGTGGTTATCCAACATTCTATGTGTGCGACGATCAGAAGATGTAGGGTAGGTTCTTGAGATTGGCTCTATTTAGGTTTTCTAGGTGCTCTGGGCGAGGATGCATATGTGTTTCTGATTACTTGTAAGGATAGGCTCTGTAATTTGGGCCTTGTTGATACTCGTGGTGTGGGTTACATAACATTTTAGTTTTACTTAGCTGCTCGACATTGGCGGAGAGGTTATATGGATTCTAGACCAACTAGATCTTCTTTTTTGATATGGCCTTAGTTCTTTGGGATGTTCTTAGAGAAGTATATGCCCCCCAGTCTTAGGTATCATTTTAGGGATCAGTTTAGAGTAGGGCTCTCCATGACTATTATAGATTATGAGGATCATTTTTATGAGTTGACTAGGCATGCAACTTCTACTTTAGATACTAAGTATGAGCGAGTTTGTTACTTTATTAGAAATTTGAGAGTTCCCCCTCGTATGTCTACTCAGAGTTTGGTTATTGAAGGTAGGTATTTTGCTGAGGTTTTTTATCATGCTTAGATTGTGATGAAGATGCATCATGACACCCGTGGGGGCAGCGATAAAAGAATTAGAGATCAGGGCAGTTTTAGAGGGAGTCATAGTAGTTCCTGGTTAAGAGGTAGCTATTTTCATGGTAGATATCCCCCACATCTATCCTATCATCCCTAGAGCCAGCCTAGTCGATCTATTTAGGAAATGCTTTAGATTATTGATGATTGTTTAGGCAGTGCTTCAATTCCTGAATGAGGTTAGTCTAGTACTAAGTATTGCCCTTGGTTAGGGCAGTGGTCAGTCTTCAAGAGGTGCATCTTTTAGTCATTCTAGACATGGTGTTTATTCCTGGTCAGTCATATCTATTGGTTCTAGTTATGCTCAAGTGACATGTTATATTTATAGAGCTCATTGTCACAATTTGCAAGATTTCCCTAGTCATGGGATGATTATTTTCTTAGCTCAAAGTGTTTCCATTATTAGATAAGTCCATCCCTCAACTAGAGGCGGTTCTTAGGGTCGTAAGGCTAGTTTCCAGGGTACTCAAGGAGGTTCTCAGAATGGTAGAAAAGGAGGCCGGTCTGGAGCCAACCAAGTGGCAGGCGTGGTCAGTTGTACGCAGTACCTGCTAGATCTAAGGAGGAGTCTTTGGATGCAGTTATTACAAGTATAATTTTGGTGTACCATCAGTCGACCTTTGTTTTATTTGATTTGGGATAAACTTATTGTTATGTATCTACATATTATGCTCTACGGTTAGAGTTATCTTAGGATTTTTATCTTTTCCCTTGCGTGTATCTACTTCCATGGGTGTTTCTTTAGTAGTGGATCATGTGTTCAGTTTCTGTGTTGTGACTATTAGAGATATTGATACTCAAGCTAATCTTATAGTTCTAGAGATTATGGATTTTGATGTGATTCTAGGCATGGACTGGTTGTACCACTATCATGCGGTCATGGACTATTTTTCCAAGACCACCTTATATATACTCAGTATACAACTAATTTTATAGTAGTGAGTGGTTAGCCGAAAGTCGACGAGGATTATTTCTTATGTTCATTCTAGGAGGCTTATTTCGAAGGATTGCCAGTCTTATCTTGTTTATGTTTGTGATACTTGTGTGTAGAGTCTATCGTATGGCTCTGTTCCTGCAGCTTGTAAGTTTCCTAATGTGTTCCCTTCGTACTTGGCTGGTATTCCCTCTGCCCTGAGATTTAGTTTGCTATTGATTTTGAGCCTAGCACCCAACCTATTTCTATGCCACATTATCGTATTGATCCTTCCAAGCTTGAGAAGCTAAATTCTTAGCTTTAGGATCTTCTTGGTAAGGGTTTTATTAGATCAAGTGTGTCTCCCTGTGGAGACCTTATGTTTTTTATGAAGAAGAAAAATGGATCCATGCGTATGTGTATTGATTATAGGTAGCTTAATAAGGTTACAGTGAAGAACCATTATCCTATGCCATGCATTCTACTAGCTTTAGGGTACAGTGGTGTTCTCTAAGATTGATTTGAGATCAGGTTACCATCAGCTGAGGGTTTGGGTTGAGGATATCCGAAAGATAGCTTTAGGACCCATTATGGTCATTTTGAGTTCCTTATGATATCTTTTAGGTTGACTAATGCCCCAATCGCATTTATGGATTTTGATGAACTAGGTGTTCAATCCTTATTTGGATTCTTTTGTGATTGCATTCATTGATGACTTCATTATGTACTCTAGGAGTAGAGAGGAGCATGCACATTATTTGAGGATTATGCTCTAGACTTTAAGCGATTATGTGCTTTATGCCAAATTCTCTAAGTGTAAGTTCTGGCTTGAGTCAGTGACATTCCTTGGACATGTGGTGTCTAATGATAGTGTTATGGTAGACCCAACCATGATTGAAGTGATTCATGACTGGGCTAGATCTATATATCTGACTAAGATTCATAGCTTTATTGGTTTGTCTAGTTATTACAGATGAATCATCAAGGGTGTTGCTACTATTTCAGTGCCTATGACCAAATTGGCTTGGAAGGAGGTCACTTTTTTATGTCTGATGAGTGTGAGTTGAGCTTTGGACAAATTAAGGATTTTCTTACTTCAGCTCCTATTCTAGTTCTTCCTTTGGACGGTGAGGGATTCACCATGTATTATGATGTTTTTGTTGTTGGTCTAGGTTCTGATTTAAAACATCAAGTTCATGTTATTGATTATTCTTCAAGACAACTTAAGGTTCACGAGAGCAACTAACCCTCTTATGTTTTAGAGTTGGCAAAAGTCATTTTCACACTTAAGTTTTAGAGGAATTATCTCTATGGTATTCATTGTGAGATTTTCACCAATCATCACAGTCTTCAGGATCTTATGACCCAGAAAGATCTTAATACTAGATAGCGTAGATGGATGGAGTTTCTTAAGGATTATGATATCTCTAACTTGTGTCATCAGAGTAAGGAGAATGTGGTAGTAGATGCGTTGAGTCAAAAGACAGTGACTATGGGTATCTTGGATTGTATTTCAGTTTCTCAGAGGCCGTTGGCATGGGACATTCAGTCCTTTACCAACTTAATGGTCTATCTTGATATTTCAAACCCCAGGAGGATTTTTGCTAGTGTTGAGGTAAGGTCTCTGCTTTTTGAGAAGATTTAGGATCATTAGTTTGAGGATAGTAAGCTTCTCTTCCTCTGTTATTAGGTGGTAAGAGGTGAGTTTGAGAGAATGACCATAGATTTTGATGGTGTTTTGTAATTTTATGGCTATATTTGTGTTTTGTAGATTGATGACTTGATTCAGTTGAATCTGCATGAGGCTTACTATTCTATTTATTTGGGCACAACTAAAATGTATAGAGATTTGAGACAACATTATTGGGGAGTGCAATGAAGAGTGATGTGGCAGATTATGGAGCTCATTGCCTTTATTATCAGTAGGTAAAGGTCGATCATCAATGACCAAGTGGTTTGATTCAGAGATTGCACATTCTTAAGTAGAAATAGGAGCATATTACCATGGATTTTATTAGTGGTTTTCCCTGTACTTCCCATGGTTCTGATGGTATTTGGGTCATCATGGATCAATTAACCAAGTTAGCATATTTATTTCCTATTCATATGTCCTTCAATGCTGAGAGGTTATCCCGTATCTATATGTATGAGATAGTCCATTTTCATGGTGTACCCATATCTATTATGTTAGATAGAGTTTCCATGCTAACTAGTAGCTTTTGGAGAGCGTTTTAAGAGGTTTTGGGTACTCAGGTAGATCTTAGTACAACCTTCCATTCGCAGACCAACTGCCAGTTCGAGTGGACTATTTAGGTTTTTGAGGATATGCTTTGTTCCTGTGCTGTGGACTTTGGAGGCCAGTGGGAGGAGCACTAATCCTTGGTAGAGTTTTCTTATAACAACAGTTGTCATTCGAGTATTGAGATGGCACCTTTTGAGTCTTTGTATGGTAGGAGATGTCGTTTTCATATTGGATGGTTTAAGAATTCCAAGATTTAACCTCGTGGTACTTATTTGCTGCATGAGTCATTAGATAGATTCAGGGTGATTCAGGATAGGTTGAGAGCATCTCAAAGAAGGTAGAAGGTCTATGAAGATCGTAGACTTCGTTCCTTGAGATTTGGAGTTGGTGACCAAGTAATCCTTCGAGTATCACCCATAAAGGTTGTGATGAGGTTCGAGAGACAGGGCAAGCTCATCCCTAGATAATTACACCTTTTGAGATTCTTCGCACAGTTGGTGAGGTGGCTTATAAGTTAGTTCTACCTTTAGGTTTTTCTACTATCTATCTATTTTTCCATGCTTCTATGTTGTGGTGATATATTCTTTATCTGTCTTATGTGCTTATATAGGAATCAATCTAGTTTGATGCGCGTTTGACCTTCTTTGAGGAGTCGGTGCTTATTTTAGCTAGTGATGTTAGGCGGTTGTACACTAGGGAAATTCCTGTAGTTAAGGTTGAGTGGAGACATCACCCTTTGAAGGAGGCCACTTGGGAGAAAGAGAGAGAGATATGGACCGAGTATCCTTAACTGTTTAAGACTTTAGGTATATCCTAGCCATTAACATTCACACATGAAAGTTCCTTTAGTAATGGATATTGTACTGACCCTTTGGGTCATTTTCCAAATTTCTACTAATTTTAACCGTTAAAGCTTCTCTATAGCTTCCCCAGTCATTTATGACTTGCTAGAACTGGCAGTTCAGTTTTCGGGCAGTTTGTTTGTTTTTAAAGTCATTTCCCTATTTTAAAGTCTATGCTGATTCCAAATGGACACCGAGCAAAAACTTTAGTCAAATATCCTTAAATGAAAATTCTGACAATTCTAGTAGCACTGGAATATCGATTTTAGTCTTGGAGGACTCTTTGTTTGGGTCATGATAAATCGATATCATTTTGACCTATTGGTTAGAAAGTTAAGAAATTGGAAATCAGGTGTGGGACCCATCTTCAATTAAAACAATCTCGAATAGAAATTTCAACTGTGCCAATGAGTTCAGAACGTCAAATTTGGTATGATTACATAGTTCATTTTCATATACGAGATTTTAGATGAATCCCGAGGGGTTGGTTGAGATATGTTCCGAGTCTCAGTTGTAACTTGTGTAGCCATGACTGCAAGACCTAGATCACGATTGCGATCTGGAAGTACTAGCAAGTTCCACAAACGCAATGTATTTGGTCACGAATGTGACACCTTGGGTAGTCGAGCAGAGTTGTTATCGCGGGGCTAAGTATCGCGATCACGATTCACATGGGCAACCATAATATACTTCAATCACAAACATCAGGCCACGATAGCAAGACCCAAGCAGTTGGTATGGGTATAAATAGATCCTCCTTACAAGATTTTGCCTATTCTTCATTGATTTTCCTGAGATTTGAAACCCTAAATGGTGAGATTGCATAAAATTGGAGCTTATGGGTGATTAGGGAGCTTGTCTTACACTTGGTGACGTGAATATCTTCCAATTTGTGGTAAGATTTCACGCTTTTCATGGTAGAAATTTCCATTTCTTGTTAAAAGATTCCAAAACCTGGGGTTTTATTTAATCCCAATATTAGCCTGAATTTCACCCATTTTAAATGGCAATGAATCCATGAGCATGAGGGGGCATTGGGTTGGTTTTGACAATGTGATTATAGGACCCGTATGGGATTTTGATGTGATTTTTGGACCCAAGGAATAATAGTGCAATATGGGTATCATTATTCTTGTATTGATGAGTATAATGCTATTTTGATAGCTTGGCATCTTGCGAAAGCTTCATGAAAGAGAAAAATGGTCATTTAGCGGATCTTTTGAGCTTTCTTCGACATTCAAGTAGGCTATGTTTTACCCCTTGTTGGATTGAGCTAATTCATAGTATGTTTATGATAATTTGTTAGATATGGGATGGTTTTAGGTGTTTGTGTGATAAATTGAAATACTTGGGATTAGTTGGAGCATTTGGGCAATTTTGGTTATCATTTTGGGCGTGATTAGCCTAGTAAATCTTAACTTAAGGTGAAGTTGACCTTGTAGGCTTATTCGTAGGTCAGAAATTCTTTTGTTACTGAACAAAGTAGAAGATATCCTTGGTCACTTGAGTTTAGGGTAAAACTTACCTAATTGCCAATTCCTTAGGTGGAATGAACTTAATTGCCTATACAACAACAAACCCAGTATATTCCCACATAGTGGGGTCTGGGGAGGGGAGAGTGTACGCAGTCCATACCACTATCTCTAACGAGGTAGAGAGACTATTTTTGATAGACCCCCGGTTCAAGAATTACTATCAAATATAGGCTCCTAATTTCCTATATTAGGAGGAATTACTATCCCAGGGCTAGGTGCTGCTGGTTCAACATTTAATAGTGGATTTAGATACCTTAGCTAAGTATGGGGTAGACAATGCTTGATAAATGATTTAAGGGACATAGAAGTGGGTTTTTCGACCCACCTTAGTCCAAAACCTATGATAGTTATTGAAGACCCTTTGATATGCCTATGAATGTATAGGGAGACGGTTATTTCAGTGATATTTAGATTCCTTGATATTGTTAATTCTAATGATTGACATTGAAATTAATGCTTAACGAGTATGCTATGAATGTGATGTTGATTAAGCTTGTGTTATTAATGAGCTATTGAATATGCTATTAATTAGGCCATTGATTGAGACAACGAATGAGCTATTAACTATGCTTATGACCATGATCATCGATAAATTATCATTTATGCGTGTTTTCATCCTAGATACCATTCTTATTGACTATATTAGCAGTTATGTTATTGATTATGCCAAGGATTGTGCTTATTTACTATATTGGAAATCATGTTATTGTTTATGCTAGCACTCACCATTTCAATTATGATTTCTGATCAAGTTAGTATATTATATTCTTGTTTATGCTATTAAGTACTCTATTGATTATGCTATTGGCCAAATTGATCATCATATTAATTATATATATACCCAACAAGGCTGGAGGATGATTATGATGATATATATGCCCGACAAGGTCGGAGGATGATTATGATGATATATATGCCTGGCAAGGTTGGAGGATGATTATTCTGGCAAGGATGAGGGATGATTATGATGATATATATACCCGACAAGGCCGGAGGATGATTATGATGTTGTACGGATGTCTGGAAAGATCGAAAGATGATTATGATGATATTTATGAGGATATTGTTGAATATCCATACCAGTTTGAGTCTGGCTATATGTATTATACAATAATGATAAACTTAATATGATATGCGGACATTGGAGGTGAGATTAACAATACATTTAAGTCTAAAATAAGGAAAGAGATATAATCTAGTATGATATGAATAGACTCTAGTGATAGAATAATTAGTTGATAAATATTGGCTAGTTGACAAATGTTGGTTAGTTGGTAAATAATGACTAGTTGATAAGTGATGATTAGTTGCTATATGTAGATTAGTTAATAAGTATTGTTTAGTTGATAAAGGATGATATATTGATACATGAGGACTAGTGTTACATGATAGTTAGTTGATAAGTGTTGACTAATTGGAAAATGATGAATATAGTCAATCGATGGTTATAGTATGTCATGATTTGGATGAATTGCAATTGGATTATCAGAGTTGATAAATGGTGGTGGTGTGTTACTTTATGTTGTTTGTACCTTTCAGGCTTATGGAGGATTGCGATGGGTTATTTACTTTTCCGCACTCATTTGCATATAGGAGCCAATATTTTAGTTATGATTGGTTGTGTTGATGCTTTATGTTACATTATGCTATTATCTTAGTTTATTTACTTGTTTATGCACAATGGTGTTGGGGTTACTTTAGGTTTGTCTATACCTTGTCTTAGTAATGTTATCTCACATTTTATCATTCTCATATCATCATTTCACTTAGTCGGCTAATGATGCCTACTGAGTACCCATGATTTTGGTATGCATACTACACTTCTGTACCTTTTTCGTGTCAATCTAGGTACTAGTTGCTGCCATTAATCAACATTCGTGTTGAGTTGGTATCCGGAGATAGGGTGAGCTCTTCGATTCAAAGTCACCTATTTCCTTCTATCTTTCTATTTTGAGTCTTTTTATTTCGAGACAGATGTATTGACTATTCTTACTACATGGGTTGTATTATTATTACTAGATACTCTTGTACTGGCTCTACCAGGTCGTGGGATGGTATCTATATTGACTATCTTTATCTATTTCAAATACTATGCTTATTTATAAGTTGAGTTGTGGATTTTCACCTTTGTTGGGTACTTTTCACCAAGTCAACCCATTGTGTTTAGCTCTAGTTTACAGTTTGGCTTACCTACTGGCGGAATAGAGTAGGTACTATTATGACTCATAAATTAGGTCATGACATGTACACTTAGAGGTCGTTTGGTGTGAGGTATATGTTTAAATATTCATGGGATAAAATAAAGGACTATTTTATTCCAAATTTGGTGTGAGTTATTAGTTAGTACCAAAATTATTTATCTCATCATTTACATCATAGTAATGGGTTAAGTTATCCCATCTACATGGTGGGATAGCTAAACCCGAGATAACTAATATCAGAATTAATTATCTCAGAGTAAATATTTCCCAATATGTTTCCCACATAACTATAATCCATGTACTTATTAAACATGTGCAACAACCCTTATATAAAAGTAAACTATGCTAACCACATATGAGAGGTTTATTTTAGAAACAAAAAGGGGTCAAGAATATGTTTGAACTATTCAAAATGGAGCAAAAATACTTTCCGTTAGTTTTTTGACTCAAAAAGACTCATCCTTTAAATTTCTGGCTCAATAATATCCTTAAACATAAAGGAATAAGAACAAAAACATGGAGGTGGAGTTCATCCTTTAATATGATATTGATCCTCAACCTAATGGATCAGAGGTCGTGGTCATTTCAATGATGAGTTTGCCTGAGACAAAGCTTATAGGTGGAGATAATAGTTTTTAGGTGTTGTTATTATTGTATTAAGTTTTGATAATGACTCTAGTACATTCAGGGACTAGGTCTATCACATGCCTACTTCTTAAGGGTTATTAAGGGACAGTTGTACATTGTTGCAATCTGCATAATTTTGAACTGTAGCATCATTACTGTGCACGTGTAGAGTGTATAATGTGGGACATCTGGTCCAATCTAATTCCTACTCAATTTTGCTCTCAACATATATAAGAAAATGCAATAAACTTGTTGACCTAGTTTTTGCACAAATTGTCTTCTCAAATTTAGCAAAAGCACTCCTGCTCAACATAAAGAAAGTTGTTCTTAGGGATCGGATTGTTCTTTAACTTCTGTTATCTTAAGACTTGTTCTATAATAGAAATTTACTCTTGTGATTGTGCGTAAAATTCTCTGACGATAATGTTCAGTGTTTTCTTAGGTAGAGTTACCTAAGATTAATCGAGGATCTAGTTGATTAAGTGTAGGTGTAACAGAGTTGTCTCATTGAATTGTAACTTAGGTATTACAAGGATTACGATTTAGAGTCAAAAAATTTTTGAGTCTGGTGGAGTCTGTAATCAAATGGTTGTTTGATTGTAGTGAATCTTGGGAAATATTTTGAGGACAGGTTTTGGTTTTCCTCCTTTGAGCAAGGAGGTTTTCATGTAAAAATCTCTGGTGTTTTTTTTTTGTACGAATTTAGTTTTAGTTTCTGTTAATATTACTTACTAATATTTCTTTAGAAACCTTGTCCCTAGCTGGTGATGAATTTGTATAGTTCATCAATTGGTATAAGAGTAGTTCACTCTAAACGGTTAACACTTAGTATTGATCCTGAGCTATGGCAGCACCACCAAACTTATAGGAAGAACAGCCAACTACCAGACTACTTGTTTCAATGAACAATGTTATCATTGGTGGAAGACAAGGAAGCATAACTTTATAATAGTTGCGGATAGTGAGTTATCGGACATAATCTGTGATGGCCCACATGTTCCAATGAGAGAAGTTAAGGAAGGTAAAATTATTAGGTTGGCTCCCAAGACTCATAAGAAATACAATGAAGATGATCGTAAAAAAATTAGAAAGAATTTTAAGGCTAAGAAACTTCTGGTATGTCGAATAAGTCCAGATGAGTACAATCACATTTCAGCTTGTGACAGTGCAAAGGAAATTTGGGATTGTCTAAGATTTGCTCATAAAGCAACCAGTCAGGTCAAAGAATACAAGGTGGATAGTCTCACTATCAAATATGAAGCTTTCACAATGAGGGAAAGTGAAACTATTCAGGAGATGCACACTAGGATCACCTCTATCACCAATGAATTACAATGTCTTAGTGAAGTTATTCCACTGAGTAAATATATAAGGAAAATATTAGGTGTACTGTCTAAGTCATGGTAGAATAAATTCAATGCTATCTCTAAAGAAAGAGATCTTAAGACTCTTACCATGGATAAGTTAATTGGAAATCTAAAGACCTATGAGCGGAAGAAGCAACAGGACCAAGAAAAGAAAGAGCATAAGAAGGATAAATCATTGTCTATAAAAGAATTAAAATATGAATCTAATGAGGATGATGAAGTTTTTTCCTACTTAGATTTTAAATTCATTAAGGCTATGAAGAGGAGTGGGAGATTTTAAAAGAAAGGTAGCAGGAACAGACCTGTAGGTGCAAATGATTTGTGCCAAAAATATGGGAAACCAGGTCATTTAATCAAATATTTCCCTTACATAAGATATAATATCAAGAATATGTGAAGTATGGAAGAGATAAAAAGATGAAGAAGGATCGGGATCGCTGACAAGTCCAAAAGGAAAGTTGTGGATGATTATGTAGTTAAGCAAGCCTAAGCTACATTTGGAGACTCATCAAGTTAATCAAATTATTCATAAAAAACTAAAGATGCCTCCATGTTGGCTGTAGAAGATGATGAACAACCTACAACTATCTTTTTGCTCTCATGGAAAAATCAGATTATTATGAAGATGATGAGGTAACTCCTTTTAATATTAAGAAAAATTTGTATCACTATTCTCCTAAGAAGCTAAGAAAACATGCAAATATTTTTATTGATTCACTGTGTAAGCTCACTATTGAGAAAGATCTTCTTAAAGAGAAGGTAGAAAATCTTGAATATGAAAAAATTTCTATAACCATTAAAATTTCTAAGCTAGGAGAACACTCCCAAAAACTAAAAAAATAAGGAGATATTGGAAAAGATGAGAAAATTATCTGAATCTATTGCTAAAGGAAAATATGAAGTTAGTAGTCTTCAACTTGAGCATTAAGAGAAGCTGAATAAGTCTCAAAAGCTTTTTGTATCATCTATTGAGAAAAAGGAAGAGTTAGAAAGGGACCTAGTCTTCATAAAAGATGATCGTAACAAGTCAATAAAATGGACTACCTCTTTACAAATCCTAGATAATCTGACAAATCAAGGAGTAAATAATAGTAGAGGTATTGGTTTTCAACACAACAATATTTCTTTCAATCCTTAAAACAAGTATGTTTCTGTTAATAACAATCTCTTATGTACTCATTATAGTAGAAATGGTCATAAAAAGGTAATTGTTAAGCTAGGCTTAGAGATGAAATAAAATCAGCTAAGCATGTTCAGTAGATGGAGTCACTTAAGAAGGGACCAGGTCCCCTAGCATAATCCAAAAAGGGTAAACTACCTGGCTCAACCAAGAAAATTATGATGACCCTCTTATCAATCGATTGAAAAGTCAAACTCAAATGGGTTCCCAAATGTAACAACTAATATTTTAATGTAGGTTGGAGAAGGTTCATGGATAGCAGATACTCCAAGCATATGATAGGAAGAACTGACTATTTTCTCTTACTCAAGGCACTCAAAGGTAGAGGTGTATTTTATGATTATGGTATGAAAGGTTATACCCTTGGTGTTGGAAATTTTGGAAAATCCTTAAGTCATGCTATTAAAGATGTGTACTATGTGAGTGGACTAAAGTACAACTTGCAGAGTCTGTCTCAAATATGTGATAAAGGAAACAAAGTAAGGTTCTTGTTTTATTGGTGCACTGTAACTAGTCTAAAAAATACAAATGTCATTCTCAGAGCTAAAAAATGCAAAAATATGTATTTGGCTAATATAGACTCAGTTCCTAGAAGTGATGTGACTTGTTTGAGTGCTCAAAGTGAGTATCCAGTTCTATGGCACAGAAGATTGGGTTGTATAAGCTCATCTCTACTTAATAAATTAGTCCCAAAGAACATGGTCTGAGGTGTTCTAAAGTTGCAGTTCCCAGACACCAGGGTATGTGTTGCCTATATCATGTGATAGCAAACCAAATCCTCTTTCAAACAAAAGAAGCAAATAAGAACTACTAGACCTCTTAAGTTTTTCACATGGACTTATATGGACCTGTCAAGGTTCAAAGAAGAAGTGGGAAAAAATATGTTTTGTCATTATGAATGATTACACCAGATTCACATGGACTATGTTCTTGAGGTTAAAGGATAAGAAATATGAAGTCTTAGTGATCTTTGCTAAAAATATTCAAGTGAAGCCGTATAATAAAATTGCAGGGATCAGATCTGATCATGGAACAGGATTTTAAAAATACTAGAGTGGAGGAATTTTGTGGTGAAAATAGAATCAATCATAACTTTTCTACTCCACTCCTCAACACAATGGAGTTGTTGAAAGAAAAAAGAGAATTCTAATTGATATTTGCCAGAACCAAGTTGATGTTGATGGATGGTGTAAGACCCTATAAGGACTTAGTCATTTTAGCTCATTATAGCATGCTAGAAGAGGTCCCAGACTTAGAAAAATTACAACTAAGTATTGACACTTAGTATCATTTTTGGCCTCGATATTTCAATGAAATTATTTATGAACTTTATGGCCTTAGATTATTGATTTTTAAATTGATTCATGATCACAGATGTTAATAGGTCATATTGGGTTAGTTTCAAAAATTTTGGACATCGTTAGAGTCATGTTTGGATGGACAAAACATCAAGCCAACGCAATCTTGATGTGTCGCATTAGCTATTGCATTGTACCCATTGATGCGATGCGTAGGTGATTCTGTTGACACCATTAACGCGATGCGTTGTCTGTCGCGTCACTACGCATTTTCAGCTTATTTAATCCCAAGTCTAGAGGGGTATTTCAGTATTTTCTTCTCACTTTAACATGGGATTTAGGTCCCAAAACAACATTTTTTCCTCATTTATCACAATTCTCTCAAAATCAAAAGCATTCCCTTTCAAGAACAAACCCTATCCTCTCTAGCATACAAGTTTAAATTACAAGGATTCCTCAATAACTTCCATGAATTCAACAAGAAAGGTATGTTATCTGTTCATCCTTGGGTTTCCTTCCACCCCTGGAGTTCTAGAACCCTTTTTAAAACTTGAATTATGATTCCCATATTATGAATTGAATTATGCTTATGTTTGTGTTGTTGTATGGGTTTCAAGTTAAGTTCTTTTTTGAGTTCCATGAAATTAATTTAGCATGTGTGTTGAATTATGAATCTCTCATGTCAAAACCATTTAACTTGCAAGTTTAAGTTGTAGTCATGATGCTTATATGTTGTTCATTATCATGTACATTAATTATGCTCCCTAACTGTTTAATAGAATGTCCATGTGAATTGAATAGTGTAATCTTGACATGTTAGTGTGTTTTCTCATTTATGTACAAGTTTATGACCTCTAAGTGTTTGACAAATTACCTCGGTGAATGAATTATGAACAATTGACTATTGCTATGCTTTCAAGATTTGCTATGTTTTACCAATTTATTGTTGAGTCCTAGGGGTATTTATTACCCAAAATCTAGCTGTTTACTTAGTTGCAGTAGCTATAGAATAGTCTCAGTATAGGTGAAGAATAGTAGTACTCAGTCAGTTAATAGAACTCAGTGAACTCAGTCCAGTTAGACCAGTCAACATGATCAGTGTTAGTTCAGTCTAGCTTAGTACAATCTAGTGATAAGTATCATTCAGTTGGGAGTAGGATTCATCACCGAGTGAACCCAGGGGTGAGGGCATTGCTTCCAGCAGAGGGTTTGACCCGTAGTAGTAGTCCCTACATTATAGAACTACATAGTCAGCGTAGCATAAGTCGTCCTGCTGCCAGTATAGGGTTGATGCAATCATAATTATATCTCATGAGTCTTCTTGCCAGATTAGGGTTGACACAACATTGTTAGTATCCCGTGGCAAGGTGCTAACATCCTTCCAACTGGTGTGATAGGTTGGACTCTAAATCAGTCTATAATTGGGGTATGTCGGTTAAATAGACACTCCCACAGTTATAGTTTTAGTATTCAGTATTTAGTATTCAGTATTCAGTATTCAGTATTCAGTCTCAGAATTCAGTAAGGAACTCAGACAGTTCTTCAGAACCATGGTTATTAGTTATCAGTTTCTCAGCCATCATAATTGAATACTCAATTTCAGTATAGTCTCAGAAACACGATGTATACTTATATGCATAATATTGCATGTTCAGTATGTTTAGCAGTTACAGTTTTGCATGTACACTTATCCAGTTACTTTATGATGTTTACTCAATCAGTTATCATCTCATACATATAAACAAATGTATATCATCCTTACCTCACTTATCATACCAATACATTTCACGTAATAATGCATACTCTCTCTTTGTGCTATGATATCTCATATCATAGGTTCGGATGCTCAGCTTCCTGATCGTACTTAGCAACTCAAGCTATCAGCAGCAGTTATAGTAGTGAGTCCTTATATTTAGAGGACAGATTTTATTTATTTCAATATTTCAGCAGTTTAGTAGTTATTTCACTCGAAGTTAGTTGGGGGTTTGTCCCATCAACTCCATTTTCAGACAGTTAGAGGATTTCAGACTGGCATAGTTAGTTATTCAATTTTCAGATATTATTATCAGTATACTCAGTTATCTAGTTCAGTATTTTAAGAACCTTATGGCATTTTTAGATTTCTTCCGTATATATTTTCATGATTATTATTCAGTGCTCACATCAAGTATGAGTCATGGGTTAGCTTGTGGTCCTTCGAGATTGTAAGCACTATGTGACGCCCAGGGTGCAATCTCGGGGATTTACAAAGTTTGTATTAGATACTAAGGTTCAACACTGTCCTAGGGAGTCTGAAAGCCGCGTAGAGTAGATCATTGTGCATGGATGTGTAGTGCGTCATACATATGGACAAGAGGCTACAGGGTATTTATAGGAAAAATTTCCATTCTTTCAGTATTTTTGTCATACAAGTGAGCATGGGCTCAAGATAAAAACTCTCAGTCTAATTCAACTTTTCCTTCCATTTACAGAACATGCCTCCCAAAAAGACAAACGGAAGAAGAATTGAGAACCAGCTAACACCTCCTCCCGTTCAGGCACATCCACTGAATGAGTATGTTTCTTACACAGAATTCAGAGCAGATTTCACCACTCTAGCTAATTAGGAAGCATCCCAAAATGAATGCCCAATTGCTGTTTAGGCTAAACCAGTGGACAATACTCTGCAACCGGGATTCAGGACTTCACCCGAATGAATCCTCCTTTTTATATGGGGTCTAAGTTTGAAGAGGATCCACAGGAATTCTTAGACATGGAACAAAAAGTAATAGACATCTTAGGGGTATTCTCTTGTGAGAGTGTTGATCTAGCTATCTATAAACTATAAAATATAGCTCATGAGTAGGTTAAATAGTTGAATGTGGATAGGGGAGCAGATGTAGTGCCCATAGAATAGGAGGAGTTTGCTACGGCCTTTTTAGATAGGTTCTTCCCGTTGGAGTTGAGGGAAGACAAGGTTTTAGAGCTCACTAAATTAAAGTTGGGCAGCATGACAGTGAAGGAGTATTCTCTCAAGTTCACTCAATTGTCCAGGTATGCTCCTCATGTGGTAGTTGATAGCAGGTCTAAGATGAGCAAGTTCGTGTATGGTGTATCTAACAGTGTTGTCAAGGAGCGTTGGACCGCAATGCTGATTAAGGATATGGAATTATCTATGTTGATGCTCCATGCTCAACAGATTAAGGAACAAGAGACTAAGGATAAAGAGAAGGAGAGCAAGAGGGCTAGAATAGCTAGCTTTAGTTTTGCTCAGCCTAAGTCAGAGGGTGGTAATCATCCTCAATTCCACCCAAAATATTCAGTCCCAGCTTTATACTCAGCCAGTTCTTTGATAATGAAATTCAAAAATGGTAATGGGGATAGGTCTCCAGGCTCTAAATCTCAGGGTAGTGTTAGCAGTGCTCGAACAAATCTACTTTGCCAGAAATATGGAAAAAACCATCAGGGTGTCTATAGAGCTGGCAGTAATGTATGTTTTGGGTATGGTAAACCAGGTCATAGAGTCAGAGAGTGTCCTTAGGTGGGTACACAGAGTCAGCAGAATCGTTCCCCAGCTCAGTAGGTCGCCCATCTCAGTAAGGTGCCGCTTCCAGTGCCACTAGTGGGAAATGCCCAAATAGGCTCTATGCACTCCAGTCTCGATAGGATTAGAAAAGTTCTCCTGATGTGTTCACTAGTACGTTACAAGTTTACAATTTACATGTTTATGCTTTGCTAGATCCAGGAGCTTCTTTGTCCTTTGTAACTCTTTATATAACTGTCAGCTTCAGAGTCAGTCTCAAAATCTTAGCAGAACCCTTCTCAGCCTCTACCCCAGTGGTTAAATCTATCATAACTCAGCGTGTATACAGGAACAGTCTGATTGTGGTATGTCAGAAAGTTACTTCAGCAAAATTAATAGAGTTAGAGATGACAGATTTTTTACATTATTCTCGGCATGGATTGGCTCCACTCATGATATGCTTCAGTTGATTGTAGAAAAAAAGTTGTTTATTTTCATTTGCCGAATAAAACTATCCAAGAAAGAAGGGGCAGTACCACATCGCTTAAAGGCCAGCTTGTTTCATACCTTAGAGCGAGAAAAATAATATCAAAGGGGTATGTCTATCATCTTGCTAGAGTCAAAGACTCTAGTTTTGAGGCTCCCAATATTGAGTCAGTTTCAGTAGTATGTGAATATCTGGACGTGTTTCCCGAAGATCTTCCTGGAGTTCCTCCCGAAAGGGAAATTGAGTTCAGAATAGACCTTCTTCCGAACACTCAGTCCATCTCTATTCTTCCATATAAAATAGCTCCAGCCAAACTCAAAGAACTAAAAGAGTAGTTGAAAGACCTCCTAGATAAGGGATTTATCAGACCCAGTGTTTCTCCGTGGGGCACACTAGTCGTATAAGTGCAAAAGAAATATAGTTCTCTCAGAATGTGTATTGACTACCGTCAGTTAAATGAAGTCACAACCAAGAATAAGTACCCACTTCCTAGAATCGATGAATTGTTCGACAAACTTCAGGGTGCCATCTACTTTTCTAAGATAGACCTCAGATCAGGCTATCATCAACTCAGAGTCAGAGAATGTGACATTCTAAAAACAACTTTCAGAACTCGATAAGGTCACTTCAAATTTCTATTCATGTCATTTGGTCTTACCAATGCCCCAGCAGCTTTCATGGATTTGATGAACCATGTGTTCAAGAAGTACTTACACATGTTCATCATAGTCTTTATCGATGACATTCTTTTTTACTCTCTTAAATGGTATGATCATGCAGACCATCTCTGAATAGTATTACAGACTTTTAGAGCCCATCAGTTGTTCGCTAAATTTAGTAAGTTTGAGTTTTGGCTAAGGCTAGTAGCATTCCTTGGTCATATCATTTCTGGTGATGGCATTAGAGTTGATCCTCAAAATACCAAAGCATTAAGAAACTAGCCCAAACCCATCTCTCCATCAAATATCAAGAGTTTGTTGGGTTTGACTGGTTATTATTGATAGTTTGTTGAAGGATTTTCATCTATTGCATACCCAATGTCTAGATTGACTCAGAAGAAAGTCAAGTTCTAGTGGTCAGATTCATATGAGAAGAGTTTACAGGAGTTAAAGACTCGAGTCACTAGAACCCCAGTTTTAACTTTACCAAATGGTTTAGACGGATTTGTTTAATAGTGTGATGCTTCAAGAGTTGGTTTGGGTGTGTTTTAATGCAGAAGGGTATGGTTATGGCCTGTGCCAATAATGCCCCAAAATCTGGTTTTCAAGATGCCACACGGTGCTCCGAACTACAAGTAGTCCTCAGCTAACCCTGGCTGCCTTCTACTAAATCTAAATCTCAAAATAAGGGAATATGAATGTAAGATCAAAATAAATGCGGAAAAACTATCTGAATTATCTGAGTATATCTGAAAATACTAATCTCATCATTCTTATAAAGCAAGTACTAAAAATGTAAACACTGCAACGAAAATCTAAAACCGAATCTAGTAGTCTGACAAACCTTTACTGACTGAATCTAGAGATTCACTGGGACATGCCTCAGCTAACTGAAACTGTCTGAAATGAATACTAAATCATCTACTAATAAATTGAAAATTTTAATAGCTAAGTCCTCGAACTATGAGGAATCACCAACTTCAGAGATGTAGATGAGATTCTCAAAAACCACTCACACTGCTGAGACTGAGAACCTGAACCTACATTATGAGACAATGTAGCACATAGACGTATATTTGGATTAGTACTTTGGGAGTGTACTGAGCATATGGGGGTTAATGCAATAAGTTAATCAATACTTCAATAACATCAAAAGTTATAAAATCATGCATGCAAAATGTAAATGACTCACATAGTCTTGAGTAATTTGAAATTTAAAGATCATAAATCATGGATAGTAAAGCAAATAATGTAAATCTTGTGAGACTTTACAATTAGTTTCTAAAATATGTCCGTCTCTAAAAGCTATATTTTAAATTCAAGAACTTTAAAGTTGTAGTGAAAATACTTTATCCTAGGGGTTTAGAAATCTGAAAACTTATTCTGCATGGGAGGTTCTTCTAACCGACATAAACCATGTGAGCATTCATGGAGTCCAACGTCGTTGTCCCCCTAAGGAGGAATCCTTACATTGGAGAGAGGAGTCATACACTTGCTAGGGAGTATAACCTATATAAGTGATCACATATCTATCACCCACATAGAAGTGGAAACAATCTAAATCCTACGTTGGCACATAGTTCTGGGGTATGAAACCGTAGTAACGTACCCATTTCGGTGCTAAATACTACTCTTATTAAATCTGTATGCTCATTCTGATGGAAATCCACTTTTAAAATAGTATAGTGGTTTACAATGAAAACCCACTATATATCTGTAATGCTAAATCTGTAATCTGAATCTATAAAGTGGATTCCAAAACCTATTCTGAGACCAAAAAAGTCAAATCTTTAACAACAATCTAAAAGAAATATAGTCATAGGGTGCTTATAGAACAAAAAATCTTGAAATTGCAATCCTTAATTAGGGCTTAATGACCCATGCATCAAACTCATGTTAAAATATCATAATGTTCAAGCTTGATAATGCAAACACTGATAAATTAATTCAAAATCTAGAAATCACTACAATATGCATGAAAATATGAACATAATCATGTAATTCAACTTCTAAATCACTGAAAATCTCATAAGCTTATGAATAACAATAAACTTGAATTTCATGGGAAATCATATAAAGTTAAGTAAAATTGGAATTAAAATAAGTTTTGGGCACGAGGACGAAAGGATTGTCCTTGTTCATAACCCCACATACCTCAATTGATGAACTAGATGCTAAGGCTTGAATACTATGAATGCTTTTAAAGTTGAATTTTTTAAGTTCTTGAGTTGGGAATCCTTAATCTTGAATTTCCTTGGAGAATTAATGGAGGAATTGGATTTCTTGGGGAGTAAGCTTTGATGATCTAGGGTTTTGTTTAATAGTATTTTGGTGAAAAGTGGGTATAATATGCTTAGGATGGGTTAAATGATCTGTTATTCACGACTTAGGGCTAGAGAGAAAGACCAAAGAGCCCCTTTTAAAATATTACTCGGATTGGAAAAATTCCCGAAATTGGCCTACAGCGCGACATACCGTTATCATAGTGACTTACTAGAAACTGCCAACTAGAACCTAGAAAATCACCGCGATGCAGAGCTATCATGGTACACTTTTGAATTGCCATTTTGTCCACCTCCACGAAGCGCAATTATCGCAGAGGCTTACTGGAAAGTAACAATTGTGAAATAGGACATCACCACGATGCGGTGGAATTGCAAAATCTTATTGGAAATTGATAATTGTCATTTAAACTGTCTCCGCGATTCTCTAGTGACTGAAATAACTATGTTTTACGACTGGAACTTAAAATCTCCATAACTTCTCATTTGGTTATCGGATTAAGGTGAATCTTATATTGTTGGAAAGATAATTCAAATTCCTACACATTGGAGGGTCTAAATATGAAAGAATTCTATATGTATGAAAAGTCATTCTCTCTTAAAGCTAATGCTTGATATTGTCAATTCTAAATTAAACTAGGAAAAGTACGGGGTGTTACGATATCTCCCCCTTGGAAACATTCATCCTTGAATGTGGCTAGTTCGACTAAGGACACTGAGGAATCTGAGGATATATGATAGTATACACAACTGAAACAAATTACACGACTAATTCTAAATTATACTGAGCTTCTGAGCTAATCTATGAGTGCATGAATTTTAAATGAGGATGACTATATAGTTGAATCTGAAACTGGAAAGATAATAAATTAAGGAAGAGTATTACCTTTGATTGAGTCTAAATTTTCAGAGAAGAGGTGAGGATACTTGGCTCGCATATCTGCTTCTACTTCCCAAGTGGCGCCCTCAACAAACTAATTTCTCCAAAGAACTTTGACCAAGGGAACTTCTTTGTTCCTTAGTCTACGGATCTGATGATCTAAAATATCAATTGGAATCTCTTTGTATGAAAGGCTATTCTGAATCTCTAAGCTTTTTAAAGGAGATACAATAGTGGAGTCACCGATGCACTCCTTAAGCATAAAGACATGGAATACAGGATGAACGAATGACAAGTCTGCGGGAAAATCAAGCTCATAAGCTGCTTTTCCAACAAGACTCACAATTATGTAAGGGCCAACATACTGGGGACTAAGCTTCCCCTTTTTGCCAAATCTTTTCACCCCTTTCATGGGTGAAATCTTCATATACACTAAATCACCAACCTCAAACTTGAGGTCCCTTCTTCTCACATCTGCATATGATTTTTGATGACTCTGGGTTTTTTTCAATCTTTCTCTAATCAACTGAACCTTCTCCATAGCTTCAAACATTGCATTAGGCCCAAGCAAAGAAGCCTCACCCACTTCGAACCAACCTATAGGTGATCTACATCTCCTTCCATATAGATACTCAAATGGGGACAGCTGTATGCTAGAATGGTAACTGTTATTATAAGAGAACTCCATCAATGTCAAATGCTCATCCCATCTACCCTTAAAATCAAGAGCACATTCCCATAACATATCTTCTAGAGTTTGGAAAGTCCTCTCTTCTAGACCATTTGTCTGAGGGTGGAAAGCTAAACTAAGATGGACTTGGGTACCAAGGCCCTTTTGAAAGTCTCTACCAAACTGGGAAGTGAACTAAGTACCCCTATCTGAAATGATAGACAAGGGAACTCTATGCATTCTGACTAACTATCTGATGTATAGCTTAGCATAATCTTCAGTTGTGTAAGAAATGTGAACTTGCATGAAATATGTTGACTTAGTTAATTTGTCTACAATAACCCAAATCAAATCATGCCGATGATGCGAATGGGGTAAACCAGTCACAAAATCCATAGTCACCTCTTCCCACTTCCAAGTGGGGATACCATACTCTTAAATCGTACAACCAGGTCTTTGGTGCTCTACCTTAACCTATTCACAAGTTGCACACTTTGCTACAAACTCTGTTATATCTTTCTTTATACCACTCCACCAATAGAATTCCCGCAAATCGCAGTACATCTTGGTAGCACCTAGATAAATCTAATAACGCGCACCATGCACTTACGCCATAATTTGTTGTCTTAAATCATCAATACATGGCACACACAATCTACTCTGTTATCTTAACATGCCATCTCCCCCTTGGGAGAAAACCTCTACCTTTGGGTCTTTAACTGACTCCTTCAGTTTGATCAAACTAGAATCCTTGTCTTTCTTCTCCTTCACTTTAGAAACTAGGGAAGATTCAGAACTACTCTGAACCCAAACATTCCCTTAAGATGAATCAACCAACCTAGCACTGAATCTAGCCAAACAATGAACTTCTTGAGCTAACTCTTTCTTATCGTTCTCCACATGAGCAACATTGTGCTTAGACAATATACTAAGGGCGTATGCCACTACATTATCCTTTCCTGGATGGTACAATACACTCATGTCATAATCTTTCAACAATTCTAACCACCTTTTCTGACGGAGATTCAACTCTCTCTGGGTAAACACATACTGCAAACTTTAGTGATCCATGAACACATCAACATGTACCCCATACAAATAATATCTCTAGATTTTCAAAGCAAACACGACAACAGCTAATTCAAATCATGGGTTGGATAATTCTTTTCATGAGGCTTAAGTTGTCTAGAGGCATATGTTATGACCTTACCTCTCTACATCAGAACACAACCCAAACCAACTCTAGAGGTTTAACAATACACCATAAAATTGTCTGTACCATCAAGTAATGCTAACACTAGGGCTGAAGTGAGTCGAGTCTTCAACTCCTGAAAACTCTTCTCATGGGAATCTGACCACTAGAACTTAACTTTCTTTTGGGTAAATCTAGACAAAGGGGATACAATAGATGAGAAGCCCTCAACAAAATATCTGTAATAGCCAGGTAAATCCAAGAAACTCCTAATGTCTGACAGAAAGATAGGTCAAGACCAATTTATTATGGCTTACATCTTTTATGGATCAACTCAAATACCCTCACTGGAAACGATATGACCAAGGAAAGATACTGACCTTAGCCAAAATTCACATTCGCTAAATTTGGCAAATAATTGGTGATCTCTAAGAGTTTGCAACACAATTCTAAGATGGTGTACATTATCATCCTCACTATGAGAGTAGACGAGCATATCATCGATAAAGTCTATAACAAACATGTCCGAATACATTTTGAACACTCTGTTCATCAAGTCTATTAAAGCTACTGGGGCATTGGTTAGCCCGAAAGACATGACTAGAAACTCAAAATCACCATAACGGGTTCTGAAAGTTGTCTTTGGAATATCACATTCCCTTACTTTAAGCTGATGCTAGCCGGACCTAAGGTCTATGTTTGAGAAATAACTTGCACCTTGGAGTTGATCAAATAAGTCATCAATTCTCAAAAGAGGATATTTTTTATTTACCGTAACTTTATTCAGCTAGCGATAGTCAATGCACATAAGCAAAGAACCATCTTTCTTTTGCACGAATAGGATGAGAGAGCCCCATGGAGAAATACTAGGACTTATGAAACCTTTATCTAAAAGATATTTGAGTTGCTCTTTCAAATCCTTAAGCTCTGCAAGAGCCATATGACATGGAGTGGTACAAATAGGTTGAGTATCTGGGAGAAGGTTAATACAAATTTCTATTTCCCTATTGGGAGGTACCCCTAGAAAATCTTTGGGAAAGACGTCAGGGAACTCACTAACTACACTAACAAACTGAATTATTGGAGTCTCTGACTTAGTGTCTTTGACTCAAACAAGATGATAGATACACCCTTTGGAGATTAACTTTCGGGCTTTAAGATAAGATATGAAATGGCTTTTGGGAGACACTGAATTTCCTTTCCACTCAAAGACTGGCTCATCTAGAAACTGAAACTTTACCACTCTGGTTCAACAATCTATTAATATAGAACAGGAATGGAGCCAATCCATACTAAGAATAAGATCAAAATCAACCATATCTAACTCTATTAGGTCTGCTACCATGATTTTATGAAGGACAGTGATAGGAAACTTTCTATAATTTTGCTTGGCAACAACTGACTCACCTACTGGGGTAGAAACCAAGAAATGCTCAAGGATATTTTCAGAACTTACCTCAAAATTTACTACAACTAATGGGGTCACATAAGAGAAACTTGATCCAGGGTCTAG
This sequence comes from Capsicum pubescens, assembly GCA_030864215.1. Classification (NCBI taxonomy): domain Eukaryota; kingdom Viridiplantae; phylum Streptophyta; class Magnoliopsida; order Solanales; family Solanaceae; genus Capsicum; species Capsicum pubescens. The sequence continues at coordinate 123,155,174 of CM061541.1, forward strand.
CAACACATAAATATCAAGATGAAAGATACGAAGCATACCAGTAACAACATCTAGAAAATCTTCCTTGTCCTGGAGGGATGGTAAGTCATAGAAACTATTTTGGTGTTGGTCGCCACTGGTACTAGATGATACGCCCTGATGAGGGGCTAGGCAACCTAGAGGGGCCGGTGCACTATTAGACTAAGTCGGAGGATGAACATCCTTATTTCCCTGTCTAGCATACGAGCACTCTTTAACCCCGTGATCCATCTGGCTACAACCATAACAACCTTTCTGACCCCACAAACATTCACCCACACTTAGCACATGAGGGATAATTAGGCTTCTCACTTACACTATTCTGAGATCTGGACATAGATGACCTACCCCACTTCTCTTATCTGTTCTTGGGTATGGGAGCACTGGTTGAAGAAGGTACGGGTATAGATGGCCGATTTTGAAACTATGAACAATTTCCTTCTCCAAACCTATTCTGACCATAATCAAACTGCCCTATACTAGCCTTCTTATTTCCCCTCTCTATACCCTTCACCTTATTTGTCTCTATCTATTGGGCATAAATTATCAACATAGCAAGATCCATTTCCCTAATAAGAATAACATTCCTACACTCCTTAACTACCAACCCAGACACACCGATCACAAACTTAATCATGCTTGACCTAGGGTCATCCATCTGATCAAGGGAATACTTAGACAACTGGTTAAACTTGAGGCAATACTCTTTCACTGTCATTAAGCCCTACCTTAGTTTCATAAACTCTTCTATCTTTTCTTTTTTCATCTCACGTGGGAAGAACTTATCTAGAAACGCATCTTGAAACACCTGCCATGACATGGGAGATGCATTCTCCCCTTTACTTTTTTCCACATCACTACCCAATCATATGCAACATCCTTCAGCCTATAGAATACCAACTCTACTATTTAAAATCATACATAATCTGGGTGATCTTCTTCACCTTATCTAGATAAAACTGTGGGTCCTCACCTGCCTTCGACCTAAAGAATTTCGGCGAGTACATTCTCATAAAATCTTGAATTCTGGTTGTGGCTAAGTCCATATTTTGCTGAAGTGGGATTGCAGACTTACAGTTGCCCTGAACATTAGCTATCATAGCTTGGGCTAGTGCCTAAAAAGCAGCCCAAAACTCTGCATGTGACACATTTTCATTCAAAGGATCTGCGGGCTGAGGTGCTTGGTTATTACTTTTGCGGGCGTTAGCTGGACGAGGAGGCATTTTTTGTCATGTGAAATCACAAGTTAGAAGCATATAGATACAATGAATGCATGATAGATCATGAAAAAAAGATGATTTCCTAAAACGCTCCATATCCTCTTGCTCATAGATGTGGCATGCTTCACACCGATGATCAAGACTCTACGTAAAATGGCTTATCTAACTCCCTAGGACTCTCTAAACCTTAGGCTCTGATACCAAGTTTGTAATTCCCAAAAAAATTATTTCCAGGATGCCACATGGTGCTTCGAACTACAAGTAGTCCTAATCTAACCCTGGCTGCCTTCTACTAAATTTGAATCTCAAAATAGGGGAATATGAATGTAAGATCAAAATAAATATGGAAAAACTATCTGAATTATCTGAGTATATCTAAAAATACTAATCTCATCAGTCTAATAAAGAAAATACTAAAAATCTGAATACTGCAACAAAAATCTAAAACTGAATCTAGTAGTCCAACAAGCCTCTACTAACTGAATCTAGAGGTCACTGGGACAGGCCCCAGCTAACTCAAACTTTCTGAAATGAATACTGAATCATCTACTAATAAATGGAAAATCCGAATAGCTAAGTCCCCAAACTATGAGGAAACCAACTGCAGAGATATAGATAAGAAGCTCAAAAATAACTCACGCAACTGAAACTAAGCACCTAAACCTACATTATAAGACAGTGTAGCACATCGACGTATATGTGGATCAGTACTTTGGGAATGTACAGAGCATATGGGGGTGAATGCAATAAGTCAAACATACTTCAATAGCATCACAAGTTGTAAAATCATGCATGCGAAACATAAAAGACTCACATAGGCTTGAGTAATCTGAAATCTAAAGATCATAAATCATGGATAGTAAAACAAATAATGTAAATCTTGTGAGCATTTACAATTAGTTTCTAAAATCTTTCCTTTTCTAAAAGCTATATTTTAAATTCTAGAGCTTTAAAGCTATAGAGAAAATACTTTATCTTAGGGGTTCAGAAATCTGAAAACTTATTCTGCAAGGGAGGTTCTTTTAACAGACATAAACCATGTGGGAATTCATGGAGTCCAACGTTTTTGTCCCCCTAAGGAGGAATCCTAACGTTGGGGGAAAAGTCATACTCTATCCAGGGAGTATAACCTATATAAGTGATCACATATCTATCACCCACGTAGAAGTAGGAACAATCTATATCCTATGTTGACACATAGTTCTGGGGTATGAAATCATAGTAACATACCCATCTCGGTGCTAAATACTACTCCCATTAAATTTGTATGCCCATTCTAATAGAAATCCTCTTTTAAAATAGTATAGTGGTTTACAATAAAAACCCATTGTATATTTGTAAAGCTAAATCTATAATTTGAATCTGTAGAGTGGATTTCAAACCTATTCTGAGACCAAAAAGGTCTTTAACAACAATCTAAAAGGAATCTAATCATAGGGTGCTTATAGCACAAAAAATCTTGAAATAGCAATCCTTAATTAGGGCTTAATGACCCATGCATCAAATTCCTGTTAAAATATCATAATGTTCATGCTTGATAATGCAAACATTGATAAATTAATTCAAAATCTAGAAATTACTGCAATATGCATGAAAATATGAACATAATCATGTAATTAACTTCTAAATCACTGGAAATCTCATAAGCTTGTGAATAACAATAATGGGTATAAAACCTAACTTGAATTTCATGGGAAATCATATAAAGTTTAGTAAAATTAGAATTAAAATAAGTTTTGGGCACAAGGACGAAAAGATTATCCTTGTTCATAACCCCACATGCCTTAATTGGTGAACTAGATGCTAAGGATTTAATACTATTGATGCTTTTAAAGTTGAATTTTTGAAGTTCTTGAGTTGGGAATCCTTAATCTTGTATTGACTTAGAGAATTAATAGAGGAATTGGATTTCTTGTGGAGTAAGCTTTGATGATCTAGGTTTTGTTTAAGAGTATGTTGGTCAAAAGTGGGTATAATATTCTTAGGATGGGTTAAATGAACTGTTATTCATGACTTGAGGCTAGAGAAAAAGACCAAAGAACCTCTTTTAAAATTTTACTCAGACTGGGAAAATTCTCAAAATTGGCCTATAGCACGACGCACCATTATCGCAGTGGCCTACTAGAAACTTCCAACTGGGACCTGAAAAATCACCTCGATGTGGAGCTATCACGGTACTCTTTTGAATTACCATTTTGGCCACTTTCACGACGCGCCATTATCACGGAGGCTCACTGGAAAGTGACAATTCTGAAATGGGACATCACCATGATGCGGTGGAATCAGGAAATCTTACTGGATATTGACAATTGTCATTTAAACTATCTCCACGATGCGCTAGTGACTGAAATGATGGTGTTTAACGACTGGAACTTAAAATTTCCATAACTTCTCATCTAATTATCGGATTAAGGTAAATCTTATATCGTTGGAAAGCTAATTCAAATTCCTACACATTAAAGGGTCTAAATCTGGAAAATTATATATGTATGAAAAGTCATTCTCTCTTGAATCTAATGCTTGATATTCTTAATGCTAAATTAAACTAGAAAAAGTAGGGGTGTTACAATGCCTCTAGACAACTTAAGCCCCATGAAAAGAATTACCCCACCCATAATCTAGAGATAGACGATATTGTGTTTTCCTTAAGGATTTGGAGGCATTATTTGTATGGGGTACATGTTGATGTGTTCACAGACCATAAAAGCCTGCAATATAGATTTTCGTAAAAAGTCCTAAAATTGGTTAGAGAAGGTGGTTGGAGTTGTTGAAAGACTATGACATGTGTGTTCTGTATCATCTAAGCAAGGCCAATATAGTGGAAAATGCCCTCAGTAGAAATTTTATGGGTAGTGTTGCTCTCGTTGAGGATGGTAAGAAGAAGTTAGTTCATGACGTTCATCATCTTGCTAGACTAGGTGTCCGTTTGGTTGATTTGGTTGTGGGTAGTGAATGGGTGAAGAATAGTTCATAATCTTCCTTAGTTTATAAGGTGAAAAAAAAGAAGGACAGGGATCCCAGTTTAGTTAAGCTGAAAGAGTCAGTTAGAGACCAGAAAGTAGAGGTTTTCTCCTAAGGGGAGATTATGTGTTGCATTACCAGGGTAGGTTATGTGTTCCATTTGTGGATGGTATGAGGCAACTGATTCTTGAAGAAGCACATGGTGTATGTTACACCATTCATATAGGGGTCACTAAGATGTACCTCAATTAATGGGAGATCTATTGGTGGGGTGGGATGAAAAAAGACATTACAAATTTGTGGTTAAGTGCTCTACTTGTCAGCAGGTGAACATCGAGCACCAAAAGCCCAGTGGTTCCATGATGGAGTTAAGTATTCCCATATGTAAATGGGAAGAAGTGAACATGGATTTCATGATGGGTTTACCTCATACTCATCATCAGCATAATTCAATTTGGGTCATTGTAGATAGGATGACCAAGTCCGCTCATTTCTTGCCAGTTCATACTTCCTATTCAGTCGAGGACTATGCCAGGTTCTATATTAGAGAGTTGGTTATTTTTCATGGTGTCCCATTATCAATCATTTCAGATAGAGGTACGCAGTTCACCTCTCACTTTTGGAAAGTTTTCTAGAAGGGTCTTGGTACCCTAGTCAACCTCAGTACAACCTTTCACTCTCATCGAGATGGTCAAGAAGAAAGGACCATTCAGTCTCTAGAAGATATATTGATAGGGTGTATTATTGACTTTAAGGGTAGTTTGGATAAACACTTTCCTTTGATTGAGTTTGCATATTATAATAGTTATCATTCCAGTATTCAGATGGCTCCATTTGAGGCTCTTTATGAGAGGAGATAAAGATCTCTTATTGGTTTGTTTAAAGTAGGTGATGTAGTGGTAGTGGGGCCTGATTTGGTGTTTGATGCTTTAGAGAAAGTTTAGTTAATCAGAGAAAGGCTTAAGACAGCCCAAAGCCGACAAAAATCTTATGTAGATGTGAGAAAAAAATCATCTCGAGTGAGAGATTAGCGACTTTGTGTATTTGAAATTCTCTCTTATGAATTGAGTGAAGAGATTTAGAAAGAAGGGGAAGCTTAGTACCCGATATGTTGGTTCTTATAGAATTCTTAGTCATTTTGGCAAGGTAGCTTATGAGTTTGAGTTGCCTGCAGACTTAGCATCGGTGCACCTAGTGTTTCACATCTCCTTGATAAAGAAGTTCATTGGTGACCCAGCATTTGTAGTCCCTATAGAGAGTATAGATGTTCAGAACAGTCTCTCTTATGAGGAAGTCCCAGTCAAAATCCTTGATCGTCAAATTCGCATACAAAGGAATAAAGAAGTTCCTTTGGTCAAAGTTCTTTGGTGAAATCAGTCCATTGAGGGAGATACTTGGGAAGCAGAGGCAAACATGTGGACCAATTATCCTCACCTCTTCTCCGCAAACTCAGACTTAGCCTAAGGTAATAGCTTTCCTTAGATTTACTCTATTCTATGCTCAATTACAGTTGCAGAACATTCATATATCATTCATGTATTCATGAAATAGCTCAGTCATGTGTCATGTTTCAAAAATTCAGTCATGCTTCAGTTATGCATGTGAGTGTAAGTACAGTTCCTCAGTTTCTCTCAGTTTAGTCAGTCTCATTCGAGGACAAATGTTCCCAAGGGGGATATATTGTAAGATCCCGTAATGAACTAGTCATTTCAGCCCCTTATAGCATGCCAAAAGAGATCCCAGACTTAGAAAAATTTAAGCTAAGTATTGACACTTAGTCTCATTTTTGGCTTTGATATTTCAATGACTTTATTTAAGATCTTTTCGGCCTTATATTATTAATTTTTAAATTGATTCATGATCACAAATGTCAATAGTTCATATTGGGTGAGTTTCAGAATTTTTGTACATCGTTTGAGTCGATTTTGGATGGTCAAAACAGCAAGCTAATGCAATCTTGATGCGTCGCATTGGCTATCGCATTGTACCCATCTACGGGATGCATCGGTGATTGCATTGACACCATCAACGTGATGTGTTGCCTATCGTATCACTACACATTTTCAGCTTATTTAATCCCGAGTCCAGAGGGGTATTTCAGTCTTTTCTTCTCACCTTAACACGGGATTTAAGTCCCAAAATAGCATTTTTACCTCATTTATCACAATTCTCTCAAAATCAAAAGCATTCCCTTTCTAGAACAAACCTTATCCCCTCTAGTATACAAGTTTAAATTACAAGGATCCTCAATAACTTCCATGAATTCAACAAGAAAGGTATGTTAGTTGTTCATCCTTGGGTTTCCTTCTACCCCTGGAGTTCAAGAACCCTTTTTAAAACTTGAATTACGATTCCCATGTTATGAATTGAATAATGCTCATGTTTGTGTTGTTTTATGGGTTTCAAGTTAAGATCTTTTATGAGTTCATTGAAACTAATTTAGCATCTGTGTTTAATTATGAATCTCTCATGTCAAAACCCTTTAAATTGTAAGTTTAAGTTGTAGTCATAATGCTTATGTGTTGTTCATTAATTATGCTCTCCAAGTGTTTGATAGAATGTCCATTTGAATTGAATAGTGTAATCATGACATGTTAGCATGTGTTCTCATTTATGTACGAGTTCATGACCTCCAAGTGTGTGACAAATTGCCTCAGTGAATGAATTGTGAACAATTGACTATTGCTATACTTTCAAGATTTTCTATATTTTACCAATTATGCTATCGAGTCCTAGGGGTATTTATTACCCGAAATCTAGTTGTTTAATTAGTTGCAGTAGATATAGAATAGTTCCAGTAAAGGTTAAGAACAGTAGTACTCAGTCAATTAATAAAACTCAGTGAACTTAGTCCAGTTCAGCTAGTCAACACGATCAGTGTAAGTTCAGTCAAGCTTAGTACAATCTAGTGATTAGTGTCTTTTAGTTGTGAGTAGGATTAAGCACCAAGCAATCCCGGGGATGGGGGCATTCCTTCCAGTAGAGAGTTTGACCCTTAATAGCAGTCCTTGCATTATAGAACTGCGTAACCAGCGTAGGGTAAGTCGTCCTCCTTCCAGACTAGAATTGATGCAATAATAGTCATATCTCATAAGTCTTCCTACCAAATTAGGGTTGACATGGCATTATTAATATCCCATGGAAAGGTGGTAACACCCTTCCAACTAAGGTCACAGGTTAGACCCCAAATAAGTCTATAATTGGGGCATGTTAGTTAAATAAACACTCTCACAGTTACAGTTTTAGTATTCAGTATTCAATATTTAGTCTCAGAATTCAATAAAGAACTCAGACCATTCTGCAGAACCATGGCTATTAGTTATCAGTTACTCAACCATCAAAATTTAGTACTCAGTTTCAGTATATTTTCAGATACACGAGGTATACTTATATGTGCAGTATTACATATTCAGCATGTTCAACAGTTACAGTTTTGCATGTACACTCATCCAGTTACTTCATGATGTTTACTAAATAGTTAGAGAAAAGACATCTTTTCCCCCCTAAACTTGTCCTCCAAACTTACTTTAGGACTTAAACTTAACTTTTGTTTATTTTCCCCACTTAACAACTTTTAAGTGAATTAAATTAACCCCTTACGGCTGACGTGGAAAAAAAAGCGAGTGATTTTTTTTAAAAAAGACCCACTTTATTGTTATTATTATTATTATTGTATATATATATATAAAAGAATTCAAGGTCATAACTTCATCTTCTTCATCAGAAGAAGATCGTCACTCCCTTTCCTCACCCCCACCCCCAAAACTCTATTTCTTTATCTTCTTCATACCCCCATCCCATGTCTTCGTAATCCCCTTCCTATCAAGTCCTAATTGATCCAAAATTTCATTTTTCGACAATCAACAAGGATTCAAAATTGATGAACAAGTTTTCTTCTTGGCCAAGAATTTCATGTCATGTGAATACCATCTATGCCATTTTTGAATTTCAGACTGTTTATGCAATTTCTGTAGACATTTTTTAGCCAAAAATTGAAAATTTAGGAGTTTTGGGATTTTAGGGTTTGGTTAATGTGAAAGAATTTGGATTTGAGATTTTGTGTATTGATATGTTTTTGTGATCATGTACTTGTATTTAGTTCAATATTTAATTTGCTCAAGTTAATTCAAGTTAATTTTACATTTGATGAAGAAAAAAAATTCATTGAAAAGTTTGCAACAATGGTGAAAGAAAGAGAAAAAGGGATGCTTTTATGTGAAGAAGAAGAAGAAGAAAAGGGAGGAAGGGGGTTGTTGTATTGAAGAAGAAGAAGAAGAAGAAGAAGAACAAGAAGTAATTGGGATGGGGTAGCATCGGGTGAGGGGTGGGGGCTGGGAAGAAGAAGAAAGAAGGAGGTGGGGTCTATTTTATTTATATAAAATATATATTTTTTTAAAAAATATTATGTGAAGAAGAAGAAGGAAGAGGAGGAAGGGGGGATGCGGAGGAGGGGGGATAGAGGGCTTTTGTACTAAAGAAGAAGAAGTAATTGGGGTGGCATGGCATGGGGTAGGGGTGGGGGCTGTGAAGAAGAAAAAAGAAGAGGGTGGCATCTATTTTATTTATATAAAATATATATTTTTATAAAATATATATATATATATATATATAAAAGATATACTCTTTTAAAATTTTAAAATATATGTAAGAGGATATTTTATATATATATTTTTTCTTTTTTTAAAATAATATATAAAAAATAAGTTTGGGATTATTTTTTTAAAAAAAATTATATTTTATTACATGGCAATGACATGGCACTGATATGGTAGTGATTTGGCAATGACATGGTGCGTGTGTAGTGCACTCTCCGTGTGAGAGTCATATTTTGATTTTGAGGGTGAATTTAATTCACTTGAAAGTTGTTTAGGGGGGTAAATAAACGGAAGTTAAGTTTCAGTGCTAAAGTGAGTTTAGAGGACAAGTTCAGGGGGGAAAAGATGTCTTTTCTCAAATATTTATCATCTCATGCATATGAAACCATGTATATCATCCTTACCTCACTTAGCATACCAGTAAATTCCATGTACTGACGCATGCTCTCTCTTTGCGCTATGATGTCTTATTTCATAGGTTTGGATGCTCAGGTTCCTTACTGTAGTTAGCAGCTCAGGCTATCAGCACTAGTTATAGCGGTGAGTCCTCATATTATGAGGACAGCGTTTATCTATTTCAGTAGTTCAATAGTTCAGTAGTTATTTCAGTTGGAGTTAGTTGGGGGGTTTTCCCATTAACTCCATATTCAGTTAGTTAGAGGCTTTTAGACTAGCATAGTTAGTTATTCATATTTCAGATGTTATTATCAGTATACTCAGTTATCTATTTCAGTATTTTGAGAAAATTATGGTATTTTTAGATTTCTTCCGCATATGTTTTCATGATTATTATTCAGTGCTCACAACAGGTACCAGTCATGGGTTGCTAGAGGCCGATTTTAGGGTCATAGGGATGGTTTCCAGGGTACTTGTGGAGGTTCTCAGGTAGGAAGGACTGGAGGTTGGTTAGGAGCCTAGCGAAAAGGTGGTCATGGTCAGTTGTATATAATACCTGCTAGACCCCCGGCTAAGTCTTCAGATGTTGTTATTACAGGTATGATTTTGGAGCATAGTTAGTCCGACCTTGCTTTATTTGATCCGGGGTCCAATTATTCTTATGTATAAGCTTATTATGATCCATGATTTGAGTTATCTTGGCATTTATTATTTGTGCCCTTGTGTGCATCCACTTCCATGGGTTATTCTTTAGTAGTGGATCAAGTTTTTAGAACATGTGTTGTGACTGTTAAAGATGTTGATACTCATGTTGATCTTATTATTCTGGATATGGTGGATTTTGATGTGATTCTAGGCGTGGACTGGTTATCCTACTATCATGTCATCATGGATTATTTTTTCAAGACCGTTACCATAGCCAAGCCCGATAACACTCTAGGTCCTCTTTAAAACAAAAGAAGTACATAAGCACTGCTATACCTCATAAGTTGCTAGACATGGAGTTACATGGACCTGTCGAGGTTCAAAGAAGAGGTGGGAATAAATATGTTTTGGTAATTATAGATTATTACTCCAGATTCACATGGACTATATTCTTGAGGATAAAGGATAAGACATATGAAGTCTTAGTGATCTTTGCTAAGAAAATTCAAGTGAAGCGGAATAACAAAATAGCAGGGATCAGATCTGATCATGGAACAAGATTTTGAAAATACCAGAGTTGAGGAATTATGTGCTAAAAATGGAATCAATCATAACTTTTCAACTCCAAGAACTCCTCAACACAAAGGATTTGTTTAAAGAAAGAACAAAATTCTAATTGATATTGACCGGACCATGTTGATGTTGATTGATGTTGCTTCTAAAATTTGTGGGTTGAAGCTATAAATACTTCTTTTTATGTCACAAATAGGTGTCTCATTAGATTCATTCTCAACAAGACTCTTTCAGAGTTGTTATTCAACAAAAAGCACAAACTTGAATATTTCAATCCTTTTGGATGCATATTCTTTGTATAAAAAATGGTCAAGATATGATGGGAAAATGTGATTCCAAAAGTTATGAAGCAGTATTGGTGGGTTTCTATGCAACCACCAAAGCCTATAGAGTCTACAACAAAGGAACTCTGTGTGTAGAGGTAAGTGTTCATTTAATCTTTGATGAGTCAGGAAACATTAATAACCCTATAAATAATGATGACACAAACTTGATAATACTACAGAAGAAGACTCTCAGGGTAGAAATAATCATGATGATCTGAGAATAAAATTGTGGCTTTAGTAGTAGACCTATTCTTGAAGGAGGTTCTAAGCAAATAAGGTTGCCATCCTTAATGATAAAGCACATGCATAAAATTATGCCTCTTAAGGATGAGAGACATGAAATTTCTCATGGATATTTCCTTAACAAATGTTCAATCATTTGAAAATAGTTTGTGAGAAAGGTGCACCTGGTACTATGAAATGGATGTTCACATTGAACACCTTGATTGAGAATGAGTGTGATAAGGGAAAAGTTGGAACCTAGTCCTGATCTTCAGGGTTGACAGATATATAGTAGAAATTAAATATGGAGGTGGAAGATCTAAGGTTTTCACTAAAAACAAATGATATAGAGATATCATATCTCAAATTGAAGATTTCAGCAATTATCAGAAGAGAGACCTGGTGCTTTTAGGGAGTTGAAGGATGGAAATATAGCAATGAAAGCCCAGGTAACTACTTTGTCTGGTGAGGTCAAGAAACTAAATGTTGTAGTTAAGTACCTTACAAAGCAGCTTCTAAACACTCATACCGCTAAAAGTGCCAGGATGGAAATGCTCTTCAGATCTCTTGCTCTCAAACTTGCATAACCCAAAAACTTAGGGTCATGATGGAACTTTTGCGGCTAAGCCTTGACAAGTAAATCAATCACCCAAAATTAACATAAATAAGAAAAAAATATAAAAATCCTAAGGCAAAACTTCTAGAGTGAATTCAATTCATACATATACAATAATAGTAGAAGTATTAATGACAATTATACCGTGAACCATCCTAAACCTAGTGTCAAAGTATAAGAACAATCTATATATAACTCAAAGTATGAAAATACATCTGATAATCCAAAAGAAGATACACGGCTACCTTTGAATACAAGATAAGACATAAACTAGTTAAGATAAGGTTGGAGGTCAACTCTGGAAGCCTAGCGTGACCCCTATCTTAGATATATCAAATCACTGCATGAACTCAGTTGTTACACGGCACGCTCATACCTAGATCTGTACTGAAAAGACATAATTGGGATAAGTATAGTCCACTTGTACATAGTATCTATCATAGGCCGACTGATAAAAATAGAAAATAAGGTATATAAATACTCACTATGAGCACGTCACCAGCAATTAGAAAATATCCCTAATGGTAGCTCACACTGTCTCCACTAACAGTTTTAAATAAATCACATAAACCAAATATAAATACAACAAGAAATAAAAAATAAATATACATCAAATCAAACATGAAATCACAACACAAAATATACATAATGTATGAAATAAAATAAGGATGATAATGATGATGATATGATATTTTTGAGGTTATTGTATAACCTCCGTATACACCTATCGAGAACTGCTCCCAGGTCGAACCCTTGGGTGGTTTGCAACCAACATAAAAACTCAATAACAAATCCAAGTCTCAATATCCATATCTCTTTTTTGGCTCATGGATTATGATAGAGAGTTTTTAAAGGTGTCATATTTCTATCATAAAAACTAGTATTTCCATAGTGGTAACAATGTCTCATTAATGTATGTATGATATGAGTATGTAATGATCAAAACCAAACATAGATGAGAATCTCAAATCAAACCAATATACACGCATATGAGCCAAAAATCCACTCAATAGGACAATCATCCATTATCCAATATAAGCCATGTACTATTAGAGTGAAATATACAAGTAATATATCATTTATACCACAAAAACACCAACTTAGGCATTTCTACCAGAAAGAAAACAATCAAATATATGCACCAAGCCAACAATCTCAGATAGGACCCTCGCATGGGCCATAGATAGTAATTATTGTCTCAAATTATCAAGAACAACAACATAAGTTCCCATATGGGAACACAATAGTAATAACACTAATTTTATGATTCAGTCTCATACTCATAGCATGTTTTAGAAAAGATATTAGCTACCCAGCCCAGTGTGAGGAAAGTTAAGTCATAACCTATCTTAAATGATGAAATTTTGATTCTAAGACTTCAAGCATGAGGTCTTCCCCTCTTGAACAGCCTCAAAACCAATTAGAACATAAAATATAGAATCTGTGCATTAAAAGAAAGGCAACAATTTTAATATTGCCTATTTCCTAGTCTAGGTCAAAACGGACCCTCAAAATAGATTTCCAAAGAGAAATGGTAAAATTAGAATTTTGTTTGTAAAAACATTACTAATGATTAAGGAAATCCATAGAAAAAACCCAAAATGAAAATGGATTAAAAATTAGGGTTCTAAATTGAAGAAACACTATTTAAGGCCTTCCGAGAATAAATCCCAAAATTTTACTTTTGAAATCATGAAATTACGGGTTTTAGATGACAAGAATCAAAGTAAAATAATTGAAATAGTGATTCAAGGCTTATACAAGCTAGAATATGGAAGAGCTCATCCCAAAACCCCTTAAACCAAAGCTTAAAACCTCAAAAATAGAAAAATCAAGAAAATATCTTTTCATACCATGCTAGGCCTAACCACTTAATAGGAAACATGACTACTTAAGCAGTTACCGCTGAAGTGGTAAAGTGCTTCTTTAGAGGTACCCATATGCGGCACAGTCTACTTAAGCGGGCATAGAACACTTAAGAGGATAGGGATCCTTTTTAGCGGCCCCAAATTGGTGAGCTAGGTTGATTAAATGTCTGGCTGTCTGCTTAAGAGGCCTTCACTAAAGTAACCTATGTGTCACTTTCGAGGTTACACCAACTGGGTGATACACTATCTAAGACTTGGAAAATTTTCAAAGTGTAATGACCCTTCTTGTCACTTTCCATATTTTTGCTTATTTTCTCTATTAGATATTTTCTATAGCTGCCCCAACTAATTTATGACTTGCTTGAACCGAACATTCATTTACTGAGTAGTTCACTTATTTTTTAGAGTTAATTTCCTATTTTGAACTCTTTGATGATTCCAAATGGCTACCAGATGAAAAATTCAGTCAAACAACCTCGAATACAAATTTTGACTATCCCAACAGATCCAAAATATCAATTTTATGCAAGGAGGACTTTTGATTTAGGTCTCGAGGAACCCAAGCTCATTTTGACCTATAAGTCAAAAAGTTAAGAAATAAAAATTGGGTGTGGGACCCATATTTTTATGAAAGGACCTAGGATGGAAATTTTAATTGTGCCATTGAGTCTGAAATATCGAATTTGGTGTGGTTACAAAGTTCACTAGAATTTATGAGATTTCGTATGAATCTCTAGGGGTTGGTGGAGACTTAAAAAATTTCAAGTCTCAATTATGATCTGGTGCACCCACAATCGCGAGCCTTGGCTCGGGATCATGATTTGGTAGCAGTAGTGAGTAAAATGATTACAACACTTTAAGTCACGAATGTGAATCCCTTGCTAGTCGGCCAAAACAATAATTGCATAGGTAAATATCGCGATCACGATATCTGATTCTGAGGCCCTGTATCGCGATAACACTTGTCGAGTTAAGTTAGCAACTCTTGAGAACCTGGTATGGTATAAATATGCAATTTTTTCTTGATTTTTCCAATCCTTCACTCATCTTCTTGAGAGAGAAACCCTAAAAAGATAGATATCCTGAAATTAGTGCTTGTGGGTGGATTGAGAGCTTTTCTAACACTTATTTATACAATTATCTGCCTATTTGTGGTAAGATTTCACCCTTTTCATGGTAGAAATTTTCATTTATCATTCAAAATTCCCAAAACCTTGGTGTCTTGATTTTAGCCATATTATCTTGGATTCCTCCCATTGTTTAGGGTAATAATCCCTTGAGTATAAAGGAAAGTTGGGTTGGTTTTTAAAATGTAAATTTTCTATAAATAGGACTCACATGGGATTTTGATATAATTTTGGACCCCAAGATCAATGGTGCAATATAGATATCATTATTCTCGTATTGATGAGTAGAATGTGATTTTGATAGCTTGGTATCATGCGGAACTTCTCAGAAGGAAAAGGTGATGATTTAGCAAATCTTGTGAGCTTTCTTAGGCTTCAAGGTAGACTAGGTTTTACCCCTTATTAGATTAAGATACTTCATAGTATGTTTATGGTATTGTGTTATATTTGTGATGCATTTTAGGTGTTGATGTGATAAACTGAAATACTTGGGAATAGTTGGATCATTTAGGCTATTTTGGATATTGTTTTAGGCATGATTAGCCTAGTTATTCCTATCATAGGTGAATTTGAACTTGTAGGCTCTTGTTAGGGTATAAAGACCTTAGCTACTCAATTAATGAGAAGATTTCATTGGTGAATTGAGTTTAGGATGAAATTTGCTCAAATTGTCTTACAATAAGTGAAATTGATCTATTTACTCTCTATTAGGAGGAATCGTTATCCTAGAACTAGTTATGGCTTTTTTGACATCTAATAGTGGTGTATATACCTTAGCCTAGTCTAGGTTAGCTATTTTTTGGTAAATAATCTCGAGGATTTTGAAGTGGGCACTTCGACCCAGCTTAAGAAATAACTTGTGATAGTTAATAAAGACCCTGGATACGCTTGTGAACATCTAGGAACATGGCTATTTCGGTGATATGTAGATGCGTTTTTACTTATTGGCCATGATGGATGATGTTGGAAGTAATGCTTAATGATTATGTGACAATTGAATTATTGGTTAAGCTTATGATGAGCTATTGAATATGCTATTGATTTGGCTAATGATTGGGCTACCAAATATACTATTGAATAAGTCCTTGAGTATGATACTAAGTCAAATTATGTTATTGATTATGCTATGAATAAGATATAGATTATTCCATGGATTAACTATTGATTGAGCTATTGATAAGTTGTCTATTATGCTAATGATAAGTCGTTGATTAGGCTATTGATAGGTCATTTCCTATGCTTTGATAATGTGTAATGATTAGATTAGTGATCATGATCGGTGTATACATTATAGATTATGCATAATATCATACTTATTGATTTTGTTGGAAATTATGCTATTGATTTGGTTAAAAATCGTGCTAATTTATAATATTGGAAATTATGTTATTAATTATGCTAGAGCTCACAATTTTAATTATGATTATTGATTATGGTTATATACTATGTGATTGGTTATGCTATTAAATACTCTTAACAATTATGCTATTGGCTATATTGATGACGATATTGATTATTTATACATGGTAAAATTTTGAATAATGGCTATGATATTTATGATATTGATGGTACATATATACTCGGCAATGCCAAAGGATAATTTGTTGATATATATACCAGTAAGGTCAAAGAATGATGATGATGATATATACCTAGCAAGGTCAGAGGACGATATAATGATATACGCATGCCCGACAACACCGAAAGATGATTATGATGATATTTATGAGGATATTGTTTAGTATCCATATCAATTCGAGTCCAGCTATTTGGATTATATTATGATAATATACTTATCATTATATGATGATGTTGGGGTATGAGATTGACAAACTAGGTAAGTCTAAAATGAGGAAATACTTATAATGTAATATGATATGAATAGACACCTGTAATATGATTATTAGTGGATAAATATTGACTAGTCGACAAATATTTATTAGTTGCGAAATATTGGTTAGTTGATAAATATTGTCTAGTTGATAAATAATTGTTAATTTGTAAGTAATGACTAGTTGACAAGTGATGATTAGTCGCTATTTGAAGACAAGTTAATAAGTGATATTTAGTTTATAAAGGATTATTTATTAATACATGAGGATTAGTGCTACATAATGTATAATTGATAAGTGTTGACTTATAATGATGAGTATGGTAAATCGATGTTTATTGTGAGGCATGACTTGGAAGTATTCCAATCATATTATGAGAGTTGATAAATGATGGTGATAGGTTATTCTATCTTGTTTGTACCTTCTAGTATTATAGGGATTGCGATGGGTTATGCACTTTAATGCACCCAATTGGCGTATATAGGAGCCAATTTTGTAGTTATGATTGCATGTGTTGAAACTTTATGTTATATTATGATGATATTTCAGTTATCTACTTAGTCATATATAACGATGTTGGAGATATTTCAGGTTAATTTCCTTACCTTTTTCTTGAATTATAGCAATCTTATATCATGATTTAGCTCACTCAACCGAAGATACCTACTGAGTACCCATAATTCTAGTACTCATACTACACTTTTGAACCTTTTTTGTGTAGATTCAAGTACTAGTTTCTTCCATTGATCGACGTTCATGCAGTGTTGATTTTTTTAGATAGGGTGAGCTCTTAGCATCAAAATCCCCACTTCCTTCTATCTTACTTATGTCTAGTCTTTAGTTTTGAGATAGATTGTAAGGAGTATTACTTGGCATGTATTTATAGTTTCTCTTATACTATATCTACTAGGTTGTGGGATGATATTTATGTAGTGACTACCTTTAAACTATTTCTACTGCCTTGCTTATTCATTGTGTCAAATTTTCTATTTGACCCTTTTGGGGGATTTCCTACAAATTAACCTACTATGTTTAACTCTGGGTTACGGTTTGTCTTACCTATTATTGTGAAAGGGTAGGTTCTATCATAACTCATACATCGATTCATGACAAATTGGTATCAGAACCTAGGATACACCGATATTTTTTATACAAGAGAAAATGTCTAGTAGAGTCTTGCGGATTGAAACGATGACGTCTGTTTTCTATCTTCGCGAGGTTATGGGACATTCTTAGGAGTTCTTTAATTCTTTCACTAATATTGTGCTAAGAGTCTAAGTTGGTTTATATAACCTTATATTGATTTCACTCTTTTGCAGATGGCGAGGACACGAGCTACTGCTACACGCGATGAGGGTTCTGAGACTTAGCCTAGGGATCGTTCTCCTTTTCATGGATAACCTAGAGGTTGTGAAAAGCCACGATATATGTCCCCATCTAGGGGCCAATATAGGGGTACTCTATATGACCCTATTCCTACTCCTGAGCCAAAGATTCTTTCGCCTCAGCCAGCGGTGGACCAGGGACCAGCCAAAACTCCACCAGTTTTTATTTCTTATTACGTTCTTATAGATGCTTTAGTTATTCTTTTAGGGTTAGTATTGTTTGGATTGTATGATAGTGAATATTCTACACTGGTGGTGATTTTAAGACCCTGCAAAATTCTCTCGTAGTCTAAGACATAGAGCGTGTTCAGTAAAGTGTTAATCCAACCTAAAAAGGTTGAGAAGTGTCTTCCCAAGTGAGAAATATTTTGAACCATGTAGAATTTCTCGAATATCAACTTTTTTTCAAGTAGAGAATTGAATAAGCTTTCTGTCGATACCAAATTTTCCCAAATCCAACACTCGGGCAAAGAGTTAGAGCCATTTTAGTAAGACAGTGTGCCACCTGGCACTTTAGCGCATCGCAGAGCCAGCCAAAATGGCAATCGTCGAAATCCAGTGAGCCTCCATGATTATGGCGCATCGCACCAAGGCTTGATTTTAAAATTGTCAATTTCCAGTGCACCAACGCGATTCCATCGCATTGCGGTGCCTTTCCAGTTCGAAACCAAGGTGGCAATGCGATTTCCACCACATCGCGCCATCAAGAAGTTTCCCGATTGTCCAATTTCCAGTGAGCTGACATGATTATGGTGTGTTGCGCCAGCATGTAAAATTAGGATTTTTCAGTCTATTTCTAGAGGCAAAAGGGATCATTTTGCTACCCCTATATATACTCCTTAACACGGGATTTGGCCTCATTTTAACCTAAAACTACTAGTTTTCTCTCAAAGTTGTTCAAGAACAAGAGCTAGGGTGCCTAAATCAAAACCCTTCCCTCTTCTTCAAGAGAAATCAAGAAGTCAAGAATTTCTCCAAGAACTTTCAAGAAAGAGTTTCTCTAAGGTATGCAGATGTTGATTCTTGGGTCCCTTTCATCCAAGAAGCTCAAGAACCCTTTTCTAAATTTCAAAGCTTTTATGTTTATGAGTTTTCATGATTCATGTGAGTTGAAATTGATGTTCGTGCTATTATTGAGTTTTGATTAATGTTTGTTTGCAAGATTTTCAATCTTTGACCCTAGTATGTGATATTCATGTGATGTTCATGATAAACCCTCTTCAAGTTGCTTGTTAAGTGATGTGTT
Source organism: Capsicum pubescens (assembly GCA_030864215.1). Taxonomy (NCBI): domain Eukaryota; kingdom Viridiplantae; phylum Streptophyta; class Magnoliopsida; order Solanales; family Solanaceae; genus Capsicum; species Capsicum pubescens. The sequence goes on from CM061541.1 coordinate 123,174,204, forward strand.
CATGTCAATTAGGTGTAGAAATTGTTGAATAAGAAAAGCATGCTCCCCATATGTTTGATAAAATGCTTATGTGAAGGAATTAGAGTCATTCTAGCATGTTGATTAGAAATCCCCAATTGTGTGCAAGCCCATGCATCCCAAGTGTTTGTTGAAAAGCATTAGTGAATGAATTGTGACATGATAGCATGAAATTCCTCAATTATGTGCTCTTTGATACATGCTAAGACTTTAATACATGCCAAGTGTTTGATGCAAGACCTTGTTGAATGGATTATGATCCAATAGCATGTCCCCCTACATTAGTACACGTTTAGGATTCTTAAATGATTGAAGTGATGCCTTAGTGATTGTGATGGTGAATGATTGTCCATGGTCTTGATTATTCAAGAAGGGTTATGTTTTATTTTTATGTTATCGAGTCCTGGGGGTATTTATGCCCGACAATTTAGTTGTTGCCTAGAGCCCGTGTCTGTTTTCACGATAATTCCAGTTGAGCCATGATTCTCAGAACTCGTCAAGTTATAAAACTCTTTATTCTCAGACAGATACAGAACTTATGAAATCTCAGTAATCTTTGTAATCACCGGTATCTCAGTATCTCTAGTAATCTAGCCTCAGTTCTGTACCCAAATCAGATCTAGTACTATTCAAGTGTTCAGTTCTAACCTCTATAGTAATCAAGTACTCTATTCAAAGCTCAGTGTGATTCAGTTAGATAACAAGGTTCTGTAGTATTCGGTCAGATACAGAACCAAGTGAATTCAGTTTAACTCAATTATATCATTCGAGAAACATTATCAGTATCAGATTCATCTTAGTTTATGTTCAGTTAAGAATCAGTTCAGAGTCTTTCAGTTGGGAGTAGGATCTAGCACTGAGCGAAGGCAGGGATGGCGGCTCCCCGTCAGACTGAAAGAGTTGTTAGGAGCAATCCTTGAACTCCAGAACTGTGTAGCTAGCACATGATACAGGAGTCACCTGTCAGGAAAGGCTAGTCACCCATTAGATAGGCTTGACTATTATATTGCCTTAGGTTTGACTTCCTATGAGGGTCACCCATCAGATTGACTTGACCAGAGAGGTCTTTACCCGTGGAACAATATTAATACCCTTATAGTTGAGGTTACAGGTTGGACCCCACCGATTGAGATTCGGGGCATATCGGTTAAGTGACTACTTCCCACATTTATAGTTTTAGTATAAATCTTCAGAAATTAGGACTGTCAGATAGAGTCATCTATCTCAGTGAGGAACTCAGATAGTTCCATTGATTGATGAAACACCCGTCAGATAGGCTTGGTCCCATATAAAGTTATTCAGTATCAGATCTAGAGATCACCCGTCAGATAGGCTTGATATCAGTCTCATATTCAGTTGAGTAATCTCATTATCAGATCCCGAGATCACCCATCAGATAGGCTTGATCTCAGTCTCATATTTAGTTGGGTAATCTTGGTATCATATCCCGAGATCACCCATCAGATAGGCTTGATCTCAATCTCAAATTCAGTTGAGTAATCTCATTATCATATCCCGAGATCACCCATCAGATAGGCTTGATCTTAGTCTCATATTCAGTTGAGTAATATCATTATCAGAGCTCGAGATTAGCCGTCAGATAGGCTTGATCTCAGTCTCTAATTCAGTTGAGTATTTTTGTTGTCAGATTCAGACATGATCATTTCTTATCATTGATAGTAGATTCCGGAATCATCCGTTAGAGAGGTTTGATCTCCGATGCAGTCAGTCAAGAGTATAAATCTTAGAATTCAGTCATTGATATGAGTAGATTCAGTTAATCAGTATCAGTATCATCAGTTTTCGAGATCACTCACTAGATAACAATGATCTCAACTCCAGTACTCAGTTATCAGTAATAGATGATTCAGTGTTCAGTATCTCAGGCATTAGTAGTGAGTTCAGATGGCGGTAAAGTAGTATCTGAGTTTCAGTATTTTGAGTCACGATGATTTAAGTTATGGTTCGTATATTCATGTATGTGTTCTCATTTAGTACTCTCCTGATTATTCAGTTAAGTAATTGTTCATTCATAAACCCTCGCATTTAGCCTTACCTCATCTTCATACTCAGTACATTCCCATACTGACACATTTGAGATATGGTGTTTTATTTGACACCATTGGTTCAGAGGCATGGGATCCAGAGTACCCTTAGCAGCTCAGTCCCAGTCAGTAATAGTAGACGTATCAGTGAGTCCACTTCAGTCAAGGATGATCCTTATTTTATCAAACTTTGTTTATTTTCAGTAGACGGAGTTAGTTGGGGATATGTCTCATCAACTCCACTGTTCAGACAATTTAGAGGCTTTTCGGATAGATGTATCAGTATTCAGTTTTCAATTTTGATTATTTTTAGATGTTTTGAACCTTATGGACAGTTTCTGCATTTATTATCTATATTACGCAGTGTTCAAGTACATATATCAGAAGAGGTTTGGCTTGTGGCCCTTTGGGATCATGAGCACCGTGTGACATTCCAGTTCCAGAAAAATCGGATCATTACAGTGATGCATCATCTGATGATGCACAGTCTATGGATCAGAATGGTATGGAAGTGGGGGCGCAGCCTATAGCTACAGCTCCCAGTATTGAGGTTCCTCCTGTGTATGTGGTTTCTCGTTATGTATTTGCTTTTCCAATGGTTTCCCATCCTACTATGTCTGCTGAGGAGAAAAAAATGACGGGTAGATTCTTGAGATTAGCTCCGACTAGGTTTTTTGGTGCTCCCGGGTGAGGAGGCATATGAGTTTCTAATTGCTTGTGAGGATAGGCTCAGTAATTTAAGCCTTGTTTAGACTCCTAGTGTGGATTATACCATATTTCAATTGGACTTGGTTTCTCGACATTAGTGAAGAGGTTATATGGATTCTAGACCTACTGGATCTTCTCTTTTGACATAGACTCAATTCTCTGGGTTGTTCTTGGAAAAGTATTGTCACGACCCAATTTCTCAGGTCATGATGATGCCTACTATAACCCGTCAATAGGCATGCCAATCTCGTAGTTTGGAATGGCTAATAATAGACTATTCAATATATATAAAGAAAAGAATGCAGAATAGATGAAATAGAAGATCAAATACATAATGGAGTCCCAAAACCTGGTGGTATCAGTACAAAAACTTCTAATATAATGCTAGTACAAGGATGAAATAGCAAGGGATTACACTGTTAGAACTTATATCTGAATACAACACGAGGAATAGTCTAGTATATAAGTATGAGGTAAGTAATACTCCGAACATTAGAAGCTCACTCTAATTCTCTGAACCATGGTTGCTCCGCACGATGCACACATTAATGGAGATAACCCATACTATGATCCGCAAGCTGCACAAGTGTAGTATGATACCAAAGGAATGTACTCAGTAGGAAATTACAAACTGAGCTCGAAAGATAAAGTATATATACATAGAATATAAACTGAATGGATACTACACCCAAGAGTCTATTAAATCCAAATGAATAATAAGGATATTTTATCCTATTCATGTTTAAGAGATTAACATACTAAGGCTAAAAAATATCAACAATGATCTATCTTATTCCATCCATACTCAAAAATCTCATCATTGTACCATATATATCTGGCCAATATATGAGTAAAGGATGAAAGAAGGATATATAACAATATACAAGGCCAAGAAATGAATATACAATCTGAACAAATGAAGGAAGGGATATACAGTAATTCCATAGCTACATATAGCTAGATATTAATATATACAGATATAAGGTCAACTCGAAGCACGACCTAGATCATTATATCTTTATTTTAAGGCCTATTAATCTTAGGAGGATTTAATACTAACATGCTCGGGGTTCTCTAATCCATATGTCTCATCATGAGTTGATCTTACATAATAATGAATTCGTATATAGAAGAGACCAGAATCATACCTTAAATCTCAATACCGAATCAATGACCAATCTTTCAAAAACTAGTCATAACAGTGATCATAATATTGATAATAACAATATCAATAACAATGCGAGTAACCTACTATTCTGGACAACCAAATACGCAGCTGAGCCTATGCATACCCCTATCTCGCTAGGCTCAGAATGTGACTATGCATACGCCACTTCCCTGAGCTCAAAAGGTTCAATCAGTATACAATAACACAAGGTATAGTCATTACCCATATCTATGCAACCCTACCATATGAGCTGATAAACATAGGCGTATACTAGTGATAGGTGATGTACATGCAAGTATGAATGCAATGGAACTCACAATATCATAATACTAACATCATAACCATCACTATCATAACCATAATCATCTTTATCATTCTCATCATAATCATCCTCCAGCTTTGTCGGGTATATATAAATTTGTCACACATAGGGCTAGACGGACTCGAATTGGTAGATATGCAGATAAGCACATCGATATAATTATCCTCCAACCTTGTCGGGTATCAATATTACTATCAAAACATCCTTTGGCCTTGTCGGGTATCATCACATCATCATAATATCCTATGGCCTTATTGGGCATCATCACATCATCATCATATCCTTCGGCCTTGTCGGGTTTCATCATACCATCATAATATCTAAATCAATGTCAATAATAAAAAATGATCCCCATGATGGCTAAATTAAAGTTCAATACCCACGAGGGATAAAGTAGAGAACAACCCCCACGAGGGCTAAAGTAAATAATCATGAAAAGAGAAAAAAGGTAGAGTATATGTACATAATTCATCGGTCATCATTAGTATCACTTATCAAGAAGAATATATAATAATAGGTGCATGGACACATGTTATGGGTAAAAAGAGTGTAAGTTTGTAAATCTATTACCTAGAGTGATCTTCATGACTAAATCATTATAAAGTGTTGAAAGGGTCGGAATATATCACGACCATAATAAACAATAGTGTCAATTCATGGACCAAAATCTGTCTCAGCCAAAATATTAAATCATCATTATTAACCTTTTTTATTCGTATAGATTATCCATTAACCTAGGTGGTTATCATTATAAAGAAATTAGTTTTTAATATGAAAAGGGGTTTTTAACTTTTATTTAGAAAGAATAGTTAAATAATGATCATAAATGTACTGAGTCTTTGCATGCCATTACCAGTAATTAAACATTTAAATCATAAACATTATACCGCATCATCCTCCATCCCATACCGGAGAGATGTGTATACAAGCATATATACATATATATTAATAAACTTGAATCGTATGCTTTACAAGGTCAATTACTTCCCAGATATCCAACTCATATCATACCATGGCCTTTGGCCCAATAAGGTATTCAAAATTATTACATCATAAATATCACAACCTTAGGCCCACATACATATCCAAAACTCATATCAATAATCATCTCATATCTATAACCCATAGCATACTAAGAATGCATAGCATCTCTACAAGCTATAAAGCATATCTATAATCATCTCACATAAAGGAGGCATCTCACTTCTAGGAGGCATAATACATTAATGAAGCATGGCTCACAACTATGAGACATATCACATATATAAGACATCTCATATCTATAGGTTGTATATCATGGCTATAAGGAATATCATCTCTAAAGGACTATCATATCTAAGAGGAAATAGCATCTCTAAAAGCCCAATATCATATCTATAAGGAAAAGTGTGGCCATAATCCATTAATCATTATTCGGGGAAAATGCATCCTAGTTTACCAAGCCACAAAGTAAGCTTATTATAAAGGCTCAATAGTCTCAATTAAGGCTAGCATCTGCGATAAAGTCCATAAAGGATAACACAAGTCTTGGCCTAAGTGGACCGGACGAACCCATTTCTAATCCTCAATTTCCATACCTAGGCATTTTATACCCCAAACTAGGATAAGGTATCAGTTCAGCTTCTATATGTCAAGTAAGCCATACCAAATACTAAGCTAGGAACTTTTTCTAGAAACAGGGGCATTAAGCCAAGTCTACTCCAAACTATGGTTTCAATAACACTAGACTATCCCAAATAACATTAATCATACTAACCCTAATTTCAATACTTAAACCACATATCAAACCTAGAATTATATCATATTCACTCTATGAGTTAGTTTAATCTATGGAAAAGGCAGTAGGATTCAAAAAGGGTACTAAGCATTTCACCTTACTGGTCAAAACCCTCATTTAGACTCCAAACTTCAATATTCAATACCTAGTCATTCTATCCATAGTCAAACTTAACATTCACATTCACACGCAATATACACCACGCATCATCTGTGAAGAAGAGTAGACAGAAGCCTACATCAAAATAGAACTACAAAGCCATATATTATTCACCAAAATGTCATCACACTATCAAAATCATAATTTACTCATCAAGATGATAATAACGATACCTATATTTCACCATTGTGCTTTGGGTCTAAAAATGACACCACCACCCCTCCAAGTGGGTCCTACATATGAAAAATACATTTCTGAGGTCAACATAATATGACAAAAATCTCATGGAATCAAAACCCTAAAAAAATGCATAAAAAACAAGCAAACTTAGGGCTAAAATCAAGTCCTAAGAAGATTTGGGGTTTTGGGTCAAAAAGCAAGAAAATTCACCAAGAAATTGATAAAATATTACCTTAAATTGGATGATAATCATGATAACAGATATTTAGCAAGCTCTCAAGTCACATACAAGACTTAATTTTGAGTTACCACACTTATTTAGGGTCATTGGCTCTCAAGAATGAGCGGGAAATGGCCAAAATCATAACATTGGGGTCTATTTATAGCCCCTTCACGTACAAAGGAATCACTATCATAGTCCTAGGGACCACAATCTCACTATTATGATCACAATAGGTCCTTGTGCAATCGCACATGCACCAGTACCAGCAAAGTTTAAAACTTATTTTTGACCCTCGAAACTCATTCGGACTCTGATTTTTGCAAATGAACTATGAAACCCCACTAAAATCAATGTTCCAAAAACATTGGCAAATCTGAATTTTCCATCCAAGGTAGTTTAGACAAAATGTGGTTCCTACACCCATATCTTCTGATTTTCCAACTTTTTAAAGAATAGGTTGAAGTGAGCTCGGGTACATTGGGACCCAAACTAATGATCTACCTAGTCTAAAATCAATATTATAGAGCTACTTGCATAGTCAAAATTTACATCCAAGATTGTTTCAAAGTGCTATTTGGAACTAATGAAGACTTCTAAATAAGAAATTAGTTCTAAAAAACAAATGAACTACCCGGTAATCGAATGGTCAGTCATAAAAAGTCATGAATGAATTAGGGAAACTATGGAGAAGCTCAAAATTAAAAATAAATAGAATTATGAAAAATTAATGGAAGGGTCATTACAAGTACATGGCTCGTAGCCTTAGGGATGGCCTGAGAGATCAGTTCTCTAAATTGGAGCAAGGCTCCATGATAGTTGCAGAGTATGAGACTTATTTTCACAAGTTGGATAGGCATGTGACTTCTATTCTAGATATTGAGTATGAGAGAGTGCATTTCTTTCTCAAGTGTTGAGACTTACCACTTTGAATATCTACTCAGAGTTTGGTATTGCGGGTAGGTATTTTGCAGAGGTTTCTTATTATTCTCATATTATGGAAGAGATGCATCATAAGGCTTGTTGGGTCAGTGATGAGAGGCCTCGACATTAGGGTAATTTTAGTGAGAGCCATAATAGTTCCCGATTCAGAGGTAATCATTTTCATGGTAGATATCTTCCACATCAATCCTATCAGTCTCAGAGTTAGCCTTGTTGAACTATTCAAGTAGCCCTTTAGATAGTAATGAAGGTCATTCTAGTGCTACTGATTTCCTTGATCAGGGTAGTGGTCAATCTTTGAGAGGTTCTTCATCTAATTATTCTAGATGTGGTGGTTATTTCGGTCAGCAAAATCTATTATTTTTTGTTAAACTCAAGTGTAATGTTATAGTTGTGGATCTCCTGGTCACTATTCAAGATATTGCCCTTGTTGTAGGGAAATTATTGCTTTCGATCAGTGTGTTTCCCCTATTAGAGTTGTTCATGGCTTAGCTAGAGGTTATTTTCAGGGTCATAGGGTTGGTTTCTAGGGTACTTGAGTTGGTTCTTAGGTATGTAGGATAGAAGGTCTGTTAGGATCCTAGAAAGGTAGCAGACGTAATTAGTTGTATGCAGTACCTGCTAAACCTAAGGCTGAGTCCTTGAATACTATTATTGTAGGTACAATTTTGGTGTGTCATTAATCGGACCTTGCTTTATTAAATTTGGGGTCCATTTATTCTTATGTATCTACTTGGTATTCTCTATGGTTAGAATTATCTTGGGATTTATTATTTGTGCCCTTGCATGTATCGATACCCTTGGATTATTCTTTAGTTGAGAATTCAGTTTTTAGATCGTGTGTTGTGACTATTATGTATGTTGACACTTATACTGATCTTATTATTTAGGATATAGTGGATTTTAATATGATTCTAGGCATGGACTGGTTATCCCACTATTATGCGGTCATACATTGTTTTGCCAATACTATTACCTTAGCCATGCCTTATAATAAGGTGGTTGTACAGTTGGGAGATTCCTGTAGTTAAGGTTCAGTGGAGGCACTACCTAATAGAGGATGCTACTTGGGAGATCGAGAGCGATATGCAGACCCAACATTCTCACTTCTTTGAGACTTTTGGGAGAAGCACCAATGGGAGTCTTAAAAGTTGTTCAGTAAGCCCATAATGCATCGTTAGCTTTCTTGACCAATCAATTCTATTGGCATTTATTATCTTTGCCAAGATGGACTTGATTTCTCTATTAGACACCTCAATCAGTACACTAGTCTGTGGATGATAAGGTGTTGCTACCTTGTGCTTCACTCCATACATCTCAGGCAAACTCTTGAATAGATGATTACAGAAATGTGACCCACCATTACTAATGATTGCACGTGGTGTTCTAAATTGAGAAAAGATATATTTCTTCAAAAAGGTTGTGACATTTCTTCCATCATTATTGGGGAGCGCAATTGCTTCCACCTATTTATTAACATAATCCACCGCCACTAAAATATACTTCATACGAAAAGAACTCACAAAAGGTCCCATGAAATCCACACCAGATACATTAAATAATTCCAATTCTAAAATGGGAGCCATAGAAATTTCATGGTGCCTAGAGATGTCACCTTGATGTTGACATTGATCACAAACTGAAGCATAATCATGAGTGTCCTCATAAATTATTGGCCAGTAGTACCAACATTATAAGAACTTGTGGTCTGTGTAGGTTCCTCCATGGTGACCCCCAATTGGTAAAGCATGACAAGCCTCAAGGGTGCTCATTATCTCCTCTTCAGGGATACATCTATGAATAACCTTATCTATATAAATTCAGAATAAATAAGGTTCATCCCAAAAACTTTTCCTTACCTCATTCATAAATTTCTTTCTCTGTTGGAAGGAAATTCTTCTAGGACAAGATCACTTGCTAGGTAGTTTGCATAGTTAGCATCCCATGGAATTAGATCTTGAGAAGTGGCCCATATTATCTTGTCGTGAAAACTGTTATCAATCTCGAGTCCATCTTTAACTTTCTGCATGGCTTCTTCATCAAGTCTAGACAAATGATCTGCAACTTAATTTTCAGTGCCTTTTCTGTCCTTGACCTCTAAATCAAACTCTTTCAACAAGAGACCCCTCCTAATCAGTCTAGGTTTTGCACTTTTTTAACAATTAAGTACCTCAATGTTGCATGATCAGTGTATACAACTACCTTTGTCCCAATCAAATAAGACCAAAATTTCTCTAAGGAAAAAACCACTACCAACATCAGTAACTATGTAGTTCTTTTGAGCAGGGTTTAGTGCTTTGTTGGCATAGCAGATGGGATGCATGATTTTTTCTTTTTGTTTGCCTAGTATAGTACCTAAGGCCACTCCACCTGTGTCACACATAATCTAAAATGGCAAGGACCAATCAGGGGACACGATGATAGGATTTGTTATCAACTTCTCTTTCAGACATTCAAAATCCTTCAAACATGATTTATCAAAATCAAACTTCACCTCTTTCTCAATAAGCCTATAGAGAGGGTTGGAAATCTTCGAGAAATCCTTGATAAACCACCTGTAGAACCCAGTATGTCCTAAAAAGATCTTAATACCCTTCACAGAAATTAGTGGAGAAAATTTCTCGATCACTTTAATCTTAGCTCTATCAACCTCTATAGACCTTTTCAAAATATTGTGCCCAAGAACAATACCTTATTTAACCATGAAATGGCACTTTTAATAATTAAGTACCAAGTCTTATTCCTCACATCTACGAAGAGCATTTGCCAAGTAAACCAGAAAGACATCAAAAGAATCACCAACTACCAAAAATCATCATGAATACATCGATGGTGTCTTCTATCATGTCAATAAATATTGACACAATATATCTCTGAAAAGTAGTTGGAGCATTACATAACCTTAATGGCATACGTCTGAATACAAAGGTCCCATAAGGGTAAGTGAAGGTTGTTTTCTCTTGGTCTTTGCACGCAATAGTGGTTTGTTTTTAGCCCAAATACCTATCCAAAAAGTACCCCGTCTACCCGCAAGTCTATCAAGCATCTGGTCTCTAAAGGGAATGAGGAAGGGGTCATTTTGGGTCTATGCATTAAGTTTCCTATAATTCATACACATTCTCCATCCTGTGACTGGACTTATTAGAACTAGATCATTTTTATTATTAGGAACAACAGTAATACTACCTTTCTTAGGAACACATTGTACCGGACTGATCCTCTTGCTATCATTAATGGGATATACTACACCAGCATCTAGCCACTTTATTATTTCTTTCTATACCACCTCTTGCATAGGAGGATTAAGCTGAGTTGATGTTCTATACTTGGATACAATCTAATTCAAGTTGAATCTTATGAGTACAAAGACCATATGAGATACCCACAATATCTACAATGGACCACCCTATGTCCCTTTTGAATATCTATAGCACTGATAATAAAGCCTTCACTTCTATCTGCCTCAAGTTAGCTGCTATGATTACCATTAAAGTGTTGTCGGCCCCTAAAAATGCATATCACAAATAAGGAGGAAGGGACTTCAACTCTAAGATGGGTGGCTCCTCAATTGATAAGTGAGCTGGTCGAGTGGTTTTATTTTTCAGAAATGCTCCCATATAGTGTATACACCATCTTATCACAGTCTTCAATACCATCACTATCAAAGTACATAATCACTATTGCTAAGGCTTCAACATCCAATCTTTCTTTAATAGGAACAACCTTAGAAGTATCATCCCAATTGGTCACTGCATCAAAATTATGGAATGATACCATCTCTTCCTCAAAAACATCAATCATAGACACGACCCTCAACTCATTCAGCTATCGCATGGACTGGCATATGTTGAATACCATCTTTTCATCGTTGAGTCTAAACATCAGATGTCTTAACTCCATAGCAATCAAAGTCCTTTCTGTAGTAAGGAATGGCCAACCTAAGATAATCAAAACTTGAAAGTCCACTTCACAATTTAGTATCACAAAATCAGTAGGAAAGATGAAAAAAACAACCTTCACCAATACATCACAGAGAATACCAACTAGTTTTTTCACTGTTTGATCTGCCATCACTAGTCTTATAGATGTGGGTTTGGGTACCCCTAATCCTAACTGCTTAAACACCACTAGTGGCATAAGATTTATGCTAGCACCTCGATCACATAGTACCCAAGCAATGTTAGAAGATCCAATGGTGTAAGGAATGGTGAATACACCCAAATCCTTCTTCTTCTTTACCAACGATCTAGTAGTAACAACACTGCAGTGATGAACATTGTCAGCTGGATCATAAATTACTGTCCTCTTCTTGGTGACCAATTCCTTTATAAACTTTGTGTAGTCATGCATTTGTTCCAATTTCTCTACAAGTGGAATGTTAATAGAAAGTTCCTTTAGCATAGATAGAAACTTATAATATTTCCCCTTATTTTTCTTTTTTTAATCTCTAAGGAAATAAAGGGTGAGGTCTTAGGATAGTCTTTAAAATAGACTCTTCGGTCGTATCATTACCTTTGTTTTTCTTACTACTATTATCAAAATCAACATGATCATCTTTATTAGCTGGATCAATCAGGGTAGGTGCAGGCGGTTCTATAGTGGTTTTACCACGCTGAGTGGTAATAGCATGGCAATGACTGTTATTCTTTGGGTTATGCACAGTATTACAAGGAAGAGCTCTAGGTTGGCTTTGATTCAATATGGACAATATCTGGCCATACAGCGTTGCTCTAGTTGTTTGATTATGGAAGCATTTAACTCAACTTTATGATTCAACCCTGATTGGGCTACCTTCATCTTCTTAAGACAACTCTCTAGACTTTGTTGGCCTTTGACTAGTTTTGACATTATTTCCCCTGTTCTGAACTCAGTATCCCAGCTACTTAGTGGTACATATCTATCACTCTCATCTTTGTAGTCATTTTTATGCTTCTAGTCACCATATCATTCCCTACTCCTGTCTCTGTATCCATCATTGTAATATTCCGACCTTGATTCTCATTCCCTTGGGCTTGGAAATCTACCAACTGATATCAAGATACCTCGCTTCCTCTTCAGACTCGATCTCGTAGGTTCTAGAAATATAACTTTATGCCCTTACTGCATTCACTTTCTCAGGACTCATTATTGCAAATTATTTTGTAAGAAGCCCAATGTCTGTTCGAAGTTTTGCAACCTCTTGTTCTACAAAATCATGACCCGATCCATAATCATTAATTGCTCCAATAGAATATTTACCTACACCATGCTTAACATATCTAGTATGCCAACCTTGATTGGTTACCAAAATATCATTCAACATCTCTTGTGCAGTGTCCCATCAAAGACGGATGAATACACCTCCTGAAATCGTATAAGCCATTGCTCTAGAATTGATATTCAGTAATATTTCCAATAGATTTGATCCTATGATTTTGTGATTAGGTACCTTTCTCAACTTCTTTTTGAACCTAAATGATGCCTCATACATGGATTCTGCAGGTAACTATCTGAAATAATAGATTTTATCTTTTAATTGTAAAATCCTTGTAGGAGGGAAGAATATGTTAGAAAATTATCTACGCAACTTATGCCAAGTAGTGATTGAACCTCTCGAAAGTTCCCCTAACCATAGTGATGCCTCACCAGTTAGATAATACATGAACAACCTCAACCTCAAAGCTTTCTGGTTCACCCTCAGAATAGTATATGACGTACAGATCCCAGTAATATTAGCAAGATGCATATTTGCATCATCTGTTGCTGATCATGAAAACACACCCTTCAAATTTAAAAATTGGATCACTATACTAGTAATGTCAAGTTTAACATGAGGGGTAGAGTACGGGAAAAGATTTCTCCTTTCTCAGAGGGTTCAACGTATCCTATATCCTTGTCTTCATCATTTGGATAAAGATGTTGAGATTCAGGAATCATTATAGCTCTGTCTCTTTGAATTTTATCCCGATGCTCATCCCCTTGTCTTGGCCTAGCTAGTTCCACTTACTAAGCTAGTCTAGCCTCTTCAGCCAACCATGTCTCCTCTATTAATCTCGCATCTTCAGTTGTTTCTATTAATAAGTCTGTCTATCTATAATATTCTTTGGATTTCCTAGAGAACAAAAAAGTGCTACATTGGGATCAATAGGTGAAGGAGGGGTACAATTTTAGGATCTTGAACCCCAGCAAAAACACCATCACAAACTTTCTCTGACATATTTTGCGGTGTTTGAAGAATTATTTTAGGCTCTGGATCAAAAGGGAGTAAGGGATTGCCTCTCCTCCTAGTATTTGACATACACTGGCATATTCCAAATCAATAATAGGTAATAAACTCGTGAAATTCACCAACTTCAATGAACAATTCATACCATCTTATCCAGCAACAGCGTCAAAATTTGATGTCTTCCAAAAACTAACCTCTAAAAAAGTATGTTGCGGTCGATATCAACTATAGTAACCCTAACTATTTTAGGGTCAAACCTATAGGGAAAATGTTGAAAAGTATCTCAAACCTGCCCAAATCCATAAGCAGTGTGGTAAAGTAAATGGGGGAATTTAAAGCGAATAGTAAGCAGTAATTGAAATTGAATGCTTGGGTTTGTAAATAGTAGAAGAAAACACTAGGGATGTGTTCCCCCTGGTTTCTCAACTTCATAAACTTCTCATGTTCAACTCATATATTCTCTTGCTTTGTATGCAATGTCGATAAGCTAAGTATTATCAACCGCCTTGTGACGTGATGGTAAATCTCACCCATTACCTTGTGAGTTTTAGGGTGTTACCTTATTACTCCTTTTCTGTAACCTCAGTTCAACTTTCACCTTTTAGGTCTTAAGTTTATTAGATAATATGGCAAAATTATACGATGCACGTAAATCCTAAATTACTATCTTAATCCTCTTTTCCTAATCTTAAACTCCCTTGTGAGGACATTATCGAATACAGGCAATCCTCAAGATTCTGCAGTATCTCTGAGGTCTATTAATATGAAGACTAAGATACATTCAATCACCACAGAATAGATGAATCTCCCACTTCCTTTACATAGCTAATCCACCAAGGTTCTGACAATCCTAGTCAAGGAAGTTAGCCTCTCATATTCATGCAACAATTAATGATAATAAATAAAGAGTACATGTAATTGATTACATAATAATAAGAGGAAGAAAATCTGAAGTCTTCAATTAAATTAAAACCCAAAATCTCAGGAACACAATTCCATAGAGAAAAGTATGTTAAAAATAGTAAAAGTGTTGTAAAAGTGCGGAACCTCATACAAAAATAACCCTAAGGTATTTATAGTATCTCAAAATAACCCAAAAATCCTAATTAAAATAGAATAGGAAAAGTATGTCGGCATAAGGTACTACTCATATAGTCCACTCATAAGTTCTTCTTACGAGTCTTGTCGTGCTAGTCGTATGTTCTCTAATGGCTTATCTTCCAGGGCTTCAGGTTTCTGTTATCCTTATAATTCATCATCCCGAGTCGTAACCATAACTTATGACTCGTGGTCTTCACTCATCAACTCCTGGGTATTGTTCTTCATGTCTTTTGTACACTTGTCACCTCACGAGTGGTCACTCCAAGTAGTCATCAGACTGTACGACTCATCTTCTTCTCTTAATTCACCTCTGGATGATGTATTGAGTTTCTGTTCATTGTATGATTTATTGACATAACTGATATTGACTCCTTACGAGTCATGATCATCTTTTACTTAGTTCCATCATCTTGGTTTTTGTTACTATCATGCTTATAATTAGTCCATACGAGTCGTATGATGATGTGACAACTCATAAGCCAGACTCGTAAGAAGTCCAATTTTCTTCACTTTCAGCACTTTTTCTAAAATTATCATTCCAAGACTATTCTTACCCTTCTTCACCTGCACAAGCACAAAAACAAAACATATCTTCCAAAATAACCTAAGTACAAGCATGAATTCCTTGTTTTAAGCATTGAAAGTGTCATGTTTATACGGTGCATCGGTGGTGACTTGGGAGCTTTATTATCATCTTTTATTGCGATTATCTTCAAATTCAAGGTAAGAATCCCTTAAATTCATGCTTGAATTTCCTAGTTTGGATACAAAACCCCAATTTAGATAAGGGTTTGATTTTATCCCAAAGTATGCTTAAATTTTAGCCATTTCTTGAGGGTTATGATTCCTTGTTCTTGTGTGAACATTGGGTTGGCCTCGGAAACTCGATTTCTATATGTGGGACCCACTTGGGGTTTTGGTGTTATTTTTGGATGTGAAGTAAAATAGTGCAATATGGGTACCGTTAGACTCATATTGTTGAGTAGATTATGGTTTTGTTAGTGTGATCGCATTTTGGGGATTTTGAAGTAAGTCGAGCATATGGTGCATGATATGAGGTTTTGTGGTTTGTCTTTGAGGTAGGCTTCTATCTACTCTTCTTCATAGATGACGTGTGATATATATTGTGTGTGAATTAGATGTTAGGCTTGATTATGAGTAGAACAACTTAGCCTTGATTGTTGATGCTTGGGGATTAGATGAGGGTTTTGGACTCATAATATGGTATGCTTATAACCATTGAAAATTCAATTACCTTATCCCTAGTTTAGATTATTTGGTATTATGGATATGATATAATGCTAGGTTGGGATGCGGTTTTAGAATTGGAAGCATGATCAGCATTTTTTAATCTTATTGGACTAGTGTGGTAGTATTGAAATCGTGATTTGGGTAGAGTTGACTTAAATGCCCTTGTTTATAGATAAAGTTCCTATCATAGGATTGGATATGGACTTCTTAACATATAGAAGTTGAACTATATACCTTAGCCTAGTTTTGGGCATAGTTTGCCTAAATATGGAGATTGAAGATTAGAAGTAGGATTGTCCGACCCACTTAGGCCAAGTCTTGTGTAAGCTTTGTGGACCTAGTTGCGGATGTTAGGCTTGGTTGATACTAGTAAACCTTAGAATAAGGTTACTCCATGGCTTATTGAGTGATGATATATTTTTCTTTGATAACAATATTTGGGACTATAGAGATACTACTTCCTTCTTGATATGATGTCTGACCTATAGAGATACTACTCCCTCTTAGAATTGATATTTTGCTCATAGAGATGATATTTCCTCTTAGACATAACGTTGGGTCGTAGAGATGCTATTCCTCTAACATATGATATTTGGCCTATGGAGATGTTATTCCTCTTACAAATGATGTTAGGCGTATAGAGATATTATTCCTCTTAGATATGATATTGGGCCTATAGAGGTGCTATTCCCTCTTAGATGTGATGTCGGGCCTATATTGATGCTATCTCCTATTAGTTATGATTATTGGACCTATAGAGACGATATTCCTCTTAGATATGAAAGTTGGCTGAGAGAGGCGATATTCCTCATTAGTCATGATGTATGAACTATTTATATGAGATCTATTATAGATGATTACATGCTTATTGATATTATGCCTCTTAGATGTGAGATGCCTTCTATGTGAGAAATGATTATATGTTTATTAATATTATGCCTCCTAGATGTAAGATACCTCCTATGTGAGAGATAATTACATGCTTATTGATATTATGCCTCGTAGATGTGAGATGCCTTCTATGTGAGAAATGATTATATGTTTATTAATATTATGCCTCCTAGATGTAAGATACCTCCTATGTGAGAGATAATTACATGCTTATTGATATTTTGTCTCCTAGATATGAGATGTTTCCTATGCGAGAAATGATTATATGCTTATTGATATTATGACTCCTAGATATGAGATGTCTCTTATATGAGAGATGATTACATGCATATTGATATTATGTCTCCTAAATATGAGATGCCACCTATTTGAGAGATGATTATATGCTTATATATATTATGCCTCTTATATGAAAGCTACCTCCAATATATGAGATGATTAGAGATATGCTACAGCTTATAAATATTATTATCGATATGCATTCAGACATGTATATAGGTTGAAGGCCGTGATTATGATGTTGTGATTATTTCGGGCATATTATTGGGCGAAGGACCGTGTTATGATATTTATTGGATATCCAAGAAGCGTTTATCATTATAAATGATGCAATTACAATTTATGAATATGCATGTATATGTTTGTATACATATCTCTCCGGTATGGGATGGAGGAAGATGTGATATGATATTGTTCCACTGATTGATTACTGGTGATAGAATGCATAGATTTGGTACATCCGTGATTATTATATCTGTAATTGATGTGATTCTAGATAAAATATGATCTTATATTTGTTCTTCCTTATTTAGGGTTAAGCTATGTGGTAGCTAGTTTTCTATTAGGTGGCTATAGCACTTAATGAATTAGTTTATGATGTCGAATAACTGTTAAACGAGAAGTGTGTATGAATGGGGATAGATAATAAAAGGTGATAAATAATAAAAGATGGTAAGATGATAAATGGTAATGTGTCAACTAATAATGATTAATGGCTTGTCATAACCAAAACCAGGCCCTCGCCATAGCGGGTATCTCAAGTCACACATGGATCAGAGATCACCCCCTTCACCTAACCTAACCAACATATCAACCATAAGTGTCGTATGAATTTCAAACATAAAACAAGATAGCAAAAATTAATCAAATATTAACTCATAAAGTATCTAAGTCAATCCACCAAACAACATACTAAACCATTACACCCAAGTCCACAATAATCCACAAAGCCTATAAAAAATCGAAGTCAATAATATGTCGGGACATGCCCCCAACGATAGCCAAAAAACAATGTCCAAACCAAGTCTAAGACAAAAAGTAAATGACCATGAAATGAATGCCTTCCAAAGTATGGAAGCTCACCACTTCAATGTCATATCCCATGAACCACTGGATCACCTAGTCACTATGTAGAAAAAGAAGCAAAAGCTCTTGTCCCTGTACCGTATGGTGATACAGCATCCGAAGACAGTTAGCGGTTGGAGAAATAACATGTATCTTATGGATAGAGGAATAAAATAATGCCATCAATTAAACCAAGTCAAATAATTATATGCAATCACGTCTATATATCTTCCAGGGATAAGGAACAAGGCTTAGCATGAACATGAAAACATTAACCTGGGCTACGTAGCATAACCATCATAATATAAGGCACCCACGGGTTACATGGGTCCAGCTCTTCCCTAGATGGAAGGGCCCTAGTTTGTGTATCCATAGAAAGCAGAGAATATCCATATCCGTATATGCCATTATGGGGGACTCGAACCTCCCATTCATATATTTATTCTAGGGACTCGTACCTTCCAGTCATTTAGACACCTGCACCGGCTAGCACAATTTCTATTGTTAGTCCTTCGGACTCCACTGTCACGATTTGGCTACACATCCCACTTTAAATCCCAATTTAAAACATTCTTACACATGCACACAACCATTAGTCTGATTACTTACCAAAGGCATCTCGTTGGTATCACCATACCAACCCTACTTGCAACATACAACATTCCATAACAATTATCATTCAACTTTGGGACTCCAACCCATTGTCTATATAAAGCCATGAATTCAATTCAATATTTAAGGACTCGAACCCATATAGCCATATAAACCACCAAGGTTACCATTCAATTCAACTTATGGCCAACAAGGCCTTTCATGAATCCATTTACCAACCATTTACACCATTAGGCCAATGCCTTAGTTCAAAACACATTTAAATTCAATTTATGGTCATCAAGACCTTTACAAAATCATTTATCCTTCATTGACATTCTTATGCCAAGCATTAGTTCAAAACCTAATTCATCATGTGACAAGATTCTTCTCCTAGGAATTTTCACAAACACATTGAGGGCATACCTTTACCAAGACCAAATCCAAAGTAAAAACCATCACGTTTAGGTTTAACGATGACCCAATTGTTAAACCATAATTACGAGGCACCCACACATGCAAAACCATCATTAAAACATGTATATTGACCATTAAATCAAAAGTAAACAATACTCACAATATGCAATGAAACCCTCAACATTGGTTCTCAAAACCACCCTTAATGATTCATAAAAAAAGTTTTAAACACATGATTTTCATTGACTTGCAATGAGGGAAGATCCACGTGCCTTATTCATGAAGATTTATGGAAAGAACTTGACTCTTGAGCCTCTAGATGAACACCTTGTAGAAATCCTAGCCCAATCTTCAAGAGAGAGTTTAGAGAGGATTTTAAGAGTATTTTGATCCTTCAAAGTGTGTTATGAGAGGCTACAATGTGTTATAATATGTGGGGTCTTAAGGGTTTTGGGGTGGGAAATGTTCGAAATACCTTCAGCTTAAAATCAAAAAAATATGTGTTAGAGGGTACAGTTGGATCCCTCAAGTCATACCCACATTATACGAGTAGTACCCTCCACTCGTACCTTGATCAAAATGTTGGACACTATATTCTGTCCGTCATATGACTCCTTAGCCTAAGTCGTACACATACCATACAACAAGTACCATCAATCCGTACCTAAGCAAAATCATCTAGGCTAGACTTTGGACATCATATGGTTAAGCAGTATACTTCTCGTACCCTAACATATGACTAGTATGATACCTTCTCGTACAAAGAATAGAACTTGGCCAATATGACACTGACCTATATACGACCAAAGATTTCAAATCGTATCACCTCCATATGAATGGTATGATATAGTCGTATGATGCATAGAATATTCAAGGCTCAAAAAAAATTGAAAGGGCCAAGGTTTGGAGTGTTCCATTGTCCCCCCCCCCCCTCAGGATCATTCATCCTCGAATGATGGGATGCGGCTCTACAAACATGATTAAACTCCAAACATCTCTACTCTTACATCTAAGACATAAAACAAAACATCAAGGGATCCACAATCTATCTTTAACCAGACATAAAGCAAAGATGTCAAGAACAATACATACCTCAAGTACGATTTTTCTGGATTAGGAATAGGAATGGATACTTGGACTACATGTCCTCTTCGGCTTCCCAAGTAGATTCCTAGGGCTTTTGGTTTTTCCATAGTACCTTTACCGAAGCCACATCTTTCGTTTGCAACCAGCTAACTTGCCAATCTAAGATTCTCACCAAAACCTCCTCATAGGAAAAAGAATCTGATATATCAAGGTCCTCCAAAGGGACAACCAACGAAGGATTACCCACACATTTCCATAACATAGAAACGTGAAATACTGGATGAATGGAACTCATGATAGAGGGAAAATCCAACTCATATGAAACACTACCAATTCTTCTCAAAACCACATATGGGCCAACATACCAGGGACTAAGCTTCACCTTTTTCCCAAACTGCATCACTCTCTTCATGGGGGATACCTTCAAGAACACCCAATATCCAACCTCAAACTCCAAATCCCTTCACCTCACGTTCGCATAGGACTTTTGACGACTATGGATGGTCTTAAGCCTATCCCAAATTAACTTTACCTTTTCCATATTGTGAACCAAATTTGGGAAAAACATTTTTGCTTCACCAACCTCGAACCAACCAATAGGAGACCTACACCTCCTACTATACAATGCCTCAAATGGGGCTATACCAATGCTAGAATGGTAACTATTGTTATAAGAAAATTCAATTAAACAAAAATAGACGTACCAACTACCACCATAGTCAATCACACTGGCTCTTAATATATCTTCCAAGGTCTGAATAGCCCTTTCTGCTTGCCTATCCGAGTGTGGGTGAAAAGTTGTACTAAGACTCACTTTAGTCCCCAATCCATGCTAGAAACAGAGCCAAAAATGCAATGAAAATTGAGTGCCACAATTTGAAATAATCGATACAAGCGCACCATGCAACTTTACAACCTCTTAAAGATACAACTTTGCATAATCCTCGACGAAGAAAGTAGTCCTGACGGGAAAAAGTGAGCGGACTTGGTCATCCTATCCATGATGACTCAAATGGAGTCACACTGATTCTGCAATCGTAAAATGATGGTAACTAAATTCATATTAATTATCTCTCACTTCCACACTTGTAACTCAATCTCTTGAAATAGCCCACCGAGACTCAAGTGCTCCACCTTCACTTGTTAACATACCATACACTTAGCCACATTGTTGGCCACATCCAGTTTTATGCCATTCTACCAATACAACTCCTTGAGATTATGGTACATCTTAGTTGAACTAGGATGAAACGTATACTGCAACTCATGGGCCTTAGCCAAAATCCTACCTCACAATCCATCTACACCCGGAACACACAACCTCCAATGGTACCTCAAGATACCATTTGCACCGATATCAAAAATTATCATCTTTTGCCTACCCAATCATCCTTGATTTTTATCAAAAGAGGATCTAACACCTGTTTTTCCTTTATTTTTAAACCAAGAGGCGACTGAGCCACCTACTACACAAGAACACCACCATCCTTGCAGTTAAAGAGATGAACTCTAAGGTTAGCTAAATCATGAATATCCTTCACTAGTTCCCACTTATCCTTATCCATATGCGACCAGCTACCTATGGACAACCTGCTAAAAGCTTCAGCAACCACATTAGCTTTACCTATGTGGTAGTGAAGACTTGAATCATAATCCTTGATAAGCTCAAACCATCTCCTTTTCCTGATGTTAAGCTCTTTCTAAGTGAACACATACTGTAGGCTCTTATGATAAAAAAAAGATGTCAACACGTACCCTATAAAGATAGTAACGCCAAATTTTCAATGCGAACACCACATCTAATAATTCAAAATCATGAGTGGGATAGTTTCTCTCATGAACCTATAACTGTCTAGAGGCATTGGCAACCACCTTACTGGGTTGTATCGACACACAGCCTAAACCAACCTGGGATGCATCATAAAAGACGACAAAAGCCTCAGTACCTTCAGGTAGCATCATGACCAAAGTGGAAGTCAACTTATCCTTTAGCTTCTCAAAGCTACCCTCGAAAGAATCAGACCACAAGAACTTCACCTTCTTCTGACTCAATTTGGTTAATGGAGCAGTAATAGAAGTAAAACTCTCCACGAACCTCCTATAATATGCGACTAAACCCAAGAAGCTCTGAATATCAGTTGGAGTCGTGGGCCTAGACCACTTCATAACAACAACCACCTTTTGAGGATCCACCATAATTCCCTTGATATACAAAACATGACCTAAAAAGTTATGACATTCAACCAGAACTCATATTTAGAGAACTTAGCATACAACTACTGATCTTTCAAGATTTGTAACACAAAATGGAGGTGATTGGCTTGATCCACCTCGCTCTTAGAGTACACCAAGATGTCATCACTGAATACAGTGATGAACAAATTTAGAAACTGATAGAAGACCCGATTCACCAAATCCATAAATGCCGCTGGGGCATTGGTCAACCCAAAAGACACAACCAAAAACTCAAAATACCCATACTAGGAATAGAAAGATATCTTAGCAATATCGACCTCCCTAATCTTTAACTGAGGATACTCAGACCGAAGATTGATCTTAGAAAATAATTTAGAACCCTGAAGCTGATCGAAGAGATCATCAATTCTTGGAAGGGGATATTTGTTCTTTACTATCACCTAGTTTAATTGTCAGTAATCAATACACATCCGAAGGGAACCATACTTTTTATGCATGAACAACACTGGTGTACCCCATGGGGACACACTAGGATGGATGAAACCTTTGTCTAAGAGATCCTTTAGTTGCTCCTTGAGTTTTTTTAACACGGCCGGAGCCATTCTATAAGGGGGAATAAAATTTGATGAGTGTCCGAAATGAGATCGATCAATACAAAAATCAATCTCCCAAGCGGGAAGGATATCGGGAAGGTCATTAGGTAAGACCCTACAAAACTCAATTACCACAGGAACCAAATACAAAGAAGGACCTTTCGAGTTAGAATATTTAACCCAAACTAGATGATAAAGACACACATTAGAAATTAATCTCTGAGCTCTAAGATATTATATAAACCTTCTCTTAGGAGCTAGTGAACCATCCTCCCACTCAATAATTAGCTCATTAGGGAAATTAAACACGACCATATGGGTTTGACAATCTAAGGTAGCATAACATGAATGCAACTAGTCCATCCCTAGAATAACATCAAAATCAACCATGTCTAACTCTATCAAGTCTACTAGAGTTTCTTTACTACCAACAACTACCAAAAACCCCTATAGACTCTTCTGACAACCACAAAGTCTTCTAATAGGGTAAAAATAGAAAAAAGATCTGATAGACCCTCAGGACCAAAACCAAAATGCACAGCAATAAATAGGGTCATATAAGAGAGAGAAGACCCCAGATTAAGTAAATAGTACACATCACTAGAAAAGAGTTTTAACATACCAGTAACAACATCTGGAGATGCCTCAGATTCCTGATTAGTAGTGAAAGCATAAAGGCAGTTCCCACCAGAGTCGGAGCTAGATGTATCACCCTTTGGTGTTGTAGTTAAAGAAGAAGGAACAAGAACCTTATTTCCCCTAAAAGCAACTCTAGAGGGAAAATCCCACTATATATGACCAATTTGGCCACACATAAAACATTAATTCCTCCCTTTCTTACACCGACAATGATGATGCTGACCACATAATCTTCAAAGAGTGTAGGACAATGGTGGTTGGGCCCCACTGACTTGAGGTTGGGTACCTTATGCCCTACAAGTATCACCATCCTAAAAATTTCTACAAAATAATGGCTTTGGGTAGGGAGAACTAGTCGTAAAATAGGAGTTAGGACTCTCCCAACTCTTCCTCTTAGGCCACTTCACATTCAGTTTATGACCCCCACTCTATTCTGAAAATTGAGACCTCTTACTCTGCCTCTCACCAATCACAGCCTATTTCTTCTTCTCCTCTTTGACATATTGCATATACACAAACAATATGGAGATATCCAGATACTTGATTGAAAAGGTATACTTACTCTTAAGGATCAACTCATGAGATAATCTCAAAGCAAACTTTCTTATTCGGTCCCTCATATTAGATACCAATTCAGGAGCATATCAGGAAAATTGATGGAATTTCAAAGCATACTCTATGACTTTCATCCTTTCTTACTTAAAGTTAACAAATTTGTATGTTTTATCTTTCATCAACTCTTGAGAAAAGAAGCGGTCTAGAAATGCACTAGAAAAATTATCCCATACGGCCGAACTAGCATCCTCACCACTTGACTTCTCTCACTCGTCATTCCATTAGTATGACACATCTTTCAATTGGTAGGTAGAAAACTCAACATCTTTTACTTTTGAAGAATGTATAACCCAAAAGATTTTCTCCATCTCATCAATGAAGCTTTGAGGATCCTCCCCAACCTTTGTACCCATAAATAGTGTGGGATGTAACCTCATGAATTGGCCAACTCTTGTGACCTCAGATGAACTTATAGAAACACCAGTGGTACCAAACTATTGTGACTGAGATGTCACCAACTAAGTCGACAGGGTAATAGAGAGACAAAACTCAGCATTAGTAATCTCCTCGAAAGACGATTGAGTGTAGGTGTAACCCTTAGGAGAAAGATTTATGGGGGTAGTTAAACCCCATAAGGACAAACAGATTTAGGAAACCTTGATTGGGTCTTGACCCGAGAAGTTGGGCGAGCTCCGTCCGCATTATCCTCGGATGGGATCGAAGAGTTTGCAGGAACATCAGACCTTCTTGGTGGAATGGTCTAAAATATGAGCAAATAGATATCAAAAGAATACAAGACCTTAGACTCTATTTCCCAAAAATAAGAAAATAAGAAAGGGAAATATTACTAAATCTCTCATAGCCTTTCTCTTATAAGTGTGGCGCTCTACACACCCATAAAAGGGACACTACTTGACATGAATTTGTGGATACCTAATTGACATGAACCTAGGCTCTAATACCAACTTTTTTCATAATCCAAACAAAGGCCTGTCCGTGATGGGTATCTTAAGTCCCATGTGGATCGGAGATCACCCCCTTTACCTAACCTAGCCAACATATCAACCACAAGTGTTGGATGAATTCAAAATATATAAAAAGATAGAAAAAAGTAAGACTAATATTAACTCATAAAGTGTCTAAGTCAATCCACCAAACAACATAATAAACCATTACACCAAAGTCCACAGTAATCCACAAAGCCCTTACATAACTGAAGTCAATAATATGTTGGGTCATGCCCCTGATAATAGCCAACAAACAATGTTTAAACCAAGTCTAAGACAACGAGTAAATGACTATGAAATGAATGCCTTCCAAAGTATGGAATCTCACCACTTCAATATTGATCCTACAAACCACTTGATCACCTGGTCACTATGCAGAAAAAGAAGAAGAAGCACTTGTCCCTGTATCACATGGGGATACAACGTCCAGATATAGTTAATGGTTGGAGCATAACGGTTGGAGCACTAACATATAACTCAAGGATAGAATAATAACATAATGCCATCAATGAAACCAAGTCAGATCGCAATCACATGTATATATTATGCCGGGATACGGAACAAGGCTTAGCATGAACTTGAAAACATTAACTTGGGTTGTATAGAATAAACATCATAATATAAGGCACCTATGATATATATGGGTCTAGCTCTCCCCTATCTAGACGATCCGTAGTGCGTATAGCTGCACGGACTAGAGAATATCCATATTTGTATATGCCATTATAGGGGACTCGAACCTAACGGCATAATCAAGGTGACTTATCACCAATATATATAATATGGGGGACTCGAACCTCCCATTCATATATTCATTCAGGGGCCTCGAACCTCATGGTAATTTAGACACCCACACTGGCTAGCGCAAGTTCCAGTATTAGTCTTTCAGACTCCACTTAAACAAATTAACTACACACCCTGCTATAAAGACCAATTTAAAACATTCTTACACATTCACACAACCATTAGTCCAATAACTTACCAAAGGCATCTCCTTCGTATCATCCTACCAACCCCACTTGTAAGCATACAACATGTCATAATAATTATCATTCAACTTTGGGACTCCAACCTATTGTCTATACAAATCCATAAATATAATTCAACATTTTGGGACTCAAACCCATTTACCCATTAAAACCACCAAGGTTACCATTCAATTTAACTTATATCCAACAGGACCTTTCTTGAATCCATTTACCAATATTTTACTCTATTAGGCCAATGCCTTAGTTCAAAACATATTTCAATTCAATTTATGGTCATCAAGACCTTTAAAAAATCATTTATCCTTTCTTGACATCCTTATACCAAACATTATTTCAAAACCCAATTTATCATGTGACAAGATTCTTCTCCAAGGTATTTTCACAAACACGTTGAGAGAATACCTTTACCAAGATCAAAACCAAAGTAAAAACCATAAATATTTGGGTTAACCATGACCCAATTGTTAAACCAAAATTACCAAGCATCCATACATGTAAAACCATTATTAAAACATGTATATTCAAAATTAAAACCAAGAGTAAACAATACTTATAATAGGAAACAAAACCCTCAATATTGGGTTTCAAAACCACCATGAATGATTCATAAACAAAGTTTTAAATGTAATATTTTCATAAACTAACAATAAGGTAAGATTCACATTTATTATTCATGAATATTCATGGAAAGAACTTGACTCTTTCACCTCTAGAAGAACACCTTGTAGAAACCCTAGCCCAATCTTCATAAAAGAGTTTAGAGAGGATTTTGAGAGTATTTTGATCATTCAAAGTTTGTTATAAGAGGCTAAAATATGTTATAAGATGTGGGTTATTAAGGGTTTTAGGGTAGGTAATATCCAAAATAGCCTCATCTTAAAGCTAAAAAAATATGTGCAGGAGGGTACAGTTGGATCCCTCAAGTCGTACCCACGTCATACGAGTGGTACCCTCCATTTGTACCTTGATCAGAATTTTGGAAACCATATTCCGTCCATCATACGACTATTTAGCCTAAATGGTAACCATACCATATGAAAAGTACCCTCAAACCGTACCCTAAGTAGAATCTTCTAGGTTAGACTTTGGATATCATACGGTTTAGCACTATACTTCTCATACCCTAATATACGACTAGTATAATGCCTTCTCGTACCAAGAATAGAACTTTTCCAATGTAACATTAACCAACATATGACTAAGGACTTCAAACCATATCCACTCCATATGAGTGGTATGATATAGTCATATGATGCACAGAATGTTCAAATCTCAAAAATTTTGCAAGGACCAAGGTTTGAGTTGTTAAAAATCTATGGGTTGATTAGTTGATAATGATGATTAGTGGATAAATTATGATTATGTCCTATTGATGAATCTTTACTAGATTTTAGGCATTGGTTACTAAATTAATTATGGTTAGTTATTGTCCCACGAATAAAGATTATGTGAAGGATAATGTTTAGCTAATAATTAGAGGTTATGTGAAGACTAGTGAATTAGTGGTTTAATGATCATAAGTGTTGTTTATCTAATACAAAATAGTTAGGAAGTATTGACAATTTAAATATTCTATGGTGATACAATTATAACTATGAGTATATTAATAGCCTTGTAGATTTACCCTCTTTTTGCCACGTATTAAACCCGTGCACTTTTTATATGTCTATAAATATATATGTATTGATGTTTATGATGATATTGATACCCGATAAGTTCGGAGGATACTATTATGATATATCGATACCCGATAAAGTCGGAGGATATTCTGATGATGATATTGATACCCAGCAAGGTTGGAGGATATTATTTTGATGATATTGATAGTCGTCAAGTTTGGAGGATATTGTTATAATGATATTGATACCTGGCAATGTTGGAGGATATTTTGATGATGATATTAATACCCGACAAATCCGGAGGATACTTTGATAATGTATTATGGCTAGCTTATGTTAGATTGGTCATTGATCTAGTATCGAGATCTAAGGTATGTCTATGACCTTTGCTATCTGATAATTAAATTATTGTGCATGATTATTTCATGTCTAGCCATGTGGATTAGAACCCTGAGCATGATAGTATTAGATCCTAGTAGTATTACAATGAGATCTTAGAATGTGGATATGATGATCTAGGTTATGCTTTATGATGACCTCATGTTATATGTATATATATATAGCTATATGAAGTTATGGCACTGCCGAATATCCCTTTCTTAGTTTGTACATATTGTATATTGTTTATTGGCCTTGTATATTGATATATATATATATATATATATTTCCATCACTCTTCATTCATATATTAGACTGAGATATGTGGTATATTATTGACATCTATTGATTAAGGTTGGAATAGGATAGCTTACCCTGATACTTCCTTAGTTTTATTATATTAGATTCTTGAACTTGAGCAGGATAGTTGTCCCTTATTATTCTCATTGATTTGGTATATGATTTCTTGACTCTTGGGTGTAGGTTTCATTTTGTTTATATGTTGTATATATCTGCTTTATCTTTGGTGCTCAATTGGCATTTGCCTATTAAGTACCATTCATTTGGTACTCATAATATGCTTTTCCAGCCTGCAAATCATATTATGGGTTATAGTTGTTGATGTATGCACTATGCAGAGAAGCTAGGGTTCAGAGATTTAGAGTGAACTCCTGACATTCGGAGTATTACTCATCTCTCTCTCTTATGTATTAGACTAGTCTCTATATTGCAGTCAGAGATAAGTTATATCAGTGTAATTCTCTTGATATTTCACTTTTGTACTCTTATTATATTTAAAAGATCTTGTACTAATACCACTAGATTTTGGGATTCTATTATGTATTGATCTTTATTTGATTTATTCCTTATTCTTTTCCTTATACTATTGAGTAGCCCGTTACTAGCTGTTCTGGGCTACGGGTTGGCTTGCCTACTGTTGGGTTATGGTAGACTCCATCATGACCTGAGAAACTGGGTCATGACATCATGGCACCTTGCGGAAGATTCTCATAAAGGGAAATCATTGGCTTAGCAGATTCTTTGGACTTTTCTTCAGAATTTAGGTAGGCTAGGTTTACCTTCCTCATATATTGAGCTAATTCATAGTATAATTATGATATTATGCTAGATGTGTGATGGAATTTAGGTATAGGAGGTATGATTTATATAATCAGTAATTATTTGGACTGTTTAGCCTATTAAGGAATCATAATTTACGCAAAATTGACTTAGTTGCACATGATTTAGGGAGAATTTCTATTTTGAGGCTAATTATGGCTTATTTAACATCTAGAAGTGAATTTAGATACGTTAGACTAGTCTGAGATAGAATTTGCCTCAAAACGGAATTCAGGAATTAGAAGTGGACCCCTTCGGCCCACATAAGGCCAAGATTTTTGTTAGCTTTTGTAGATGTCAATATGCATGTTATACACTTTAAAATACTTTTTTGTACTATAAGGAGTTTAGACACATGATATTTATGATGGCTTGGTATTTAGGAGATGCTACTAATTTTGGATAAAATCCGGTAGTTTTATTGATATTGAGTTTAGGTTCAAGTCTGGCAATTGATGATAATATTAATAATATGAGTTTCAGTTCAAGTCTGGCAAATGATAATATGATGATGACTCTATTGAGTTTCGATTCAAGTTCGACATTGAGAGTTCATTTATAAGATGATACAGTGTGGATAATTTCATAGTTATAGTTGATATTCAGTAAAGTTATGGATCTTTGGTTAATTGCTTTTATTTGATTACATCCTCTAGGCTTATGGGGGCCCATATTGGGTTATTTACTTTTCCCCACTTACTGGCTTATGGGAGCCATTCTTGAAGTATTAATTAGGCTTTCTTTCATATTATGTCTATTTTGATTATTTATTTACAGTGTTGAAGCTTATTTCAAGGTTTTTCCTTTTACCTTTGATGATATCCAAACTACACCTCCTCTCAGAAGATGATATGGTCGCTATCAAAATATAGTAACCTAACAAATGTTGGGGTCAAATCCCAAGGGAACATGTGGAATCGTGAATCTCAGCAGTTATAGTCAATGAGTAGAACAAGAAAAGTAAATAGGTGGTTTTTGTTTAGAAATATCGACCAAGTAACTATATCAACTTTGGTTGTAATCAGTCATAGATGGACACTAGGATTGTGTTCCCCTGGCTTGTCAACTCCGTAGGCTTATCGTGCTTTGTTGAACCAACCCAATACCTTACATGTAGAATCGATAAGTTATGTACCTTCTACAGTCTTTTGGATGAGTAGAATGATATCACCCTTTACCTTTTGAGGCTCAGTATGTCGCCTTACTAAACCTTATCTTGATCCCAGTTAAGTATTACCTTTTGAGTTTTTAGTTATGAGATGAAATCTAACAATCTTACTTAGATAGAACCTAGATGCTTGGGTCGACAGTTAAACTCCAAATTATTGTTGTCTTTATCTTTTCCTAGTCACTACTCTTTTGGATTAAGTAGCAACATCTATGTGGGATCCTAATGTGTGCACCCATTAAGAAAACTATTATAATGAAGATAAAGCAATACCTGCATAGGTATCGGTTCAGAACAACAACAACATTTTCCCTACTTTGTCAATCTACCAGGGTTTCCACAACCCTAGCTATGGGTTTTTATCCACTCCTGCTTGTGAAGAAATCAATAACATTCATAAATGAATAGAAAGTGTAAAAACCAACAACCAAAACTAAATTAATCAACTAAAGTCAATACAATAGAATCCCAAGATAAAAATCAAATTTTGGAATCAAAATATATTTGTGAGTATCAAAAGTGCAAAACTGCTATTAAAAACACATAAAGGGTATAAGGAAACCCTAAAACCAAAGCTCAAATGAAATAGGAGAAAAAGGGTAAGTGGCCACATGTGGTCTGTACTTACGCCCTGAACCTGGCGCAGGTAGTTCCTGCGGTCAGCAGAGCGAGTGCAATTACAAGGCGCATGTACCAGATGACAAGAATCCTGCAAGTCATCTCTTGGGATTTTGGACTTCTGATGCTTGCTTTTCCTACTTGCGGTCTGTAGGTCCTACTTGCGGTCCACATATTTAGTAAGTAAGTGTCGGGAGTCATTTTTTTATCTTTTCTTTGATTCTCAAACATGCTTTGATCACGAACAAGTTTAAAAGTGTGCCAAACTTCCATAATTTCTCCAAAAAGTAGCCAGAAACACCATTTTCACCTTTTCCACAATTTTAGCATCCAAAACATGATTTCCTGCAAAACATACAAGAAACGCATCATATCTAACAAAATAACCTCTGAAACTTGCATATTTTACTCGTTTAAGCATCGAAAGTTCTATATTTCTATAGCATATTAACACCCTCAACTTGGAACGTTTGAATGTCCTTAGGAAACAAAACAAAAATAATGCTTAACTAGGAGAATCTAAGCTATTCAAGGTAGTCAGTCAAAACTTTTAACTCAAATTATAACATCCCCCTCCTATCTCACTTTTCAAAACCAACTGTGTATGAACATAAAGCACAACAGTTTGATAAAATGGGATCAAGGTTTGTAAATTACATTAGAAATAGAAAACCACTCATATATACTAGTTACACCACCTGAAACAAGAAAATATATAGAAATATGACTCAAGTGCACTCACAAAAAAATATCACACTCACTCATATGAAAAAGCAAGGACGGTCAAGAGACACTCACACTCAGATGAGAAGTTCTACTCAATGCATGTCAAATACCATAGGCTTGCCCTTATTTTCTTTACCTTATCATTCAAATAGTCAAGTTAAGATCACTATAGGACTTTTCTCGGCTTATAATGTAGGCTTGGGGGATAGTATGTTACATATGGACATATCAAGTGTCTAAGCCTCCTTGGAACAACACTAACCTTAGGGTCTCACTTACTAGCCAATTTCCTTTTAGTTCACCCTTATTTCTCCCCTTTTTATTATTTATTGAACATTCATGTTGGGTGTGGTCTTTTATTCTTTCTTTTTTGCTTTTTCAAAAATTTTCTTCTCTCTTTTTTCTTTTTCTACCACACCTAGAGCTACTAACTTTTTCTCTTATTTTATCCATCTTCATACCCATTTTATATTGTGCACCCCAATGATATCCACCCTCAACTTAGGCATTTGGCCCGAGTTAAAGTGCATAATGTCCAAGTAGGACCAGAGTCAAAATAGGTTCATTGTAATATAAATGGGAATATGAATAGTGAAATAAGAAAAATAGGGTTATAAGGCTCAAAACAAGGATCAAGGCATATCATTTACACATGGAAGGTCATTTAGGATAAAAATGGACTAAAATAAAAAAAATGGCCTATGATCCTTTCCTAACCGACTATCCTTCAACCTAGGCAAGACTAACCAGGAAAGTTCTAAATTCAACACACAAAAGGAACTAGGTAGTATCTAACAAACACATAGCACAGAGTGATTATAACTAACTACTACCTATCCAGTTCATACAATTGTTAGCAAGTGATTATCATGTTTCTAATTGTAATGCACTAACAAGATCCAAAATGTTCACATATATATACATTCACACAGTTCTAAAGCACGAAATTTTAGAGGGGTATCAAAAATAAATCAAAACATGACTGCTACCCTAAATACTTAAAAATCTCCTAATTACTCAAAAAAAAACTCAACATAAAATACAATTATCCTTGATATGTTTGTTCTACAACAATACCGCAGCCGATGGGAAAAAAAGAACGGCAACAAAAACCCACGGCAGTATGGTATGCCCAACCACAACTAAAAAATGTGCGATGTGCTTAATGTACTAAAATAAAGTAAAATAGAGGCTAGTAAGAACATACCTGGGATGCACTAGGTTCCCGAATCATAAGCATCCACAGATGGGGACATATCAGCTGGTGGAGGCGGTAGTGGTGGCAGTGCACTACTAGATGATGCACCCGCTGCTATAAATGTACACCTTTGCCAATCAATGAATTCATATCCATAGAATCATGTCTCTCCTTTTTAACAGCCTAGTCATATGGTAAATCAGGATCCGGTAAGTCATCTATGTGACTTTCCTTGGCCCCAACTTTTAGGAACTCCTCAACATCCTCCGCAAGGAAATTAAACTATCTCAATACATGCGGGGGTGATATCTGGATCACTGGGGATATAATTGAGGGAGTAGCTTCTACATAGCTATCTATGAGAAGGTGTACCTTTACTCGTAATATATTAAACTCCCTCCTCATTTGAGCTAGATCCGGCGTATCTATCTTGTGAGTCAAGTTGTAACCAATCTCTCAAAATCATCGAGCTATGTCTGGAAATTGGCACGTAGATTAGATAGTGCAACTCTCAGTGCGGACACCACATCTGGCCTCTGCCTACTTAAATCTAGTCCTAACCCCTGATCTCATCTGCTCGTAAAGGGTAGTCATCTCGGTCTCAACAATCCTTAATCTAGCATCAGTGTCCCTCTGGTTGACCACTAAGCTTTGTGTAAAATCACTAGATATAGTAAATATTCTGAAAGCAGGAGATTTTATGGATGGTTGAGTAGGCTCTGAAGGTACAGCCACCGGCTCTGAGGTTAAAGTCGGGGATGAAGAATAAGTAGTTGGTGTCCCCTCACCCTGTGTACTAGAGTCTAGATCCTCTTTTTGCTCCTGTATATCCATATTTCAATATTAACACCCACATTACCTCGATGTGACCCATCAGGCTCAATGGAAAACATTGGGCCCTCACTCTAGGCCTGTGGTACTGCTTTCTGCTGTCCCGATCTCCTAGGAGGGCTTGGACATTCTAGATCTTTCATAGTATTTGTCTGCGTAGTCGCAATTGCAAGTAACCTCTTATCTACTCTTGGTATCTTAGGCACACCAACCTCATTGTACAACCTCTAAATCATGCAAGGGAAATGTAGATTAGTTAAATCCCTAAATGCTCTATCATGTAACTCATGCCTGAGGATGGCAGAAAAATTAACAACATATCCAGCCATCATACAAGAAACTAGTGCTTCCCTCTCCCACATTAATGTATTATCCAAAGCAGTGGGTATCAATCAGTATCTAATCGGAAACCACCAAAACTTGGCATCAAATTTCAATAGTCCCTTCTTAATCACACCATGCCCCTTAATCTATGGGGTCACATCACCCAAAGGTGAAATATACCTAACTATCCACCTAGATATCTCAACCCTTTCTCTTTTGTACTCAGCCTCCTGTATGATATGTCGATCACGTGCGACCCTATGGTCACACTCAGTCTATGGTCATACTCAGTATGACCACTCTAACTAATGTATGACCAAGCTGTGGCTGCCTCATAAATCTCACCAAGCCTAGATGTCTGTGCATATAAATGACTATTATAGCCCTATAGGATGCATAAAATTCCCATACCATAGTCGGGCTATAGGAATTGAATGATCTAGTCATCCACACTAGCTGATATCTATTAAATGTCGCCCATAAATATGGTAATAGATCAGCTGTGATAGGTCAATCTGGCTCTTCTTATAAAATATACCTCGTAGGCCTGCCTGCTTTCCAGATATGACTGTCAATAGTAAATATCTCTCGCATCCCTTCCACACACCACCTCGGATGTCCCTCCTCAGGAGTTGTATCAAAGCCATGTACGGGAGCGGGACTCTGTGCTTGTTGTACTGATGCATCATGGGTAGCCTACTGGGTACCCTCTTAGACTTACATTTTTCTGTTGTACATAAGTAACGGTACCCTCCTCATACTAGGGCACCACTGGTGGATCCTCCTGCTTTAACTCCTTGGATGAATCCTGGGACCCTTCCTCAGATAGGAGATCCTGAGCAACAACATGTGTGACACGACCCAAACCAGGGCCTAGTCGTATCGTGTGCCTCAAGTCCAACCGGTACCAAAGACCACCCCCAATACCCAACCATAACCACCCTGTAACCTATGTCAGATGAATTTCAAACATATAATAAGATAGAATAACAAATACTCAAAGACAATAATAGTATCCATAGCCATGATAAACTAATAATTCAATCAAATGTCTAATCGAGGACATCCCTAATACCAATGCTAATGCCAAGACTGACACCAAAACCAACACTGCATATTCCTATAGTAGTCACTCAAAGCCTCTAACCGAAAACAAAAAACATCTGATCGGGATATGCCCCCGACTATAGCCAAAAATAATGTCCATGAAATAAACAAAAGTATGAAAAGATATCCATAACAAGAAATAGAGTCTTCCAAAGTATGAAAGCTCACCATTCAGTCCAACACAAAACTGTTCCTGAATCCAAAATTAATGAGTAGGAGAATTAGTTTGGACGGTTCCTACATCGCATGGGGATACAATTCCCTAAGATGGGTTAGCGGGTGAACGCTAGAATATACTCAGGAATAAGGTCAAAATAATGCCATTATTTAAAACCAAATTAAATAACCATATGCAATCACGTATATACATATATACCTTGCCGGGAAAGGGAATTGAGTTTAGCATGCATTTAAAATCTTTAACCTGGGTTGAGTAGCTTTACCATCATAATCCACCCACGAGCTATATGGATCCTGTGTTACCCCTTGAATGGGCCCCAGTGCATGTAGCCGCATGAATCAGAGATATTATAGGGGTCGGGGATTCCCATGTACCCTTCCCCCTCCATGATACATATATACAAGTATAAAATTAAGGGATTCCCGTGTACCCCAAAAGTATATGGTCTCCATGACCAACCCTCATGTCGGTAAACATGATTTTCCAGTGTACGCCCATCGGACTCACACCTTCACGGGTAGCTATCACAACTCACCATTATTTCCCAATTAAAACATTTAACATATAATTAAACCACATATTCCAAAATTTAATTACCGAGCCATTATGAAGTAGTATCATCCTACCGACTATAGCTTTCAAGCAATGTTTATAGCCAATACTTAGGGATTCCCATGTACCCCATAGGTATTCCAATTAAACCAAACCATGACCAGGAAGTCCTTTTGAATCCATTTAAAACCATTTAAACCAATTTCAGTTCCATTACCATGTTATGCAATGCAAGGTTTTCAATAAAAGTCAAACTTTGTGACAAAAACATTCTCATTGGCATTTTAACAAACATGTTGGGGGAATATAGTTTCCAAAAACAAAAACCAAGAACCAATTAGTCATTCCCATACTACCATATGTTTAAAACAATAATATAACATGAAAATCATAACTAGAACGTAGGAAAACATCATCCAACGATTAGAAACCAAAACCTCCAACATATATTTCAAAACCAACACATCCCCATAATATTGCCATGAAAATTATTAAGTAAAACATACTTTTCTTAGAAATAACTAAGATAGAGGAGTAGCATGCATTATATACCAAAGAAGACAAAGAGAAACCACCCTTGAGAGCCTTAATTAACCACCTTGAATAAACCCTAGCCTCTTTTTGAACTAAGCATTTTGAGAGAGATTTTTAAAGTGTTTGATTTGGGAATAGTAGGTTAATGAAGTCCCAAGAGTATTTTAAGTTGTGGGGTCAAAAATAGTTAGGAGGGGAAATATCCAAAATACACCCAACTTAAATGGTAAAAATTCCCTCAGGAGGGTATGGTTTGAACCCTTCACTCATATCCACATCATACGAGAGGTATCTTCCACTCGTACCTTGATTAGAAAGTTGGACATCATATTTTCTCCAACATACGAATCCTAAGCCTAAATCATACCCTATCATACAATTAGTACCCTTCACCTCCTACCCTAAGTAGAATGTCAATGCTAGACACTGAGCAACATACGGTTTGGCACTATACTTAACGTATTATATACATATGACTCGTGTGATGCCTTCTCATACCAAGAATAGAGCTTCGTCAATGTAATACTGACCAATATACGACTAGGGTCCCTAGACTCGTACCCATACCACACAACTAGTATGGTAGGTCTTATGATCAACAGAAGGCTCAAACTCGCAAAATTTCCAAGGGCCAAAACCCAGGTATTTCTCTAAAGAGTAGACTCTGAATATGTATCCTCATCATCATCATCAGATGAAGGAGTGTGTGGGGGTGAAATCTACATTGACTTTATTCTTGGATGGCCTATAATTATATAAGCAGCCTGGAATGTCTATCCTCTCATAACTCTACATGTAACCCCTACGGCAGTGTCTCTACATCATTATCTCGGATACTCCTCTACTGAACCACTAGGCTCAGGAGACTCTGCCCGTCTTCTCAAGGTTCCATCCTTCGTCTTCTTCATAGATTTAGGTGATATATGTACCTGAAAAATTAGTTATTAGTTTCCAACAAAAATGAGGGATAGCAAAAGTTTAAGAAAAACTCAGAATTCAAAAAGTTTGAATTTTTCCTATATTTTCACACCCTTATAAATGATTTGAAATCCCAAGAAGTCCAATGTGCACATACCTATCATGAATCACATATTTTAAAGAAAACAAACATGCTCAAATAGTGGTTTTACTATTATTCATTCAAGTTCAACTTTTGATTAGGGCCTAACTTTAGATTTTTCTTCAAAACAAGGTCCTGTATTATGATTTTAGGCTACTTCAAGGCTCCTAAATACAAGCATGATAGATTCTATATATTTTTTATTTTTTAATGATAGATTCTATATATTTTAAATCAACTTGTTTAAACAATAAATATATCAAGACATAAGCATTAGGAGCCAAGAAAATTACGTCTTTTATGAAGAACCGAAAGTGAATAATGAAGAAGTCAAGCAAAACCATAGTTAGAACTTATTTTTAGCATATTGGGACAAATCGGTAAATCAAATAAGTGTTAATTTAGCCTTTCCTTAAGTGTAGGGTTAGTTTGTGTTTTAAGAGGAAAGATTGAACTCAAAGAGAAAAGTAAGGTTTTGAGGATTTGAATGAGTTAGAATGAGGTTAAGGTTGTTTATATATAGATGGGGGCTATTTTAGGTCATATATGTGTTAGTGGGCCAAAAATTTAAATTAAAAATAGGCCCACTTTTTGACCTAGCTTTACCTTCAATGCGTGCCTACCACCTGCGCCCAGGCATAGGGCGGAGGTGCCACTTGCGGCCAAGCATAGCGCAGAGGTACCACCTGCGGCTAACAGATGTAGGGCGCAAGTGCCGGGCCAAAAAATTTGGCATGCTTTCCTGCAATTCAGACTTAGAGTTTTGATATTTTTCTAGCTACTTATGGTCCCACAACCTAAGTTTAAGGTCCCAAAAGTATAATTTGATTCCAAAGTCTGTAAATTTCCATATTTCATTCTTAAAATTTTAATTTTTCAACTTATTACTCAACTTACCGTGTGGGACTTGTGACCATGATGGGTTGATCACACAGTACCCTTACTTGGGAATCAATGAATGTAGTAATTTTTACCATATTTTGGGTAAGTCCAAGAGCTAAAAACCTACAAAAAGGAAAAACAAAAAAAATGTGAACACTAAATAGTGGGTTTCCTTCCACTCAGAGCATGATTTAATATCACAGCATGACACAGCTATGTTGGTTACTCAAACTTCACCAACAAGATCATGGGTTGCCTCCCATATAGTACTTGATTTAACAGTGTGACATAACGCGAATATCCTGACTACTCATAATTCATCAAAATACCCATAGGAGTATCCTTCATGGTCATCACTACAATCAATCAGTGACATTATCCTCATGTGGGTTGGCTGCTTTATTGACTTTTGGATGTTGAATGTAGCCTCCTCACCATTGACTCTAAATTTTAGCTCACATATCTCTTTGTCAACCGTAGCTCTACCTATGGCCATAAATAGTCTTCCCAATATAATGGGCATCTCGGTGTCAACCTAACAGTCTAGGATAACAATGTCAGTTGGAAAAATAAAGTTATCCATCCTCACGATTATATCAAAAGAGATTCCTATAGGTTTTTTCACTATATAGTTAGCCATCAATAGCCGCATCGAAGTCATTTCTAGAGGTTTCAAGAACAATTGCTTGAATATGGCCAATGGCATCAAATTAATGTTGTCCCCTAAATAACATATGGCTCTAGAAAATCGGGATGAACCAAGAGTGCATGGTAAAGTGAATGCTCTAGGATCACCCTTTTCTGCACCAAAATCCTAGTCATGACTGCACTGCAGTGGTGTACACCATCAACATCCTTAATTGTCACTCTTTTCTTTCTTATGACCAATTGTTTCATAAACCTGGCGTATCTAGGCATTCACTCTAATGACTCAATAAGAGGTATATTTAAGCTCAATTCTTTTATCATCTCGATGAATTTCTTGAACTTACCTTCCTCTATCTTTTACCTCAATATCTAAGGCAAAAGTAGGGGTGGTCTCAGAATTTGTCTAATTTATGGCTCAATGACCGGACCCTTACCTTTATCTTCAACAGCTTTACCTTTATCACCTATTACTTTCTCAAACTTAATAACATGTATCTCATCATCAACATCTTCTGCAGCAAGTCCTGGGGTATCCATAGTAGTGATACCACTCCTCATGGTAATAGCAAGTACATGACCCTCATTTTTTGGATTTTGCACAGTGTTACTTGGAAGGGTGCCTGGCTGCCTTTGGTTTAGAGTTGCTGACATCTTTCCGAATTGGTGCTCCAACTTCTTGATAGCAGTCACATGTGACTCAACCTTATGGGTCAATCCTGAAATGTCGACCTTAATCTCCATAAGGCTTATCTCTTGATATTCTTGATCATTCACCAACTTAGCAAGTATCTCCTTTATTGTGGATTCTTCATCTCGTCTACCAAGTGGAATATACCTATCTCCCTTCTTTTTATAGTTATCTTTCTTTCTCCAATCACCATCTCGCTCTCTCTTGTAGTCTCTATATCTGTCATAGTAGTTTTAGCCTTGGTTCCCTTGCCCTTAGGCTCAGAAACCCACCAACTTATGATCTAGATAATTTGTTTCCTCCTTTAATTCTGACTCATAAGCTTTGGAAGTTGACCCCTATAATGCTACTACATTCACTTTTTTTAAAGTCGTTGCTCAAAGTTGCTTTAGTAGTACCCCAAGGTTAGTTGTTAACAATGCAATATCTTACGTTGGTTTGTCATCAGCAACTTTCTGTTCATAGGAGGCAGCAATATCATAAGTGTCAGATCCCCTCTCATCCTTCTGAGTTTTCCACCATTGATTAGTGAGTGAGATCTGATCTAATATCTCTAAAGCTTCCTCCCAGAGTGATCTCATAAAAGCTCCTCTAGATATGGTGCCTGACATGGCTCTAAAACTGATGGTCAGGTCTCTGTAGAATATCTCCAGTAATCTTATGATTGACAATCGATAGTTGGGAACCATACTTAACTTTTTATTAAACCTGAACCATGCCTCGTACATAGATTCTGACTTCAACTTCCTAAAATTGTAAACCTCATCCTTAAGCTGCAATATCCTAGATGAAGGAAAGAACCAATTCAAGAATTTCTTGTGCAACTCATTCCATGTATTGATAAAGCCTCTTTGCAATTCCGCTAACCTTATAGATGTTTCTCCTATAAGTGAGAAGGGGAATAGCCTTAACCTGAGTGCTTCCTGATTCACCCCTAGATTTGTATACAAATTACAGATCTTAATTATATTAGCAAGGTGTATATTTTCATCATTTATAGGCAGACCTATAAACACACCCTTCAGATTTAAGATTTGGATCATTACACTCATGATGTCAAACTTGATGCCTGGGGGTAAGATGGGAGAGACTATGGCTCCAGTCTCTGCCATCTCAACATATCCCAAGTCTTCTTCATCATCAATATATGGTTTCATATACTAATATGCTGGGATTATTTGAACACGGGCACCTCTAGCTCTATTCTGGTTCCCACTGAGTGTTGATCGATGATCTGCGGCATATCTCTGCTCAGCTAGCTCTGTTTCCGTATCTACCCACTGAGATTTTTCTGTTGCCCTCCTCCCATTCACAGCTTGAGCTAACAGCTCACCAATCTTATGATCAATAATATCCTGTACTCCTTCGATGGGGGAATGTACAACACTATAAACCCTTTTAGGAGTTTTATCTCTTTTCTGCCCAGGCATCCTACTAGGTGTTTTTAGGATCCTTTCTGGATTCAGATTCAATCAGAGTAAACAATTACCTCTAGTCTGTGTGCTAGGCATATTCCCAACTAATAATGAAAAAAAAAAACTCGTAAACTGCAATAACCTCAAATCAACACTGTGTTCCCCAACAACGGTGCTAAAATTTTGATGACTTCCAAACTACACCTCCATTCATAAAATGATATGGTTTCTATCAAAATGTAGTAACCCAATAAAGGCTGGTTTCGAATCCCAAGGGAACATAAGGAATCGTGAATCTCAACAGTTATAGTCAATGGGCAGAACAAGAAAAGTTCATAAGGGCTTTTTGTGTAGTAATCTTGAGTAAGTAACTGTATGAACTTTGGTTGTAATCAATGATAGGTGGATACTAGGATTGTATTCCCCTAGATTCTCAACTCTGTAGGATTATCATTCTTTGTTGAAGAAACCCAATACCTTGCATGCAGAATCGATAAGTTATGTACCTTCTCCAATCGTTTGGATGAGTAGAATGATTTTACCCTTTACCATTTGAGTCTCAAGATGTCGTCTTAATAACCCTTATCTTGATCCCAGTTAACTATTACCTTTTGAGTCTCTAGTTATTAGATGAAATCTAACCATCTTACTTAGATAGAACCTAGAAGCATAGATCGACAGTTAAAGTCCAAATTTTCTACATCACTACTCCTCTTTTAGAGTAAGTAGAAATATTTAGGTGGGATCCTAATGTGTGCACCCATTAAGAAAACTATTATAATAAAGATCAAGAAATACATACATGGGTATAGGTTTAGAATAACAACAGCACTTCCCCTACTTTATCAACCCGCTAGGATTTCTAAAACCCTAGCTATGGGTTTTTAGCCGCTCATGCTTTTGAAGAAATCAATAACATTCATAATCGAAAGCATAGATGAAATCAAAATAATAAAAAGTGTAAAAACCCATAACTGAAACTGAATTAATCAACTGAAGTCAATACAGGAGAATCCCAAGATCAAAATTAAATCTTGGAATTAAAATATATTTGTGCATATCAAAAGTGTGTAACTCCTACTAAAAAACACATAAAAGGTATTTATAGTAGATTAGGAAACATTAAAACCAAAGCCCGAATAAAATAGAAGAAAATAGGGTTGGTGGCCACATGTGGTTTGTACTTATACCTTGAACCTGGGCGTAGGTAATACCTTCGATCAGCAGGTCGAGCACAGGTACAAGGCGCAGGTATCGAATGATAAAAATCCTGCAAGTCAGCTCTCGGGATTTTGTACTTTTAACACTTGCTTTGACTACTTGTGGTCTGTAGGTCCTACATACAGTCCACATGTTGACTTAGTGTTGGGAGTCATCTTTTTAGCTCTTCTTTGATTCTTGAACATACTTTGATGATTATCAATCTGGAAAGTTTCCCAAACATCCATAATTGCTCCAATAAGTAGCCAAA
Source organism: Capsicum pubescens (assembly GCA_030864215.1). NCBI lineage: Eukaryota > Viridiplantae > Streptophyta > Magnoliopsida > Solanales > Solanaceae > Capsicum > Capsicum pubescens. The sequence goes on from CM061541.1 coordinate 123,217,127, forward strand.
GAACCTTTTTCAACTTTTTTACATACATAATTTCCTGCAAAACATACCCAAAGCGCATCATATCGCATAAAATAACCTCAAAAACTTGCATATTTTACTTATTTTAGGCATCAAAAGTGTTATATTTCTATAGCAAATCAACCTTGACTTAGCTTATTTACCTCACATTTTTATTGTATTTATATCATGATTTATATCAGTCGATCGATGACGCCTACTGACTACCCTTGGTTTTGGTACTCATGTTATACTTTGGTAACTTTTTGATGCAAATTCAAGTACTAGTAGTCGCTGATGATGTGCTTTCATGCTGAGTTGATTTTAGAGATAGTGTGAGCTCTCGGGGTCAGAATTTCTCCTATTTCTTTCTATTATCTATGTCTAGATTTTCATTATTTGAGAAAAGTTGTGTTTGACTATTTTAGTACTTATGTTTCTTTTATAGTAGCTCTTGTACCGACACTACAAGGTAGTGGGATGATTGTTGATGTTTTATCTATATTTAGACTATTATTACTTCCTTATTATTATTTTAAGTGTTTAAATTATTGATTTCCAAATGTTAGGCCATTTTTCACCTAATTAGCCCGTTGATTATTTCTAGGCTATGGTTTGTCTTACCTACTAGCGGTATAATGTAGGTTTCATCATGACTCATAAATCAAGTCATGATTCTATATGTACTTTTGATGATGAGCAGTTAAACTACAAGGGACTAGGTCCCTGGATGTGTAAAGTACTGTACAGCTGGCATACGGTATCTGCATAATTTTGTCCTCTTGTGTAACAAACTTGTAGGTTCTATTTTTTATCGACTTGGACAGTTGGTCCAATGATATTCTAGCCCATTTATCATTCTACTATAAAAGAAAAGAGACGTCTCTTCATTAAATGAGTGTTTGCACAAATCTAAAGAGTGGAGTGAGGCAGCAATAACTCTATTTCAAGATTGCTCAAACATTACTCATATTTCTTATATCTGTAATATGCTTAAAGAGTCAGTGAGTGTTCTTGAGTGTTGATTTGAAATCAAACTACTCATGTTATAAGAGTAGTGCTTTCTTTGTGAGTGCTTAAGTAGAGTTACCTAAGTTTGTCAGACTGAACAGAGTTAATTAGTAGAGAGGGTCCTTGGTAGAGTTACCAAGATAAGCTTGTTGTAGATTTACTATATATGGAAGGAACCTATAGGTAGGTTCATTGAAGGCTATAATCAAGAGTTTGATTATAGTGAAAGTTGAGGTGCTTGTGAGGGCAAGCTATGGTTTTTCCCTTCCTAAGTTTCCACGTAAAAATCTATATGTTTTTACTCTTCTTGAACTATCTTTTGTTTTCCTATGCGATTAGTGTTTGTTTGCCTGTGATTGACCTTGAGGGGCCTGGTCCCTCACTGTGTGGTGCAAACCCCAAGGTTTTCAAGACGTGACAATATGCTGAAAGTAGTTGAAATAAAAGACTATAAAATAAAATTATTTTTACATTTCTAAAAATTATCTTTTAAGTATCATGGGCCATCCAGTGTCAATATTTTTAGTTGGCTAGCCATTTTTGTCCTTGTCCCTTACATAAAATTAGTCTTTAGGATTTGTTAAATATTATTGGATTTTTGTGGTTAAATAATGTTTCTGAATATTTTTTACATTGTCGTATTTGGAATTCATTAATTTAACTTGTGGATTAGTTATAATCGTGATAGTTTAGAAATGATCATTTAGTATACATGACATAGACATCTTAAATAAAGGATTGAAGACCATATAAATTAATATGGAAGCTCAGCAAATAGGAGAAACAATGCTTGTTAAATTAAGATAATTTATTTATTTAAAAGTTACTAATCTATGGAAACACGTGTTGCACATTTATCACAATACTTCGTATAAAGTCTATTTTGCGTTAAACTTATAGCACGAACTATTCGATAAGATAAAACGAACATAAAGATACATAGTCAACTCTTTGAAATGAAAACTATATATTATGTGTATCTAGTCACATAACCTAGCGTAAATACGAGAACAAACAAACTTTAACATTCTTATGTAATTTAAGAAAATTTTCCTACAATTTAGAATGTGTATTTGTAAATGATTGATTTATGAAATTTTTAGTTGATTTTATAATTGAAAAATTGTGGTGCATAATTGTGTAGTTTAATACAGAAAGAATTGTGCTATAAATTTATTGTTTTTAATATTATTGGAGAAAAAAAAAGGAAAGAGATAAACCTTAGATTATGAACTAAACTAGAAGGGGGGACTCAAAGGTAGAGCACAAAAATTAAAGATAAACAATAGATTGCATACCCACAAAGCGGATGATGAATTGTTCTGATATCTTTCAAAATAAACATCTTTAAAAATCTCAATACTCTCTTCTTACAATACGAAAACACCCATCATTGTCATTAATTTTCACAATTCAACTTATGAAGAACAAGAAATATCATTACTTTTACACAGTTATACTAGAACATTTTCAAAGTCCAGTTGAACTAGACAATGATATGAGGAAATTAGGTTTACCTAATGCTAGAGTGAGTTGCTGAGAAAAAAATTTGGATTTTCTGGGAGAAAAATTGGGAAGTGAAACGTTCAACAGATTCTATTCAACAACTAACAATGAAGTATCAGCCGAAAGGAACAAACGAGATGTTTAATGTCAATCCATATAAGATGCAGTGCTTTAGAAAGGCTTAAATTATCGGATGATTTGGAGAATATTTTTTAACAGATTAATGTTCCTTGAATGGTGGGATGGAATTTACTATGATTATAGATGATATAGAGAAGATAGGAGGTTTGCCAATAACATAACAAGAGACTACTGATTTCACATATCGTTAGTTCTTATGCCCTTAATGAATTCAAACTTATAGGGAATTGCTACATAGAGTGGAATGGAACAATTAAAGAGGATTGCCTTTATAAGATACTAGACAGAGTGTTTGAGAATAATGAATTTATGCAGTTACTTTCTATAGTAAAGTTCATCACTTGATCAGGCGGGAGTCAAATTATGCACCTCTGCATGTGGTTTGTAATGCATCTCAGGAGCATATGGTGAAGACTTTTAGATTCCTGAATTTCTAGGCTAAGCATGAGAATTATATCAAGTTAGTAGAGGAAGCCTAGTTGAAAGAAGTTGAAGGATCACATTTTATAGTTACTCATACCAAGATAAGAAAGGTTAAAAATGCTCTGGCATAGTAGAGTAAGAAGGCCTTTAGCAATACTTTTCAAAAGATTGCCACATTGTAAGAGGTAGTAAAGGATAAAGAAATTCAGCTGGAAATCTCTAACAAGAAAGAAAATATAAGTTCTCTAAGTAAAGAAGAAACTGACATAAAGAGGTTCCTTCATATAGAAGAGGAATATTGGAGGCAAAAGGCTGGAATGAAATGGTTCACAGATATGGAAGGGAATACAATTTTTTTCAATTCATATGTGAAAGGGAGAAGAAGAAAAATGGGGGTGACAGAAATTCAAACTATACAAGGGGACCTGATTAGTACTACTCAAAACATAGGGGAGGAAGCAGTAAATATTTTCAAAGAGTAGTTCAAAGAGAATCAAGAGGAGTATAATTGTGATATGATTCAATGTATTTCTCAATTGATCACCCATGAACAAAATGAATAGATAGAGAAAATTCCGACTAGGGAGAAAGTAAAGAAGGTGATTTTTTCTTTAATAGAGACAGTGTTAGTGAGCCAGATGGTTTTTTGGGCAATTCTTTCAGTCAAGTTGGGAGATCATTAGTAAGGACATAACCAATATGGAAAAAAATTTCTTTTGTGGACAGGAGCTTTACAGGTATATCACGCATACTAATTTGGTTCTTATACCCCCAAAAGAGATTGTTAAAACCTTAGGTGATTTGAGACCAATCAGCCTAAGCACCTTTTCTAATAAAATTATATCTAGGTTGTTGCATAGAGGATTGTGGAGTTTAACCCTGGAATTATATCACCAAACCAAACTAGATTTGTGAGTAAAAGGAGCATTACTAAAAATGTGTTGCTAACACATGAGATAATTAGGTACATAAACCTGAGAATAAGCAATATAATATGATTGTTAAAGTAGATATGTCACATATATGATAGGGTATCATGTAAATTTCTCTTAATGGTGCTGAGAAGATTTGTCTTTTAAGAAAGGATTATAGACATGGTAGTAAGACTAATAAGCAAAAGCTAGTACTCAGTGCTGGTGAATGAAAAATCTTAGTTTCTTTCAATCGTCAAGATGTTTAAAATAAGATGATCCATTATCTCCCACTCTTTTCATTGTTGCAGCAGAGGTCTTAGCAAGAAGCTTGAATTACTTTTTTGAAGATCCTTTATTTAAAAGATATGGAATGTTTAAATGGATCCCAAAGATAAATCATCTATTATATGAAGATGATACCATCCTATTTTGTTCATCCCACTTAAGATCAATGAAGAAGATGATAAGGATACTGAGAGAATATGAAAAATGTCAACACAACTGCTCAATCTGGACAAGAGTCTATTTATCATCATGAGAAAACCCCCAATGGGAATATGTAATCAAATCAGAAGGATTACTGAAATAGCACAAGAGAAATTTTCTTTTACATATTTAGGGTCTCCGGTCTTTTATGTCGGAAAAAATAAGCCTCATTTGAAGAATTCATCAAGAAGATAGTGAAGAGATTGAGTCTATATTAGAATAAACTTCTATCATTTAGAGGTAGATATATTTTACTATTTCATGTTATATAATTGATGCCTATATATATTGTATTAGCTATAAGTCTCCTAGTGAGTTTCATTAATCAACTCCACAATAATTTTTCTAAATTTTTCGGGTAAATTCCACTTGTTCCAAGAATAACCAGCGGATTTCTTAGGAACATATGTGTTATCCCAAAGAGAAAGGAGGAATTGGTTTCATATTACTCTATAATCTGTCCAAAACTCATTTTTCCAAGCTCTGGTGGAAATTTAGAACCTCTAATTCCTCTCTATGGAGTGAGTCTATGTGGAACAAGTACTACAAAAACATTCGTCCTATTATAGCAAAAGGGTTTGAAACCTCACATGTTTGGAGGAAACTTATTGCAATAAGAAAGGATGTGGAATACAATATATGATGGCAAGTAAAGGCGGGTAACTCAAACTTTTGATTTGATAATTGGATTGGACATGAAGCTTTAAACTATGTTGAAAATGAGAATGCAGGGGAAAAAGAACTAGAGGTTATGAATTTGTGGTAAATGGAACATGGGATAGACAAAAATGGAGAAGTAGATTGTCAAAGGAGATGACTGAGTATATTGTAAGGAAAATAAATTTTTTGTAAGGAGGGATTTTCAAGAATACGAGATCACTGACCTCAAACTCGAGATACTTTCTCCTCATAACTACATACGATTTTTGTTGGCTCTGGGTAGCCTAAAGTCTTTCTCTGATCAACTGAACCTTCTCTAATGCATCAAAGACCAAGTCAGGCCCTACTACTACGGCCTCACCTACGTCAAACCAACCAATTAGAGATCTACATATGCTACCATAGAGAGCCTCAAATGGAGCCATATAGATACTGGAATGATAGCTATTTTTGTATGTGAATTCAATCAAAGGCAAATGGTCATCCCAACTACCTTTAAAATCAACAACTCATGCTCTCAGCATATCTTCAAGAGTATGAATGGTCCTTTCTACTTAACCGTCTATCTTAGGGTGGAAGGTTGTACTGAGGCGGACTTGGGTACCAAGACCCTTTTGGAATGCTTTCCAGAAATGAGAAGTAAACTGGGTACCTCCATCTGAGATGATAGATAAGGGAACACCGTGCAACCTAACCAACTCTTTGAGATAGAGATTGGCATAATCCTTAGCTGAGTAAGAGGTATGGACTAGTAAGAAATGAGCTAATTTGGTCATCTTGTCTACGATAACCCAAAAGGAGTCATGCTGACGATGGGTACGAGGCAAACCTATCATAAATTCATTTCCTTACATTTCCATATGGGAATACTGAACTCCTGTATGGACCCACTAGGCTTCTGGTACTCAATCTTAACTTGCTGGCATGTAGAGCACTTAGCTACAAACTTTGCAATATCTCTCTTCATCCTACTCCACCAATAGATCTCCCGTAAATTGTGGTACATCTTAATGGACCCTAGATGAATAGAGTAACACGCACCATGAACTTCTGCTAGAATTCGTTACCTCAACTCATCTACACCAGGCACACATAATCTACCCTGACAATGCAAAACACCATCTCCTCCTTGGGAGAAAACCTCCACCTTCTGATCTCTGACTGATTCTTTTAGCTTAACTAGACTGGGATCTCTATCCTACTTTTCCTTTACCTCAGAAACTAGAGATGACTCTAAGCTACTATGCACCTATTCACTACCTTCTTCTGAATCGAGTAAATGAACACCTAGTCAGACAAGCTGATAGACTTCCTGAACTAACTTCTTCTTACCATCCTTAATATGAGCTACACTTCCCATAGACATTCTACTGAGAGCATCATCCACGACATTGGCCTTTCCCAGATGATACAGAATGCTCATGTCATAATTCTTCAATAACTTTAACCATCTTCTCTGAAACAAATTCAAATCTTCCTGAGAGAACACATACTGAAGTCTTTTGTGATTTGTAAACATATCTACATGCACCCCATACAAGTAATGCCTCCAAATTTTTAAGGCAAACACTACTGCTGCTAGCTCAAGATCATGAGTCGGATAATTCTTATCATGAGACTTAAGTTGTCTGGAGGTGTAGGCTATGAAATTACCTCTCTGCATGAGAACAGAACCCAAACCTACTCTGGATGCATCAGAGTACACAACAAAACCATCTGAACCATCTGGTAGAGTAAGAATTGGGGCTGAGGTGAGTCGAGTTTTCAACTCTTGAAAACTCTTCTCGCATGAATCTGACCACTGAAACTTAACTTTCTTCTGAGTCAATCTAGATATGAGGGATACAATAGAAGAAAATCCTACAACAAACCCATGGTAATAGCCAGCTAAACCCAAGAAACTCCTAATATTTGATGGAGAGATGGGTCTAGGCCAGTTTCTCACCACTTCGGTCTTTTGAGGATCAACTCTAATGCCATCACCGAAAATAATATGGCCAAGGAAATCTACTTATCTTATCCAGAATTCACACTTACTAAATTTAGAGAAAAATTGGTGAGCTCTAAGAGTTTGGAGCACTACTCAAGGTGGTCTACATGCTCATTTTCACTATGGGAGTAAACAATGAAATCATCAATGAAGAATATGATGAACATGTTCAAGTAATACTTGAACACTCAGTTCATCAAGTCTATGAAAGCTGTTGGGGCATTCATGAGACCGAAGGACATGACTATAAATTTGAAGTTACCATACCGAGTTCGGAAAGCTATTTTTGAAATATCACATTCTCATACTCTAAGTTGATGATAGCCTGATCTAAGGTCAATCATGGAAAAGTAACTGGCACCCTAAAGTTGGTTGAACAAATCATCGATTCTAGGAAGTGGATATTTATTCTTAACAGTGACCTTGTTTAACTGATGGTAGTCTATGCACATTCTGAGAGAATCGTCTTTCTTACGCACTAATAGAACAGGTGTGCCTTATAGGGAGATGTTGGGCCTAATGAATCCCTTATCTAGGAGATCCTTTAACTGTTCTTTCAGTTTTTTGAGTTCAGATGGAGCCATTCTATATGGCAAAATAGATATAGGCTGAGTATCTGGGAGAAGGTCTATTTCGAAGTTGATTTCCCTTTCAGGAGAAACTTCGAGAAGATCTTCAAGAAACATATTGGAGAATTCTTTTACTACTGGAACTGACTCAAGAGTAGGAGTTTCTGAGTTATTGTCTTTGACTCGTACGAGATGGTAAATACACCCCTTCGATATCATCTTTCTGGTTTTATGGTATGAGATCAACTGACCCCTAAGAGTTGTAGTACTACCCCTCCATTCAAGGACTAGTTCATTTGGGAATTGAAAATGAACTATTTTTTTCTACGATCAACTGAGGCATAGCATGAGTAAAGCCAATCCATGCCAAGAATAATGTCAAAATCCATCATCTCTAACTCTACGAGATCAATTAAGGTACTTTTTAAGATATTGTTACCGGACAGTTCCTGTATACCTACCTAGCTACAATAGAAACACGTACTAGGGTAGACACTGAAAAGGGCTCTGGTAGAGTTTTGGGACTGACTTCGAAATTGACAACTATATATGGAGTTACAAAAGAAAAAGAAGCTCCAGGGTCTAGTAAAGCATAAACATGTAAGTGAAAGACCTGAAACATACCAGTAACTATGTCAGGAGAATTTTCCTGATCTAGACAGGACTAAAGAGCATATAATCTGCTTAGACGCTTACCATTGGTAGCACTGGAAGTGGCACCCTGCTGAGTCGGGCAATCAGATGGAACTGACGACTGATGAGACTGGACTTGTTGACATGCATCCCTACCTTTCTAAGAACCTACCCGACACTTCCGAAACTGATGGACTGGCTTTCCATACTCGAAGCACACATCACTATCCATTATATACTCACTCTAGTGGTGTCTGTCGTACTTCTAACATAAAGGATTGGTATGATCACTGCTAATACTGACCTGGGACATAGAGCCTAGTGCCTTATCCCTATTGTTGTTTCTAAATTTGGGAACTAAGGAACTGGCTGAACAAGGTATTGGGAATAAAGACCTCTGATGAAACTGAAGACGGTTACCACCTTCTAGCTTTAGCTGATTGAAATTAAAACTACCCGTCCTAGCTTTTTTGTTTCCTCTCTCCCTCTCCTTAGTCTGCTGCTCCTCTATCTATTGAGAATAGACCATTAGCCTCGACAAGTCCATCTCACTAATAAGAATTATGGTCCTACACTTCTTGACCATACTATCAGACACACTAGACACAAACTTACTCATCTTGGATCTACTGTCAGCCACCACATAAGGAGCATATCTAGCTAACTTAGTGAACTTGAGAGAATACTCCCTCACACGCATATTTCCTTACCTCAAATTAATAAATTCTAACACTTTGGCCTCCCTCAACTCTAATGGAAAGAATTTGTCCAAGAAAGTCGTGGCAAACTTTTCCCATTCTATAGGCCCTGCATCAACACCTCTATCAACTTTCCACTGCTTAAACCAAGTATAGGCTACATCCTGCAAATGATATGTAGCCAACTTGGCACTTTAAGTAGACATCACCCTCATAGCATCCGTGACCTTCTGAACTATATCTAAGAATTCATGTGGATCCTCTTCAGACTTGGATCCTATGAAAGAAGGAGGATTTATCTAGGTGAAATACTAAATTCTAGTAGCAATAGTATTGGCCACTAAGTTGGCCAAAACAGTAGTTGGTCGTTCATTCTGTGCTGCTACAGAGTTTGCTAGAGTAGTGAACGCAGCCCTGAATTATTCATGAGAGACATGCTCATCCAGAGGATCTTCCTGGATGGGCTGAAGGGCTGAAGGGCTGGCTGAGTTCTTGTTCTTCTTTCATTCTTCTTAGGAGACATGTTCTGTAAATAGAAGGAGGAAACAGATTAGACAAAGAGTTTAACTTGAGATCATGCTCAATCACATGACATGAATACTTGAAAGAAGGGAAACTTTTTCCTAAACGCCTTGTAGCCTCTAATCCATAAGTGTGGCACGCTACACACCCATGCATAAGACTCTACTCGACGTGGCTTTCAGACTTCATAGGACACTTTAAAACATTAAGCTCAGATACCAAGTTTTTAATGACCCGAGACTACCTTCTAGTCATTACACGATGCTTATATTCTCGAGAAACCACAAGCTAACCCATGAGCTGGTACCTTCTGTGAGCCCTGGATAATATAATCATAAATTGTGGAAGAATAACTGAAGTTACATAAGGTTTTAAATATTTGAATTCAAGCTAAAATATAAATCTAGGAAAACGACTATCTGAATCTGATAAAGTACTGATAAACTAAACAACTAATTAACTGTAATATCTGAAAAGCCTCTAAGACTGACAGACTGAGAGTTGATGGGAAAAGCCCCCAACTAAATCTACTGACTACTAAAATAAAGATATAAAATAAGATAGTATATCTTCGGGTGATGAGTACTTACCACTGCTACTGTACTGCTGAGAATCTGAGGGACTAAGTGTGATCTGGGAACTGAGTGTAAGCACCTATGATATGAGACATCATAGTGCAAAAAAAAGGTATGCAATCAGTACTTTGAATATACTGGTATGTTAAATGAGGTAGGCTGATATGCCTGGTCTCATTAATAGGAATGATAATAACTAACTGGACATACATGTAAAGTATGGAGTACTGACTAAAGAGCATGGAATCTGCAGATACTAAAAATACAAGAAAATCTATAAATATTGTGGATGCATGACTAAGCATATAAAATGAACTGAGTAAAATTTATAAATTGAAATACTAAAATAACTGCAATTTGTATTCTTTGGTCAAGCAACACTAAGACTGAATAACTGAGCTGGGACTATAACTGAGACTATATCTGAGATTGTGGGAGGTATCATCTAACTGATATTCCCCAATTTGAGCTAATCAGGGTCCAACTTGTAACCACAGTTGGAAGGATGTTAATACCATGCCATGAGTACTGATGTTGGTTGTATGGATCCACTAAACTGATATCATGTCCAAAGGACTAAGGGTGTCAATCCTGAACTGACGGGTAACCCCTGTGAGATAGTCAAGCCTAATCTGATGGGTGACTACTCATATCCTATGTTGGCTATGTAGTTTTAGAGTATAGGGACTGATACTAACGACTCTGCCTATCTAATGAGGAAGCCTTCATCCCTACACTCACTCGGTCCCAACTGAATGACACTGAAATACTAGACTATTCTGAGTTTAACTGACTATTCTGATAATGCTCATGATATAATCTGAAGTTATTCTGAAAATACTGAGACAACATTAAGTATACAGCTATGGTTTCAGGTATTCAATACCCCCAGGACTCAAGATAATAGTAGTAGCATGACACTAAAACATTGAAGGACATAGCATGAAGACTCTTATTAAATCAATTGCTCTTGTAGGCATTTTATCAAACACTTATAGTTCATGGTTTAAAATAATCATAGAATTACTAAAGAACCGGCATAATTGACATGAAATTATTACGAAAAACACTAAGTCATGATTTAATTCAATAAATGATAATACTATAACATGAGGAATTGAATAACAACAATAACTTCATTAAAAGATGGTATTAAATCAAACGTCATGGAGATTAATAGATGAAATCATAATTTAAAATCAAATAACTTAAAAAGATCATAACTTTATAATTAAAAAGGTTACTTGGGATCCATGGATGAAAGGAATCCATGATTAAAAATCTAACATACCTTAACGGATGAATTTTTTGAAGTTCTTGAGTGAATTCTTGAGATTGATCTTGGATTTTTTTAGAGCTAGGATTTGTAACTTAGAGAGAAAGCTCATGAATTTTGGGGAAAATTAATAAATAATGAACTTTTAAAATTTTTTAGGGCTTAAGTATTCCATCTGGGCAAATTAAATAATGGGTTAATACTGTTTTAACCCTTGACAAAATATTAGATTTTTGTGAAAATTTTCCAATTTGGACCCCTGGCGCGACGCAGTGCTATCACGCCATATCATTGGAAACTGACAACTAGGAAACTGGTCCATGGTGCGACATGGGGAAATCATGGTCCTTCATTGATTGGGACCTGGAAGTTCTCCGTGACGCGGTGGCATCGCGCTGCAACACTGGAAAATGATAAATACCAAATTGGCCTATGACGCGACACACCAAAATTGTGATACCTCACTAAAAATTGACAATTGCTATTTTGACTCTCTCCATGATGCGCTGATGGGTAAAATGACAGTGTTTAAAGACTAAAACTTAAAATTTCCATAACTTCTTACTTGGTTATTGTATTTGGGTGAATTTTATATCGTTAAAAAGCTAATTGAATTTCCTATGCAATGGCGGGCTCTAAACTAAAAAATAATGAGTGTTTCAGAAATTTTATATATGAATACTCATGTATTGGGACTTAGATTATACTAGGTAAATATGGGGTGTTACATATATGCAAAGATATGTATAGTTTTTACAACTTCTTCCCATTTTAGACTGTGACACTTTTGAAGCTGATGAACTCCTTTATCTGTTATTCTTTGTATAGTTGATTGAGTCAAATGTATATTGAGAATGTCCAATAATTTTTGTTCATGTTCTCTCAAAATTTGTCCCAATTTTGGCTTTAGTAATGTATACTAAGTTTATATTGTGAGAAGACCGAACCTTATATAGGTTACCTACATATCTCGCAAAGAGAATTGGGCCAGAACGTAGTTCAAGATATATAAAAAATAATATAGGATTTTTCTAATAAAGGGACCAAACTCGAAGAGGGCTGTCTACACACCCCACCAAGGGAATCAGGCGATGTGTAGCTCAAAATTACATGAATAAGGAATTCTAGTATCTACTCTAATGTGATTGAATGTATGTGGGTAACCTACGTATCCCACCAAGAAAATCAGGTCAAATGTAATTCTCTTGTTACAAGTTAGAGATTTTTTGAATTTTTTCTACAGTACACAATATGGGCTACCTACATATTCCACCGAGGAGAATCAAGTCAAAACATAGTTTGTAACTTACATAAAAAGTGAAGCTCACATCCAAATGAAGCCTATCTAAAGTCATCCTATGATGTAGTGTCTTAAATTCTCTTGAATATATATTCTTTGTGCTCGAATATTTTTATGTTGTCAGGTTCCTTCATTGATTGGCTGATCTTTTACTCAGATTTATATCCTCGGGGTTTTACTTGATATAAAATTTTGTTCATTTATTTCATTATGTCACAGCCATAAATTGACAGATTTTGATAATTTATATAAAAGGATAGAAGTAATGCATAATAGAAAGTTAAATAAAACATAGAAAATGCATTCATAGATTTTGCAATTAAGCTTCCAGAAAATTAAGCATAACAATATAAAGTTTTATGTACAATTAAGCCTTAATTTTCTAGGATCGTGCTTTTTCAAAAGTGTTACAACTTGTTCAATCTACCAAGACCCCCGGTGAACCAGGTACAGAGTACAAGTCCAATTCTTCAAAATCTTCTCTGGTTCAGCATAACAAATGGTCAGTGTCTTGGTGTTGGTAGTAGTAACCTCCATAAATATTGGTTCTTGGACTATTATTATAAGAGAGTAAAAGATCAATAATGTGTCATTTTTATATTTTCAATTGGTACACTACTTCCTTTCGAATCAAAATCCTCCTTAATAGTTATCATGTTCATTTTAGCATTTTTGTGGCTAGGCAAGGGGTTATTGTTCACATTAGGTTGAGGCCTAGTAAGTTGGATTGCTCCTTCCTTAATTAAGGATTCAATCTTGTATTTAAGATCATAGAAATTCTCAATATCGTGCCCAAAAACTCCAAAATGATATACACGATGCTTGGAACCATCAAACCATTTTGGAATAGGATCTTGGATTTTTCCTTCAATTGGTTGTACCACACCTGCTGTTTTCAATCTTCCAAATAATTGAGCATATGATTCAACAATTTTTGTGTAGTTGCGGATGTTTTTAACTTCAATATTTGGATGGCTTTAGGTGTATTATGTGGGCTATTTTGATTGGTTGGAGATAGGCTAGGCTAGTATAGATGGGGATATTAGCAAGTAGGAGTTGGAGGTTGGTAGTAATTTGTTTGGGTATTATAGATTAGGAGTTGGTAGAAGCTGATAGAGTGACTTGGAAATTCCAGTATATTGTAAGGATAAATAGGTGGATATGGTTTATTAAGGTATAGAGGAACTTGATTAGCTTGTATCCTTGGTCAATAATGAGGGCAAATACATCTTCTTTCTTATTTTTGTTCCCATTGATGGAACCATATTGAATTGTTTTTCTTGCATCTTGTAAATCCATGTAGTCTTGGATTCTTCCTGATTTTTCCCATTTTCCAAGATTTCCTTCATTATGACGACTTCCATGAACTTTTATCCCATCATAATTAATCTTTTTTTCATAGTAGAGGTTGTTATCTTGGCATTCAATAAAGGTAGCAGTCATTTTACTTTCACTCATCGGTGGTAGGACTCTAGTTGCTTCTGCCCTCCAATGCAGAGCATACTCATAAAACATCTTGGTTGACTTCTTCTTTAACTTAGCCAGTAGAACCTTTCTGATGTGATTTTAGTGTTGAACCTAAATCAATCCATAAAATATCATTCCACCCATACCATTTACGGAGATCCTATTTTGTGTATCAAGAAAGAGCTTCACCGGGCAAACTTATTATTAACTATTTCATTCTAATCATTTCATTTCTCCCTACTCCTACCAACTTATCACAGTCGAATCTTAAATGTATATGTGAATCACCAACTCTGTTAAACAAATTAAATTTTGGAGGCTTATAACCTACAGGTAAGTCAATGTCAGGTTGCACACAAAAATCCTCATACTCCAAACTTTTTCTTCCCCTAGTAGTTTAGAGGTTTCTAATTTCTTCCTTAAGATCACAAATCTCGATTGCTAAATCATCATCAGCCTTTGCCTTGGTATCGTTATCCATTTTCTCATACTAATCTACCTCGGTTAGAACATGATCGTAATAGAAATAGTAAAGGTTTGATTTTCTACTGTGTATACAGAAGGAACATATTGAGCATAAGGAGTGGCAATATGTGCCTCTTGTATATGTTAGGATGGATAATTTTGTATGGTGGGAGTGTTTTGTATTGGAGGTAGTGGAAGATTATAAGGGGTATTAGCTGTTGGTTGATTTGCTTGGTTAGTCTCGATAATTTTGTATGGTGGGAGTATTTTGAATTGGAGGTAGTGGAATATTATAAGGGGTATTAGCTGCTGGTTGATTTGGTTGGTTTGTGAGAGTAGTTTTAGGTAGTGGATAGGTGTTAACAGGTGGTGATACATTGGGATGTAAATTAGTGATGGATTAAGAGGAGTAGAATAGGTAGTGTAGGTAGGTGGTTGACTTTGTGGGGGTTTGTAGATAGGTAGTTGATTTGGTGGATTTACGGGGGTGATTGAAGGTAGATTGTTGTTGGTAGGCAGAGGATGTCGAGGAGGACAGTGTTTGGGAACTGGTGAATCAAATGATGGAAAATATGGTGGACTTGGTGTAGTGTTTTTTTGGTCCAGGAGGTGGACTTTGAAGTGTAATAGATAGATTGGTCAAGTCCTTAACCCGATTCAGATCTCCATGCATATCCTCAATCTCTTGAGTCAAGCGGGCAATCATTTAATTTTTGGGAGTCTCAAGAGAGTCACTAGGAATCACATTGTTACCATTACCAATTGGATTAAATGTGGTTGGATCTGACATAGTGATTTTTCTTCCTTGAATAGCCCAACTACGTCGTGGTAATATTGAAGCCTTGGACCTTGTGAAGTAAGATGGTCAACCAGTTTGATTTCAACACGAATCAACTATCTTTCGGGATAAAATAAAATGGGTATAAAATAAAATAGAAATAATGTTAGTTTTTGTAAGACCCCGTAAAAGTTCTAGTCATTTCAGCCCAATATTGCATGCAAAAAGAGGTCCCAGACTTAGAAATTTTCAGCAAAGTGTTAAGACTTAGAATCATTTTTTACCTTCGTAATTAGATGGCCTTATATTCAATCCTTACGACCTTAGAATGTCGATTTTTAAGTTGATTCATGATCAGGGGTGTCAATAGGTCATCTTGGGTGAGTTTTGAATTTTTCCAACATCGTTAGAGAAATGTTTGGATGTCCAAACCAGTGGGTCGATGCGATCAATCCACGACTCATCAACACCATCAACATGGCACATCGATAATTGTGTCAACACCATCGATCCGGCACGTCACCTATCGCATCACTAGGCATTTTTAGCTCATTTAATCTCGAGTCCATAGGGGTTCTTTAGTCTTTTTCCCTTACTTTAACATGGGATTTAGGTCCCAAAACAGCATTTTTGCCTCATTCATCATAATTCTTTCAAAATCAAAAGCATTCCCTTTCAAGAACAAACCTTAGTCCCTCTAGCATTCAAGTTTAAATTTTAAGAACTCACCAATAAATCCCACGGAATCAACAATCAAGGTATGTTAGGTGTTCATCCTTGGGTTTTCCTCCACCCGTGGAGTTCACGAACCCTTTTTAAAACTTGAATTATGATTTCTATTTTATAAATTGAATTATGCACATGTTGTGTTGTTGTATGGGTTTCAATTTAATATCTTTTATGAGCTCCATGATATTAAGTTAGCATGTGTGTTGAATTATGAATCTCTCATATCAAAACCCTTGAAACTGCAAGTTTAAGTTGTAGTCGTGATGCTTATGTGTTGTTCATTATCATGTGCATTAATTATGCTCCCCAAGTGTTTGATAAAATGTCCATGTGAATTTAATAGTGTAATCATTACATGTTAGAATATGTTCTCATTCATGTATAAGTTTATGACATCCAAGTGTTTGACAAATTGCCTCAGTGAATGAATTGTGAACAATTGACTATTGTTATGCTTTCAAGATTTCCTATGTTTTATCAATTATTCTATCAAGACTTGGGGGTATTTATTACCCAAAATATAGTTGTTTACTTAGTTGCAGTAGATATAGAATAGTCCCAGTAAAGGTCAAGAACAGTAGTACTCAGTCAGTTAATAGAACTCAGTGAAATCAGTCCAGTTCCGTCAGTTAACATGATAAGTGTCATTTCAATCAAGCTTAGTAAAATTTAGTGATCAATGTCTTTTAGTTGGGAGTTGGATTCAGCACCAATCGAACCCAGGGATGAGGGTATTCCTACCAGCAGAGGGTTTGAACCTTAGTAGAATTCCCTGAGTTATAGAACTACATAGCCAGCGCAGGGTAAGACGTCTTCCTGACAGACTAGGGTTAATGCAATTATATACATATCTCAAGAGTCTTCCTTCTAGATTAGGGTTGACCTAGGTTTTTTAGTATCCCATGGAACAGTGCTAAGACCCTTCCAACTGGGGTCACAGGTTGGACCCCAAATCAGTCTATAATTAGGGTATGTTGGTTAAATAAACACTCTCATGGTTATAGTTATAGTTTCAGTATTCAATATTCAGCCTCAATATTTAGTAAAGAACTCAGAAAGTTCTACAGAACCATGGCTATTAGTTATTAGTTACTCAACCATCAAAATTCAGTACTCAAATTTAGTATAAATCTCAAATACATGATGTATCTATATGCGCAGTAGTGCATGTTCAGTATGTTCAATAGTTATACCTTTGTATGTACTCTTCTCCAGTTACTTATGATGTTCATTCAGTCAGTTATCATCTCATGCACATGAACCCATGCATATCAGCCTTACCTCACTTAGCATACCAGTACATTCCAAGTACTGATGCATACTCTCTCTTTTGCTCTATGATGTCTCATATCATAGGGTCGGATGCTCAGGATCCTAATAGTACTTAGTAGCTCAGGCTATCAGCAGCATATATAGTGGTGAGTCCTCCTATTTTAAGAACAGAGTTTTATCTATTTTAGTATTTCAGCAGTTCAATAGTTATTTCAGTCTAAGTTAGTCGGGGGTTTGTGTAACGACCCGAGACTACCCCGAGTTGTTACACAGTGCTTGCAACTCCAAAAGACCACAAGCTGACCCATGAATGATATCTATTGTGAGCACTAAACAATAATACTAAAATAATTGCAGAATAATAGGCTGAAATGCCATAAGGTTCAAAATATCTAAAATACTGATAATGAATAATAACATCTGAATCTAAAATACGGTCTGAAAATCAAGTCTGAAAAGCCTCTAACTGAATCTGTCTGAAAGTGGATTTGATGGGACCATCCCCCAACTAACTCCATCTACTAAAATAATGCTAATCTAAAGTACTAAAATAAAAGCAAATCCTTGATAGATGAGGACTCACTGCTAACTCTGCTACTGATGGCTTAATCTGGCTAAGCGCGGTCAAGAACCTGAGCGTCCGAACCTATGATATGAAATATCATAGCGCAGTAAACTATGCATCAGTAAGTAGGAATATACTGATATGCTAGATGAGGTAAGGCTGAATGCAAGGTTCATATGCATGAACAATAACTGACTAAATGAGATAGTGTAACTGAACATAAGAGTACGTGTATACTATAACTGAGCTTTTCTGAAGCTAAGTACTAAGTTTTGCAAACTATATAACTGATATCTGAAATTACTAATAATGGTTGACTGTGTCTGATAGTCCTAATTCTGTAAAACTGAGTTGAGCTTTAAACTGAAGACTAAAACTGAGATTGAAATTGTATGAGGTAATCATCTAACCGACATGCCCCAAATAAGAGAAGATAATTGAGCTGGGGTCCAATCTGTAACCCCAATTAGAAGGGTGTCAGTACCATTCTATGGGTAAATACAACTGTTGTGGAGTCATTCCTAACTAATGGGTGACCCTTAAGATCAGTCCTAATCTAGCGGGTGATCCCTGAGTATGTCAATCCTATATAACGGGTGACACCTCATATCCTACGTTGTCTATATAGTTCTGGATCTTAGGGATTACTTCTAGGGACACAGTCCTAACTAACGGGTGTACCCCCATCCTTAGGCTCGCTCGGTGCTAAATCCTACTCCCAACTAAAAGACACTGAACTGAGTATACTGAACTGGACTGGATTGATACTGAGATTTCTGAGTTTTCTTATGTTCTGTAACTGACTGAATTCTACTGAGTTCTATAATGGACTGAGATTACTACTAATCATGACATGACTGATACTATTCTGTAACTGACACTGGCTCTAAGTAACAGCTAGATTGTCGGGTATTAAATACCTCCAGGACTCGATAGCATGAAAAGTAAAGCAAAGCATCATCTTGAATAACATAACAATGTTCACTTGGTCATAAATCATTCATAGAGACATTTCATCTAACACTTGTAATATATTAACTTGTACATGGATGGGATCACATAATAACATGTCATACCTTCACTAGTCAATTCACATAAGCATTTTATCAAACACTTATAGGGCATAAGCTTGTTCATATACTAACATGTCACGATTTCATCACTTTATTCATATGGACATTATATCAAACACTTGGGGAGTACAACTTCATGCACATAGTCATGGATAACATATAAACATGGCAACTACAATGCCCAAATTGCAATTTCGTGGGTTTAGCATGCAATTCATATAATTCCCTATAAAAATACTAATCTAATTTTTAAAAATCTTATCATAATCATGGATTGAAAACTAAATAAACATCATAGATATATTAATCATTTTTAAAATTTAAGGGTTTGTCAAGATAATCGCATATTCACCACACATGCTATTCAATTTCATGAAACTTGCACTTAAATCATGGATTGAAACCCAACTAATATTATAATCACGAATTCAATCTAATTTAAATATGGAAATCATAAATACATCATCTTTGTACTTTGAAAAAGGATTCTTGGACTTTATGGGTGAAAGGGACCCATGAATCAACATCTAACATACATAAGAAGAAGAGTTCTTGAAGGTTCTTGGAGAGATTCTTGAGGATTGGCCTTGATTCTTGAACTATGGTTTTTACCTCTCGAGAGAGAATGATTTAATTGGGGGAAAAACTGAATGAATAATGGTGTAAGTGGGTTTATTAGGGTTGATTTTCATGTTAAAGGCTGACTAGGGCCGTGGAAAAAGACTCAAATACCCTGGAATGATTTAAAAGCTCAGAATTTAAAACTGGAAATTAACTAAAAAATCCCGATTTGGGCCCTTAGCACGACACGCTGCTATCGTTCCGTGTCACTGGATAAAGGAAAATTGGGAAATTGCTTGGTGGTGCGACACGGTGGTTTCGCGTTGCCACTTTGTTTGTGAACTGGAAGTGCACCTCGACGCGGTGGAATCGCGTTAGTACACTGGAAATTGACATTTGTGAACTAGGACTATGGCACAACGCGCCAATATCATAGAATAACACTGGAAATTGACAATTGCTATTTTGACACACTCCGCGATGCGCTACGGGCCTGAATGACGATGTTTAATGACTAAAATATAAAATCACCATAACATCTTACCCGATTATCGGATTTAGGCAAATTTTATATCGTTGGAAAGCTAATTGAATTTACCATACAATGAAAAGTTAAAATCTTGAAGATTACATATTTATAAAAGTGTATTAATCTTTAAATCAACTCTTTGACATTTTTGGGATAAATTAAGCTAGGTAAAAGTATGGGGTGTTACAATATCTCCCCTTTGGGAACATTCGTCCTCGAATGAGACTGATTAAGTTGAGTACTACTGATAGACTAACTTTATACGCTGAACATGCATATCTAATGCATGGAATACATGACTAAACTGATTAATGAATGCGTGACTGAATATGCAAAGATAACTGATACTGAGATTATAGTTGTAACTGAACATGGAACAGAGTAGGTCTAAGAAAGACTGTTACCTTAAGCTGAGAACACTGATAAGCCTAAGATCATTTATTGAAAATGTATGAATAGGAACATAAGGATATGAATGAGTCTGAAATGAGATACAAGAACTGCATCTCCCCATATGGATGCTATGTCCCTCGAGAATGCTTACTCGACTGAGTTACTGAGGAAAATCACGAGGCGATGCACGGGTCACTCATGAACTAAATTGTGACTAAATATTTGGGATCTGAAACTGAGGCATGATATATAAACTGGGCTGAACTCGTAGCTTGGCTAAAATTCTATAACATGAGATGAGGCCCATGAAACATCCTTTTAAAATAGAGTGACTAAGCCCTATGCACTATAACTGCAAATTTTCAAACTTAGACATATTTCTCGAATACTCTCTCAATAATACACCTCACCTCGGCATGGTACTTTACTTGCGACTACTGAAAATATTTATATGAGTGCTGAGCACGAATGGTTAAACATACTAACTTATCTGATTAACTTAATAGCTAATAGCAAAATACTAGGCGGGTGAGCATGAACTATACTTGGTCTGAATAACTAAACTAAAATTGTAGAATATTATGAATATGAGGAAGAGATAAACTGAGTAACATGAGATAACTGAGCATAAATTTATGAGAACGATATTATTTAAGAATGCAAGACTAAGCTTATAATAGGATTATGAAATAGTCTGTAAATGGAGGTACTATTCTGATTACTGGGCTAAGACTGTGACTGAGACTACAGCTGAGATTGTACTGGAACTGAGTACTGTACTAAGTGAACTGGGACTCTTTATACTAGGAACTGTAAGCATGTATGGTTTTCGCTAATGTGCACGAATATGATCTGTGATTATAGAACTAACATGTAAGGCATGCATTGACATTACTGACATTACAACTAAAATCTAAAAGCCTGACTTGGTTACTTGTTCTACCATCTCCCCCTTAGCTTAAGGCCATTTTTTTTAAATCTGCGGATCACTAGTAAACCCCAAATTAAACTGTCACCACCTTACTTCTAGAGTTTGAGGTAGATGCGGAGGAGGGCTCTGCTAATATTTTGGGTTTGACACCAAAGTTGATGGCTATATAAGTGTTACAAAGAATGTAAAGACATAGGATCTAATAAGGCATAAGCATAAAGATGAAAAACTTATAACGTACCCATAACTGTATCAGGAGAACTTCCCTAATCATGGCAAAATTGGAGTGCATAAAATCTGTTATGGCATTGACCACTAGTGGTACTAGAAGTGGCGCCCTACTGACGCAAATTTTTTCCCCTCTGAGCCATTACTCTACACACCCGTATCCTGTGGCCTAACTTACCGCATCCAAAACATACTTCGCTACATGCTCTACATACACCTAGGTGATTTTTACCACACTCTTCACAAGAAGATAGGTATGACCACTACTCACACTACCCTAGGTTTTGGAGCCTGGTGCCCCATCATGACTGTCATTCCTAAACTTAGGTACTGGAGAACTATCTGGGGAAGGAGACGAAACTAAAGACTTTGGACGAAACTGGGAACGGTTACCGTCTTCTGACTTAGGCTGATAGAAATTAAATCTACCTGTTCTAGCCTTCTTATTATCTCTCGCCTTCTTCTTAAGATTCTTCTCCTCAATATGTTGAGCATGGACCATAAGCCTAGATATGTCCACCTCTTTAATCAACATTATTATTCTGCACTCCTTAACCATACTATCTGATACCCCAGATACAAACTTGCTTATTCTGAACCTATTATCTTCTACTACATAGGGAGCATACCTGGCTAACTGAATAAACTTGAGGGAATACTCTTTTACGCTCATGCTACTTTGTCTAAGATTGATGAACTCTAACACTTTGGCTTCTCTCATCTCTAAGGGAAAGAATCTGTCTAGGAAGGTAGTAGCAAACTCTTACTACTCTATGGGCTCTACATCTATACCCCTATCTACCTTTCACTAATTAAACCACATATGGGCTACATCTTGCAGCTGGTAGGCGGCTAACTCAGTACTCTTACTGGAAGTCACTCCCATGATGTTTGTGACTTTCTAAACCTGATCGAGGAAATCTTATAGATCTTCTTCTGACTTAGATCCCATAAAGGAAGGAAGATTCATCCAGGTGAAGTACCGAATTCTAGTTTCAGCTGTATTGGCCACTATGTTGGCCGGAACAATAGTTTTTCATTCATTCTGAGCTATGACTGAATTATCTAGAGTAGTGAATGCAGCTCTAAATTTTGTGTGGGAGACATATTTATCTAGGGGATCTGTTGAACGGGCTAAGGGGCTGACTGGTTTCCGATTCTTCTTTTGTTAGTCCTTTTGAGAGGCATGTTCCGTAAATAAAAGAAAGAATTGGATTAGACTGAGAGATTAACTTGAGCTCATGCTCACTTATACGACATAAATACTAAAAGAAGGGCAACTTTTTGTAAAATATCTCATAGCCTCCTATCCATAAGTGTAGCGCGCTACACACCCAAGCACAAGACTCTATGCGATGCGGCTTTCAAACTCCCTAGGACTCTATTGAACCTTAGGCTCTGATACCAAGTTTGTAATGACCTAATACTACCCCCTAGTCTTTACAAGGTGCTTGCGACTCCGAAGGACCACAAGCTAACCCATGAATGATATCTGTTGTGAGCATTGAACAATAATACTGAAATAATTATGGAATAATAGGTTGAAATTCCATAAGGTTCAAAATATCAAAAATACTGATAATGAATAATAACATCTGAATCTGAAATACTGTCTAAAAATCTAGTCTGAAAAGCCTCTAACTGAATATTTCTGAAAGTGGAGTTAATGGGAAAATCCCCCAACTAACTCCATCTACTAAAATACTACTAAGCTGAAGTACTGAAATAAAAGAATATCCCCGATAGATGAGGACTCACTAATAAATCTTTTACGGCTAGCTGAATCGGGCTAAGTGCGATCAGGAACCTGAGCATCCGAACCTATGATATGAAACATCATAGCGCAGGAAAGTAAGTATCAGTACGTGGGAATGTACTTGTATGCTAGATGAGGTAAGGCTGAATGCAAGGGCTCATATGCATGAACAATAACTGACTAAATAATATAGAGTAACTGAACATAAAAGTACGTGTATACTATAACTGAGCTTTTCTGAAGCTAAGTACTGAGTTCTGCTAACTGTATAATCGATATCTGAAATTACTGATTACTGAATTACTGATAATGTTTGACTATGTTTGACAGTCCTGATTCTGTAAAACTGAGTTGAGTTCTAAACTGAAGACTGAAACTGAGACTAAAACTATAGGAGGTAATCACATAACTGATATGCCCAAAATAAGAGAAGATAACTGAGCTGGGATCCAATATGTAACCCCAATTGGAAGGGTTTCAGTACCATGCCACGGGTAAAGACAACTGTTGTGGAGTCATTCCTAACTAATGGGTGACCCCTAAGATCAGTCCTAATCTAGTGGGTGATCCCTGAGTATGTCAATTCTATCTAACGGGTGATATCTCATAACCTACGTTGGCTTCATAGTTTTGGAGCTTAGGGATTACTACTAGGGACCCAATCCTAACTAACGGGTGTGCCCCAATCCTTAGACTCACTTGGTGATGAACCCTACTCCTAACTAAAAGACAATGAACTGAGTATACAGAACTAGACTAGACTGATACTGAGATTTCTAAGTTTTCCTATGTTCTGTAACTGACTGAATTCTACTGAGTTTTATAACGGACTGAGAGTACTATTGATCGTGACAAGACTGATACTATTCTATAACTGACATTGGCTCTAAGTAACAGCTAGATTGTCGGGTATTAAATACTCCCAGGACTCGATAGCATGAAAAGTAAAGCAAAGAATCATCTTAAATAACATAACAATGTTCACTTGGTCATAATTCATTCATAGAGACATTTAATCAAACATTTGTAATGAATTAACTTGTACAAGGATGGGATCACATAATAATATGTCATGCCTTCACTAGTCAATTCACATAAGCATTTTATCAAATACTTGTAGGGCATAAGCTTGTTCATATACTAACATGTCACGATTTCATCACTTTATTCACATGGACATTCTATCAAACACTTGGGAAGCACAACTTCATGCATATAGTCATGGATAACATATAAACATGGCCACTACAATGCCCAAATTGCAATTCTGTGGGTTTATCCTGCAATTCATATAATTCCCTATAAAAATACCAATCTAATGTTTCATGAATCTAATCATAATCATGGATTGAAAGCCAAATCAACATCATAGATGCATCAATCACTTTGTAAATTCAAGGTTTTATCAAGATAATCACATATTCACCACACATGCTATTCATTTTCATGAAACTTGCACTTAAATTGTGGATTGAAACCCTAACTAATATTATAATCATGAATTCAATCTAATTCAAACATGGAAATCATAAATACATCATCTTTGTACTTTGAAAAAGGATTCTTGAACTTCATGGGTGAAAGTGACCCATGAATCAATATCTAACATACCTGAGAAGAAGAGTTCTTGAAGGTTCTTGGAGAGATTCTTGAAGATTGACCTTGATTCTTGAACTAGGGTTTTTTGCCTCTTAAGAGAGAATGATTTAATTTGGGGAAAAATTGAATGAATAATGGTGTAACTAGGTTTATTAGGGTCGATTTTCATGTTAAAGGATGACTTGGGTCATGGAAGAAGATTCAAATACCCCTGGAATGGTTTAAAAGCTCAGAATTTAAAAATGGATATTAACTGAAAAATTCCGATCTGGGCCCTTTGTGCGATGTAGCGCTATCATGTTGTGTCACTGGGAAAAGGACAACTGGGAAATTGCTTGGTGGCATAACGCAGCAGTATCACATTGCCACTTTATTTGTGAACTGGAAGTGTACTGTGACGCGTTGGAATCGCGTTGGTACACTGGAAATTGATATTTATAAACTGGGTCTATGGCACAATGCGCCAATATCGTGAAGCAACACTAGAAATTTACAATTGCTATTTTGACACACTTCGCGATGCGCTACGGGCCTGAATGATGATGTTTAAGGAATGAAACATAAAATAATCATATCTTCTTACCCCGGTTATCTAATTTAGGTGAATTTTATATTGTTGGAAAGCTAATTGAATTTTCCACACAATGAAAAGTCAAAATTTCAAAGATTCCACATGTATGAAAGTGTATTCATTTTTAAGCAAGTCTTTGACATTTTTGGGATGAATTTAAGCTAGGTAAAAGTATGGGGTATTACTATTTGTCCCATCAATTCCATAATCTGATAGCTAGAGGATTTCAAATTAGCACAGTCAACTATTCAGTTTTTTAAATATTATTATCAGTATACTCAATTATTATTTTAGTATGTTTAGAACCTTATGGCATTTTTAGATTTCTTCCGTATATGTTTTCATGATTATTATTCAGTTCTCACAGCAGGTACCAGTCATGGGTTAGCTTGTGGTCCTTTGAGATTATAAGCATCGTTTGATGCCTAAGGTACAGTCTCGAGGTATTACAAATTTGATATCAGATTCTAAGGTTCAACAGTATCCTAGGGAGTCTGAAAGTTGCGATAAGTAGAGTCTTATGCATGGGTGTGTAGTGCGACACACTAATGGACAAGAGGCTACGAGATATTTTTAGAATGAGTTCCCTTTTTTCAGTGTTCATATTATGCAAGTGAGCATGAGCTCCAGTTAAACTCTCTGTCTAATCTAACTTTTCCTTCTGTTACAGAACATGCCTCCCAGAAAGACTAATGAAAAAAGGGCTCAGAACCAATCAGCACCTCTGTTCGTTTAGGAATATCCTCTGAATAAGCATGTCTCTCAGAATGAATTCAGAGCTATTTTTACTGCCTTAGCTTATTTAGTAGTTGCTCAGAACAATCAGCTGGCTACTGTCCTATCTAGGATTATATCCCCTACTCTGCAGAGTGGGGAGGAGAAGCATAAGGAAAAAGGGAGAAACAATAAGAGGTCCAGAACTTCAAGTCCAAAGGGTAGTCGTACTATCCCTCTCTACGCTAAGTATGGTAGGAATCATCAGTGTGTGTGTCGGGCTGGTAGTGGTTTATGTTTTGGGTGTGGTAAGCCAGGAAATAGGGCCAGATAATGTCCCTAGGTAGTTTCACAGAGTCAGCATAATCATCCCCCAGCTCAGTCCAGTCGCCCATCTCAGTAGGGTACCGCTTCCAGTGCCACCAGTGGGCAGTGCCCAAACAGGCTCTATTCACTTCAATCTCGACAGGATTAGGAAAGTTCTCCTGATATGGTACTGATACGTTACAAGTTTACCATTTACATATTTATTCTTTGCTAGATCCAAGAGCTTCCTTGTCCTTTATAACTCCTTATATAGTTGTCAACTTCAGAGTCAGTCCTAAAATATTAGTAGAACCTTTCTCATTCTCTACCCCAGTAGGTAAATCTATCATAGCTCAGCAGGTATACAGGAACTTTTCAGCTATGGTATCTCAAAAAGTTACTTCAACAGACTTAATAGAGTTAGAGATGATGGATTTTGATGTCATTCTCGGCATGGATTAGCTCCACTCATGTTGTGCTTCAGTTGATTGTAGAAATAGAGTTGTTTATTTTTAGTTCCCAAATAAACCTATCCTAGAATGGAGGGGTAGTACCACAGCGCTGAAGGGTCAACTTTTTTCATAACTTAAAGTGAGAAAAATAATATCCAAGGGGTGTGTCTATCATCTTGTGTGAGTTAGAGACTCAAGCTCCAAGACTCCTAACCTTGAGTCAATTCCAATCATAAGTGAATTTCCAAATGTGTTTCCTGAAGATTTTCTTGGAGTTTCTCCCAAAAGGGAAATTGACTTCAAAATAGACCTTCTTCTTTATCCTCAGCCCATCTCTATTCTACCATTTAGAATATCTCCAGTGAACTTAAAGAGTTGATGGAACAGTTGAAGGATCTCTTAATTTAGGGATTCATCATGCCCATCATCTCCTCATGGTTCACACCAGTTCTTTTCGTGCGTAATAAAGATAGTTCTCTCAGAATATGTATGGACTACCATAAGTTGAACAAAGTCACAATCAAGAATAAGTATCCGCCTCCTAGAATCGATGACTTGTTTGGCCAACTTTAGGGTGCCAATTACTTTACTAAGATATACCTCATATCTGTCTATCATCATCTCAGAGTCAGAGAATGTGACATCCCAACAATAGCTTTCAGAGCTCGATATGGTCACTTCAAATTTCTAGTTATGTCATTTGGTCTTACCAATGCCCCAACAGCTTTCATGGACTTTATGAACCGTGTGTTCAAGAAGTACTTGGACATATTTGTCATTGTCTTCATCAATGACATTCTTGTTTACTCCCATAATGAGAATGATCATGCAGACCATCTCAGAATAGTATTGCAGACCCTCAGAGCCCATTAATTATTTGCCAAATTCAATAAGGATGAGTTTTGTCTAAGGTCAATAGCATTTCTTGGTTATATCTTCTCCAGTAATGGAATTAAAGTTGATCCTCAAAGGACCAACGCAGTGAGAAATTAGCCCAGACCTATCTCTCCCTCAGATATTAAGAGTTTCTTAGGTTTAGATGACTTCTTCCGATGGTTTGTTGAGGGATTTTCATCTATTGCATCCTCCATGTCCATATTGACTCAGAATAAAGTCAAGTTTCAGTGGTTAGATTCTTGTGAGAAGAGTTTTTAGGGGTGGAAGATTCGACTCACTATAGCCCCAGTTTTGACTTTGCCCGAAGGTTCAGGTGGATTTCTAGGTTATCATGAAAGTAGTAGGGTTCATTAATGATTTGGGGATATCCATGTTATGGGTTAGAATCTAAGTTTGAATATTTGAAGGTTGAGCTAATAGAAAGAGGAGTTGAAAATTTTAAGTTGATCAAATTTTAAGTTGTTACATAATGACTGTTGGGGCTATAGAGGGCTAAGAGCTGTATCTCAAAAGGAAGTACTAGTAGGGGGTTTTACATTATCAGGTGTAGTCTTTCAAGGTGATCCTATCATTTATGCATATTATTATATCCCAGATTCTAGAGTAAATTAGTGGTTGTTCAGTTTAGAGATGTTGATTGAGTAGTTCCCAATCCTACAGTAATGGTTTTAAGCTAAGAGGGAGATGGTAGAACAAGTTACCAAATTAGGCTCTCAGATTCTAGTGGTGATGCCAGTGTATTATAGAATATCAATAAGGGAGGAAGATGCCTAACCCATTCCTATTTTAGTACAAAGTTTTGTATTTCAGTTATCACGATATCTACTCATGTTTTACAAGTCAGCCCAATGATCATAGCTCATATTGTGCACCTTATAGAAAATCATGTGCTCTCCCAGTTCCAAAACTCATGTCATACTTTTCATGACTCATGTGCTCATACTTTATAGTATGTTCAGTCCCAGTACTCAGGCAACACTCTTAATAATCAGCAAATTTTAGATTTATGTCATGTTAATCCCCAGTTTATATCCCTTAATGAATCCATGATGTTGATATTTTATTCCTCAGGCTTTAGTCAAGCTTCAGGTTTTTTATAGTGTCCGTTCATGGTTCAGGTCCTCGTGTTTTAACCCTTTAGTGACCTCACCTTATGAAATAATATAGTGATGAGAAATTGCTTAAATGGGAGAGAGTAAATATTTCATGTTAAGGAAAGATTGTGCATGTTTGTTTTATAGAAGGCTGTAGTTATGGTGATAAGCTTGAATGTTATGTTGGTGTGTAAGTGGATAAATGCATTATGTAATAGTGAATGGCTAGTAATAGGTTGTAATTAGTTGTGGAAGGGGAAATCCAAATTATTCATGAGATGAGAAGTTGTGAAAATACAAGGCGTGTTGGACTCATGATTCAGACTAGCATTATAGTGTTATGTATGCATTTTGTAATTCAAGTGGGCTTGTACATAGTGGGAGAATTCAGTCCAGCTCAGACTTTAGTAGGTAGAGTTATCAGTGCTCAGGTGAGCATCTTCCGTAGACTCAAGTATAGTGTAGTATTAAAGAAGAATGTATAGTTGAGAGAGCATTCATGAGTATGTCTAAGATCGAAAATGGCAGTTGTATAATTTAAAGCATAGTAATTCTAGCCCAATGTATGTTTTGTAGGCCTATGTTCCATGTCCCAAAATTATAGCCATGTTGGGGTTCCTTATACAGATGTCTCATTCAGATCATGCCCAAGATTCTCTGTTTTCTAATTTTATTAGAACTTCTTAGAATGAGCGTTGAAGAAATTGCTCCAGTTAGGTGTAAGCTTCCAGTATGAGATAGTCCGTAAATCCAGTAAATCAGTCTAGCAGTTAGGCAGACAAGTTCCTATGGTTTTTCATCTTCCGATCTAGTCTTGTTGTTTGAAGTTTCATGAATATGTCCCTTTCAAGAGATAGTTGTTTGCATCCATGTGGATTGTGAATCCAGTTTAGTTCACGCACCATGCATCAGTTTCAGATTTCAAATATTCAGTCATGATTAAGTTTGTAAGTGTCACATGCATCACCTCTATCTCTCCTCAGTATTTCTGCCACGTTAGTATCTTTCGGGTGACATAATACCCCAAGGGGGAGATGCACTATAATCCCTCTGAGCTTTTCATGTACTAAATCTCTCATCTTTTCTTCACAAAGCTAGATCCATTCGGAGGTATTGGTTACTCATAAGTTTAATCTCTCATTCCTATATCGTCCTTATAACAATTCCCAAGCCATTACATGTGCTCAAGGAATCAGTTAAGTTCATGATATCTAGTTCATACATCATGTTTCAGACTCTATTATGATCTCATGTTCCCATTTATGAATGTTCAGTAAATGATCTCAGATTCTTCATATTCTCAGCTTAAGGTAATAATTTTTCTTAAAATCTCTCTCTTCCATACTCAGTTTCAGCTTTATATCATTCTCATATCTTTCATGCATTCATGAAACATTTCAGTCATGTGTCATGTCTCAAAAATTCAGTCATGCTTCAGTTATGAATGTCAGTGTAAGTACTGTTTCTCAGTTCCTCTTAGTTCAATCAGTCTCATTTGAGGATGAATGTTCCCAAGGGGAAGATATTGTAAGACCCCATAAAATTTCTAGTCATTTCAGCCCCATATAGCATGCCAAAAGAGGTCCTAGACTTTGAAAATTTCAGATGTGTGTTAAGACTTAGAATCATTTTTAGCCTTCATAATTGGATGGTCTTATTTAGATCCTTACGACCTTAGAATATCATTTTTTAAGGTTAATCATGATCAGGGGTGTCAATAGGTCATCTTGGGTGAGTTTTGAATTTTTAAACATCGTTAAAGACATGTTTGGATGTCCAAACCAGTGGGTCGATGCGATCAGGCCGCGATGCATCACTAATCGCCTCAGCAACATCGACGGGGTGCGTCAATAATTGCATCGACACCATCGATGTGACACGGTGCCTATCGCATCACTGGGCATTTTCAACTCATTTAATCCTGAGTCTAAAGGGGTACTTTGATCTTTTGCCCTCACTTTAACACAGGATTTAGGTCCCAAAACTACATTTTTGCCTTATTCATCATAATTCTCTCAAAATCAAAAGCATTTCCTTTCAATAACAAACCCTATCCCCTCTAGCAATAAAGTTCATATTTCAAGAATTCACCAACGATTCCTACAGAATCAACAATCAAGGTATGTTAGGTGTTTATTCTTTGGTTTCCTTCCACCCTTGGAGTTTAAGAATCCTTTTTAAAACTTGAATTATGATTCCCATGTTATGAATTGAATTATGCTCATGTTGTGTTGTTGTATGGGTTTCAATTTAAGATCTTTTATGAGTTACATGATATTAAGTTAGCATGATTGTTGAATTATGAATCTCTCATGTCAAAACCCTTGAAATTGCAAGTTTAAGTTGTAGTCATGATGCCTATGTGTTGTTCATTATCATGTGCATTAATTATTCTCCCTAAGTGTTTGATAGAATATCCATGTGAATTGAATAGTGTAATCATGACATGTTAGCATGTGTTCTCATTCATGTACAAGTTCATGATCTCCAAGTGTTTGACAAATTGTTTCACTAAATGAATTGTGAACAATTGACTATTGTTATGCTTTCAAGATTTTCTATGTTTTATCAATTATGCTATCGAGTCCTGGGGGTATTTATTACCCGAAATATAGTTGTTTACTTAGTTGCAGTAGATATAGAATAGTCCCAGTAAAGGTCAAGAATAGTAGTACTCAT
The DNA here is from genome assembly GCA_030864215.1 of Capsicum pubescens. Lineage (NCBI taxonomy): Eukaryota > Viridiplantae > Streptophyta > Magnoliopsida > Solanales > Solanaceae > Capsicum > Capsicum pubescens. Next base: position 123,248,887 of record CM061541.1, read on the forward strand.
TCATTTAACAGAACTTAGTGCACTCAGTCCAATTCAGTCAGTCAACACGATTAGTTTCAGTTCAATCAAGCTTAGTACAATTTAGTGATCAGTGTCTTTCAGTTGAGAGTAGGATTAGCATCGAGCAAACCTAGGGATGGGGGAATTCCTGCTAGCAGAGGGTTTGACCCTTAGTATCAGTCCCTGAGTTACAGAACTACGTAGCTATCATAGGGTAATACGTCCTCCTGCCAGACTAGGGTTTACGAAATCATATACATATATTATGAGTCTTCCTTACATATTAGGGTTGACTAACTTTGTTAGTATCCCATGGCACGGTGCTAACACCCTTCCAATTGGGGTCAAGGTTAGACCCTAAATCAGTGTATAATTGGGGTATGTCGGTTAAATAAACACTCCCATAGTTATAGTTACAGTTTCAATATTCAGTATTCATCCTCAATATTCAGTAAAGAACTCAGATAGTTCTACAGAACCAAGGCTATCAGTTATCAGTTATTCAGCCATAAGAATTCAGTACTCAAATTAAGTATAAATCTCAGATACATAATGTATACCTATATGCGTAGTAGTGCATGTTCAGTATGTTCAGTAGTTAAAGTTTTGCATGTACTCTCATCCAGTTACTTCACGATATTCATTCAGTCAGTTATCATCTCATGAAAATGAACCCTTGTATATCAGCCTTACCTAACTTAGCATACCAGTACATTTCATGTACTGATGCATACTCACTCTTTTGCTCTATGATGTCTCATATCATAGGTTCGGATGCTCAAGGTCTTGATTGTACTTAGCAGCTCAGTCTATCAGCAGCATATATAGTGGTGAGTCCTCATATTTCGAGGAAAGAGTTTTATCTATTTCAGCAGTTCAGTAGTTATTTCAGTCGGAGTTAGTTGGGGGGTTTTCCCATCAACTCTATATTCAAATAGTTAGAGGCTTTTAGACTAGCACAGTCGGCTATTCAGTTTTTCATATGTTATTATCAGTATACTCAGTTATTATTTCAGTATTTTGAGAACCTTATGTCATTTTTAGATTTCTTCCGCATATGTTTTCATGATTATTATTTGGTGCTCACAGTTGGTACCAGTCATGGGTTAGTTTGTCGTCCTTTAGGATTGTAAGCACCGTGTGACGCCTAGGGTGCAGTTACGGGGCGTTACAATTTTAATAAAGGATTAATTAAAGTCATGTTCATGTAAATTTAATAGAGTCAGATAAATTATAAGATAACATGTTGACAAATATATCAAGCAACAATAACGCGTTCCTAATATGTAGGTGACTCCTTTATGATCGAAGTAGGCCTAAGCGTCATATATTAATCGAATTTTGATAAATTGATCCATGCATTAATTAATGGCATTACTTGAGTTTTGAGTTAGAATTTTCCAAACTCAATTTTGGTCAAATTTTGACTTGGACTATTTATCATTATCTCTGCACAAAATATGAGGGTCGTCATTGGGTTGTCAAACCCATTTGACATAAAAGGTGTTCTCCTATTTATGGCATGACACCATGGGTCAAGACACCTAAGGTTTATGCATGTATGGACTAAATAAAGGATGGTAACACTCTATCTTGAGTTTTCTAAGATTTGGGTAGACATAGACTTGGATTTCCTATATGAAAAGGCACATGGTCCCACGACAATAAAACTTCTTCTCACCCTACGTATGTACCGACTCTCTAAAGTATGGTGATTTGAAAGAATTTTTTAAAAGTACAATGTACAATCCGTGTGTACAATGTGTAAGTGTCAATTTTCTGAAGTGGAGAAAATATGAACAGAATGCCTATTTATATAAAGTGATAAACAAATACGCAATTTATAGCAAATAAACAATTTATTCCACAAAAACATAATAAATCATGACAATTAGGGTGAAATAAATAACAATTTATAAGATCTTAAACATTAACCTAAGTTTGTTATCGTTAAGAACCTAATATCCCCAGTAAAGTCGCCAAGTTGTTGTACCCCATTTCAACACGGGTCCGATCGAGGTACAACATATTGAAAAACTTCTAATTAAAATCAAGAAGTTTCCACCTAATTAGTTCTATGGTGAATTAGGACATCAATTATTGACACGACTCGAACCAGGGCCTTGTCATAATGGGCATCCCAAGTACAATAAGGACCGGGGACCGCCCCTGTTACCCAACCCAACTAGCCAACGCATATCCTGAGTTGGCTGAATTTTGAACATATAACAAGATAGTGTTATTGCATAATCCAAGACTCTGGGATATATCTAAATCTGTGACCACCCAAATGAGTTCAACCGTCTAATACCCAACTGATGACCAATACCAACCAAACCATAATTCAAACCATAACCATATGAGTTCCATAATAATTATATATAATCCCAAAATAAAAGAGGATGGAACAGGGAGAAATTCAGTCCTAAGGTATCATCCCCAATATCAAGACTGACACTAATACCGATCTCGCCCATACCAACCCTTAGTAGTTCCACAAAAGCCTCTAACCAAAAGAATACCAAAATCCGATTGGGATATGCCCCCAACCATAGCCAAAACCAATATCCATAAATAGACCAAAGTATGAAATAACATCCATGAAATAAAGCCTTCTGGAAAGATGAAAGCTCACCACTTCAATCCAATAGTTGATCCCGAAGACCAATCGCTAAGCAGGAGTAGAAGGGTCGGTTCCTACATCGTGTGGGGATATAGCCGCCTGAAGATGGGTTAGTGGGTGAATGCTAGCATGAATTAAGGATAAGAATAAAATAATGTCATTTAAAAAAACCCAGTAAACCATCCATATGCATACAAACCATACATACTTATATAGAACCATGTTGGGAAAGGGAACCGAGTTTAGCATGCATTTCAAACCATTAACCTGGGTAAATGTATATTAATTGTACTTAACCACCCACGGGCTATATGGGTCTAGTATAACCCCCTGAACGGGCCTCAATGCATGTAGTCGCATGAACTGGAGATTCCATAAGAGTAAGGGGTTCCCAAGTACCCGTCACCCTCCATGATACATATGTATAGTGTACTTAGAGGATTCCTTTGTACATTATAGTATCATATAAGGTCGCAATGACCTACCCCTCATGTTGGAAAACCTGAGTTTCCAGTGTTCATCAATTGGACTCCCACTTTCACGATTAGCTATAACACCCCGCCTTTATTGCGTAATTAAAACTATTTCCAACCAACCAAACCATTATTATTAACCGACGCTATACATAGTGGTATCATCATACCGACTATAAATTACAAGTATTTTCCTTAGCTAAACCTTTTAAGGTAAAAGGATTCCCTTGTACCCATTTACAAAGTTAACTTGGGGAAGTCCCATGTACACCACAAGTATTCCATTATGTTTGCTTGGGCGATTTCATTATACCCCACAAGGATGTTTATTAAACCAAACCATTCCATTTAAACCTTACAAACCATTTAAACCATTTAGGTTTCCATTACCAAGTTCAAACCATGCAATTGTTCCATTAAAATCCAACAATGTAGTGAAAACATTCTCATAGGCATTTTATCAAACATATTGGGTGCATAGTATTTCCAAAACCAAAACTAATTACCATGTGGCCATTCCAATGCAACAATTATCCAAAACCACCATTAATACATATAAGAGCAAAATTAAAACATGAGAAAATCATAACCAAGCATTTATAACCAAAACCCCCAAATTATATTTGAAAACCCAAAACCATATAATAATCAAACCATGAAAACATTGTATAAAACCATGCCTTTAGTTAGAACTAACAAAGAGGAAAGAGAACATGCCTTAAATTGATTAGATGATGGAGATAAATCACTAACAAAAGATTCAAATTATTCCTTAAGATGAAACTCTAGCTTCGTTTGCCCAAGAACTTTAGAGAGGATTAGAAATTATTTTTCTAAGTGTTAATGAATAGAATAATAGGGCAAATAACCTCCCAAGTGAGTTAAAAGTAGTGGGGCCTTATAAGGTTAAGTGGGGAAATTTCTAGATTACCCTCACTTAAACTGCACCAAAATCCCAGCAGAGGGATACGACCATCCATTCCAATTGTATCCTCCAGTACGAGTGGTACCCATCACTCGTACCCAAGGCCATTTGCCTTGGATCCAACACTGTCCAAGGTATGACTCACCATGTCATATCTAAGTATACGACTAGTACCCATGTTTCATTCCCCTGGCAGAATGGAATCCCAAGAGGACTGAACACTAGCCACCATATGAGTCCATGGTATGACTCGTACCCTGGCTTACGGCTCTTAGTGAGCCACGATCCAACTTAAGTTACAAAGTCTAAGATTAAGTAAAGTAACCAATCAACCCATATCCACTGATACAACTCGTACCACCCAAGTCGTATCCATTACAGAAACTAAATTCAACGCACCAACCAACACTGGTTAGCATACGACTAACCCATACAACTCATATCCTAGTATACGAGTTGTTTCCCTTAGTCGTATCCTTTCTAGGGTCCTGAAATCTAGGAAATTTTCTAAGGGATAGAAACCCAAGGTGTTATAGTCTCCTCTACTAGGAACATTCATCCCCGAATGTCGAACAAGGTAGGGTAACCGTAAACAAAGTCATTTACATTATCAAATATCAATCCAACCTTTAACCATGTTAGAAAATAAAGATTCAAAGATATTAATCTTTCTGTTAACAAAGTTTGAAAACAAAAGTATGTCAAAGAATACATACCTTCCGCACGAATCCCAGGAGCAGAAAATAAATACGGATACTTGGACTTCATGTCTTCCTCTGCTTTTCATGTAGCCTCTTCCACCTTATAGTTCCTCCATAGAACCTTAACCGAGGCCACATCCTTCATTTGTAACCGACTAACCTGCCTATCCAATTTATCGATCGGAACCTCTTTATAAAATAGAGAATCTGAGATACCCATTTCCTCCAAAGGAACAACCGAATAAGGATCACCAATGCACTTCCTCAACATGGAAACATGGAATACCGGATGAACAGAGCTTAATCTAGAAGTAAACTCTAATTCATAAGACACATTACCAACCCTCTATAAGACCCCACAAGGACCAAAAAATCAAGGATTAAGTTTCCCCTTCTTACCAAACCACATTACTCCCTTCAAGGGAGATACCTTTAGGAACACCCTATCCCCAACCTCAAACTGCAAGTCTCTACACCGTACATCCGGATAGGACTTTTGGCGACTTTGGGAAACCTTAAGACTATCTCGAATCTCCTTTACCTTTTCCATCGCCTGATAAATCAAGTCCAAACCAAACATATCCGCCTCACCAAGCTCAAACCACCTAATAGGAGATCTACAGCTCCTACCATACAATGTCTCAAAAAGAGGCATACCAATGCTATAATGATAGTTATTATTGTCAGCAAACTCTACCAAAGGTTGATGCTCAACCCAATTGCCATCATAATCAATCACACATGCCACAAGCATATCCTTCAATGTATTAATGGTCCTCTCTGCTTGCCCATCCATCGGCAGATGAAAAGCTATACTTAGACTAACCTTAGTCCCCAACCCTTTCTGAAGAGACCGCTAGAAATGAGAAAAAAACTGTGTACCACGATCAGAGATAATTGAAATAGGTACCCCATGTAGCTTCAAAGTCTCTTAAAGATGCAACTTCGCATAATCCTCCACCGAATAGGTAGTCCTCACTGGCAAAAAGTGAGCAGACTTCATCATTCTATCCATAATGACCCAAATCAAATCAAATTGGTTTTGGGACCGAGGAATACCAGTAACGAAATCCAAACTGATTACTTCCCATTTCCGTTTGGGCAAATCAATTTCTTATACAACCCACCGAGCCTCATGTGCTCAACTTTGACTTGTTGGCACACCATACACTTAGATACAAAATTAGTCACATCCCTTTCATATCATTCCACCAATACATCTCCTTGAGATCATGATATATTTTTGTCGAGCCGAGAAAAACAACATAGCGTGATTCATGCACCTCAGCCAAAACCCTTTGTTGTAAAATATTGACATCAGGAACACACAACCTCCCTAGGTACCATAAATTGCCATCATCACTGATCTCAAATACCATTACCTATTGCGCACCAACATCACTCTTGATTTTCATCAAGATAGGATCTAGAACTTGTTTCTCCTTGATCTCTGCACCAAAATATGACCCAACCACTTCTTGTACTATCACTCTACTATCCTTGAAGTCTAAGAGACGAACTCCAAGATTGGCTAAGCGGTGAATATCCTTCACCAATTCCTATTTTTCCTTCTCCACATAAGCCAAAATCCCCATGGAGAACCTACTAAGAGCATCATCAACCACATTAGCTTTACTTGGATGGTAGTGAACACTCGTATCATAGTCCTTGAGAAGCTCCAACTATCTCTTTTTCCTAAGATTTAGCTCTCTTTGAGTGAACACATATTGTAGACTATTATAATCAGAAAATATGTCCACGTGTACTCCATACAAATAATGTCGCCAAATTTTTAAAGAAAAAACCATCGCTAAAAACTCCAAATCATGAGTAGGATAATTTCTCTCATGCACCTTCAACTGCCTGGAAGCATATGCAATCACCTTCTCATGTTGCATCAAAACACAGCCAATTCCCACCCGAGATGCATCACAATAAACCACAAACCCCTCATTACCTTCAGGCAATGTCAAAATTAGAATCGAAGTTAGCTTATCCTTAAGATTCTCAAAACTCCATTCACAAGCATCTGACCTAGAAAACTTGACCTTTTTCTGAGTTAATTTGGTCAAAGGAGAAGCTATCGTCAAAACGCTTTCCATAAATCACTTATAATACCCAGCAAAGCCCAAGAAGCTCCAAATATTAGTGGGATTCATGGGTTTAGGACACCTTTTAACCACAGACACCTATTGTGGATCTACCATGATCCTCTCACTAGAAAGAATATGACACAAGAAAGTTATAGTGTTCAACCAAAACTCACACTTAGAGAATTTGGCATACAATTGTTGGCACCTTACAACTTATTAAACAAGTCATTTATCCTTGGAAAAAGATACTTGTTCTTGACCATTACCTTATTTAACTACCGATAATCAATGCACATCCGAAGAGAACCATCCTTCTTGCGTACGAACAACATTGATGCACCCCATGGGGACACACTAGGATGAATAAACCCATTATCCAGAAGATCTTTAAGTTTCTTCTTAAGTTCCCTCAACTCAGCCAGAGCTATTTTATAAGGAGGAATAGATATGGGATGAGTGTCCAAAACCTAATCAATACCGAACTCGATTTCCTTATCTAGAGGAACACCAGAAAGATAGTTTGAAAAGACCTCAAAGAATTTATTTACCACTGGAACTGAATGTAAAGAAGGACCCTCCGAGTTATAATCTTTAACCTGGACCAAGTGATAAATACACCCTTTGGAGATTAAACTTCAAGCTCTAAGATAAGAAATAAACCTCCTCCTAGGAACTATGGAACCACCCTCCCACTCTGTAACCGGTTCACCTGGGAACCTAAAGACAATCTTACGGGTCCGATAATCTAAGAACGCGTAATAAGAGTGTAATCAATCCATCCCTAGAATAACGTCAAAATCTACCATTTCCAGTTCAAACATATCTACTAAAGTTTGTCTACTACTAACAAATACCACACACTCCCTATAGACCTTTTTAGCAACAATAGAGTCACCTACTAGGGTAGAAACAGAAAAAGGATCCAAAATAATCTCAGGATCAAAACCAAAACATACAGCCACATATGGGGTCACATAAGAAAGAGTGGACCTCAGATCAAACAGATAATACATATCACAAGAAAAGAGTTGTAACGTACCAGTAACTATATTAGGTGATACCTCAGACTCCTATCAAGATGCAAGAGAATATAACCTATTTCGACTAGCATCGGCACCAAAAGTAGGAATAGGCATCAAAGTTGCTCCACTAAGTGCAGGAGCAGAAGATAAAGCAACTGGAGCTTTGATCGCTCCCAAAGCACTCTTACCAATTGGATAATTCCTGAGCATATGTCCTAGATGGTCATATTTAAAACACTTATCCCTTCATTCATCATAAAAACCCTGATGAAGACGACCACAGAATCAACAAGGAGGACATGAAGAAGTCAACTGAGTCTTACTCACCTGAGACTAGGCACCCTGTGCCCAAAAATTATCACTACCTTGTGGGTTCCTATCACCTGATAGCTTTGGGTAAGGAGCGCTAGCAGTAGAGAAGGAACCAAAACTCCCCTACTTCTTCTTTGACCACTTACTGCTATCCCGACCACCTTACTGCTGAGCACCACCCTGCTTAGAGAAGCTGCTCCTCTTACCCTACCTTTTCTAAGACTCTACATATTTTTTCTTTTCATCCTCCAACTGCTGCATGTGGACAACTAACCTCAAAATATCCATATCCTTGATCAGCAAGGTAATCTTGCTTTTAAAGATCTAATCTTGAGATAGCCCAGAAGTTAACTTTCTCATCCTCACTCTCATATCAACCATCAAATTCAAGCATACCTTGACAGTTGATGAAACTTCAGGGCATATTCCTTGACAGACATTTATCCCTGCTTAAGATTCACAAACTCCTCCATCTTCACTTTTCTCAGCTCCTGAGAAAAGAAGTGATCCAGAAAAGCATTAGAAAAGGCCTCCCAAAAGAATAACTCCTCAACATTATCTATTTCCCTATCCCACTACTCATACCATTGGTACACAATATTTTTGAGCTGATAAACTGCAAGTTTACACCTTCCACATTTGTGTCCTGCATTATCCTAAAGATTTTCTCCATTTTATCTAAGGATTGAGGATCCTCCTCCACTTTAACTCCAGTAAAAGTAGAAGGATTCATCTTCATAAACTGGCCAACCCTTGTGGCCTAAGCAAATGAAACACCATATGCATCTGGCTCAGCCTAAGAAATAGCATGAATTGATTGGCAAAATTCTGCATTAGTCACCTCACCTTGAGGAGGACTAGTAGAAACCGAGCGAACTCCAAAACAATAGGGATAGGACCTTGAGATCGAGTGTGAATGCCAGATGGACAGAAGAATTTCCTTGTGTTCCAGATTGTCGAGGCATGATCTAAAAAGTGAACAAACAAGGATTAGAGAAAATTCTAGAACTTAGACTCCAAGCTTGAAAATAGAATACCAAGAAAGTAGAATATTCTTAAATGCCTTGTAGTCTCTCTCTTGTGAGTATGGCGTGCTACACACCCTTAAAAGAGATTTTACCAGACACATATTTGTAGACTCTCAATTGACCATGAACCTAAAACTATGATACCAACTTAACATGACCCGAACTAGGGCCTTGTCATAATGGGCATCCTAAGTCCAACCAGGATCAGGACCACACCCATTACCCAACCCAACCAGCCTACTTATATCCTGAGTCAGTTGAATTTCGCACAAATAACAAGATAGTATTATTGCATAATACAAGACTCTGGGATAGGTCTATATAAGTGACCACCCTAATGAGTACCACTATCCGATACCCAACCTATGATCAATACCAACCAAACCATAATCCAAACCATAACTAAATGAGTTCCATAATAATTATATATAATCCCAAAATAAAAGAGGGTAGAATAATGAGAAATTTAGTCCTACAATAACAACCTTAATACCAATGCCAGTACTAAGGATGACACCAGTACTGATCCTGGCCATACCAACCCATAGTAGTTTCACAAAGCCTCTAACCAAAAGAATACCAAAATACGATTGGGACATGACCCCAATCATAAACAAAAACAATATCCATAAATAAACTAAAGTATGAAATAAGATCTATGAAATGGAGCATTTAAAAAATATGGAGCTCACCACTTCAATCCAATAGTTGATCCCAACGTCCAATCACTAAGCAGGAGGAGTAGAATGGTCGGTTCCTGCACACATGGCGATACAGCTTCCCAAAGATGGGTTAGTAGGTGAATGCTGGCATGAGCTCAGGATAAGGAAAAAATAATGCAATTTAATAAAACCAAGTAAACATTCCATATTCATACAAACTATACATATATATATAAAACTATACCAGGAAAGGGAATTAGGTTTAGCATGTATTTGAAATCATTAACTTGGGTATGCGTAGCTTAACTGTCCTTAACCACCTATGAGCTATATGGGTCTAGTGTAACCCCCTAAATGGGCCCCGATATGGGTAGCTGCACGAACTGGAGATACCATAAGAGTAAGGGATTCCCAAGTACCCTTCACTCTCCATGATACAAATGTAATGTGTACTTAGAGGATTCCCGTATACCTCATAGTATTATATAAGGTTTCCATGACCTACCACTCATGTCATCAAACATGAGTTTTCAGTGTTCATCAATTGGACTCCCAGCTTAATGGTTAGTTATCACACCCCGCCTTTATTGCCCAATGAAAAACATTTCTAACCAACCAAACCATTATTACTAACCGATGTTATACATAGTGGTATCATCATACAGACTATAACTTGCAACTATTATCCTTAGCCAAACCTTTTTAAGGTAAAGGGATTCTCGTGTACCCATTTACTAAGTTAACTTGGGGGAGTCCCATGTACCCGACAAGTATTCCATTATGTTTGCTTAGAGGATTCTATTTTACCTTACAAGGGTGTTTATTAATCCAAACCATTTAAACCATTTAAGGTTCCATTACCAAGTTCAAACCATGCAATAGTTCCATTAAAATCCAACAATGTAGTGAAAACATTCTCATAGGCATTTTATCAAACATATTAGGGGCATAGTATTTCCAAAACCAAAATGAATTACCATGTGACCATTCCCATGCAACCAATTATCCAAAACCGCCATTAATGCATATAAGAGCATAATTAAAACATGGGAAAATCATAACCAAGAATTTATAACCAAAACCCCTAAATTATATTTAAAACCCAAAACTATACAATACTCAAACTATGAAAACATTATATAAAACCATACCTTTAGTTGGAACTAACAATGAGAAAAGAGAACATGCCTTAAATGAGTAAATGATAGTGAGAAATCACCAACACAAGCCCCAAACTAATCCTTAAGATGAAACCATAGCTTCCTTTGCCCAAGAACTTTAGAGAGGATTAGAGAGTATTTTTCTAAGTGTTAATGAATAGAATAATAGGGAAAATAACCTCCCAAGTGAGTTAAAAGTCGTGGGGCCTTATTAGGTTAAGTGGAGAAATATCCATATTACCCTCACTTAAACTACACCAAAATCCTACTAGAGGGATACGACCATCCATACCAGTCGTATCCTCCAATAAGAGTGGTACCCACCACTCATACCCAAGGCCATATCCTTTGTACCTAACACAGTCTAAGGTACAACTCACCCTAAACCATGTTGTATTCAAGTATAGGACTAGTACCCATGTTTCATGCCCCTAGCAGAATAGAATCCCAAGAGGACAAAATACTATTCACCATACGAGTCCATGGTATGACTAGTACCCTAGATTACGGCTCTTGGTGAGCCACTCATACTTAGATCCACCTTAAGTTACCAATTCTAAGATTAAGTGAAGTAACAAAACAATTTGCATTCACCAATTCGACTCGTACCACCCAAGTCGTATCCATTCCAAAAACCAAATCCAACCCACCAATATTGGTCAGCATACAACTAACCCATACCACTCATATCGCAGTGTACGAGTCATTTCCCCTAGTTATATCCTGTCTAGGGACCTAAAATTTAAGAAATTTTCTAAGGGTAAAAAACCTAAGGTGTTATAATTATAAGCTAAGTATTTAAAGAAATTAAATACTTCATTTAAAGGCCTTATCCTAGGATTATAGATAAGGGTTCTAATTATCCTATAGGGAAGGGATTAGGCACCCTAAAGGATCCGTTAACTATGGTTAACGGGCCAAACCTAGGTTAGATAAGAAAATCAAGTGATGTGTTAAGAAAACTAAGGTATTAAAATATACATCTTATTAAAATAAAAACATGCTAAATATTTATAAGATAAGAATAGAAAACTTCATAATGCCCTCGTCGTAAATTAAGGATTCACCCACTTTTCAGAAATGATCAATGATAACTCTAAAAATGATGCAATCTTATTGTTATCAAAAGATAATTATTTCAAGTCACTTCTCTTAAAGGATATACAAAGCATTTAATAATTTAAATAAAAATCTAGGCTACAAAAGGGGGGTAATTATGTTATATCAAGAAAATTATGTTTTTCTTCAATGTTAAAAATAAATTTGCGCTTTTTATATAATATAGATATAAATAAAATGACAAATTAGCATTCGCTAAGTGAAATATTGAGATAACTAAAAAATATAATTGTTTAAATCTATAATGACTTGAGAATTTATTTAATTTTATTAGGAAAAAAAAGCTCATGTTTTAAAAATATATTTTTTGTTACTTGAAATCCTAAAAAGAGTCTTGCGGAATCAAATTGGCGAAGTTATAATATTTCTTATTTAGAATCGATGAAAATGAAATTGATTTAACATATCCAAAATAGTTAAAGTCGGTTTCAAAGTTTAGCGATGATAAACTCGTTTACCGCAAAAACATATATTTTTATTAATCCAGTATTACTAATTAGTGACAAACTAACTCGATTCTAATGGTAGACTACTATTTCGTATTAAAAAGGCATTAAAAGATTCTAACAAACTCGGCCATTTATTCTAAAGGTATGTTTTAACCTACCAAATGTTAGAACTTTTAATGATATAAACTAAATATCGAAGTGTAGTGCTTATGCTAAGTTTAAAATCTAAGGTAGAAAGGAAAATAATTAGATTCACTAAAATTTAAGGATTCACGCTAATTCAAATAAAAACATATAAAACACAAATTTTGAATAATAACATGTGAAATATTAAGCAAAATAAAAAGAAGTATCTAAAAAGAAGAATAAATCTTGAAAATAGGGAAGAAGACATTAGACTGTCAGAAGAAAATATGTAATGTAATATTCATTCGTATCTCAAATTTGGATAGAGATGGAGTCAAGCCACTACACACCAAACGTGCTCCCGAGTGTACATGTGAAATAAAAAAGGGTAAAAGATTAGGATGGTATGAAAATTAACATAGGGTGTTAGAACACACCAAAATACCCACGAGAACAAAACCACTAATAAAAGGTTAACAAATACATGTCCAACACATTCAAAAGTCTAAGTCCATGACATTAAAGCATTTTACACAAGTATGTACCTACATGGTTTTATAATGGACAGAGTGCTTATTATTTCAGCACATAAATCATAACTAGCTAAAATGGTTCATGTCGAGAGAGTAATCTTAACTAAACTCGAAGATTGTTCAAGTTGAATGCACAAATGGGTAACACCCAATAGTACGTCTTTTGTGATGTCAAACTAAAGAAAAATAACATGACTAAAAGAATAAATGATTAAGAATTGACAGATCGTCGGTTTATTCTAGCAGCTTGCAAAGAAAAAAAATAATCACAAAAAGAGAACATAAGCAGGGCATAGAAATAAAATTCGGCACGTCACTCATAGGTAAGTTTATGTCTTAAAAAAATCTGGAAAAATATTTTCAGACATATAAGAGGTAACCAACTCTTTATCTTCCTATCACTATGCGTATTATGGAGGTTTGTAACCATACTTTCACAAATAAGGCTATGATAACCAAGTTAAAAGCATGACAGCAAATTTTAAGACATATATATGTAGAAGAAATAACAAATAAGATGCATAATGTTTACTGTATAAGCAAAGGGATTTATGGCATGCACAACAGTTAGTAAATAGTCATAAATCTTAAGTGGTACCTCTATAGAATATACCTTGGTATTAAGACATATTACGAGAGCATCTTCTAGGCACAAAGATATTTTTTCTTTTTATTTTCAAGGATGGGATAAATTGCTATAGCAATATACATACTCTTCTTAAATTAAATAGAGAAACAAGAAACCAAACTCACATTTAAAACAATAGAGAAATCACATAAAACAAGCAGATTTTAATAACCAAGTTTGAGAGATAAGAAGAGGAGCATCTATTTGATATTTTTATTAAATTTTGCACACTTTAACCTTAGAAAATCAGTAGTCAATCAGCCATAGATATATCTTGAATTATCTAAATAGATAGAAACTATAACGCCCCAAGTCTACATCTTGGACGTCACACGGTGCTTACGATCCTGAAGGACCACAAGCTAACCCATGACTTGCACCTGCTATGAACACTGAATAATAATACTAATAATAGATGCGGAAATATGACTAAAATGCCATAAGGTTCTCAAAATACTAAAATAAATACTGAATACTGATAGTAATACTTAAAAAAATAGAACATCTATCTTAAATAGCCTAGTCCGAAAGCCTCTAACTGTCTAAATAGGGAGTTGATGGGACAAGTCCCCAACTAACTTCGACTACTGAACATACTGAGCTACTAAAATGCTGAAATAATAACTCTATCCTCACAATATAATTTCTCACCACTATAACTGTTGCTGATAACCTAAGCTGCTAGGTACGGTCAGGAGTCCATGTGTTTGAACCTATGATATGAGACATTATAACGTAAAAGAAAGAGTATGCATTAGTACTTTGATTGTACTGATATGCTAAGTGAGGTACTCTAATATACATGGGTTTATATGCATGAGATGTTAACTGACTAAATGAACATCATAAATACATGGGTAACTGACACTGTGTAATACCCTATACTTCTACCTAGCTTAAAAATCATCCCAAAATGTTAAAAACTTGATTTAAAGATGAATATACTATTATACATATGGTATTTTCAGGATTTTAACTTTTTATCATGTGGTAAATTGAATAAGCTTTCCATCGATACCAAATTTGCCCAAATCCGACACCCGGGTGAAGAGTTAGAGTCATTTTAGTAAGACAGTGTGCCACCAGAGCCATCAACGTGTCGCAGAGCCAGCCAAAATGGAAAACGTCAAAATACATTGAGCCTCCGCAATTATGGCACATCACTCCAAGGCTTAAATTCAGAATTGTCAAATTCCAGTGACATGGCACAATAGCACCGCATCACGCTAGGGATCCAGGTCGGGAAATTTTCACAAAATTAAAATACGCGTTCAAGGGTTAAAAGGGTCAATTTCTCACCCCCTATATAAACCTAATAACACGTGATTCAACCATATTTCACCCAAAATATATTGTTTCTCTCAAGTTTCTCTCAAGAACAAGATAGGGTTTTCAATTGGGGGTTCAAATCAAAGACACAAATTCAAGAATGTCTCCGTCAATCTTCGTTGTATCAAGAACTAAGGTATGCACAGTGTTTATTCATGGATTTCTTTCATCCATGAAGCCCAAGAATCAAGTTTTAAATCTTGTATTGTGAATATTTTGTTGTGGGTTGATTATGTTCATGTGATTATGGTTGTATGATTCCCAATTTGGAATTCTTATGTGTTGTTCATGAACCTATGATAGTATGTGGTCTGAAGCATGTGAAATTAAGTTGAAATATGGAGTTTTGTTTTATTAATTTGATGGTCATGCCTATGCCCTATGTCATGCACCCTAGGTGTTTGATAAAATGCCTAAGAGAATAGAAATTATGTATTATAGCTTAATTGTGACCCAAGTGATAAATGCATACTTTACCCTATGACTAAGAATGAGTTCATGATATTGTGTGCATTATGAATGGTTGAGGGAATGTCCATGAGATTAGGTTGATGAAAGTATGACATGTTTATATGCAATTCCATTCATGTACAAGACTAAGATAACCATGTGCTTTATGAAATCCCCAAATTTATGTGTTATGAATTATTGCTATTGGTCATGTGTTCAAGAAGTATCATGTCCTATCAATTTTATGCTATCGAGTCCTGGGGGTACTTGTACCCAAAAATTTAGCTGTGTGCCTAAAGCCAGTGTCCTATTTTCATGATACTCTCAGTCAAGCCATGATCTATAGAATTCAGTCAGTTACATGACTCAGGAAGACTGAGTAAACTCAGTATCAGTCCAGTCTTACTTAGTAATCTCAGTAGTCCAGTAATTTCAGTGATCTCAGTATTCCCAGAAATCTCAATAACTTTAGTACTCTTCATCATTCCTCAGATCTCAGTAGCATTCCATCAGTCAACGAAACTCAGTGAACTCAGTTTAGCTCCGCTAAACAATACCATTAGTATCAGTTCAGTTCAATTAATCAGTTCAGTATCTATTTAGTTGAGAGTAGGATTCAGCACCGAGTGAACCCAATGATGGGGACTCACCTGTTATTCAGTAGAGGGTGCGATCCTTAGAAGCAATCCTTGTGTTCCAGAACTACATAGCCAGTGTTGGTTAAGATGCACCCTACGAGTTTAGGGATTTATACATCTTATTTGGGTTACCTACTAGGAGGGGTTGACAGAAAAGCTCCCTGTCAGAGAGGGTATACTCATAGCTAGTCTTTACTCGTGGCACAGTACTGACACCCTTCCAGCTGGGGTTACAAGTTGGACCCCACAAGTTTAGTTTTGGGGAATATCAGTTAGATGATTACCTCCCATAGTCTCAGTTTCAGATCCAGTCTCAGTAATAGAACTTAGTTCAGTTCTATAAATTTTAGGACTGTCAGATATAGTCGCTCAGCTCAGTACAGAACTCAGCTGGTTCCATCAGAATCAGGACTGTCAGACACAGTCACCCAGTTAATAGTATATTAATTATACAAAACTCATATTATTAGTATTCAGCTTCAGGACTTCAGCTACAGTCAATTAGACCAGTTCTTCATTAGCAGAACTGCCAGAAATAGTCATTCCTTTATCATGATTAATATGCCATCAGTTTATGAGTACTCTATAGATTTAGTCATTTAGTATCCTATTATTAGTACTCAGATATCAGTAAATCCATATATAAAAATTCATGAGTCAGCATTATCATGATCTTGGTTATAGTTATGTATTCATTCATGTATTCTCACATTCATGTTATTCAGTTAGTTAGTATTTTTCATACATATGAACCATTGCTTTTAGCCTACCTCACTTGCATACCAGTACATTCAACGTACTGACAAATTTGTGCTATGGTGTTTTATACCATAGGTTTAAAAGCATGAGTTCCCGAGCATCCTTAGTAGATCGGACGTTCAGCAGCCAGACTAGCACTGAGTCCTCATTATTTGAGGATAGCATAATTATTTTATTACTTTATTATTTTAGTAGTTCGAAGTTAGTTGGGGACATGTCCCATCAACTCTATAGTTTTCAGGCAGTTTAGAGGTTTTCAAACTACATCATGTTTCAGGCAGTTTATCTCAGTTTTGAGTATTATTATACCCCATTACAGACATTGTTTTATATTCAGTATTTTTTAAATTTTGAACCTTATGGCCTTACAACTTGCATTCTACATATTTACAGTATATTATTCAGTGCTCAGTTACAGATATCAGTCATGGGTTAGCTTGTGGTCCTTCAGGGTCATGAGCACCGTGTAGCATTCCAGGTACCAGATTCAGGGCGTTACACACTGTTGTAAATGCTAATTATTCAATACTGTGCACATACATATATATATACTATATCTGAGATTACACTAAAACTGAATACTAAATTTTGATAACTGAGTGACTGATATCTGAGATTTTTGATAACTGTATTACTGATAACTAGGTGACTCTTTATGATAGCCCTAATTTTGCAGAACTAAACTAAGTTCTATACTGAGTCTGAAACTGAAACTATAACTGCGGGAGTGTTTATCTAACCGACATACCTCAATTATAAATTGAGTTGGGGACAACCTGTGACCCCAGTCGGAATGGTGTTAGCACCGTGCCACAGGTACTAACAATGGCTATGTGGATCCACTAAAGAATCACCCTCATCTGGCAGGTTAGATATATGTTACCCTACACTGGCAGGTGAACACTTTATAAACCCTCAACTGGCAGGTTGATATATTTAACCTACATTGGCTACATAGTTCTAAAACTAAGGGATTACTACTAAAGATCACACCCTTAACTGGCAGGTGAGCCCTTATCCCTAGGTTCGCTCGGTGATGAATCCTACTCCCACTGAATAGACGTTGAACTGATCACTAGACTATACTAGGCTTGCTTAAAGTGTTACTTATTATGTAGACTGACTGAACTGGACTGATTTCACTGAGTTTTGTAAAAGACTGAGCACTACTATTCATGACATTACTGAGAATATTCTGTAGCTACTGTAATTCTATGTAAATAGCTAGAATTAATGGTATTGAATACCCCCAGGACTCGATAGCATCAATAGCAAAACATGGCAAAATCTTGAAAGCATTACATAAATTACTTATTCACCATGCATTCATTAAGACATTTTGTCAAACACTTGAGAGGCATAAACTTGTACATGAATGGTACCACATGATAACATGTCATAAATTCACTCTTCCATTTACATAGGCATTCTAACAAACACTTGGGAAGCATAATTAGTGCACATAGAAATCATCAAGATATAAACATTATGACTACAACATTCACTTGTAAATTCAAGGGTTCAACATGAGAATCAAATAATTATACATACATGCTAATTAATTCACTTGAAACTGGTAATGAATCTTGATTTAAAAACCAAAAATCAATACATACATGAACACAATCCAATTCAACCATGTAAATCATGAAATCAATAAACTTGTAGTTTAAAAGGGATTCTTGAACTCCAAAGGTTGTAGAAAACCCAAGGATGAAAACTTAACATACCTTGATAATTACATTCGTGAAAATAATTGGTGTATTCTTGAAGCTTGGACTTGAAATTGAATGGCCTAGGGTTTTGTTCTTGAGATAATTTGAGAGAGAGTGAGTGATTTTGCCCTTAGGATAGCTTAATTTCGTGTTTTAGGGCTGAATAAAAGTGGATAAATTGACTTAAATACCCCTATAGATGTGGACTTAATTACAGAAAAATGCACCCAATGATGCGCAGACTGATGCGCTGCATCATTGGTATCGATGCGATAGGAGACACTCTGCGTCAAGTTTGCATTGGTTCACTAGATATTGCACACTTGGCACTGGTGACGATATTTTTTATGTGATGGAGACATGACGCATCGAGATCGCATCAATTCACTATTTTAGACATCCAATTAAGTTTCTAACGACGTCCAAAAAATCTAAAACTCATTCGAGAAGACCTATTGACATTCCTGATCGTGAATCAACTTAAAAATCGACATTCTAAGGTCTTCAAGATCAAAAATAAGATCATCAAATTAGGAAGTCTAATAAGTGATTATAAGTATAAATACTTCGCTGAAATTTCTAAGTCTGGGACCCCTTTTTACATGCTATATAGGACTAAATTAGACTAGAACTTTTATGGGGTCTTATAATATCTCCCCATTGGGAACATTCGTCCTCGAATGAGACTAATTAAACTGAGAATACTGATAGACTGATTTTACATGCTGAACATGCACAACTGAAGCATGATTATAGGACTGAAACTACTGAGAAACTGAGTTTTCACAATGAACATGCATAACTGAAGCATGATTACATGACTAAACTGATTTATGAATGCATGATTATCATGACGATGATATGCAGTGGTAATTGATACCAAGTTTGTATAGAAAATCTGATCACGGAACTGAGTATATCTAAGGAAGGTTGTCACCTTGAGATGAGTCTGAGTTTTTTGAGAAGAGGTGAGGATACTTGGTTCGCATATCTGTTTTTGCTTCCCTAGTAGCTCCCTCAATAGACTTATTTCACCAAAGATCTTTGACCAAAGGAACTTCTTTGTTCCTAAGTCTGTGAATCTGATGATCAAGGATTTTGACTAGAACTTCCTCTTAAGAGAGACTGTTCTAAACATCTATACTCTCTATAGGGACTACAACTGTTGGGTCACCTATGTACTTTTTTAATGAGGAGACGTGAAACATTGGGTGTACTGAAGCTAAGTCTGAAGGCAACTCAAGCTCGTAAGCTACTTTTTTTAAATGACTGAGATTCTGTAAAGACCGACATATCGGGGAATGAGCTTCCCTTTCTTTCCAAACCTTTTCACTCCCTTCATAGGAGAGATTTTCAAGTACACATAATCACCAATCTAAAACTTGAGATCTTTTTTTCTCACATCAGCATACAATTTTTGTCGGCTCTGAGTTGTCTTAAGCCTCTCCCTAATCAACTGAACCTTCTCTAAGGCATAAAACGCTAAGTCAGGCCATGCCAACGTAGTCTCGCCTACCTCAAACCAACCAATAGGAGACCTATATCTCCTTCCATAAAGAACCTTAAATGGAGTCATCTAAATACTGGAGTGATAGCTGTTATTATACGCTAACTCAATTAAAGGAAAGTGGTCACCCCAACTACCTTTAAAGTCAATGACACATTCTCTTAACATATCTTCTAGAGTCTTAATGGTCCATTCTTCTTGACCATCTGTCTGAGGGTGGAAGGTTGTACTGAGGTGAACTTGGGAACCAAGACCCTTTTGGAAAGCTTTCCAAAAATAAGAGGTGAACTGTGTACCTATATTTGAAATGATGGATAACGAAACTCTATATAATCTGACCAACTCTCTAACAAAGAGCTTGGCATAATCCTAGGCTGAGTAGGAAGTATGGACTGGCAAGAAATAGGCTGATTAGGTCATATTGTCTACAATGATCCAAATCGAATCATGTTGATATCGAGTACTAGAAAAACCCATCATGAAGTCCATGTTCACTTCTTTCCACTTCCAAGTGGGGATAATGAACTCCTGCATAGACCCACTAGGCTTTTGGTGCTCAATCTTCACCTGCTGACACGTAGAGTACATAGCTACAAACTCTGCAATGTCTCTCTTTATCCCACTCCACCAATAGACTTCCTGCAAGTTGTGGTACATCTTAGTGGACCCGGGGTGAATCGAGCAACTCAATGTGAAAAACACTACCCACGGACAATCGACTGAGAGCATCAGCCACTACATTGGCCTTACCTGGATGATATAGAACACTCAAGTCATAGTCTTTCAACAACTCTAACCACCTCATCTGACGCTGGTTTAAGTTTTTTTGAGAAAATACATACTGCCAACTTTTGTGGTCTGTGAACACATCAACATGCACCCCATATAAATAGTGCCTCTAATTTTTTAAGGCAAACATAATAGTTGTAACTCTAGATCATAGGTGGGATAATTCTTTTTATGGGGCTTAAGATGTCTAGAGGCATAGGCTATGACCTTACCACTCTGTATCAAAACACACCCCAGACCAACTCTGGAAGCATCACAATACACAACAAATCCATCTGAACCATCTGGTAAAGTCAGAACTGGGGCAGTAGTGAGTCGAGTCTTTAACTCCTGAAAACTCTTCTCACAAGAATCTGACCACTGGAACTTGACTTTCTTCTGATTCAATATGTACATAGGGGATGCAATAAATGAAAATCCTTTAACAAACTATCGGTAATAAATAACCAAACCCAAGAAACTCCTGATGTCTGATGGAGAGATAGGTCTGGGCCATTTTCTCACTACTTTGGTATTTTGTGGATCAACTCTAATGCCATCACTGGAAACTATATGACCAAGAAAAACTACTAACCTTAGCAAAAATTCATATTTACTAAATTTGGCAAATAACTTATGGGCTCTGAGGGTCTGTAATACTATTTTGAGATGGTCTGTAAGATGATGTTCACTACGGGAGTAGACAAGAATGTCATCTATGAATACTATGATGAACATGTCCAAGTACTGCTTGAACACTCTGTTCATCAAGTCCATGAAAGTTGTTGGGGCATTGGTAAGAGCAATTGACATAACTAGAAATTTAAAGTGACCATACCAAGTTTTGAAAGCTATTTTTGAAATTTCACCTTCTCTGACACTAAATGTATGATAGCTTGATTTGAGGTCTGTCTTAGAAAAGTAACTGGCAACTTAAAGTTGGTCAAACAAGTCACCGATTCTAGGAATAGGATACTTGTTCTTGACTGTCACTTTATTCAACTAACGGTAATCAATACACATTCTGAGAGAACTATCTTTTTACATACGAATAGAACTAATGAGCCCTACAGGGAGACACTAGGCTTGATGAATCCCTTGTCTAGGAGATCATTACACTATTTTTTTAATTCTTTGAGTTCTACTGGAGCCATTCTAAATGGAAGAATAGAGATAGGACGAGTATCTTGAAGAAGGTCTATTTCAAAGTCAATTTCCCTCTCGAGAAGAACTCCGGGAAGGTCTTCAGGAAACACATCTAGAAATTCACATGCTAATAAAATAGACTTAAGATTAGGGGTCTTAGAACTAGAGTCTTTAACTCAAAGAAGATGAAAGACACACCCCTTGGATATCATTTTTCTCGCTCTAAGGTAGGAATCAGACTGACCCCTAAGTGTTGTAGTACTACCCCTCCATTCTAGGACAGGTTCATATAGGACCCAAAAATAGACAACTCTATTTCTATAGTCAACTAAAGCATAGCATGAATGAATCCATGCTGAGAATAATGTCAAAATTTGTCATCTCTAACTCAACTAAGTCTGCTGAAGTAACTTTCTGAGATACCATAACCGGATAGTTCATGTATACCCGTCGGGCTATGATAGATTTATCCACTACAGTAGAGACTGAGAAGGGATCTGCTAGGATTTTGGGACTGACTCCAAAGTCAATAGCTATATAAGGAGTTACAAAGGACAAAGAAGCTCCTGGATCCAGCAAAGCATAAATGTGTAAATGATAAACTTGTAACGTACCAGTGACCACATCAGGAGAACTATCCTGATCCTATTGGGATTGAAGCATAGAGTCTATATGGACGTTACCCACTGGTGGTATTGGAATCGGTACCTTGCTGAGATGGGTGACTGGACTGAGCTGGGGGGTAATTGTACTGACCTTGTGAACTTGACTGAGGACACTGTCTGACCCTATCGCCTGGCTTTCCATATTCGAAACATACATCACTGCAAGCTCTATAGATACCCTGATGGTTTCTGCCACACTTCTGGCAAAGAGGATTTGTTCGAGCAACACTAACCTGAGACTTAGAGCCTAGTTCCCTATCCTTATTACCATTTCTGAACTTAGGCACTGGAGCACTAGCTGAATATAGGGTTGGAATTAAAGATTTTAGGGGGAACTGAGGACAATTACCACTCTTTGACTTATCCTGAGTGAAGTTGAAGCTACCTGTTCTAGCCCTCTTGCTCTCCCTCTTTTTCTCCTTAGTCTTTTGCTCCTCTATCTATTGAGCATGGACCATCAATCTAGCCAAGTCCATATCCTTGATCAGCATTGCATTCCTACACTCCTTGACCATACTATTAGACACACCATACACGAACTTACTAATCTTAGATCTGGTATCAGCTACCACATGAGGAGCATATCTGGCTAACTGAGTAAACTTAAGAGAATTATCCTTCACTATCATGCTGCCCTGCTTTAAGTTAATGAATTCTAACACCTTAGCTTCCCTTAAATCCAATGGGAAGAATCTATTTAGAAAGGCAGTAGCAAACTCTTCCCATTCAATAGGCCTTACATCTGCTGCCTTATCTGTCTTCCACTACTTGAACCACGTATGAGCCACATCCTACAACTGATATACTGCTAACTCAACACTCTCACTAATGGTTACCCCCATAATATCTATAACCTTTTTCACCATGTCAAGGAATTCCTGTAGGTCCTCTTTAGCCTTAGACCCTGAAAATAAAAGAGGGTTCATTCGGGTGAAGTCTCGAATTTTGGTTGCATCAGTATTGGCTACTAGGTTGTCCATAATAGTAGCTGGACATTTATTCAGGTCTGCTATAGAATGATCTAGAGTGGTGAAAGATGCTCTGAATTTTGCATGAGAAACATGCTCATTCAGGGGATCTGCCTAAATGGGCGGAGGTGTTGGCTGGTTTTCAATTCTTCTTTCGTTATTCTTTTTGGGAGGCATATTCTATAAGTAGAAAGGAAACCTTAATTAGACATAGAGTTTAACTTGAGCTCATGCTCACTCGCATGACATGAATACTGAAAAAAGGGAAACTCTTTCCTAAAAATGCCTCAAAGCCTCTTTTCCATAAGTGTGGCGCGCTACACACCCAAGTACAAGACTCTACTTGAATAGGATTTCAAAATCCCTAGGACTCTGTTGAACCTTAGGCTCTGATACCATATTTGTAACGCCCTAAGTCTACACCCTGGATGTCACATGGTGCTTATAATAAGCTAACCCATAACTGGTACCTACTGTGAGCATTGAATAATAATAATGATAACATATGCAGAAATATGACTAAAATTCCATAAGGTTCTCAAAATACTAAAATAAATACCTAATACTGATAATAATACTGAAAAGAACTGAATATCTGTCTTAAATAGCCTAGTCTGAAAGCCTCTAACTATCTGAATAGGGAGTTGATAGGACAAGTCCCCAACTAACTCCGACTACTGAACATACTGAGATACTGAAATAATGAAATAATAACTCTGTCCTCGGGATATAAGGACTCACCACTATAACTATGGTTGATTAACTGAGTTGCTAGGTACGGTTAGGAGCCCATGC
This sequence comes from Capsicum pubescens, assembly GCA_030864215.1. Lineage (NCBI taxonomy): Eukaryota > Viridiplantae > Streptophyta > Magnoliopsida > Solanales > Solanaceae > Capsicum > Capsicum pubescens. The sequence goes on from CM061541.1 coordinate 123,273,481, forward strand.
ATCTGAACCTATGATATGACACATCATATCGCAAAAGAAAAAGTATGCATCAGTACTTTGAATATACTAGTATGCTAAGTGAGGTAGGCTAATATACATGGGTTCATATGCATGAAATAATAACTGACTGAATGAACATTATAAAATAATTGAATAAGAGTACATGGGTAACTAATACTGCAGTAAATGCTAATTATGCAATACTGTGCATATTTATGTATATAAATATATAAATATATATATATTGTGTCTAAGATCATACTGAAACAGAATACTGAGTTCTGATAATTAAGTCACTGATATTTGAGATTACTGGGTGATGGTTTCTGATAGCCCGGATTCTGTAAAAGTGAACTAAGTTTTGTACTGAGTCTGAAAGAGAAACTATAACTATGGAAGTATTCACCTAACCAACTGTAATACCCCAAAAAATCCAAACCAATATTAGCGCCACATTTGGTAATACCCGTGCCTTTTTCCTAGCTAGAAATCATTTCAAAGATGTTAGGACTTACTTTGAAATGCAAACCTATCTTTGTACACATGGTATTTTTGAGATTTTCACTTTCTATCATGTGGGAAATTGAGTTAGCTTTCCAAAGGTACCAATTTTGTCCAAATTCGACATCATATGAGGAAGTTATTGACGTATTACTTAGAACTGTCAGAAACGCCCAGGCATGACGGCCAAGTTGACGGACAGCCACTTTGACCATCACAGTCAAGGTATTTGAGCCACGTACTAGATAAGGACTAACGGACAAGTTGACAGACCATCAAAGTTGTGACAGACCATCATCCAGGCCGTCAACTCTTATCCAGTGAACCCCATTTCTGGTCCACATCTGACAGGCTAAGTGATGGACCGTCAAGTGTCTGACGAACCATCAATCGGACCATCATATGCCACGTTCAGTTTATTTCCAGGTCATTTTAACAGGGGTATTTTGGTCACTTACCAATTGCCTATATACCAGATGAGTACGAATTCAGTCATTTTGCTCATTGTTATTCCACAAACAAAAACTAGGGTTTCTCTCTAAATTTAATCCCCAAGAACAAGACCCAATCCTCTTTAAGAATCAAAGAATTTCAAACCCTTCAAGTTCAAAAATGTCAAGAACCCTAAGTCAGGTATGCATAGTGCTCATCCTTGGATCCCTTTCATCCATGGAGCTCAAGAATCATGTTTTAAATTATAAATTTGTGATTTTCTTGTTGTGTTATGACTATATTCATGTTGATGATTGTTGTTTGGATTCAAGGTTGTATCTTGATGTATTTTTCATGAAGCATGTGAGTAGGTTAGTTGAAACCCATGAATTTTGGATGGATTAAGATTGTCAAATTGATAAGTACACATATGCCCAAAGTTGCGCATGTAAGGTGTTTGATAAAATGCTGAGAATGATAGAATCCAAGTTTTTATGACTTAATAGAGCTTAAATGACAAGCCCATGTTCTATTCTTTATGATTCCACATGAACTCCACGTTATTGTTGTGTGTTATTGTTGTGATATGGAATGAGCATGATATTGAAGCAACATGAGTATATACATGTTGTGCACATCCCCTTCCATGTATAAGATGTTGAGAACTAAGTGTAGTATGAAATCCCTTACTTATGATATTGTGAATTGTGGACTCTATTCTTATGATCAAGTTAGTCATGTGTGTCCGTTTCCTTCCATCGAGTCCTAGGGGTACTTGTACCCAAAATAATATAGTTGTGTGCCTAGTACCAAGTCATGTTATCATGATACTCTCAGTCAAGCCATGGTCTATAGAATTCAGTTAGTCATGTGACTCAGGAAAACTCAGAAATCTCAGCAGTCTCAGTAGTTCGGTAACCTCAGTACTCAGTAATCTCAGTGATCTCAGTAACAGCAGTATTTCTAGCGATCTCAGGAATTTCAGTTCTCTCATTCAGTCCTTAGAACTCAGTACGTTCCTTCAATCAAGGGGACTTGGTAAACTTAGTTTAGCTACGCTAAACAATACCACTAGTATCAGTTCAGTTAATCAGTATCAGTTTAGCTAATCAGTTCAGTTCAGTTATTCAATTTAGCTCAGTTATCCAGTTCAGTGACTTTCAGATATAAGTAGGATTCAGCACCGAGTGAGCCTAGGGATGGGTACTTAACCGCTAGAAAGGACGGAGATCCTTAGAAGCAATCCCTAAGTTCCAGAACTACGTAGCCAGCGTAGGTACGAGATGTCACCCATTAGATAGGACTGGCATACTCAGGGGTTACCCGTTAGCACATTTATATGTATAGGACTGATCCCAGGAGTCACCCGCTAGATTAGGACTAACTCCATAGCAGTTTTCTTTACTGGTGGCGCGGTACTGACACCCTTCCAGTTAGGGCAGAGATTGGACCCCATCCGCTTAGTATGGGGCATGTCGGTTAGATAAATACATCCCACAGTTTCAGTTACAGATTTAGGACTGTCAAATATAGTCAACTCAGTTTAGTAGTACAGATTCAGTACTATTGGAGACAGTCAATCTTTATCATTATAAATTGACTTCAAGATCACCCATTAGACAGGACTAATCTCAACTATAGTTAATCAGTATCAGAATCATCAGATTTAAATATCACCCGCTAGATAGGACTGATCTTAAATTCAGTTACTCCATATAGAACGGAACTCAGATAGTTTCATCAAAACTCAGACTGTTCAATACAATTGCTCAGTATCAGTTACATCGGTCTTGTTGATCATCACAGTTATATCAGTTATGTCAGTTGTCATAGCTTATGTTATCAGTATTCAGTTTTAGAACTATTAGACACAGTCAATCAGACTAGTTCTTCATAATTTGAACTATCAAAAATAGTCATTCATCTATTCAGTATCTCAGTATCAGTAAATTCATCTCGTCAGTATTCAGACTCAATAGCCAGTATCACCACGAGTTCAGTTATAATTGCTTATGCATGTATGTATTCTCACGTTCATATTAGTCGACATTGTTCATGCATATAACCCTTTGCATTTATCTTACCTCACTCGTATACTCAGTACATTCAGACGTACTGATGTATTTGTTCTATGGTTCTTTCTCTTATGTTACACCATGGTTCAGAGGCACGTGTTCTAGATCAACAGTAGTATTCCAGTCGTAGAGTTGCAGTGATTCCTCATCCAGTCTAGAGTTGCAGTTATTCCTCATCCATTCAAGGATGATATTATTTTATCTTATTTATTATTTCAGTTCATTTTTGCTAGACGGAGTTAGTTGGAGACATGTTCCTTTAACTCCTTACTCAGACAGTACTTAGAGGCTTTCAAATTTAGTTCAGATTTGTTTTAGACTTCAGTTGTTTTTGGGTATTTGCCACCCATATGGATATTATGTTTGTCAGATATTTTATTCATTTGAACCTTATGGCCTATTATTCATGTTGTTTTGCATTATTACATCATATATTGCAGTGTATAGGTACAAATATCAGTCATGGGTTAGCTTGTGGTCCTTTTGGGTCATAAGCACCGTGTAGTATTCCGGTTCAGAAAATTAGGGTATTACAAACTTGGTATCAGATCCTAAGGTTCATTAGAGTCCTAGGAAGCCTAAAAGTCGCATATAGTAGAGTCTTGTACATGCGTGTGTTATGCACCACACTTATGTGTAGGAGGCTATGAGATATTATAGGAACAGTTTCCCTTTTTTCAGTATTCATATCGTGCCAGTAAGCATAATATCAAGTCACTCTCAGTCTAATCCATTTCTCCCTTTCTTATACAGAACATGTCTCCTAAAAAAAGAAACGGGAATCAATCATCCCCTCAGCCCGAAGACCCTTTGGGCGATTATGTTTCTCATGCGGAGTTCAGGACCGCATTCACCATACTTACTCAGTCAATTGCTTCCCAAAATAAACGACCAACTGTCATTCCAGCCAATCCAGTGGCCAATTTAGCTGCAGTTAGAATTTGGGACTTTACCCGAATAAATCCTCCTTCTTTCATGGGGTCTAAGTCAGATGAGGACCCGCAGGAATTCTTAGATCAGATTCAGAAAGTGATAGATATTATGGGGGTGACTACTGAGAAAATTGTTGAGTTAGATACATATCAATTGCAGGATATGGCTTATACTTGGTACAAATAGTGGAAGTCAGAAAGGTTAGATGATGCAGGTTCTATAGAGTGGGAGGATTTTGCCTCTGCTTTCCTTGATAGATTTTTCCCGCTAGAGCTTAGAGAAGCTAAGGTGCTAGAGTTTATCAACCTCAGGCAAGGCAATATGAAAGTGAAAGAGTATTCTCTTAGGTTTACTCAATTAGCCAGATATACCCCTTATATGGTTGCAGACAGTAGAGCCAAGATGAGTAAGTTTGTGTGAAGGGTGAACGATAGCATGGTAAATGAGTACAGATCTGCCATGTTGAATAGTGATATGACTTTATCCAGACTTATAACTCATGCTCAATAGATAGAGAAGAAGAAGATTAAAATGAGGGAGAGACAGAGTAAGAAGGCAAGGACAGGTAGTTTTAGCTTTGCTCAGCCTAAGTCACAGGGTGGTAATCGTTCTCAACATAGTCAGAAGTTTTCATCCTCAGCTAGTGCACCAGCACCTAAGTCTAGATGTGACCATCATGATGGAGTGCCAGACTCCGACGCCCAGGGTAGTGAGAATAGAAGTCTTACTTATCCGGTTTACGTAGAGTGTGGTAAGAATCACCTAGGTGCATATAGGGCAGGTAGTGATGTATGCTTTGGGTGTGGCAAACCAGGCCATAGGATGCGAGAGTGTAGAGTTCTAGCACAGAGGGGTAATGAGTTGCGTCATTAAGGTACCAAGAGTGGTCAGCTTCAGAATAGACTTTATGCACTCCAAACCCGTCATAATCCAGAAAGCTTCCCTGGCCTAGATTCGGGTACGTTACCAGCCTTTCATGTTCATGGTATGCATTGTTAGATCTCTTTATCTAATTTGGACATATGTTTTAGCATGAGTTAGTTAGTAAATCCAGCAAGTCGGTTTAACAATCAAGCAGTCAGATTTGTATAGTTTGTTTTCTCATCCTTGCATGTATTCATGCTATCCAAGATCTCAGGGAATGTAACTATTCCAAGTAGAACCTCCTAGTAGTTGCAAGTTCAGTTCAGTTCATGCATCATGCATTAGTCCCAGAATCCCAAGGTTCAGTTATAATCTAGTTCGTAGATTCCTTGTGCATCGCCTCAACCTCCTCAATATCTCAGCAATATCAGTCCAGCATCTTTTAAGGGACATAGTATCCCAAGGGGGGAGATACACTATAGCCCATAAACTTTCATGATTTAAATATGTCATTTTCTTTGATGAATCTATCTTGGAGGAAGTGTTACTTATGAGCCGACCCTCTAGCTCCAAAACTCGGCAGTAAGCTATGTACTCAATGGCTTAGTTTAGTCCACGATATGATACTCTATATATGCCATGCATTGCAGACTCAGTTCAATTCATGTATCATATTCCAGACTCAGTTATGTTCTTATGTTTACGCTCATGCATATTGAGTGATTAATCTCAGACTCATCGATATTTTCAGTTCAAGGTGACAGTCTTCTTTGATCTTACTCGTTCCCATGTTTAGATTTTAGTACCAAACTTTGTATTTAGTTTCATGCTTAGTTTTCTGCTCAAACTTGGTACCTTTACCATTGCATGTTCATCTGTATGTTCCTGATCCCGTTCAGTCATATATTCACACATCAGATATGAGTGATCAGCTTATCAGTACTTTCTGTCATGCATTCATGTATTATGTTAGTCGTATAATCATACATCAGATATGCATGGATTCAGCTCATCAATTAGGCATCATATATGCATTCTTATTATGAGAAACTCAGTTCATCAGAACACTCGGTCGTGCATTCATAAATCAGTTACTCATGCATCAAATATGCATGTTCAGTATGAAGTATTCAGCTTATCAGTCATGTCAGTCCCGAAACCATGTTTCAATAGTGTATGTATTGTACCTACTTTAGTTGATATTTTCTTCCATATCAGTCATTCTCATTCGAAAAGGGGAGATATTGTAATACCCTGAAAAATCCAAACCAATATTAGCGCCACGTTTTGTAATACCCGTGCCTTTTTCCTAGCTAGAAATTATCTCAAGGATGTTAGGACTTACTTTGAAATTCAAAACTATCTATGTACACATGGTATTTTTGAGATTTTCACTTTCTATCACGTTGGAAATTGAGTTAGCTTTCCAAAGGTACCAATTTTGTCCAAATCCGACATCAAACGAGGAAGTTATGGACGTTTTACTTGGAATTATCGAAACACCCAGGTATGACAGCCAAGTTGAAGGACTGCCACATAAGTGATGGACCACAACTTTGACCGTCACAGCTAAGGTAGTTGAGCCACGTACAGGATAAGAAATGATGGATGAGTTAAGGGACCATCAAAGTTGCGACGAACCATCATTCAAGCTGTCAACTCTTATCCAGTGAACCCTATTTCTGGTCCACGTCTGACGGGCGAAGTGACAGACCGTCAAGTGTCTGACGGACCGTCAGTCGGACCGTCACATGCCACGTTTAGTTTATTTCTAGTTCATTTTAACAGGGGTATTTCGGTCACTTACCACTCGCCTATATACCCAGATGAGTCTGAATTCAGCCATTTTGCTCATTGTTATTCCATAAGAAAAAACTAGGGTTTCTCTCTGAATTTAATCCCCAAGAACAAGACCCAATCCTCTTCAAGAATCAAAGGATTTCAAATCCTTCAAGTTTAAAAACGTCAAGAACCCTGAGTCAGGTATGCATAGTGTTCATCCATGGATCCCTTTCATCCATGGATCTCAAGAATCATGTTTTAAATTATAAATTTGTGATTTTCTTGTTGTGTTATGACTATATTCATGTTGATGATTGTTGTTTGGATTCAAGGTTGTATCTTGATGTGTTTTTCATGAAGCATGTGAGTAGGTTAGTTGAAACCCATGAATTTTGGATGGATTAAGATTGTCAAATTGATAAGTACACCTATACCCAAAGTTGTGCATGTAAGGTGTTTGATAAAATGCCAAGAATGATAGAATCCATGTTTTTATGACTTAATAGTTCTTAAATGACATGCCCATGTTCTATTTTTTATGATTCCACATGAACTCCATGTTATTGTTGTGTGTTATTGTTGTGATATAGAATGAGCATGATATTGAAGCAACGCGAGTATATACATGTTGTGCGCATCCCCTGCCATGTATAAGATGTTGAGAACCAAGTGTAGTATGAAATCCCCTACTTATGATATTGTGAATTGTGGACTCTATTCTTATGATCAAGTCAGTCATGTGTGTCAGTTTCCTTCCATTGAGTCCTGGGGGTACTTGTACCCGAAATAATATAGTTGTGTGCCTAGTACCATGTCATGTTATCACGATACTCTCATTCAATCCATGGTCTATAGAATTCAGTTAGTCATGTGACTCAGGAAAACTCAAAAATCTCAACAGTCTTAGTAGTTTAGTAACCTCAGTACTCAGTAATCTTAGTGATCTCAGTAACAGCAGTATTCCTAGCGATCTCCGTAATTTTAGTACTCTCAGTCAGTCCTCAGAACTCAGTGTGTTCCTTCAGTCAAGGGAACTTAATAAACTTAGTTTAGCTTCGCTAAACAATACCACAAGTATCAGTTTAGTTAATCAATATCAGTTAAGCTAATCAGTTCAGTTCAGTTATTCAGTTTAGCTCAGTTATCCAGTTCAGTGTCTTTCAGATGGGAGTAGGATTCAGCACCGAGTGAGCCTAGGGATGGGGACTCAATCTCTATAAGGGACGGAGATCATTAGAAGTAATCCCTAAGTTCCAGAACTATGTAGCCAGCGCAGGTACAAGATGTCACCCGTTAGATAGGACTAGCATACTCAGGGGTTACCCGTTAGCACATTTATATGTATAGGACTGATCCAAGAAGTCACCCACTAGATTAGAACTGACTCCACAGCAGTTGTCTTTACTGGTGGCGTGGTATTGACACCCTTCCAATCAGGGTAGAGATTGGACCCCAGTCAGCTTAGAATGGGGCATGTCAATTAGATGAATACATCCCACAATTTCAGTTACATATTAAGGACTGTTAGATACAGTCAACTCAGTTCTGTAGTACAGATTCAGTACTGTTGGAGACAGTCAATCCTTATTATTATAAATAGACTTCAAGATCACCCATTAGACAGGACTGATCTCAACTATAGTTAATCAGTATCAGAATCATCATATTTAATGATCACCCGCTAGATAGAACTAATCTCAAATTCAGTTACTTCATATAGAACGAAACTCTGATAGTTCCATCAGATATCAGACTGTTAAATACAGTTACTCAGTATCAGTTACATCGGTCTTGTTGATCATCACAGTTATATCAGTTATGTCAGCTTTCATAGCTTATGTTATCAATATTCAGTTTCAGGACTGTTAGACACAGGCATTCATCTATTTAGTATCTCAGTATCAGTAAGGTCATGTCGTCAGTATTCAGACTCAATAGAAGGTATCACCACGAGTTCAGTTATAGTTGCTTATGCATGTATGTATTCTTACATTCATATTAGTCAGCATTGTTCATGCATCTAACCCTTTGCATTTAGCCTACCTCACTCGTACACTCAGTACATTCAGACGTACTGACACATTTGCGCTATGGTGCTTTCTCTTATGTTACACCATAGGTTCAGAGGTACGTGTTCCAGATCTGCACTAGCATTCCAGTCACAGAGTTACAGTGAGTCCTCATCTATTCGAGGACGATATTATTTTATTTCATTTATTATTTCAATTCAGTTTTTTTAGACCGAGTTAGTTGGAGACATATTCCTTCAACTCTTTATTCAGACAGTATTTAGAGGCTTTTAGATTTAGTTCAGATTTGATTCAGACTTCAGTTGTTTTTGGATATTTGCCACCCATATGGATATTACTTTTGTCAGATATTTTATTCAGTTGAACCTTATGGCCTATTGTTTATGTTTTTCTTCATTATTACATCATATATTATAGTGTATAGGTACAGATATCAATCATGGGTTATCTTGTGGTTCTTTAGGGTCATAAGCACCGTGTAGCATTCTGGTTCAGAAAATTAGGGTGATACACCAACATACCTCGATTACAAACTGAGTTAGGATCCAACCTGTGACCCCATTCAGAAGGGTGTTAGCATCGTACTAATGTTACTAACAATGTTTATATGGATCCACTAAAGAATCACCCACATATGGCAGGTGAGATATGTGTTATCCTCAACTGGCAGGTGAACACTTTATCAACCATCAACTGGGAGGTTGATATATTTAACCTATACTGGCTACGTAGTTATGGAACTAGGGGATTTCTACTAAAGATCACACCTTCAACTGGCAGGTGAACCCCCATCCCTAGGTTCGCTCAGTGGTGAATCCTACTCCTAATTGAATAGACGTTGAACTGTTCACAAGACTGTACTATGCTTGACTGAACTGTTACTAATCGTGTATACTGACTGAGCTGGACTGAGTTCACTGAGTTCTATAACGGACTGAGCACTATTGTTCGTGACATTACTGAGACTATTTTGTAGCTACTGTAATTCTTGGTAAATAACTAGATTTTTGGGTATTGAATACCTCCAGGACTCGATAGCATCAATAGAAAAACATGGTAAAATCTTGAAAGCATTACATAAATTATTGATTCACCATGCATTCATTTAGATATTTTGTCAAACACTTGAGAGGCATGAACTTGTTCATGAATGGGACCACATTATAACATGTCATAAATTCACTCTTCAATTTATGGAAGCATAATTAGTGCACATAGAACTCATCAAGATATAAACATCATGGCTACAATATTCAACTTGCAAATTCAAGGGTTCAACACGAGAATCACATAATTTTCCATACATGTTAATTAATTCACTTGAAATTGGTAATGAATCTTGATTTTATAACCAAACATCAATACATACATGAACACAATCCAATTCAACCATGTACCTCATGAAATCAATAAACTTGTAGTTTAAAAAGAGTTCTTGAAGTTCAAGGGTGGAAGAAAACAAAAGGATGAACACCTAACATACCTTGATAATTAAATTCATGAAAATCATTGGTGTGTTCTTGAAGCTTGGACTCAAAATTAAATGGCCTAGGGTTTTATTATTGAGTGGATTTGAGGGAGAGTGAGTGATTTTTCCCTTAGGATAGCTTAATTTTGTGTTTTAGGGCTGAATAAAAGTGGGTAAATTGACTTAAATACCCATTTGGATGCGGACTTAATTACAGAAAAATATGCCCAGCGACGCGCAGACCGACGCACCGTATCATTGGTGTCGATGCGATAGGGGACTCACCGTGTCAAGTTTGCATTGGTTCACTAGAAATTGCACACTTGACGCTGGTGACGATACTGTCGATGCGATGGATTACGCATTGAGATCGTGTTGATTCACTATTTTTGACATCCAATTAAGCTTCTAATGACGTATGAAAAATCCAAAACTCATCTGAGAACACCTATTGACATCCTTGATCATGAATTAACTTAAAATTTGACATTCTAAAGTCGTCAAGATCAAAAATAAGATCATCAAATTATGAAGGCTAATAAGTGATTCTAAGTATAAACACTCCGCTGAAATTTCTAAGTCTGGGACCCCCTTTTACATGCTATATAGGACTGAATTAGACTAGGACTTTTATGGGGTCTTACAATATCTTCTCCTTGGGAACATTCATCCTCGAATGAGACTGATTAAGCTAAGAATACCGATAGACTGAGTTTACATGCTGAACATACACAACTGAAGCGTGATTATAGGAATGAAACTACTGATAAACTGAGTTTTCACACTGAACATGCATAACTGAAGCATGATTACATGAAAAAACTGATTCATGAATGCATGACTATCATGAGAATGATATGCAGAGGTAATTGATACCAAGTTTGTAAAGGAAATTTGAGCATAGAACTAAGTAAATCTAAGAAAGGTTGTTACTTTGTGCTTAGTGTGAGTTTGCAAAAAAGAGGTGAGGATACTTGGTTCGCATATCTACTTCTGCTTCCCAAGTAACTCCCTCAACGGACTGATTCTGACAAAGAACTTTGACCAAAGGATCTTCTTTGTTCCTCAGTCTGCGAATCTGATGATCAAGGATTTCGACTAGGACTTCCTCATAAGAGAGACTGTTCTAAACATCTATACTCTCTATAGGGACTACAACTGTTGGTTCACCTATGCACTTTTTTAGCAAGGATACAAGAAATACTGGGTGTACTGAAGCTAAGTCTAAAGGTAACTCAAGCTCGTAAACTACCTTTTTTAAACGACTAAGATTCTATAAGGACCGATATATTGGGGAATGAGCTTCCCTTTCTTTCCAAACCTCTTCACTCCCTTCATGGGAGAGATATTCAAGTACACATAATCACCAATCTAAAACTCGAGATCTTTTTTCTCACATCAGCATATAATTTCTGTTGGCTCTTAGTTGTCTTAAGCCTCTCCCTGATCAACTGAACCTTCTTTAAGGCATCAAACACTAAGTCAGGCCCTGCCAATGCAGTCTCGCCTATCTAAAACCAACCAATAGGATACCTACATATCCTTCCATAAATCACCTCAAATGGAGCCATCTAAATACTAGAGTGATAGCTGTTATTATACGCGAACTCAATCAAAGGAAAGTGGTCACCCCAACTACCTTTAAAGTCAATGACACACGCTCTTAACATATCTTCTAGAGTCTTAATGGTCCTTTCTTCTTGACCATCTGTCTGAGGGTGGAAGGTTGTACTGAGGTGAACTTGGGTACCAAGACCCTTTTGGAAGGCTTTCCAAAAATAAGAGGTGAACTGTGTACCTATATTTGAAATGATGGATAATGAAACTCTATATAATCTAACCAACTCTCTAACATAGAGCTTGGTATAATCCTTGGCTGAGTAGGAAGTATGGACTGGCATGAAATGGGCTGATTATGTCATCTTGTCTACAATGATCCAAATCGAATCATGCTGATGATGAGTACGAGAAAGACCCATCACGAAGTCCATGTTCACTTTATCCTACTTCCAAGTGGGGCTAATGAACTCCTGCATAGACCCACTAGGCTTTTGGTGTTTAATCTTCACCTGCTGACATGTAGAGCACTTAGCTATAAACTCTACAATGTCTTTCTTTATCCCACTCCACCAATAGACTTCTCACAAGTTGCGGTACATCTTAGTGTCCCCAGGGTGAATCGAGTAACGCTCACCATGCACTTCTATAAGAATCCGCTGCCTAACGCCATCCATATATGGCACACATAGTCTAGCCTGGAAATGCAACACACCATCTCCCCCTTGGGAGAAAACCTCTATTTTTTGGTTATTGACTAACTCTTTCATCTTAACTAAACTTGGATCTCTTTCCTGCTTTTATTTCACCTCGGAAACCAAGGAAGAATCTAAACTATTCTAACCCCACACACTACCCTCAGCTGAATTAACCAAAGCAGATGAACTTCCTGAACTAACTTCTTCTTACCATCCTCAACGTGAGCAACACTACCCATGGACAATCTACTTAGAGCATCAGCCACTATATTGTCCTTGCCCAGATGATATAGAATACTCATGTTATTCTTTCAACAACTCTAACCACCTTCTTTGATATAGGTTCAAGTCTTTCTAAGAAAATAAATACTACAAACTTTTATGGTCTGTGAAAAAATCAACATCCACCCCATACAAATAGTGCCTCCAAATCTTTAAGGCAACACAACAGTTGCTAACTCTAGATCATGGGTGGGATAATTCTTTTCACGGGGCTTAAGTTGTCTAGAGGTATAGGCTATGACCTTACCTCTCTACATCAAAACACACCCTAGACCAACTCTGAAAGCATAAGAATACACAACAAATCCGTCTGAATTATCTGGTAAAGTCAATGTCAGAGGCAGGGGTCAATCTCCAAAAGACATGAGATGTCTTTGACTAAGATGCTTGAAGTGGAATTGTTTGACGTTTGGGGCATCGATTTCATGGGTCCTTTTGTAAGCTCGTCTGGAATGAAGTATATTTTAGTTGTTGTTGACTATGTCTCAAAATGGGTTGAAGCTATTGCCTTGTCTGATAATGAAGGAAAAAGGGTTGTTGCTTTTCTCAAGAAGAACATCTTCTCTCGCTTTGGAGTACCACATACTATTATAAGTGATGGAGGATCTCATTTTTGTAACAAAGTATTTCAGGCGTCTTTAGCAAAATATAGGGTGAAACAGCATAGAGTAGCCACTCCATATCACCTGCAAATTAGTAGGAAAGTGGAGGTGTCAAATCAAGAGATTAAATCCATCCTAGCCAAAATAGTTAATGTTAGTCGGAAAGACTAGTCTCGAAAGATCGATGATCCTTGTGGGCATACTGGACTGCTTTCAAGACACCCATTAGCATGTCATCATTTCAGTTGGTCTACGGAAAGGCATGCCACTTACCACTAGAATTAGAGCACAAGGCCTTATGGGCACTCAAAAGGTTGAATTTGAGTTGGAAGGAGGCAGCAGAGCTGAGACTGGGACAACTGAATGAGATGGATGAATTCTATCTCAGGGCATATGAATGAGCAGACCTATACAAAGAAAAGATGAAAAAGTATCATGATTAGATGATAGAGAAATGAGACTTCCAAAAAGGTGACTTGGTGTTTCTGTTCAATTCTAGACTCAAACTGTTCCCAGGTAAACTTAAATCTAAGTGGTCAGGCCCATTTAGAGTTAGTCAAGTCTACTCATCTGGAGTAGTAAAAATTGAAAATAAAGATGGCAGCACCTTCAAGGTAAATGGGTAACGAGTCAAACTTTATATTGGTCCAAAAGACTCGATGAATAGTATTGTTACTATCTATCTCGATGAAGTCTGAAGTAATCGAGATGCCTGAGTCATGACGCGATGTTAAATCAGGCGCTACATGGGAGGCAACCCATGATCCTAGTGCTTGATCTACTCCAGGTATACCCTAACCCTTAGTTTAGTTTTTCTGTGATTTTAAGTTGAGGGTGTAGGGTAAATTGTTGTTGTAAAATTTTGTAACTAACTAGGAGAAATAAAAGTAACTAAGGCAGTTAACTTGTTTTTGTAATTTTTGAGCACCTCTCCAATGGTCTGAAGGTTTAAATGTGTGATTTGCATCTAAGTGTTACCACTGTACATCTTTGTATGGCATTAGTTCTAGTGATGCAATAATCATTACTAAAACAGCTGCATGAACTGGATAAGTAGTAATTGGTGATATACTTTTGTCCCATGTGCGTGTGAGATTTTATTTAGTTCCCTCTGTATGTTGGATTCAGAACTTATTCGGTTAGTCTTACTTAGGTTGAAGGATAGGGGTTAGGAAAGGATCATAGGCCATTTTGATATTAGCCCACTTTTAACCTAAATAACCTTTCATGTATGTAGAATATCCCTTGATCCCTTCTTTAATCCTGCTTAGTCTATTTCTTCTTATGACACCTGTCACCTCCCCGTTTATATCACAATGAACCTGTTTTAGCCCTGTTCCTCCTTGGATACTATGCACCTTGACTTAGGCAAATGGCCTAAGTTGAGGGTGGCTATCATAGGGGTGCGTGATACAGAATGAGTATGAGGAAAGGTAGAATAAAATAAAAGAATAAAAAGTGGTGTGCGGTGGAAAAGAGTAAGAAAAAGAAAAGTTGTGAAAAAGAACAAGTGTTTGTGGAAAAGATCGCACCCATCCTAAATAAGTGTGATCAAGAAAAGAGAATAATAGAAAAAGGTTAATGAGTGAAACCCCAAAAGCTAGTGTAGTGTCAAGGAGGCTTAGTCGCTTTAAATATCATCAAGTATCATATTAGCCCCTAGCCTGCATTACAAGCCAAAGAGAAGACCTATAGTGATCTGAGCTGACCTGTCTGAAGATCTTGGTAATGAAAATAAGGGCAAGCCTATAGTATTCGGCATACATTGATTGGAACTTCATTCTGAGAGTGAGTGTTTTTTTACTGTCCCTATAGTTACATATATGATTACTGATATGAGAAAAGGGGGATTTCTTTGCTGTGAGGGAACACTAGTTATGTTGTTAATTGCTAACTTGTTCGGATAGTGTAATACTGTTCTATGCATGGTTTTTATAGCTAAATTAATGTCGTATATTGATTCCTGTGTGTTGCATTGTTGTTCTTCAATAATATACACAGTTTTCTTGAATTGACTGACCTTAGATATGGTGAATATATTTTGAGATAATATGGATGATTGATTGCCCAATGTACTTTGTATCCTCTTGGTTGTGTTTGAGTTGCTTGAGGGCAAGCAATTGTTTTGAGTTGGGGGTGTTGATGTGTGAGCAGACATTAACACATTTGAGGATTTTAACTGAGAATAATTGCAAGGTCTTTAGCAACTTTTGTCATTTTTAATTGTTTTATCTTTGATTTTGCAGTAAAAGCCAAGATGAAAGAGAACCAACAGGGATGGAAGCAAAAGAGTTGAAATCTGAAGCAAATAGAAGAGAAGTGTGGCTGACGATATTCCTGATAAGTCGTCATCCCTGTGATAAGTTATCAGATATATTGTCAGCCTTAGACAGAGAATGGACCTCAGCTGAAAGTTGTGAAGATATTTCCTGATAAGCCGTCAAAGAGTTGATTAATCATCAGAGTCGCCGTCGGCCTTAGGCAGAACATGTGAGATAAGGTGGAGAAGTGACAACATTGTCGAATATGTCATCACATTTCTAATAATTCATCAGTATTCATCGTCAGCCTTAAGCAGGAAGTGCTAAAACTGAAGAGGGAGCTGACGACATTTGTGATAAGTCGTCAGACTCCTGATAATGTCGTCGCCTAATTCGAGGAATTATTAAACTCTGTGATTTTGTTTCCTTATTTAGGATGAACTATAAAATTATTGTTTAGGGTTTTCTAGGGGAGTTCTGAACATAATTTTGGAACATACATATTTTGTTATTTTTTCTCTCTAGTTTCTTGGCTTGAAAAATAATTAACTTTGAGGAGATTTTCATCAATATTTTGGGATTTCTATTGTGACCTAATCTGAGAATCACTAGTTATTATTCATATTTTGGTAAGTTCATCTTTCAAATTATGAATATGTCTAGTTGTTTCGCTTATTACATTATGAGTGGCTAAATCCCTTTGACCTGAATTATGGGATCTATGGGTTAAGTCTTGGTAAGGTGCTCTGTGTTTTCGATTCTAAAGGTAATAGGACTCCTTGATAATTCTGAGATTGTAATTATTGTCTATAGTTGCAAATGATAGATAGCACCTACTTTGATTTGCTTGAGATAAGAAATCAAATATAGTAGGAAGTGAATTATTGACAGTGACTTGGAAACGCTAAACTTCTATTTAATAATCGATGTTGTAACAAGGTTGATTAACCTGAGGTAAAGTCTGGTTAGTAAATATAAATTCCCTAAGTCCGAGAGGATTAGGTAATTAAATGCTTAAGTAGGTCGAGAGACATTTAGGCATAACTTCTATAGAGATAATTTGTTGTCCTACCTACTGTGAGAATCTTGAATCACTATTAGCATCTATCAAGTACTAAAACCCATAGTGAACATAATTCTGGTTTTCCATAAACTCTTGATTTCAAACACTGAAACTAAAGTGACCAACAATTATTTTCTAATCTCCAAAACCCCCATTTCAGGAAACATCCAACTATCAGTTGATTAAATCGCAAACAACTTAAGTTCACACCATATTCCCGGTGGGATTCGACCCCAACCTAGTTGATTTATATATTGACAATGATCACTTACATTCTCATTAAAGAGGTGTATTTTGAGCATTATCACATGACTAAAAATTCAAAGTGACCATACCGAGTTCTAAAAGCTATTTTCGGAATGTCACATTCTCTAACTATGAGCTGATGATAGCCTAGTCTGAGGTCTATCTTTGAAAAGCAACTGGCACCCTGAAGTTGGTCAAATAAGTCATTGATTTTGGGATGTGGATACTTGTTCTTGACTATGACTTTGTTCAACTGATGGTAATCAATACACAATCTGAGAGAACCGTCCTTCTTACACACAAATAGAACTGGTGCACCCCATGGGGAGACACTTGGTCTGACGAATCCCTTGTCTAGGAGATCTTTCAACTGTTTTTTTAATTCTTTGAGTTCTACTAGATCCATTCTATATGGTGGAATAGAGATAGGCTAAGTATCTGGAAGAAGATCTATTCCAAAGTCAATTTCTCTAGAGAGAGAAACTCTGGGAAGATCTTTGAAAAACACATCTGGAAATTCACATGCTACTGAAATAGACTCAAGATTAGGGGTCTCGAAACTAGATTCTTTAACTCAAACGAGATGACAGAAACACCCCTTGGATATCATTTTTCTCGCTCTAAGGTAGGAAATAAGCTGACCCCTAAGTGTTGAAGTACTACCCCTATATTCTGGGATATGATTATTCGGGAACCGAAAATACACAACTCTATTACTACAGTCCAATGAATCATAGTAGGAATGAAGTCAATCCATGTCGAGAATAACGTCAAAATTTGTCATCTCTAACTCTACTAAGTCTGCTGAAGTAACTTTCTGAGATACCATAATCGGATAGTTCTTGTATACCCAAAGTGCTATGATAGATTTACCCACTAAGGTAGAGACTAAGAAGGGCTCTACTAGAATTTGGGACTGACTCCGAAGTCAACAACTATATAAGAAGTTACAAAGGACAAAGAAGCTCTTGGATCTAGCAAAGCATAAACGTCTAAATGATAAACTTGTAACGTACCAGTGACTACATCAGGAGAAATTTCCTGATCCTGTCGGGACTAAAGGGCATAGAGTTAGTTTGGATATTTCCCACTGGTGGTACTAGAAGCGGCACCCTGCTAAGACGGGCGACTAGACTAAGCTGGAGGGCGATTGTACTGACCCTATGAACCTGACTGAGGAAACTCTATGGCCCTATATCCTAGCTTGCCACATCCAAAACATACATCATTTCCAGCTCTACAGACACCCTGATGGTTTCTGCCACACTTCTAGCAAAGAGGATTTATTCGAGCACTACTAACACTAACCTGAGATTTAGAGCCTGGTGCCCTATCCTTCTTACCATTTCTGAACTTAGGCACTGGAGCACTGGCTGAAGACAAACTGGAACTGAAGATTTTGGGCAGAACTGAGCACAATTACCACCCTCTAACTAAGGCTGAGTTAAGTTAAAGCTACCTATTCTATACCTTTTTCTCTCCCTCTTTTTTCCTTATTCTTCTGCTCCTCTATCTGTTGAGCATGTACCATTAATCTATCCAAGTCCATCTCCATGATCAGCATTGCGGTCCTACACTTCTTGACCACACTGTCAGAAATACCAAACACTAACTTACTCATCTTAGATCTGTTATCAGTTTCCACATGAGGAGCATATCTGGCTACTCCTTCACTGTCATGCTGCTCTACTTAAAGTTAATGAATTCTAACAACTTATCTTCCCTCAAATATAATGGGAAGAACCTATCTAGAAAGGCAGTAGCAAACTCTTCCTATTCTATAGGCCCTGCATTTGCGGCCCTATCTGCCTTCCGCTGCTTGTACCACATATGAGCCATATCCTACAACTGATATGCAGCTAAATCTGCACTCTAACTAGTGGTTACCTTTATAATATCTGTAACCTTCTGCACCATGTCAAGGAATTTATGTGGATCCTCTTCAAACTTAGACCCTAAAATAAATGAGGGTTCATTCGGGTGAAGTCTTGAATTCTAGCTGCAGCAGTATTGGACACTGGGTTGGCCTGAATAGTAGCTGAGCGATCATTCTGGGCTGCTACAAAATAAGCTAGAGTGGTGAAAGCTGCTCTAAATTTTTCATGAGAAACATGCTCATCCAGGGGATCTGCCTAAACGGGCGGAGGTGCTGGCTAGTTTCCAGTTCTTCTTTCATTAGTCTTTTTGAGAGGCATATTCTGTAAACAAAAAGGAAACCTAGATTAGACATAGAGTTTAACTTGAGCTCACTCACATGACATGAATACTGAAAGAAGGAAAACTCTTTCCTAAAAACTCATCATAGCCTCTTGTCCATAAGTGTGGTATGCTACACACCCAAGCACAAGACTCTACTTGCCATGGATTTTAGACTTCTTAGGACTCTATTGAATCTTAGGCTCTGATATCATGTTTGTAACGCCTTGAGTCTACACCCTTGATGTCACATGATGCTTATAATCCCAAAGGACCATAAGTTAACCCATGACTGGTACCTGTTGTGAGCACTGAATAATAATACTGATAACATATGCAGAAATATAATTGAAATTCCATAAGGTTCTCAAAATACTAAAATAAATACTGAATACTGATAGTAATACTGAAAAAAATTAAACATCTGTCTGAAATAGCCTAGTTTGAAAGGCTCTAACTGTCTGAATTGGGAGTTGATGGGACAAGTCCCCAACTAACTCCGACTACTAAACATACTAAGCTACTAAAATTCTGAAATAATAACTCAATCCTCGAAATATGAGGACTCACCTACTACTGATAACCTAAGCTGCTAGGTACGGTCAGGAGCCCATGCGTCTGAACCTATGATATGAGACATCATAGCACAAAAAAAAGTATACATCGGTACTTTGAATGTACTGGTATGCTAAGTTAGGTAGGCTAATATACATGAGTTCATATGCATGAGATGTTAACTGATTGAATGAACATCATGAAATAACTGAATAAGAGTACATGGGTAACTAATACTGCTGTAAATGCTAATTATACAATATTGTACATATACATATATATATACTTATATAAGATCATACTAAAAGTGAATACTGAGTTCTGATATTTGAGTGACTGATATCTGAGATTACTAATAACTATATTACTGATAACTGGGTGACTCTTTATAACAGCCCTAATTCTATAGAACTGAACTGAGTTCTATACTGAGTCTTAAACTAAAATTATAACTATGGGGGTGTTCATCTAACCGACATACCCCAATTATAAACTGAGTTGGGGTCCAACCTATGACCCCAGTTAGAAGGGTGTTAGCACCGTGCCATAGGTACTAACAATGGCTATGTGGATCCATTAAAGAATCACCCTCATCTGGCATGTTAGATATGTGTTACACTACACTGGAAGGTGAACACTTTATCAACCCTCAACTGACAGGTTGATATATTTAACCTACGCTGGCTACATAGTTCTGAAACTAAGGGATTGCTACTAAAGATCGCACCCTCAACTGGCAGGTGAGCCCCCATCCCTAGGTTCGCTCGATGCGGAATCCTACTTCCAACTGAATAGACGTTGAACTGATCACTAGACTATACTAGGTTTGACTGAACTGTTACTGATCGTGTAGACTGATTGGACTGGACTGAGTTCACTAATTTTTGTAAAAGACTGAGCACTACTGTTCATAACATTACTAAGATTATTCTGTAGCTACTGTAATTCTAGGTAAACAGTTATATTTGAGAGTATTGAATACCCCCAGGACTCAATAGCATCAATAGCAAAACATAGCAAAATCTTGAAAGCATTACATAAATTACTTATTCACCATGCATTCATTTAGACATTTTGTCAAACACTTGAGAGGCATGAACTTGTACATGAATGGGACCACATGATAACATGTCATAAATTCACTCTTCAATTTATAGAAGCATAATTATTGCACATAGAAATCGTCAAGATATAAACATCATGGCTACAATATTCAACTTACAAATTTAAGGGCTCAACATGAGAATCATATAATTCTACATACATGCTAATTAATTCACTTGAAACTGGTAATGAATCTTGATTTGAAAACCAAACATCAATACATATATGAACACAATCCAATTCAACCATGTAAATTATGAAATTAATAAACTTGTAGTTTAAAAAGGATTCTTAAACTCCAAGGGTGAAAGAAAACCAAAGGATGAACACCTAACATACCTTGATAATTAAATTCGTAAGAATCATTGGTGGGTTCTTGAAGCTTGGACTTGAAATTAAATGTCCTAGGGTTTTGTTCTTAAGAGGATTTGAGAGAAAGTGAGTGATTTTGCCCTTAGGATAGCTTAAATTTGTGTTTTGGGGCTGAATAAAAACAGGTAAATTGACTTAAATACCCCTCTGGATGCATACTTAATTACAAAAAAAATACGCCCAGCTATGCACAGACCGACGTGCCGTGTCATTGGTGTCGACACGATAGGAGATGTGCCGCATCAAGTTCACATTGGTTCACTGGAAATTGCATACTTGACGTTGGTGATGATATTGTCGACACGATGGACGATGCAATACATTGAGATCGTGTCGATTCACTATTTTAGACATCCAATTAAGCTTCTAACGACATATAAAAAATCTAAAACTCATTTGAGAACACCTATTGACATCCTTGATCGTGAATCAACTTAAAAATCGACATTCAAAGGTCGTCAATATCAAAAATAAGATCATTGAATTATGAAGGCTAATAAGTTATTCTAAGTATAAACACTTATCTGGGACCCCATTTTACATGCTATATAGGACTGAATTAGACTAGAACTTTTACGGGGTCTTACAAAAACAAACTTATGTATCCAAGGTGACAGAGATTAGGGACCTGGGAGATTTTTGGAAGTTGATTCAATTACTACATCTAATTGTCTTATTTACCACATCTTTGACATAATTAGAGAGATAGAGAAAAACAAAGATACATTAATCATGGTTCTGAGAGTAATTTTGGTGCGAAATTTGCGTAAACTCAATCCCTCTCTTCTCAAGAACCAAAACCTCCCTTTGTCTCATATTTAGACATGGAAGCCAAGCCAAACAGTGAAGAAAAGAAAATAATATTCAAAGTATTTCAAGATAAAGAGAGGTGTGAGATGGGAACACTACGGAGGGCTCACACTTTGTCCCATCTAACACAAAAGAAATGTAACCTCGAGCTAAATAAAATATTCATTAAAATGTACCTAGATGATCAGCTATGGATGGAAAATAATTTTGACCAAAATGACTTGGAAAACTACTAATTTAAATAAATGAAAACACAAATATTCAAAAGAGAGTCACACAAATCAGATTTTTAGCTAAACTATATCCATAGATGTAATTACTAAGTGTAAAAAATACTAGCCAATATCGCATATTTAATGTATTGAATTAAGTAAAACAACTCATGCATGATTTATCATGGATTAAAAGCTTAAGAGAATGCCATAAAAATTTCTATCCTTACACAGATTTGTGTATTTAACAGACCAAATATATATATGCAAAAGAAACATCATGTCAAAGAAAGAGACAGAGTATAGCTTCACACTTTTTTAGTAGCCAAAACTAGAATTTTATAAAGATGATTTCCAAGTCTAAAAATCTAGTATAAAGTAACACATTTAGCAACAAAACCTGAGACACATATACACAAAGAAAGTGAACAAGCCAACGTAAATGTTTCAAATTGGATTTGGCAAATTGTCCTAATCATAACTCATTGTGAACTAATCCTTATGTCGTCTCAGTTAACAAAATTATAAGTCGACCGGCAGTACGAAATTTGAGAGAAGCAACACAATTATTCATGTATTCAGCAAGTCTATAATAATTCATCCATGTATTATTAATCTTCATCAATAATTATAAATAGACTAGTGAAAAATAGAGTAGTAACTAGATTTTAAGGAAACAAAGTCACGGTCCACGACGAGAACTATTAAATGACTACATCCTTGAAAAAGTTGAGAAAAAAAATGTATACGAGGGCGATTACTAACCTTATGTGGAGCAGCAAACTGGGGTTCCTCAGTCACAGATCTATACCGATGACTCGAATATGCTCGAAGAAGATTCTGCAATAGAATGCCAAGATCAGATAACTTAGAGTAAAATCAGTAGCTAAAAAATAGAGTAGAAGGGAAGATAGAAGGCTTTAAACTTGTTAAAACTAGTCCCAAACATGGGTATTTATAGGCAGAGAAATTTTTAGAGTCTAACGGCTCCTTCAAGGAAAATTTTAAGAAATTCAAATTTTGAATTCTTGGAAATCAAATTAAGTTATCTTTTTTAGACTGAGTTGAAGGCTTCACTTTCTGACCAATAGAACTAAGGGGATAACAATACCAAATCCACTAGTCTTTCATGCTCTTTACCTTTTCATACATAGTAGTAGAGGTAGAGTAATTTTTGGGTTCTGATTTTGGAAGAAAAGTGATGGAAGTGATTTTAAGTTGATGGTGGGATTGATTGGATATGGGCAAAAAAGTGAAGGAGAATGTCGAGGACCATCGAAACCACAATTATTTGATGGTTCGAGGGAGGATCGGCGTTGCAGCAAGAGAGAGAAGTTGATCATTTTTTTAGTTGAGTTTCAACGTGAAGAAGAAGGGGATTTAGGGGGTTCTTAGTCGTTGATTTAGGATACGGATTTTGGGCCGAGTTATAAATTAGTTAGATTAGATTTGTGAGTGATTGGGCTTAAATAGGGAGTTCAATGCTCTGGGTTGCACAATTATATAAGGAAATAATATAATTCGGCCCAAAATGTGTAAAGGTTGAATAGTTTATAAGAAAATTTGATTTTTAATCATTTTCCATTTGATTAACTTAACGATGCTTCTTTCGTCTTAAATAATTTTTCATAATGTGCGTATACATATAAATTTAAACAAACGTAATTGTATTTGAAAAAAATATTATATCTATAAAACAAAATTCTTTCAGAGTTAAAAGTAAAAGTTAACATACTAATATTTAATTATTTGATGTAGTATATGTAACCTTTGTATGTATGTATGTATGTATGTGTGTGTGTATGTATATATATATAAATAAGATTCAAGAAAATAATAAGTTAAAGAAAAATTATTCTGTTTATGTGAAAATTACTGAAATTAATATGAAGAATGGAAAACGTCATTTTGGTAAAGTATTTAGGACTAAGAATAATAGAAAAACTAATTATATGAAAAGGAGAGCCAAAATTGGGTGTCAACAAAAGTCACCTTCAACAGGACAGATTGATGACAGGCCATGATGGACTGGAAACGCACAAGGGAGTTTCACAGTGAAGTCAACTTGGGAGATAATGAGGATTTGCAAGACCCTTAAAAATTTTGATCATTCTCTTTTTCACCCTCCCGTGTTTGTAATATTAACTTTTTACTTGAATTATGTTTAGAGATGTTGAATGGGTAATTTGGAAAAGTTTTAGAATTTTTGAAAAGGGTTTGGGGTCATTCTGGGATCTTGGGGAAGTGAGGGTCTGCAATATCACCATGTCATGAAGGTTTCCCTCTGTGATAATGGCGTGGAATGAAGGATAACCTCCGCGATAATAGTGTGCCAGGCCAAAGTGTAAATTTCATCCAATTTTATTTTTTTCACTTAGGGGTGAGGGACTTTTGGTCTTTTCACCCTTTCCACAACTTATAAATATAAAATTGACCGTTTTCCCTTCAGTTAAAAAGATTAAACAGTCATGTTCTCTTCTCTAACATTTAAACCAAGAAAGTTTAAGGGTTTCATAGAGAATTCATCATCCAGGTTACAAACTTCAAATTGACTTTAAATTCTTGTGTGTTTCAGGCGTGATTCTCCTCCCTAAACTTTAATTTTACATTGTGACATAGATTTGATGGATTTTCATGTGATTTAAATTATGGGCTTTGAAATTGGGTTGAGGGGTTTTAGTTGTTACTGATTGAATTACTTGTCTCGTATTTTGAATTGATTATTCATTCTTTAGATTGATGTTTTTGGGATTGAATTGATATATTATTTAAATAGTTAGAATGGTGGACATGGGTATCCTAAATTAGATGAATTCTTGCTTGGAATTGCATGAACCTCAGTACACTTTGTGAATTTAATTTTACTATAAGAAATTACATGGTTTAACTTACTTTTGAACCCTATGCATTGCATTAATGGATAAATAGATATAAAACTGGATTTGGATGGCCTTTGTTTTGAATTTACTTGGGAGCCAATGTGGATTATGTGAATTGGTTTGGCATGTTTAATTTAGCTTACAAGTATATTGGTATAACGATACCAAGTGGTAAATGCCTTAATGAATGACTCTCGGGTTAATGGTTGGAATTATGTGCAAATTATTTTAGTTGGCTTAAAGGGGGTTATGTAGCTCGTCATGAAGGTGGAGGTCCCAGGGGACCAATACTGGAAATAATGTTTGCCGTCATGGGAGTCTCTATGACCATGTGCATAGTTCACTCTTTATATGTATTTTGGAATGGTTGTGGCCGTGGATTCCCTGGCCCTTCCTCAAATTTTTTCCTGGTTCGTGCGGCCAATACGCGTTAGGACCCTTTCAGCAGAGGAGCTAAATTCGTATAGCCCGTAGATGCCCTTAGGACGGATAGAACTACATAGTCCAGGTTAATGATTTTTAAAATTTTGTGTTCATGATCCTTACCTTATCTCGATATTTTATATATGTTATATGAATATGTGTATGTGGTTTTGACTGACTTTATACATGACATTATTTAATCACCTTCCATAAGTTACATGCCAGTGCTTATCCCACTGACCATCTTAGGACGCTACATCATTTCATGATGTAGTGTTCAAAGATATTTTTGTTGCTCCTGTGCATCGTTGGGTAGATTAGCACATTCGTCGAGTTGCTATGAAGTAGTGAGCCTCTATCATTCGAAAGACATTACCATTTCATCATTCTTTCTTTATTAATTCAGTACTTTGGATTTTTTTTTGTCATAGTCAAGAGCATATCCCAACTTAGATGTTATTTTTGTTTAGAGGCTTTCGTGGACAGATGTGGGTTGGATGTTGTTTAACTCTTAGTCTTCTTCTGAGTTATTTATTCAGCTTCTTATTAATGTTTAATGGGCTTTTGCATTACTATTATTTTATGCTCATGAGGTTAGGCGATGAGGGTAGTCTCCGGTCCATGGTGGGCTTGAGATACTCTTCACGGTCAAGCCCTGGTTTGGGTCGTGACAGGAGTAAGTGGGAATGTAAGGGGGACTACAGGCACATTGGTATTTCAGTCCCTTGGGGATGAACCCCGACCACCTATGAGATTTTAGTGGTTAGATTTATGGCGAAAGGGAAAAATAGAAAGGGATGATGATAGCTTAGTAGAGGCAATTAAAGATGATAGAAAAAGCCAGAGTGATGATACACAGGGATCTAACTTGAAAATCACCCAAAGAAGGTATGAGATGAAGCGGCGACACCAGCTCAAAGAGAACATAACTCAAATGGGTGGTGGAATGAAGTGAAGAGTATAGAGTACTCTTGCACAAATCTCAGATATATGTATTACCTAGGAAACCTTTCATATTCTTTTTTATTGGGTCTATGTCCACCAATGTACAAACTGGGCCATCTTGTGTTTTTTTTATTATCTATATCTATAATATATTAAAAGTGTGAAGACCCTTAGAAAAGTGATTTGAACTTTTTGCCCTTCAATAAAAGTATTTTTTTTAGACAAAATCGTCTTTTCCCTATTTTTGTCTAATATTTAAGTGTTGAAAATTAATTCAATATATTTATGGTAAAACCTTTGCTTATTAGAAGTCATCAAAATTAATGACAATAATAAATATATTAAAAATTAAATAGTGAAGATTTTCTACTTATAACAGAATTCGTAAACTTATGGTAATATTTTGCTTGGTATTTTATTTTCCGTGACCTTTTACCAAAAAAAAAGTGTCGATTGACTTAAAAAAAGATTTTTTTTTGTCCTAAATTACTGGTAAAGAAAAAAATCTAATTAAGGTTCTTTCTAAAATTAAAAATAAAAAGACATTAACTCAAAAATAAAAAGTTCTTCTACTTATAAAAAAATTTCTAAATTTATGATAATATTTTATTTGGTGTTTTATTGTGTGTGACCTTCTACCCCAAGAAAAGGGTCGGAGGACTTAAAAAAAAGGTTTTTGTTTTTGTCCTAAATTTTTGGTAAAGAAAAAGTATCTAATTAAGGTTTTTTCTTTTAAAAAAAGAGACAGTAACTGGAAAAAAAAATGGAAAAAGATATGAGAAACATACAGTTAATAGAAAAACAGATGAAAGTAAATTTAGACAAATACATGGAAACTAAAGATATAAAATATATAAAATTTCTTAGTAAAAATATAAAAGAGTTAATAAGATTAAAACAAACAACTACAAAATATTATAATAAAATATTTAGTCAATTTTAAATGATAGATAATCTTAAAGTCTTAATCTTATATATACTTAGAGATATAGAAATTATAGATATTAAGAGAATAATATTAGAAAAAGTATTAGACTATGAAATTGAAACTATAAATTGGATAGCACAGTTATACCTGGATAATTACCCAGATGGATATTATTCAGATTAAAAGATGTTAGAATATATAAGAAAAACTAGAGAAAATCAAAATAATCTAAATGACGAAATTAATTATAGAAATCGAATTAGAAAAATAATGGAGAATCTAAAAGAAAAATTAATATGGATAGAAGAAACCTTGAAAAATTTAGGAAAAAGTACATGTAATAGTTTATATAATTTAAAAAACTCACAACGAGAAGAACAACACAAGATAATAAATAACATTGAAAATCTCGAATTAGATATACATTCCAGTACAATTAGGGTAAATTATTATACAGAAATCTGTACCTCTACAATTACTACAGGATAAATTAATAAACTACACAAATTAACGAATACATCTTACGAAAAGAATAAATCATTAAAAGAAATAGAAACCCAACTATATAGTTTATACCTAGAATACAAAAGGTTACATATTACTAACGAGGATGCTAAAACACTAGATAATTTAAAAAATGCAGAAGTAGCATACATGTTTGAATTTATGAATTTAGATTGGATTTACTTGACAATAATTAATATTGATTTTATTTAGATTGGATTTACTTGACAATAATTAATATTGATTAATTATGAGAAGACCATTTAAAAACAGAGAAGCTTTTAGAAAAATTAAAGAATCTTTAATTAGTAATTATTCAGAATATATAAGTCTAAATAAAACAAAAGAAAACCCACAAAGACTAGCCTACCTAATTACCTTAGTATCTAGTATTGAAGCAAAATTAATAATCCATTTAAAATCTAGAAGAATGAGACACATACCACCTAATTATGATAAAATCAGATTTAGGTATCCGCCAAAATACTATAAATACGGTTTAAATGAATAAAATACTAAAATACAAAAATACAAAGAACTAAAACAAATTATTTCTGAAAAACGTAAAGAATTAAAAATAAGAATAGAAAGATTAAGTTATAATATATTTGTCGGAGTTAGTAAAAACTCAATAAATGCACAAAAAGATGAAATATCAAATTTAGAATCACAAATAGATAGTTTAGAATATATATATCAACATGAACTATTTACAATAAAATGAACAAAGAAGAATTTATAATAGACGAAAAAATATATGAAAATCACGAAGGATTAAAAATAAGAATAGTATTTTCTAATCTAGGGAGAAGATATAAGAAAATAGGTGAACATTTATATTTAATGTGAGAAAAAGAAGAATTAAAATTAGAAGATAAATTGACAATTATGGTAAGAATAGAAAGGGAAAACGAAGAAATAGATAGAAAAAAGGAAATAGAAAAAATAAAACAACAAACTACAGAAGAAATACGAAAAATAGAAGAAACTAAAAATAGTAGGATTGCTGAATTAGAAAAAGAACTACAAATGTTAAAAGATCTGTATGAAAAAAGACAGAAAGAAAAAGAAGAAAAAGATAAAGAACAAAAATTATTAAACGAGATAAATCAATTTAAAGAAAAATTAGAAATAGACAATAAAGAAATAAAAGACAAGGAATTAGAAATAAATAATATAGATGTTGAAGAGACATATAATTATGATTCAGAAGATAGTGAAACATATACAGAAATATTAACAAATACAAAAAATATAGAAATCAATGAAAAACAAGAAGTAATTAATGAAGAAAATTTAGAAAATATCAATACAGAAATAAATACTCTTGATAAAAAAGAAGATCAAAATATAATACCTAGTACATCAGAAATAAGGAAACCTACATATTATAAGAATAAGTTTAAAAGATATAATCTAAAGAATGAATATGACAAATGGACACCAAAACAAATAGTTAATAAAAATTATAACTTTTTAGACTTAGATTGTGTAATAGATACAGAAAAAAAAAATACAATTATGGATAGGATATATGACAAAACAATTATTAGATAATAATATAAGTGTAATAGATGCACCAGAATATATAGAAAGAACACTAATAGGAACAGTGAAATTATGGTTTTTAAATCTAACTGAAAATAGTAAAAGAATATTAAGAACTGACCAACCCACAGAAGGAACATCATCAACAAAATTAACACCTATAGAATTATTAAAAAAATATGAAACAGCTATAAAAGACGAATTTAGTAGCATGACAACAAAAGAAGAAGAACAAAATGAAGAGAAAGATATAAATAGGAATTTAATGTTAAAATTAGCAATATGTAATATGTGTTACATAGATGAATATACTTGCGCATTTAAAGAATATTATTATAAAGGAGCATAGAATATAGAAGAAAGTAAAGAAATAAGAAAATTATATTTTAGTAAATTACCTGAACCATTTAGTTCAAAAATAATAAAAAGTTGGGATGAAACAAAAATAGTAGATACTCTAGGAGCAAGAATAAAATTTTTACAACAATGGTATAGAAACCTATGTGAAAAATACAGAGAAGAGATAAAAATGGAAAAAACATTAATAAGAAATTTAGCATGTTGCAAAGATAAAATAGCACCTCAATTTGGATGCGAAGAAAGATATTATAAGAAAAGAAAAAGGCATAAGAAATATAAGAAATACAAAAAATCAAAATATAAGTATAAGAAACCAAGAAAAAGATATTATGTAAAAAATTATAAACATAAAAGACCATATAGGAAAAAGAAATCTATAAAGGAATGTACTTGTTATAATTGCAAAAAAATAGGACATTTAGCTAGAGATTGTAAATTACCTAAAAACCCAAAAAATAAACAAATATCAGAAATAAAAATAGAAAATACAGAATATATGCAGATAGATTACATAGATTACGAATTAGAAAGAGAAGACAGTATATATGAAATTTCAGAGAATGAAACAGATAACGAAATAGATAGTGAATTAGACGAATTAAATGACTGAAGAAGATATAAAAAAATAACAAAAGAAGAATATTTAAATGACGAAGGAACAGATCAAAAAATAATATTTGATAACAATGTATTTGATGAAATAAAAGGAAAAGAGTTAGACTTAAGTATAGAAAAAATATTTAAAATACCAACAATAAAAAATATATTTACTAGAAAAAAGGAAGAATATTATGTAGTAAGCCAAAAGGAACATGTAATAGACTGTAGATATGCAAAAGGTAAAGCTAGTATACCACTAGTAACAAAAAGAATAATTAATAAAGAGATAAACGATATAAAAAGTAGAGACCCAATAAAGTATGTACACCTTGGAGGTACAGAAATATTAATAAAAGCATGTTTTAGAGAAGGAATAGATACACCAATAGAATTATATTTAGCAGATGATAGAATTATAAAACCTATAGAAAAAAGTATAATAACTGCCATAAAAGGAAATTTAATATACCAAAAATTTAAATTTATAATAAGTGCGAATTATTCAGTAGCAGTAACGGATAAAAATATAGACAAATCATTAGTATTATATTGGAAAGTATCAGGAATAGAATTAACCCCAGGAAGTAAAATATTTACAGCAAGATGTAAAAATCTATATGTATTAACAACAAAACATAAAATAGCGGGAAAAAATAAAATTAATAAAATATAAATAGAAAGCCCTTTTGAACAATTTGTAAAAATAATTGATAATAATGATTATAGTTACAGAAATATAGACATAGAAGAAGATCTAGAAATAATAAATGATAAAATAAGTACAACAAAAAGAATAGCTTATGATAAACCGGAATCATCAAGCTCATCAAAAAGAATAAGTTATGAAACAAGTTCAATGGATAATTCAAACCAATATTACATAACAGGAAAGGTAAATGAAAAAGAATATTTAATACTCTTAAATACAGGACAAGAAGAAAATTATATAGCAAAATATCTAGTAAAAAATGAGGAAATAAAAACTGACAATAATATATGCCCAGATCTACCAAGAAGTTTAATAAATACTAAAAATATAGCAGAAAAAGAAATAATAATAGGAATAAGAAAAATAAAAATAGAATTTGAAGTAAAAGAAGAAATGCAAAAAACAGACATAATATTAGGAATAAAATGGTTAGAACAAGTAAAACCATATAATATAGAACATACACAATTAACTATAACATATAACAGAGAGAAATTATTCTTAAGAAGAGCTTTAACATAAAATGAAAATATATGTATTAATGAAGATAGTAGTAGAAGGATATTACAGTAGATATTATACGCCTATGATAGACACAGGAGCAGAAGCTAATTTATGTAGATATAATTGTTTACCAGAAAGTAAATGAGATAAATTAAAAACACCAATAATAGTTAAAGGATTTAATAACGAAGGAAGTTTAATTACTTATAAAGCTAAGAATGTAAAAACACAAGTATGGGATAAAATATTAACAATAGAAGAAATCTATAATTATGAGCTAACATCAAAAGATATACCTTTAGGAATGCCGTTTTTAGATAAATTATACCCACATATAATAACTAGGACAGATTGGTGGTTTACAACACCATGTAAACAGAAAGTAAGAGCAAAAAGAGTTATTAATAAAATAAGAAAGAAAACTGATTGGATCAAAGGAAGTGAAAAAATTACACAAAAATTAGAAAATATAAAAATACTGAAGATACAATAGAACTGATCGTATTTTCAATAAATAAAAAGGAGATAACTATATTTTCAATAAATAAGATAGAAATAATTAAGAAAAAATTAGGACAATTATATAGTGAAGATCCATTAAAATGATGGGAAAAACATAAAACCATTATAAAAATTGAATTAATAGATAAAAATAGCATAATAACCCAGAAACCATTAACATATAATTTTGATGATTTAAAAGAATTTAAAATGCATATAGAAGAATTATTAGAAAAACAATATATACAAAAAAGTAATAGTAAACATAATAGCCTAACATTTATAGTAAATAAACATAGTGAACAAAAAGGAGGAAAAAGTAGAATGATTATTGATTATAGAAATTTAAATGCAAAAACAATGACTTATAATTACCCAATACCAAATAAGATATTAAAAATAAGACAAATACAAGGATATAATTATTTTAGTAAATTTGATTGTAAATCAGGATTTTACCATCTAAAGTTAGAAGAAGAATCTAAGGAATTAACCGCATTTACGGTACCACAAGGATTTTATGAATGGAATGTATTACTATTTGGATATAAAAATGCACCAGGTAGATATCAACATTTTATGGATAGTTATTTTAAACAACTACCTAATTGTATAGTATACATAGACGATATACTATTATATACAAAGACCAAAGAAGAACATTTAAAATTATTGGAACAATTTACGGATATAATAGAAAAATCGGGAATAAGTTTAAGTAAAAAGAAAGCCGAAATTATGAAAAATCAGATAGAATTTTTAGGAATACAAATAGATAAAAGTGGAGTAAAAATGCAACAACATATAGTACAAAAAATAATAAATTCAAAAGAAGAACTAGATACAAAAAAGAAATTACAATCATTTTTAGGATTAGTAAACCAAGTAAGAGAATATATACCAAAATTAGCAGAAAATTTAAAGCCCTTACAGAAAAAATTAAAAAATGATGTAGAATATAATTATAACGAAGAAGATTAAAAACAAGTTCAGAAAATAAAAATACTTTGTAAAGAATTACCAAAATTATAATTTCCAGATGAAAATAGAAAATTTATATATATAGTAGAAGCAGATGCTAGTGAATGTAGTTATGGAGGAGTACTTAAATATAAATATGAAGAAGAAAAATTAGAACACCACTGTAGATACTACTCAGGTACATTTAATGAAACAGAAATAAAATGGGAAATAAATAGAAAAGAATTATGCTCATTATATAAATGTTTATTAGCATTTGAGCCATATATTGTATATAACAAGTTTATTGTACGAACAGATAATACACAGGTACGTTGGTGGCTAACAAAGAAAATACAAAATTCAGTAACAACAAAAGAAATTCGGAGACTAGTCTTGAATATATTAAATTTTACATTTACAATTGAAGTAATTAGTACTAACAAAAATGTTATTGCAGATTACATATCAAGACAAAGCTACACAGACTGATATAATAGAAGAGGATACTCTAGAAAAGATATTCAACACCCTAACTACGCTTTCAATGAAAGTGGACAGTATGGGTAATGAAATAGAAAAGCTAAAGACTAATGAAGTTAAACTGAAGTCTGAAGCTACAAATCAGCTAACTCAGCAGTGTACAGAGCTATGTCGATCGAAAGACATTAAAATTCCAGAGCTAGAAGGAGACGTTGGGATACTCCATAAAACCCATAACATTTATCAATCTACTTCTGCAGGTACAAGCAAAGGAGTTAGGAAAAATACAAATATGAACCTAAACAAGCTATTTGATAAACCATTTATTCTAAATACACCAAAAGATCCTATGTTTATACCCCCACAAATTACCACATACCGAGAAAGTCTAAACCAAGATAAAAAGACCTACAACTATACAGCCCGAACATACATAGAAAATATTTACAAAATACAAACCTTCTTAAATACCAACCCCAGAGCTATAAACATCCAAGAACCACATACGAATTACATAACCCAGAAGCTAACCGGATACAATAAGCTAATTGCTTTGCCTAAAATCAAACCAGGTCTAGTTAAAACCTGTTACAAATATGGATTACTTAGTACCATATATACCCAAGACGGAAATGAAATATCCAGTATACCAGAGATATATGATTCATTTAACATTTTCAAAAGAATAACCAAAGGTAACCTATTTTTTATAAAATTTTATACGGCACCAGCAGAGATATTGTATGATGAAGTTAAATCACCTATACAAGTTGTAAAAATAGGAATGACTCGAGATATGATTATACCAGAAGATATTACTCAACAACCAGAAATACCTAGAATTGAGATACCAATTTTTTATGCAAATAAGAGAATTCTTGGACTATCTACGATTCTTCAAGAGTTAGCAAACACTTATCGCAATAGAAATCCTATATGGAGTTATTAGGATTCTTTAATTTTTTATTAATTAAGTAATAAATTGAAAAAAAATAGTAAAAAGACAATTTAACTAAGTTTCTTAATTTCTTTCTACGTATTTGAGGAATCATATATTTATTTATGAAGATATTTTCCATGTATTTTATGAGTCTTTAATTTAATAAAATAATAATTGAAGGAAAAAGGTGAAAAGATGATTTTTTCTAAAGAGAATATTTAACGAAAGACAAAAAGTTCAAACCAACATTTATAGACCTTTACACTTTTAATATAGTATAAATAGATATGGATATAGATATAACACAAATATCACTTATTCAAATATGATTTATTTGAGAAAAAAGAGAGAGTGTAATGAAGATGACACTCTCCGTGCTTCCTAACCCGCTTAATCAAAAAATAACGCCATCATCAACAAAAGAGAAAATGGTCAAATACCCCTCCAACCTTTACCCCAAACCCCAATTACACACTTATACTTTGAGAAGGTCCTATGACCCCCCTGAACTATTTTAAACTGAAATTATTACCCCTCCAACGCTGATATGGCAAGATAGTGTATTTTACTCTCTTTAAAAAGAGTGAGAACGAAAATATTTTATTAAAAAATTATTTTTAATATTTCTTTAAATAAATATATATAATTTTAATTATTATTTTTCTTTCTTCTTCTTCTTTTTCATTTCTTCTTCTTTCATTCTTCTTCTTCTCCAATTCTTCTTCTTCTTCAATAACATCCAAGAATGGCAATTAATTTCTTCTTCTTCTTCTTCTTCTTCTTCTTCTTCTTCTTCTTCTTCTTCTTCTTCTTCTTCTTCTTCTTCTTCTTCTTCTTCTTCTTCTTCAATGGCATCCAAGAACCCATCAATGGCAACTATTTTTTTTCTTCTTCTTCAATGGCATCCAAGAACTCATCAATGACATTTTTTTTATTCTTTTTCTTCTTCAATGGCATCCAAGAACTCGAATTACATTAGAATGTTGAATCAATTCAGATTGGAAAATAAAGTCATCAGAATTTTGAATTTTTGGGTGCCATCACTGTCGCGGCGCCATCACTGTCGCGATGTTATTTTGTGAAAATCGAATATTTTTTGGACATTAATTGTTGATTTGATTTTGATAAGATTACATATCGTGTGAATTCCATATGATTCATTATGCTATTGAAGAAGAAGAAGAAGAAGAAGAATAGAAGAAGAAGAAGAAGAAGAAGAAGAAGAGGAGAAGAAGAAGAAGAAGAAGATAATGATGATGAAGTGGCATGATGTGGAATTAATTTTTTATAGTAAAAAAATGATATATAACATGGAATTACGTGGCATGACATGTGGCAGTGCGTGTAGACCACAAATCAAAATAAAATCTGGGTATGAGTTTTTAGAGGGGTATATATTCCACTTTAAAATAGTTTGGGGGGGGTAGTAATTTTATTTTAAAATAGTTCAGGGGGGTCATAGTATAGGTGTGTAGTTGGGATTTGAGGTAAAGGTTGGGGGGGGGGGGTATTTGACTGTAATATCCGTCTTTTGAGTGGATATGTATGACTTCCAAAGTGATTGGTGTTTAAACCATGTTGTATTTCTCTAATTTCTATATTTTTTTCATGTAGAGCATTGAATAAGCTTTCCATCGATACCAATTTCATTGACATCCGACATCGGACGAGGTAGTTATGGTCGTTTTACTGAACGGTGTCGGATCGCCCAGGTTTAACGGCCGACCTGGTGGACCGTCAGGTCCCTGGTGGACAGTCAAGTGCCCCGTCAAGCCGAGTCAGTGACTTATTTTTTAGGCCATAGTGCGACGGCCAAGTTGGTGGACCGTCAAAAAGTTGACGGACCATCAAGGGGTCCGTCAGGTTGAGACAGAATGTCTCATTTCTGGCCCTTAAGTGACGGACGATCTGGTGGACCCTCAGGAGACTTGACGGACCGTCAGATCGACTATCATAGGCCCCGATCAGTGAATTTCAGCTTTTTCAAAAAAGGGCATTTTAGTCATTTCCTCCCCATGTGGTCTTATATATATATATATATCAAAGTGGAGAAGAACCACTCATTTTCCTTCTCCTTTCTCTTCCAATCTTCCAAGAATCTCCTAGAAACTAGGGTTTCTACAAGATCCAAAATCCAAATCCTCTTCTAAGAAATTCAAAGAAACTTCCATGACTTTCTCCAAGTTGTTCAAGAACTAAGTTTCCCAAGACAAAGGCATCAAGAATCTTGGCCTAAAAGTGTGAGAAGAGTTCCAAACAAGTTTCTAAATCTTCAAATCAAAATCCAAGGTATGTGGGGTTTCAACAAGAACACTCATTTCGTCCTTGTGCCTAAAGATTTACTTTCTCTTATTGATTTGCATGATTTTGCAAGTGGTTTTACACCCAAATTTCTTTATTTATGATTTATGAGATTTGAGTTGAATAAGCTTGGTATTTATGGTTATTTCACCATCATGCTTCTTAAATAGAGTATTTATTCCATGAGATGTATATTGTCATTATATATTGATGATTTCTAAGTGATTTATGATAAGTGTCAAGATTTGTGTTTTTCTATGAGAAATTTGACTATTGAATATATATATATATATATATATCGATATTTGAATTGAAAGTCAAGAATGAGTTTGATGATGTTTCCTTGAAGTTTCGGCATTTGAAATGATTTGATAAGCAAATGTACTTGATGTTGAGAAACATTGTTTGAATTTGAGTCGAGTTAGGAATCCACAGTCGTATGTGATTTACCAATGAGATATACTGTTGTTTTGGTCATCATGATAGACCCATGAGTTGATATTGATTGAGGTGGATTTCCTAACGCGTTCTGAGTTGAGTCTGGGAGGAGTATTTAGCACCGAGCGGGAAATTTGGTATTTCCCCATAACTACGCACCACCGTAGGATTGATGTTGATAGTTGTGGGCCAAAGGCCGAGTATGAGATTGTGATGATGAGATTAAGGTTGTACTCCCTGGAAAGAGTACGGCACTTCTGCCAATGTGGGGTTCTCTCCTTAGGAGGGCAAAACGTTGGACTCCATGCGGCTCACATGGTGTAGTTATGTGTTATAAGAAACTCCCACGTCCATAATGATCTAAGTACCATGAGTTACCAAGTCACTCTAAGTCATGAGTTAAAGAGTTTGAGTTGAGTTAAATGATTTACGAGATTTATGAAGCATATGTTATTACTGATGACTTCCAGAAATGATTTTTTAGATAATTCAAGAGAAGAGAGTTGTTATTGTTAGCATGCATGATTTTCTTATACATTTATGATATTATTTAAAATGATGCATCTACCCCCCCCCCACACACACAGTACATTCCCAAGTACTGACTCTCATACTCTTTTGTATTTTATATTTCCTCGTGATATAGGTTCAGGTGCTCAGTCTCAGCCGCGACAGTGATCTACGAGTACCTTCATCTACATTCCTGCAGTTGGTGAGTCCTCATGGTTCGAGGACCTATGTTCATGATTTTTGTCTTGCTAATTGATGGTTGTTTATTTTTCCGTTCAGTATGATCCAGTTGGGGATCTGTCCCAATGGCTCTTCAATCTTATATAGTAGAGGCTTTGTCAGACTAGAGTACCAGTATGTACAGAACGTTAGTCTTTTAATTGTACAGGACAGTATTACTTCGTATCTCAGTATGTTCATGTCATGATTATTCTTCCCTACTTTATTATGATTCGTGTAGCAGAGAGTTCTAAAAGTAATGATAGGCTTAGAGGGTTAGCTTGAGGCTGTGTGAGGCCTTGAGCACCGTGTGACGTCTCGAGATAAGTTCTCGGGGCGTTACATTGACCATTTTCTCTCAACAAAATAAACTTTTTGGCGGTATGCTGGAAAATCAATATTTATTTTCAAGGATGAAGGATTATATAACAACAGTTTGAGGACCAAATACGAGCGATTAATATAGTGAGGACAAAGTTACAATTTAAGGCGTAGTTAGGACCAAGTAGAGCCCAAATATAAGCTCAGGACTAGGGGTGTTCATAAATCGATTTGGATCGGTTATTGGTGAAATCATAATTAAACTAACTTAGTCGGTGTTCAAATTTCTAAAATAGGGTGTTCATGGGTCGGTTTGGATCGATTATTGGTCAAAATCATAATTAAACTAACTTAGTCGGTTTTTAGATTTCTAAAATCAAACCAACACGACAAGATAACCGTCGATTTGGTTCTTGTCAATTTGGTTTAATTTTTTCGATTTATAACTTTAGCTAATTATAAAAGTTGAAATTAAAAAACAAAATCCAATTCAATACATGAGATGTCAACCGAGTGTTGTGCCTCAATCTTGAAACTAAGATGTCTATTCAATGTATACTTAGGCAAAGCCATGAACGACACTATATGAACGTTTCTACAAAAAATATTTAGAAATTACATATAAGAGAATGATATGATAACACCCCCTACCCCACCTCCCCACCCCCCCTTCAAAAAAAATGGTGAACACATAAATTTTTTGCTCAATAGGGACCAAAAGAAAGTTCAAAACTAGTGATTATAAATAGTCCAATGAAACTCACCTGTAAAATCCAATAGGCAACAAGATAATTTTCACAATTAGTATCATTCATCATTCAAAGTTTGAAAGTCATTTAGAATCTCATAGCGTATTGCCAAGTAGATGGAGACATATGACTAAAAGTGTTATGGCTAAAGCTAAATTCATGATTAAAATTTAAAATGTAACAGATAATTATATATTTATATATATATATATATAACTTTTATCGATTCGATTTGTTTATTTTATCAGTTATTTTACAGCAAAATCAAAAGCAAACCACATAAATGTCAATTTTTAAAATTTAAAATTAAACTAAATCAAACCTTACCAAATGTTATTTTTTTAGTCGGTTTGGTTTTGTTCGTGGTTTCAAAACCAAACCGTGAACACCCCTACTCAGGACACTGTCAACCCACCTACAAAATAGTAGATATACTTAGAAAAGTAATGAATAAAAGTAAGCAATATTGATAAATTTACCTATGGTTTCTATTTTTAACCTTGAAGCTAAGAGCGTCAAATGGACGGGTTGGGTTGAGATTGAGGATATTAAATGGGTTGAGTTGGGTCATGACCCGTCCAAATTTACTTTGGGTTGAAATGGATTGAGTTGAAATAGGTTAAAATCGGATCGGGTCTTGACCCGCTTAGTCTAATAAATTTTAACATATTGATATTTACTCCTTGCAAATTCAAACTCAAGAAAATAAATTTGAATGAGGTTGGAAAGTTGGGTGGGCGGGTAGGGAGTGGGGGTGATGGTAGGGTAAGAATTTTTTTAAAAAATTTATTTTTTTAAAAAATAAAATTTATTTTTTTGGGGAAGAGTATGGGGTAGAGGTGTGGGGTAAGGGGTCGGGGTAGGATAGATGGGGTTTAGGATGGGGGTTGAGGCAAAAAAAATTTAAAAGAAATTTTATTTTATTTTAAAAAAATATTTTTTTCTTAAAAAAAAATTGAGAGCAGGTGGGGAAATGGGAATTGGGTGGGGGGGGGGGGGGTAGGAAAGGGATGTGGATTGAGGTAAGAGTTTTTTTTTAAAATTAAATTTATTTAAAAAAATTAGTTTTTTATAAAACAATATATGCTTTGGGGGGAGGGGTTGCAGGGAGTAGGGAGAGATGAGGGTTGAGGTAAGATTTATTTATTTTTTAAAAAGAAAAATTATTATCTTTTTTAAAAATATATTTTTGGGGAGGGGGGGAGGGGAAGGAGGGAAGGGTAGGATTTTGACCGTGGGATAACAAATTTTTTACAAAAAAAATAAAATAAATTAATTTTTAGGGTGGGGCTTAGGGTAGGGAGGGGGGAATGGGATGAGGTGGGGTGGGGGCACGAAGAAAAATCATAAAAAACTTTTTAAGAAATAAAATAATTTATTTAATGGAGGCGGGATGAGGGGTAAGGTTGGGGGAGGTGAGGTGGGTAATTTTGAGAGTGGGAGGACACATTGTCACTTTTTTCGGAAAAAAAACACCACATGATCATTTATAAAACAAATAACTCAAGTTTGACATTTTGCCAAAAATAGCCAGTCGATTATTTTATCTCCACATCATAGTCATTTCCTAATTTGGGTCATTTTGGCCCATGTAGTTCAAATACAGTTTATATACCATATTGATACAGTCCTTATACAATACTGATGCAGTTTCCATCTTGGGCCTTTCGGCCCTTTTCTAAAAATATTTCAGTTTTTTTACTATAAATTTTTTAACTGAAAAATATTCTATTTTTTTGGTTGTTTAAAAATAATAATTAAATATAATTGTATAAATTCGGTATAATTGTTATACAAAATATGTATCTATATAAGATATATGTATAGAAATTGTATAGCACTACCAAATATGTATATGTATAAAATATATAAAAAAATATCTAGAAAATGTATAAAAATTATATAATTATTGTATAAAATGTGTAAGAAAATTGTACGATTATTGTATAAATTGTATATCGAAACTATATAATTTTCGTATAGAATATTTATAAGATATGTATAGAAACTGTATAGAATATATATAGAAACTGTATAGAATAAGCCAACAAACTAAAATGGCTAGAAAATGGAATTTGAATTCCATGGCCAGTTTCTTGGAATTAATTTCGCTCGAGTGGCCATTTGTGTCATTTTCCCACTTTTTCCTACTTTCATTAATAAAATAATTTTTCTATTAAACAGGTTGAAGTAGAGATTGATTGGGCTCATTTGAATCCAATTTGAAAATGGGTTGGGACTTAATAGGTTGAGATTTACCCAATAATTTCCCAATAATAAATTATCTTGAACTCAATATATTAAATTTTGGATGAATGAGCGGTCCAACTCAATTTGAATTCATTTTGATACCCCTACTTGAAGCAAAGGTCACGGCTTTACTTCCTTTTAAAAGTAGGCAAAATAGCTCGGTGGACCCTTGTACTTGGTCTATTTTGTAAAATGGATACTTCTACTTAGACCTTTGTCATCTGAACCCCTCAACTCAATAAAACTCAATATTTTAAACCCCTCTGACGGTATGTGTAACACAATCGCCCCACGTCAACTGTCACGTCAATTTCCACGTCATTTTTGTGTATTACATTAATGGCATGCCCCATGTCAGCTGCCATGTCAAAAATTAAATAAAAATTAATTAAATAAGAAATTAAATATTAAAATAATTTAATTAAATAATTTTTTTTTATAAATTATAGAAAAATTTAAATAATCATGTTTTTATTTTTGCTCAAAAATTAAACATCAAATTCATTCCAAATAATTAAAAATTTTCTCCAACTAATTTAAATTTTTAACTATAACTTCATATATACAAACATAATGAATTTTTGATTTTTAAATTTGAATATCTACTCTTACTCACTTTCAATTCAAATGAAAATTTTAATCTAAAAAACTATGAAAATTTCAAATTTAAATTTTAATCCAAAAA
Organism: Capsicum pubescens; assembly: GCA_030864215.1. NCBI lineage: Eukaryota > Viridiplantae > Streptophyta > Magnoliopsida > Solanales > Solanaceae > Capsicum > Capsicum pubescens. The sequence goes on from CM061541.1 coordinate 123,315,281, forward strand.
AATTATGAAAAGATTTGAATTGAGAGGAAAAAATTTAAAAGTAAATTAAAAGCTTTTTTTTAGGGGGGATGGTGCTGAGGAATAGGGGTTGGGGTTGGCTGCTGTGAAGGAAAGGGTTGGAGAGGGCTGTAGGTGGGGTGAGGGCTGGTGCGTTGGGGGTGGAGGGTGGCTGATGTGTTGGGGGTAGGGGTGGATGGTGCAAAGGAAGGTGGTGCTGCGGAAGGTGGCTGGGGGTGGGGAACTGGGTGATGGATACTGGACGATGAGGGGAGGGGTATTGGATGGGGGTGAGGGGGTGGGGTATTAGACGGGGGTGAGGGGGTGGGGTGTTGGATGGATGTGGGGGGTGGGGTGGAAGTGCTTGACGGAAGGGGGTGAGGGGGTGCTGGACAGGGAGAGGGGTTAGGGATGGGCCTTTTTTATTTTTTACTTTTAATTTTTTTTATTTTTAAATTTTTAAAAATATTTTTAAATTTAAAAAGATGTAGTTGGGGGGGCTTTTTTAAAAATTATTTTAATATAAAATTAACCAAAAAATGACCCTCACTCGCACCCTAGGCGCATGCCCGCACGCGTTTCGTCCTACTCAACCATTTTAATGCCACATAGGTCTGATCAACGGCCAAAGTATTTAAAATATTGAGTTTTATTAAGTTGAGGGGTTCAGATGACAAAGGTCTAAGTAAAAGTATCTACTTTATAAAACAGACCAAGTACAAGGATCCACCGAGTTATTTTTCCTTAAAAGTAAAAAAGAAAAGAATTAGACTTCGAAGGGTAAAAGGTGATAGAGGAATAACCTAAAGAGATGAAGACGAAGAGAAACAAGATAACAAGCAAATGCAATAAAGTAAGATAGATAGCTTGACATACGAGATTACAAGAAATAGGAACCAAACCGTGTATCAAACTATAAGACCCCTAAGACCCGCAATAACAACACCAAACTCTTACGGTGACCGCTAAGGAAATCAACTCCGCCTTATAACCACCGTTTCTAAGCAAGGATCAATAATGGCTTTTCCAAGCCCTACACTACTTGGCTTTTTCAAGCCCTACACTACACTCTCAAAGAGAGAAGAAAAAAGTCTTTCAATGACTCTCAAATATCCATAATCAACTAAAGAGCAAATGACCTAATAGAAGACTATTTATAGGCTAACTTATTACATAGCAAAATGGCCAAAATACCCTTAATGAAAGGGATGGTCATGGAGTGTCTTTCCAACAAGTGCAATCCCCAAAATACCCTTAATGAAGGGTGCTTCTTCAATGCTCCAAAACCAAGGGGTCATGCTTTAACACTTATGGACTCGGGTTGGCATCAAAGGTAAGCCCCCATGCAATATTCCACAGACGGGTTTGCTTTATGTTATGCTCAAAACGGGTCCTCCATGCATGTTCTTGTGTCCTCGAGGTGACCAAGTCTTGAGTCTTTATGCATTGGCCTCCAATGATATCTTCAAAAGCATAGATGTCATATGGCTTGTATCATCCTCCCCTTCTTGAAAAGGATTCGACCTCGAATCCATATCTTGCAAAACTAAAGAAAGGACAAACAAGAACAACTTCCTCATAGCATGAGGGTTAGGGTTAGTACAACAAATAACTTCATCATGCCAAGGTGGTATATACTTGAGATATAAGCATGAATCCTTTGTCTTAGTCATGAAATCTTAGTAACAATGTTACAAAGGAAATAGCTATGACAAGTATCAAGAGATAAAGAAACTACAAAGGTCTTAATGGTATTACTAAGTCCAAAAGGTAAGGCTACCCTTTTCTTAGGAACCATAAAGCACAATTGTTTCATTACCTCTTCAAGTGGCCTCATCAAATGTGGTGCCACGATTGGTATCAACGTCCACCAATACCATATAGCCTTATCAATCAAACAAGTGGACTAACCAATAAGACCCTACCTCTACTTAATGCAAACTCGAAACTAGTATGGATGTCATCATAGGCAAAGAGGTAGTTATAGGAAATAATCAAGTATAAAGACATGCACGGGTGAAGACAAACCATTTAAACACATACATGATCTTTCCTTCAAACAAATAGACAACTTGGCATCCATAAGTTAGAATTCATGCAACTTAAGAACAAGTGTGTCAAAAAAGGATGCACATTTAGAAGCATTACCCCAAGGAGACAATGACACTTTTGCTCTCGGGTTTTCAAGAATGACAATATGTTTGTCATGTAAACCAAGCAACAAGTTGGGTGCACCAATATCACTATTTCCATATTTGGCACCGGGGTCAAATGGAAAGAGTAGTCATAGACACGGGTCTAGACAACACTCTCTTTCCCCATAGGCTTCACCCAAACTACAAGATATACTCTCTACAATAGCATATATATCATTAAAAACAAATAAAGAGTGGAGAAAGGTATCACTCAAGTCAACTTCAACTAAGGTGTCCTCATGTATGTACTCACTACTAGTTTCAATATCATCACCATGAGTACTCTCAACAATAAGGTCACACATAGTAGAAGAAGTAATTTCCAAACAATGGACACCTTCCTTTTCTATGGAAGTACCCTTAAATGGACACATACCACCACTAAAGTCCAAGGAATTATTACTTAAGTCTTCACAAGAAGCAAGCAATTCATCCCCATAGTCATCAAACATGGGTAGGGTGTCATATAAAGGATCACACCACAATCAATTTTCAAGGAACAATCACTTATTGGGTTTCTTAAGAATTCAAGAAAGTCAAAAATTATCATCACCCAATTGATCATTCCTTTCCAAGACCTCACATTCCCTTCCCTTAAGAGTACTCTCATCTTCCAAAAAGAGATTTCCATCTTTAGGAGGAATGTTGTCACACGATAGTGGGTTGGCATATAGGCTATAGCTTTCAGGACAAGCTATACCTCCAACTTCATTCTCACCACTAGGTTCATTAGGAGTGAACTCATTATCTTCAAACAAGATATTGTCCTTAGAGAGAGAAGGATCTATCCATGAAGAGGATATAGAACATAAAAATCCATTCTCTAAAAGATCATTATCAATTATCAAAGATGTTTCAAGCACATAATTATCCTTTTGAGCAAAACCGAGAGTAGAACATTCACTAAAGGTCATACTAAAGGGGTCACTCCTATTTATTTGATCAACATTTTCAATATCATCACTCACTTGAGATCCATTAAACACATCACATATATCCTCAAGTGGTGGAAAATTTTTGCACATAAGTTGATCAACACAATTCCCACAAGATGATGTACTGTCATTCAACACATTGGCTCCAACACTAGGTGGACATAAATTGATCTTACAAGAAGAGTCAATTTGGTCATCAATAGGATCAACTAGTGTATCCACATTCACAACATGTACATCATCATCAAGGGAAAAAGAATCAATAGATGATGTATTATTATTCAACACAATGGCTTCAACACTAGGTGGACTTAAATTGATCTTACAAGAAGAGTCAATTCGGTCATCAGTAGGATCAACTAGTGTATCCACACTCACAATAAGTACATCATAAACAAGACACAAAGAATCAATAAAATCATAAATTAGTAAGTTTCTACTCATACTTAATGGGCTACTAGCCACACAATTATCATTCGTATGCACAAAAGTGTAAGAGTTAGCTATTTTACCTTGAAGTTCTTGAGTAGATTCTTCTTTTCCGTGGTGTGAAGGTTTCTCACATGCTTCGGCAGCAACTTCTCCTTGGCCTTGTGCTTCTCCCCTTTCCATGTTAGTACTTACACAAATGTCCTTAGAAATAGAAGGACAAACATAGTTAGCATGGTTTGGTGGAAACCCACCACTTCACTCCACACAACCTCTCTTTTTTCCACTCTTGGATTGCCACCTGGCACACCTTACTTCTCTCAATTTTTTATCTCTCATAATCATTCGGCTTGGAGTAAGTGATCATATCTCCTTGCAGTTTGGGAAGAATTGAGGTAAATAGATAATTTTCCCAACGTTTCTCTACAACCTTAGGCCAATTTAGCATATTTGGAACTCTATGTTGTGCAAAGCAATAGGTACCCAAGCATACATGACCTAGTATTAAGGGAAAGATATCGCACCACACCTCCTCATAGTATTCAAATTAGGTGAAGACAATCCTCACTCTCTCGGTAACCTTATACCCATCTAAGGAATATGGAACAAGTAAAGGTTCTTGAAACAACCCCAAATAGTCAACCATGGGTGGCATTATGTAGTTCTTATGGCACCAATCATCTAGCACAAGGAGGCAGCCCGGTACCCCATAAATGCTTACCTTTTCGGAGTGAACACTTCTCCTAGGATCAATATTGTAGAGTTTGGGACAACCCATGGGCACATGAGTACCCTTGGTCTTGGAGATGTATTCTCTTTTTTTCTCATAGGATAACCTATACTATAGCTAGTATACCCATTCACACCACTTCGACCTTGATAAGATGTACTACAAGGTGAAAAATATGAATCTTCATGCTCCACACATGCACTCTCACCATAGATCTCATAAGCTTTGCGAAGGAAGAGATTATACCTTACACTAATTCTAGGTTCGGAGTGGGAAGTGTAAGACTTCTTACATGCACCAACTTTATCATAAGAACCATCACAAGGCCCTACATCATCTCCATATTCACCATAAGCACTAGGAACTTCATTCACCTTTTTTGTCCATCAAAACCAAAACTCTCAATTCTGCCCATGTCTTGATCATGGCTATATTCATAGCCCCCATAATCTCCAACATCATCGTAGCCATAAAATCCCTCACTATAATCATAGTCTCTCATGTTGTAGTCACAATAGTAAGAGGCTACCAAGATATGTTCCCCTTATATCACCTTGTACCTACAAAATGAACAAATAAGATTAGTAGTAAAAGCTCCCCACCAACACTCGTATACACTCACCTTTGTGATCCTCATAATTGGAGCGGCGAATATTGAAAGTTGCTTATACTCCGATAGTCAATAAGGTGTCAATCACTACTTAGCGGCCGAAATAGATTCTTGTTTGATCGACTCAAGACACAAAATAAAATCTACTTACGAACTTGAAACAAAGAAATTCAACTAATCAAAATAAGAAAAGCACACAAAGAATGAAAACACGAAGAAAACAGACTCAAATAACTAATTCACAACTAAGTAGGTGATTACTAGTTGTTAATTAGTTCTAGAATCAAGTAATGAAACTAAAGAAACAAAGAAATGAAACTTAGAACCTAAATTTGAGCTTCAAGGTATTTTGGAAGTTGATGATGTTTCACTTTGATGACGTGGCAACCTTGGTCAAAATTGGTCAACGATTTGGAGTTAACTTGTTTCCAATTTAAAATTCAACAATCTTCTTCTTGATAATGTGGTAATAGGGTTTGGTGAAGAAAACACAAAGAATGGATCCCTTTTCAAGCTCAAAAGAGTTTGAATTTGTTGTGGTCCCCCCTTGTACTTTCCCTTGTCCTCTTCTTTGAGAATATTCCCTTTTTGATGCTTTTGGACTCTTTCTTCCTTTGGAAGACTTGGAACATGCTTGAAATATTTTTTGTACAAATAAGGACCACACTCTCTTTCTTTTTCTTTTTGGATCAAACCACCACTTTTTGAATGTTCTTCTTCAACAACATATGAAGAACATGAAGAACACCAAGAACATTAAAAAATGGAACCTAACCCAAATGAACTCCAAATTGAATGATTTTTGAATATTCAAGCACACTTTGAATTCCCAAACACCAATATCACATTTTCAAGCCACAAATCTCACAAAAACCCTTCCAATTTCGAGATCCACCTTTCAAGTTTCTTCAACTTCAAGTTCAACAATGGTGGATGGCTCAAAACAATCCGAAAATAGCTCAAATTCAAGATCTAGACTCCTATAGTGTTAGAGAACACAAATCTAACACTAAAAACACAAGAAAAACACAAAATCAAAAACTCAAATTTTGACCTAGGGTAAAAAATAGAAATAGTACTTTTTTAGGATTTTTGATTTTTGACACTTATTTTTTTGTGATTTTTCAATTTCTAGACTCTAATAGTGTTAGGGAACAAGAATCTAACACTAGAAACACCAAAAGACACAAAAATCTAGGACCTAAAATTTTGGCCTAGGGATAAAAACGGGATAACAATTTTTTTTTTGCAATTTTCAGATTTGACACTTCTTTTTTTGTTAATTTTTTAGATAACAATCCCAAGATTGATTTTATTGGAATAAAATCAAACCTTGCTCTTGATACCAAATGATAGAGGAATGACCTAAAGAGATGAAGACTAAGAGAAATAAGATAACAAACAAATGCAATAAAGTAAGATAGAGAGCTTGACATACGAGATTACAAGAAATAGGAACTAAACCATGTATCAAACGATAAGACCCCTAAGACCCGCAATAACAATACCAAACTGTTACAGTGACCGCTAAGGGAATCAACTCCGCCTTACAACCACCATTTCTAAGCAAGGATCAATAATGGCTTTTCCAATCCTTACACTACTTGGCATTTCTAAGCCCTACACTACACTCTCAAGGAGAGAAGAAAAAAGTCTTTCAATGACTCTCAAATATCCATAATCAACTAAAGAGCAAATGACCTAATAGAAGACTATTTATAGGCTAGCTTATTACATAGCAAAATGGCCAAAATACCCTTACAGGTTGTTTGGATGATGGTTTGTCATGGTTTCATAATGTATGGTATAGTATAGTATGGTATGGTACAATATGGTATGGTACAATACTATGTTTCGATAGACTGTATCGTTCACTATTGTTTAATAATAATTTTTTTTGTTTGGTTTGGTTTGTGGGTAAAAATTATAACATATTAAGGTTGTAAATAATATGGGATAAAGGGTAAAATAGGAATATAAAATATTATATGAGGGCATAGTTGGAAAAATAAATAAGAAAACCATGCAAAACCACCAAATCGGTGGTTCAAAAAATTGGCCTATTCCATGGCTCCCAAACCATGAAAGGTTACCATACCATACCATGCCTTTTAAAAAACCATCAAAACAAACATGGTACCCATACCATACCATACGATAGAAAACCACCATCCAAACAACCTGTTAATAGAAGGGGTGGTCATGGAGTGTCTTTCCAACAAGTGCAATCCCCAAAATACCCTTAATAAAGGGTGCTTCTTCAATGCTCTAAAATCAAGGGGTCATGCTTCAACACTTGTGGACTCGGGTTAGCATCAAAGGTAAGCCCCCACACAATCTTCCACAGACGGGTTTGCTTTATGTCATGCTCAAAATGGGTCCTCCATGCATGTTCTTGTGTCCTCGAGGTGACCAAGTCTTGAGTCTTTATGCATTGGCCTCCAATGATGTCTTTAAAACCATAGATGGCCATTTGACTTGTATCAAAAGGTCCAACCAAACTCAAATGTAGATTTAGGTTATATAGATAATCTACTAGTTTCTTTTTTAGTGATTTCATTGTTTAACAAAAAAAGAATTAAGGACGAGGAAAAGAGAAATGAGAAAGGGATTACAAAATGAAAATCAAACCTTATCAAGAAGGTAAAAGTTCAGATAATTAACTAATTAAGCAAAAGTCTTGATTTCATTAATCAATATAGGAGTAGTAGTATAGAAGATTTTCGAGTTAAATCAAAAAGTTATAATTACTCTATAATTTTATCGGTATCCTGTGAAGGCACGCGAGCCCATTGCCCATTAATTTTCGAATTGAAAAAATTACAGAAAGTAACATACTTAAGACTATAATTACAATAAATAGCAACACTTTTGTAAAATTACAGTTTATAGCAAGAGTAACATTATTTTACTCATTAACTAGGCAATGCATGTTTTACTCTCACTACTTTGCATTTTTTTTATTTTCACTCCACTATTTCAACTCCCTCAACTATAGTCATATCTTTTACCCCTTTTTTCATCTTATTTTTTTTATCATTTTTTTTTATTTTCACTTAATTTATCTCTTCTATTTCTCTTCTTTTATTCCTTTTTCATTTTTTTTAACTTTTTGTTTTTTCCCCTTTTTCATATTTGAAGATAATTATCTACATGATCTTCAAGATTTCAAAATAAAACATCATTACTGTCTTTCATTCTCATATATCTCTACCTTTTTTTCTTGTTAGTTTTTTTCCATCTTATTTTTTTATTTTATTTTTTATTTTGATTTCTTTTTCTTTTTCATTTTTTTCTTTCCACTTTATTTTCTCTCTTCTATTTCCTTTTTTTTCCTTTTCTGTTTTCTTTTTTTTCCTTTCTCATATCTTTTTTTTCTTTTTCTATTTTTGTTTTCTTCTTCTTTTTTCTATTTTATTTTGTTTATTTTTTTTTCTTTTATTTTTACACTTCTATTTCTCTTTCTTCCTTTTTTTCTTTTTCACTTTTTTTTTTGTTTTTTTCCTTTTTTTACTCTTTTATCTCTAACTTTTATTTTGAAAAAATAAATATGTATATCACATACACATATTAAAAAAATATACAAAATACATAGCCATACAGATCTGGATATATATTTACAGTACAAAACATACATATGTATTTATGAAATACATATCATATTCCTATTAAATAGTAACAAACATAACTATACTATATATCTTCATATGTATTTGCGAAATACAAAGGAGACTCATATAAAATAAGAATATACATATGGATCAGGTATGTATTCTGTAAATACATCTATATGTATTTTATACGGTGTTAAATTTGTCTTTGAACTATATAAACTATGTCATTTTAGAGGATAACATATGTACTTATTTGTTTTCTTTTACTGTTTAAGATATGTATTATATTTTTTTTTTATTACCTATATGTATATGTATATAATTGTCATTTTTGTTATAAAGATTTTGTGTTCTATATGTCTATATATATATGTGAGTCAGATATGTATTTCTGTAAATACATATGTAGATATATATGTATGTTTTTTACCGTAAATACATATGCAGATCTGTATGTCTATTTATGTTGTATATTTTTTAAATATGTATATATGATATAGATATTTTTCTTTTAAAAATAAAAGATAGAGATAGAAGAGTAAGAAAAAGAAAAAATAGAAAAAAATAAAAACGAAAAATAAAAATTCAAAAAAAAAGAGAAAAAGGAAAAAAAGAAGAAGAAAGAAAATAGAAACTAGAAATAGAAATGTAAAAACAAAAGCGAAAAAACAATTAAAAAAGAAGAAGAAGAAAACGAAAAAAATATGAGAAAAGGAAAAAAAAGAAGAAAAAAATAAATAAAAAAATGAAAAAGGAAAAAAAGAAGAAGTAGAAGAGAGAAAATAAAGTAAAAAAAAAAGAAATTAAAATAAAAAAAATGAAAAAACTAACAAGAAAAAATAGTTAGAGATATAAGAGAATGACATTTGAAATTTTGAAGATCATGAAAATAATAATATTCATATATTAGTTTGTTTTTGAAAAGGAATCTAAATCTTGTTGTATATGTATTTTTATAACAATAGTTTACTTAAATACAAAATACAATTTACTATTTTTCGTAATTATAAAATTGTTGCTATAAAAGTTACAATTAAGGCTCTATAGTAGGAAATATTAATTAAGGGTCACAAAAAAGTTTCAAAACTAAAAAAGAGTGACACACGTCTTAAATATTGAGTAGAGGTGACAATTTTAAGATTAGTGTTAATGACACTAATTTTAAAATTCTCAAGTTTTATTATTTACAAAGAGATCCCTACCCCATATTTACACAAAGATCCCTACACCATCACAACCACTCCTCCACATCCTTTCTGTTGCCGCCCGCCACCGTCACTTCCTCTTCTTCCACTATCACTATTACTACCATTGTCACATCTTCTAGATTCACCATTATTTTCTTCCTCTACATAACTATCGCCTATTTTTCTTCTTTCTTCTCTGCCACCGTCGCTATCAACGCCACAACAAATGTTATCTTCTTATTCGACGTCACCACCAGTACCACCACCTCCATTTTTACAATAAATATCACTTTTTCGTGAGCTCCTCCTCCAATCAGATTTTTTTTTCAGAAATTAAGTAAATATCGAAGTTGCTGCAGCAACAGTCGAAGTTGTTGCATCAACTTCGATAGTTGTAACACAACAACTCTCGTAGTTGCTGAAGCAACTCTCATAGTTGCTGAATTCGCTAAATTATTTCTTCATTCATTTTTAAAAAAAAAATAAAAATTTCTTTTCAAATTTTTTAATATTTTTTTAAAAATAGTCCATGAAAATTAAAAAAGAAAGAACGAAATGAAAAGAGAAAGAAAAAGAAGAAGAGAAGATGGAAGAAGAGAAGATGAAAGAAGAGAAAAATTTAGAGAGAGAAAAAAATAAGAAGAAGAAGATGGGAAACAAGAAAGATTGAAACATAAGAAAAAGCGAAACTCAAAAATTTAAAATTTGGAAATGGAGGACTTTTTAAAAAATTTAAAAGTTTTTAAAAATTATATTTTACACTTCAAATAATTTAATCACAATTTAAATAAAATTTTGACCTTAACTGATCAAAGTTATCACCATTTTTAATTTAAAGACTTTTTTATCACCTTCGTTGCTATTTGTCAAATTTTCCCTTTCAAATTTCGGATGGACTTGGTCTTTGGTCCTCAGTCCTCACTATCTGCCATTTCTAATCCGCGTTTTCCGTTACTTCTATTCTTCATCTATATGCCCCTTAAAGCTCCTTCGTCAAAACTCACATCATTTGAGAACACCTCTTCTTCTTTTCCCTCCTCTAAAACACCATGAAAGCATCTTCCATTGCACCACTTCTATGGCCATTCTTTCTCCAAAAACTCACCTGTTCTTTTTTTTAGTTTTCATTTCCCTTTGTTTTCCACCCATTTCTTCACTTTCCACTCTTGCTATTTCCAGAACTTCTAATCACACATTGGTTTGTGCATTGATTTCCTCTTCCTCATTTCCTCGAGAATCGTCCCTCAATTGTACTAGCTTTCCTCAGGGAATTCAAATCCCTTTGAATCCTTCTGTTCCTTTCAGTGGGATGGTGGGTGGAAATGGTTTCGTTTGCGGGTTAACCTCATCTGATCCTACAGTCATGGTGTGTTGGAGGTTCTCAAACAATGGCACCGACTTGACTTACAAAAGGATTTATGTTGGTCCATTGCTCACAAATCTTGATTCTGGGAATTCCCAAATTTGTGGAATTGTCAATGGAACCAATAGGCTTCAGTGTTGGCAGTGGCATGAATTCAGTTCATCAAACAGAAGCTTGATCACTTCAAATCTTGCTGTCGGACAAGATTTTGTTTGTGGGTTGTTGCGACTTGGTCAAATCCAATGCCTGGGAAGCTTCAGGGATGTCGTTGACGCTGTCCCCTCAGGGAATTACAGTGAAATTGCGGCTGGTTCTCAATATGCTTGTGCCATTTCCAGGAATGGTAGCTTGGCTTGCTGGGGAAAAGTGGTAGGTGAAAAGCCTATTGACCGATTCAAATCTCTTGCTTTAGGTGATACCAGGAGTTGTGCTTTGAGGATTAATGGGACAGTGGTTTGCTGGGGAGAAAATGGTTTTACTATCCCTTCATCTTTGAGTGACACATTTTTTGAAACGTTAGAAGCCAAACAGGATATTTTCTGTGGCATTGTGACCTCTAATTTTTCCTTGTTCTGTTGGGGGAATGATATTTTCAATTCAAATCCAGCAGTGTTTAATGGTTTAGAAGTAGTTCCGGGACCCTGTACCACTTCATGTCCTTGTTCACGTTTACCGAACTATGATAGGTTTTGTGGTCAAGAACTAATGATATGTCAACATTGTGTTCCAGAATTTGGTGAGAATCCACCAATTGTTAACGGGTCAGGTCCTTCACCTCCACCATTATTCCCACAGCCAACGCCATCTCAGTGGACTGGAAGCAGTGATCCATGGAATAGGAGAAATGTGGCATTTCTAGTGGTAGGTTGTGTTGGGTCCTTCATGATTTTGAGTGTCCTTGTTATCTTGTTTCTCAAGTGTTGCAAGATTAGAGGATGCAGAGTACACGACTCTGGACGACTTGATGAGGTCGGGACACCTCCCCAGCAAGGCAGCCAGACATCTCAAGTTCAAGATCAAGTGGGTCCTCAGCTACCAGTCTTGGAAAAAAGACTTAATCAATTGATTAGCATGGGAAATGGGGGTCACTTGCAAGAATTTTCCTTGCAAGTGTTACTTCAAGTGACGAATAACTTCTCTGAGGAGCACAAAATTGGGACTGGAAGTTTTGGTTCTGTTTATCATGCTACGTTGGAAGATGGCCGCGAAGTAGCCATAAAAAGGGCAGAAGCTTCAGCCTCATCTTCCTATGCTGGTGGTTCAAAGTATAGACAAGAGGACAAGGACAGTGCATTCCTCAACGAGCTAGAGTTCTTGTCACGCCTCAATCACAAGAATCTTGTTAGGCTATTAGGTTATTGTGAAGACAAGAATGAACGCGTCCTAGTTTTTGAGTACATGAACAATGGCACTCTCCATGACCACCTCCACAGGCTTGAGAACACACCATTAACATCTTGGACTGCTAGGATCAAGGTGGCATTGAACGCGGCCCGTGGCGTCGAGTACCTCCACGAGTACGCCGTGCCAACAGTCATCCACCGAGACATCAAGTCTTCCAACATATTGCTCGACACAAATGGTAATGCCAAGGTGTCCGACTTCGGTCTGTCCCTATTGGGGCCACAAGACGATGAAACACACCTTTCTTTGCGGGCGGCTGGCACGGTGGGTTACATGGACCCCGAGTACTACAGATTGCAACAATTGACAACAAAAAGTGATGTGTACAGTTTTGGAGTAACGATGCTAGAGTTGTTGTCAGGGTACAAGGCAATTCACAAGAATGAGAATGGTGTGCCAAGGAATGTGGTTGATTTTGTTGTGCCATACATAGTACAAGATGAGATTCATAGGGTGCTGGATCGTAGAGTTCCTCCACCAACACCATTTGAGATTGAGGCAGTGTCATATGTAGGTTATCTTGCAGCGGATTGTACCACGTTAGAAGGTAGAGATCGACCAACAATGACTGAAATTGTAAATAACCTAGAAAGAGCCTTTCAAGCTTGTTTGGCCACTCCAAATTTCTCTCGGTCCAACACAGATTCATCAACATAGTCATTATTGTTTGGCTTGTCTATATTGTAATTACAACATTTTCCCTCAGTTTTCATATTTACATTTAATCATCTTCTCATACGTACCAGCCCATTTCTTTTCTAAATGTATCCTTGTTTACTATGTTGGTTTTAATTTGTGTCACTTCTAGCTTATTGAGAATTTTTTTCTGAACAACTATTTAAACGAAGTTCGATAATTAGATTAATTCATTAGAATTTTGATCTTGAGCGACTACTGTGGCCCCATTTGGCCATAAAAATTATTTTTTTCGGAGTTGGAGTTGGAGATGAAGTTGGAGTTGGAGTGTATTTGGCCATGAATATAAATTAAATTTGTTTTTGTTATTTTCACTTTTCCAAATAATTTTCTGAAATTAGAGTTGGAAAATTAATGGCCAAATGCAGCGTGTTTTCACTTTTTTCACTAAAGTGAAATAGTTTTTTGGAAAAAAATAAAAAAATTCTATGGCCAAACGGCTACTAAAAGTAGGGGTGTCCATATGTCGGGTTGGTTTGGTTTTCTATTGAAAAAAAACCAAACCAATTATGTCGGTTTACTAAAATTATAAACCAAATCAAACCAACATAAAATCATTTTTTCGGTTTAGGTTTTAGTCGGTTCTTTCATTTTTTTTATGATCTTTATTTTTTACAATTATATTGTGATTGAAGTTTAGATCAAGTATATTTTCACTCATGTGCTAATGAAAAACCACAATTATGAAAACTCTCTTGAAACTAAAAAGTAAGATGAAGAGTGAAAAATTTAGGTTTTAAGTTTATATTGGATTTTTGATCATTTTATTAGCAATTAATGGATAAATATTACAACTTAAAGGCCCAAATATGAATATATATATATATATACACACACACACACATCTACTTTCTAAATATTAAAAATTAATAAAACTAATTGAAAAAGTAGATTATAATTAATTTTTTATGTATAAAAAGTTAAATTATATATATATATATATATATATATATATATATATATATATATATATATATATATATATATATATATATATATATATATATATATATATATATATACATACATATATATATATACACACACACACACATCTACTTTCTAAATATTGAAAATTAATAAAACTAATTGAAAAAGTAGATTATAATTAATATTTTATGAATAAAAAGTTGAATTATATATATATATATATATATATATATATATTATGTCGGTTTGATTTAGGTTTGGTTTGACTTTTTTTTGGTTAACACCAAACCAAATCAAGAATGGTCCGTTTTTTTTTTCAAACGCCAAACTAACCAAACCAAACCATAAGTCGGTTATTTTTCTCGGTTTGGTTTGACTTGACGGTTTGGTTTGTACACCCCTAACTAAAAGTAATGTAGTTGTAGTTTTGTTGGGTGAAAATCATTTTGCTCCCCAACTTCATCTTAAAATCAAACTCCTTAACTTTGAACAATAATCATATTTCTCCTTTATCCTAATTGAATTTTAAAATGTCTATTATATCCTCTCATCATCAACTTTATTTTTACTTCTTTATAATCATCATATTTTCATTTTTTAAAAATCCGTGTACCCAATTTTTCATAAAAACATGAACATTATCTTATGAACATAAAAAGTGAGAAATACTAATTAAGTATATAAGCTAAGAGAAAAGACATAAAAAAAGTCACCCCTAAAGTTGTCTGACTTTTGCAAAAAGACACCTAAACTATACGGGCGACTTATTACCCCACAAAACTAGCTAAGACCATTAAGAATAACACTTTTTTCAGCCAACACCAGTTAAACCACAAATGTGTAAATTACGTGCCAATCAACATTTGACACGTGTCAAATTAATTTTAATCATTTTTTTTTAGAAACTATAGCCATATATTTTTAAATAATTTCTTTTCTTCCTTTCTTCTTCACATTTTCTATTGAAAGTTCCTTGCCATGGTCATCCAACTCCGCCATTGCCGCTGCAACATTCACCAATTCCACCGTAAAGTGACCAAATAGTTTTCGAACTACCACTAACTAGTTTATGAATATTGAATCCATCTATATCGAAATCTAAATATTCAAACTACCACTAAATAATTAGAATATAAATACTCAAATTACCACTACATTAAAATTTGAAATTTGAATCAGTATCTTTTCCAACAAAAAATTAATTTTTCATATTGGGTATATTATCGAAAAATACCTTTTCGCCAGAAAAAGTGGTGGCTAGCATACCATCTCTTTTTTACCCTTTTTTAATCTCTTTATCATTTTTATTGAAAAATAAACATCGACCACGATAATATCCACCACCATCACATTAACGAAGAAGAAGAGAAAGGGGAAAATAAAACTCCATTGATGAAGAAGAAACGAAGAAGAATGAGAAACAAAAGAAAAAACAGAAAAGGAAGGAAAAATATTGTAAAATAGAGAAAAGAAAAAAGTGGAAACATTTTTTATTACACATGGCATTTTTTAATTTGCTGGTGCAATAATCCCCCCCCCCCCACGCGCCTTCTCTTGCATATTAAAAAAAAAGGCCGAAAATAAGTCAAAAGGAGTTATTTTTAATGGTCTTAACAAGTTTCGTGGGGTAATAGATCGCCCGTATAGTTTAGGTGTCTTTTTGCGAAAGTCGGACAACTTCACGGGTGACTTTATATCTTTTCTCTATAAGCTAATGATTGACTATAATGAAGTAAGTTAACATAATAAGGAAATTAGTTTTATTAATAATAATTAAAACTCTAATATTTATTTTACATGTGAAAATAATTAGTAATATTAACTTTATAAACATATTTCAATGCAGAAATATAAAATAGTGAATAAAATTAAGGTCGAATTTTTAAAGATTATATTTATTTAGATAAATTATAATTTATGTAATAATCTATTAATGACAATCCCATCTTATTTATTTATAATATAGTTTCTTATCACTTGTCTCTCATACTAAAAATAATTATTTTAATTTATTTGTTCAATTTATGAAATCAAGAGAAGTGTATTATGTTTTTCTTATCCTTAGTATCAAATAGCTACATAAAGTAGTAGTATAGACAAATTTAAAATTTTAAACTATCATTAATAAGGTTAATTCAATAAAATGCACCTATATATAAAAATTTCTTAAGGATTGTATCATGTCAACAAAAGTCACGTAACATGAAACGAATGTAGTAAGAGAGTGGTGAAACACAAAAATATATACACACATGCATGTACATACATATTTACAACTTAAGGGTGGCTTGGTTGGGAACAAGTTATTCCGGGATTACTTATTCAAATAAGTTGTACCAATATGTATATGTGATAACTTATCTCATCACTATAGTATAAATGGTGGGATAAATAATTTTGAAACTAACTAATACTGCTAACGAAATGCAGGATAAAATAATAATGAATTTTGAACTCAAATTATTATAATTGCACCTCACACCAAATGACTCTCTAATACATATAATATTGAAATAACGATCTTAGAAAATAACATTAAATTTTATGACAAATTTATAA
The DNA here is from genome assembly GCA_030864215.1 of Capsicum pubescens. Lineage (NCBI taxonomy): Eukaryota > Viridiplantae > Streptophyta > Magnoliopsida > Solanales > Solanaceae > Capsicum > Capsicum pubescens. Next base: position 123,331,930 of record CM061541.1, read on the forward strand.
AAAATCTTATTTTACTTATAATGTAAATAAATTTAAATAAAATATTATAAATACCTAGGTTGAAAAATATATATTATATATAATATAAAGAAGTATTACATAAATATAAGATTAAAATTATAAAGACAAAATGGATATTGCATAGAATAAAGGAGAGAGTATGATTATTATTCAATGTTGAGGGAGAAATTTAATTTTTAAAGTAAAATTGGGAGGTGAAAACGATTTTCACCCCATTTTTTTCAATCAAAATAGTAAAACAATTCATTTTATTGCTTCTCAAAATTTACATTACTTTGAACCAAGGGAAGTAAAGAAAAAACAAACATTTTATGGAATTAATACCTACCACAAAGTGACTTAAGAAATGTGGATGACACAACTGGTTAATTCAAATTTTCCTTCCATTTGAATTTTCCTATTCATTTCAAAGACCGAGTTGGGGGTTGGGGTGAGGGCAGGGGTGGGTGAAAGGTATAGGTCGGGTGTTAGGGTTAGGTCGGGGAGGGGTGGTAGAGGGAGGCGAGAGACGAGAGAAGATAGGTTGCGGGTAGGGTCGTGGAATATTGGGACCCTTCAGGGTAAGTCCATAGAGTTGGTAAAGATTCTTAAGAAGAGAAGAGTGAATATTGCGTGTGTTTAGGAGACTAGGTGGGTAGGATCTAAGGCTAAGGATGTGGATGGGTACAAGATTTGGTACTCGGGGAGGGATAGACGTTGGAATAGAGTCGGCGTCTTTGTGGATGAGGAGCTTAGAGGTCAGGTGGTGGAGGTTAAGAGGGCCAGTAATAGGCTGATGAAGATTAAGTTGGTCTTGGGGGGTTTTACGTTGCACGCGTATAGTATTTATGCGCCGTAGATGGGCTTGGAAGAGGAGGTGAAGGCGAGATTTTGGGAAGATTTGGACGAGGTGGTGAGAAGCGTGCCTAGCGCGGAGAAGATTGTCATAGCAGGGGACTTCAATGGGCATATTGGGGTCCTACCTGGAGGCTATGACGATGTGCATGGTGGTTTTGTCTTTGGTGTTAGAAATGGCGAGGGAGTGACCCTGTTGGATTTTGCGAGGGCCTTTGAGCTAGTGGTCGTGAACTTGAGTTTGCCGAAGAAGGAGGATTACCAGATTACCTTTTGAAGCACGAAAGCCAAGACTCAGATTAACTTTCTGCTGCTTAGAAAGGGGGATAAGGTGCTATGTAAGGATTGTAAAGTCATTCCGAGCGAGAACCTCTCGACCCATCATAGGCTGTTAGTGATGGACTTGTCTATCAAGAAGAGAAAGAAAAGATGGGTCGGGGAGGGTCGATCTAGAATTAAGTGGGGTAGCTTGACGCCAGAAAGTGCACTGGAGATCTGGGAAAATATGACGAGTATGAGGGTGTGGGAGTGCAGGGGGGACATGGATGCTATATGGGATAGGGAGGCCAGCTGCATCACAAAGACTGCTAAAGGTATGTTGGGTGTTTCGAGGGGCCGGGCAGGTCGGCATAAGGGGGACTAGTGGTGGAATGAAGAAGTGAAGAAGAAAGTAGAGATAAAAAAGGGGGCATATGTAGATTTGATTGAGAGTAAAGATGAAGAAGAGAATCGGGTGAATAGGGAGGTGTACAAGGTAGCTAGGAAAGAGGCTAAGTTGGCAGTTACGGCTGCTAAGTCAGTAGCGTTTGAGTATTTGTATGATGGGTTAGATGAGAAATGAGGGGATAAGAGATTGCATAGGCTTGCAAAAGTTAGAGAGCGGAAGGGTCATGACCTAGATCAAGTGAAGTGCATTAAGGGGAAGAATGGTAGTGTTCTGGTGGAGGATGCTCACATTAAGAAGAGATGGCAGGACTACTTTCATAGACTTTTGAACGAGAAAGGGGATAGAGGTATTGAGCTAGGGGAGGTGGAGCATTAGGAGGAGAGTCGTGATTTCAGCTACTGCAGGCATTTTAAGGTAGAAAAGGTCAAAGAGGATATTCGTAAGATGTAGAGGGGTAGGGCGACGGGGCCGGATGAGATTTTGGTGGATTTTTAGAAGTATGCGAGCGGGGCAGGTCTTAGGTGGTTGACAGATTTATTTAACGGCATTTTTAAGACTGCGAGAATGCCTGAGGTTTGGAGATAGAGTACGATGATTTCAATTTATAAAAACAAGAGTGACGTTCAGAGTTCCAACAACTATATGGGTATTAAGCTGTTGAGTCACACTATGAAGATTTGGGAGAGATTACTTGAGCAGAGATTGAGGAGGGTTGTGTCTGTTTTGGAGAACCAGTTTGTATTTATACTTGGTCGTTCAACGATAGAGGTAATCCATTTGGTGAGGAGATTGGTGGAGCAGTATAGAGAAAGGAAGATGTACTTACACTTGGTGTTCATCGACCTAGAAAAGACGTATGATAAAGTTCTGAGGAAGGTTTTTTTGAGGTATTTGGAGGTGAGAGGGGTCCCAATAGCGTACACCAAAGTTATTAAGGACATGTACGATGGAGGGAAGACTAGGGTGAGGACGACGGGAGGAGACTCAGACCATTTTCCGATCGAGACAGGGTTGCATCAGGGATCGACTCTTAGTCTATTCCTATTTGCGATGGTGATGGACATGTTGACGTAGAGTATTTAAGGTGAGGTGCCTTGGTGTATGCTATTTTCTAATGATGTAGTGTTGATTGATGAGATGCGGAGGGGCGTGAATGACAAATTGGAGGTTTGGAGGCAAACCCTTGAGTCGAAGGGGTTCAGGTTGAGTAGGTCCAAGACGGAGTATTTAGAATGCAAGTTTAGTGACTTAAGGCAGGAGGACAATGTGGTGGTAAGGTTGGACTCCCAAGATGTTTGTAAGAGGGATAGTTTTAAGTATCTTGGGTCTTTGATCCAGGGGAATAGTGAGATTGATGAGGATTCCACCAATCGTATTAGAGCAGGTTGGATGAAGTGGAGGCTCGCCTCGGGGGTGCTGTGTGATAAGAAAGTGCCCCTTGAGCTTAAAAGGCAAATTCTATAAAGTGAGAGTCTGTACGACCATGTTGTATGGAGTGGAGTGTTGGCCAGTCAAGCACTCCCACATCTAAAATGTGAGGATGGAAAAAATGAGGATGCTGCATTGGATGTGTGGGCTTACTAGAAGGGACAGGATTAGGAATGAGATTATCTGAGAGAAGATAGGAGTGGCGTCGGTGGAGGACACGATGCGGGAAGAAAGGCTGAGATGGTTTGGATATGTGATGAGGAGGGACACAGATGCCCTAGTGCGTAGGTATGAGATACTAGCGTTGAATGGCTTCAGGAGGAGTAGAGTAGGCCAAAGAAATACTGGAGGAAGGTGATTAGACATAATATGGAGCAGCTGCAGCTTACTGAGGACATGACCCTAGATAGGAAGGTGTGGAGGTCGCAGATAATGGTAGAAGGATAACTGGAGGGTGTGGGTTAGAGCAATCCACCAGGAGAGATCTTGTGTAGCCGAGTTAGTAACTTTAGGTCTGTGTCTATAGGTGTCTATGGCAGAGAGTATGTGTTACTTATACGTGGGTGTCCCTTTCATATTTTCACAATTGCTATATGCTTATTTTGTGTTGCCGTATCTCTCGTATTTTTGTATTGCTATGATTTACTTTTTATTTTTCCTTACACCTTTTCTGTTATGTTATCCATATCCTTATCGCCTATTATTTATCTTGAGCCGGGAGTCTATCGAAAATAGCCTCTCTACCTCTTCGAAGGTAGCGGTATGGACTACGTACATCTTACCCTCCCCAGACCCCACTTTGTGGGAACACACTGGGTTTGTTGTTGTATTTCAACTACGGAGTTGGCAATTACTCCATAATACCTAAAGTCAATGAGGGAAACTAATAAAATAGAGAGTTTACCAACTTGTTTGGTCCCTTTTTTGGTTTTGTAGAGTGATTAGGCCACATATTAGAGAAAATGTTTTGTAGAAGAGAAAATAGCAAAAAAAACACCTCTAAACTAGTTTCAAATTTCCAACTACACACTTTTAATTTTATGAGATTTTATTACCTCCTAAACTATTTAAAAGTGAAATTATTATATCCTTAAAAAGCCACAACCACATCTATGTGGTTGGGTGAAACTCATGAATTTTGCACGTGAAAATTTTATTAAATTCTTCTTTTTTCTATGAGATCCTTTCCACTTTATCCCTAGCACCCAAAGCTGCTTGAGTCACAATCCCAGCAGTGATCTTCCTCGCCATTAACAAAAGATTAGACGCCTTCATATCAATAACCTTAGACTCTTCTTTATCCAAACCAACATCTTTTCCCTTCTTGAGAAGAAAGGGGAGGATTGACAGACACAAAAGCTGTGGGAGAGGGAATAATATTTGAAGTATGAAATGAGGCCGTTTAGGGAATAAGAAGGTAGAGAGAAAGGTTATAAACGAGAAAGCAAGTGAAGCAAAATAATTGAGAGCAGGGTGTGAGAATACAGTTGGTGCAAAGTCACTGAAACATTTCTCTGTGGCGGATGTAGTGGAGAAACCACCATTCCTTGACACTGCAGTTACTACAAGTGGTAGGGACGGCGAGAGAGATGGTGGAGAAATTTTGTTGTCATTTTTGAGATTGCAATGGATATTGGAACATGACAAGGCTCCTGACCCACGTTCAAAAAATTTTACTCTTAATGTACGATGTACATATCATTTTGATGTTCAGAGCCACCGTATTGAACAATGTCATGATTTGAAAAGAGAACTAGAAAGGACGATTCAAGAAAAATCAATTATGGTGCAAGACATTAACACTACAATCATCACACTGAATCTTTCGCTTTACAATTTGTTGGAGGTGATGAGTTAGGCATGGGGACCCATAACTTATTTGATGAGGAAAATTTACTTAATAGTGATAAAAGCTCTATCATGATGATGTGCAAACCCGTGGCTAAGATGTCAAGCTCTACAATTGAAAAGTCACTCCTCTTTTTATTAGGAAGGAGTTTTGGTAGTTTGTTTTGTCTTCCTTTCAGTTATTCACATTATTTCAGGATTGTATCTTAGAATCTATCTTGTCTTATTTCTTTATGTTATTTCCAAAATCTTCTATCTTTTCTTTCAATAAATTACAGTGTCCCTTTTCACTGTTTATTATAATATATTTTATTTATTTATTTGTTTTTATTTTTTTACACAGTTCTTTCTATGTTGATTCTAGTGATATGACATACTTGCAGAATTTTCAGTCAGACCTTAAAATCTAATCGAATCAGGAAACATTGAATCAAGAAGTTAAAGTTGAAAAAAAAGCATCTGAGAGAATAGGTAGAGTGCTGAGACATTTGATGACTGAGTTAAAGCCTCATTTGAATGGATTGAGGCAATCACTTTTAGAATCACAAAAATTGACTTGGTCATCAATGAGAAGGTACATCTCAAGAACTTTTAACTATATCAATCAGAGGATGGACAATCTCCTTCATAAAAAATCAAAGAAAAATAAGGCCCACAAAGCCATGAGTCATACGATACAAGGAATGTACAACAAAAGTGAAGTTGTATGTTTAACAAGCACGGGAGAAGAAGTGACACATATGTCCAGTTAAAGTTAGTATTGTGAAAAGATGTTATGAATGATATTTATATTGTACTCTCATATTGTATGTTATGTGCTTGCATTTTTAAGGATTGATATGACGAAGACATTTCATTCTGCTATCTAAATATTGTGTCATCCTTTGTTACCCCTTTTGAGCTTTAGTTTTATTTTCTTCATACCCCTCATTTGAAATCAAGATAGCATCAAGAAAAATTCAAAAAAGAGAAAAGTGTCAAGAAAAAATTAGAGCTACAAAATTCCCAAAAAGAGAAAGATAAAAAAGAAATCAGAGTCAAAGTTAGAGTAAAAAAAGAATAAAAAGGAAAAGAAAGAAAAATAGAAGAAAAAAAAGAAAGAAAAGTGACCAAATCAAGAAAAGACAAGTTGTCTGAACTATGTTTGCCTTGATTCTTACTATGACAAAATACGTAGGTAGCCCTACTCTGGAGTTCGGTCTAACCAAGTAAAAAGTTTCAGATTACTCAATTAAAAAGAAACTAGGCAAAAGTTATTTTTTGTTGAATAAGTCGATTTTAAAAGTTGTAAGTCTTACCTTATTTTGAGTGTTTTCTTTGAGTTTTATGTCATCCTTTCTTTCTATCCCTATCCAACAACCTCGTTACAACTAAACAAAGACCTTCAGATTAATCTTTGAGAATGTCAAAGTTAAGTATGTAATGGATATATGATGTTGTATTTTGGGTACTATTTGTCTACATCAGCATAAGGAATTAAGAGAGAAATGAAAATGAGAAAATCTTATCGGTGAAAATCCTTGCGGGCATTGTAAGGTGATTGTGGGTTGAGAGAAGAAAAAATGAGCGAATCTTATTGGTGAAAACCTTTGGGAGCACCATAAGGTGACGATGAGTTTAGAGAATAAAAAATGAGAGAGTCTTATTGGTAAAAATCCTCACGGCTGAGAGAAATATAATAAGGGAGGCTTGTGGGTGAAAACCCTTCAAGGCATCACTAACGGAATGAGGTCTATGATCTAGATGCAACGGGCTTAAGGAAATATACTCAGTCTCAAGTTTAACAAGATGGAACAAGTTGATGAGTTGGGATGGAATCAATCCAAAAAGCATGTCATAATTATTGGAGTCGTCTACACAATCAGATAAGTTTTTCTTTTCTTCGTACTTGAAAAGGGACACCCATTGTATTTTACTTTCTTTCTAGATCTATATTGTGTTTTCTTTTGTCTTTTATCAAAGTGTAAATTATTTTTATTATTCTTGTGTCTTTGATTAAAGTCCATGTCAAAGCAAGTAAGGAAGGACTTCAAAACTTACTACCAACTTCTGCAATTGCACAAAGCAAGATAAAATGCGAGCACATAAAGTCAAAATGATCCAAAGTGAATCAAAGTATCTAAAGAATTCCCATCAACTGACAGGTTGTGGACTCATGAAATACAACGTTTTAATAGAGTTTAGTTGAATACACCGTAGATACAGAGGTATAGTGTTTGTGTGAGAGTCATTCTTAATAGCCTGATTTTGGTTCAATGGTACAAAAGTAAGTAAAATGTGACAAGTGCAAGAGCAAATTCCCTCAAAATCTAAAGCCACAAACCAACCATTATATTTTTAAACTCACAAATTTTCTTTGTATGAAATAGGAACAAATGTCACCTTTTTATCAAGGGCTTCAAAGCCTAAATATCAAAGATGCAATTCTTCACTTCTATAAATGCAAGATGCAATATTGCTACACAAGTTTGGTAATCATAATCATGGTAAAAACTTATCATCTTGTACACCTAGGAGACACACATCCTAGTCCAGATTTTAGTAATTTCATTCATAGGAGACACACTTTCTAGGTTGAATATTTACTCCTAGAAGATACATTTTCTAGTCGAATCCTTCCATTTAACCCCTAGGAGACTTACTTCCTTATCTGGGTATTTCAGGTTCTATTTGTTAGGTGTCACACTTTCTAATTTGAACATTTACTCCTAGAAGCCACCCTTTATAGTTGAGTATTTTTATTTAACCCTTAGGAGACGTACTTCTTGTCTGGGTAATTTAGGTTTCATTGGTCAGGTGACACACTTCCTGATTTGAATCTTTACTCTTAGAAGGTGCACTTTCTAGCCGAGTTCTTCCATTTAACACTAGGAGATACACTTCTTTGTCTAGGTATTTCAAGTTTTATTTGTTAGGTGACACACTTCCTAGTTTGAACCCATACTCCTAAAAGCCGCACTCTCTAGTTGAGTTCTTCCGTTTAACCACTAGGAGACATACTTACTTGTTTGGGTATTTTAGATTTCATTTTTTAGGTGACACATTTTTTAATTTGAACCTTTGTTCCTAGAAGTCGTGCTTTAGTCAATTCTTTTTATTTAATCCCTAAGATACGCACTTCCATCTCTGTGTATTTTAGATTTCATTTATTAGGTCATCCACATCCTAATTTGGATCTTTTCTCTTAGAAGCTGCACTTTCTAGTCGATTCTTTTCATTTAACTCCTAGGAGATCCATTTTTTCTGGGTATTTTAATTTCATTCGTAGGAGATACGCTTCCTAATTTGTACCTTTACTTTTAGAATCCGCAAATTCTAGTTGATTACTCCTATTTAACCCCTAGGAGATGCATTTTTTTGTCTGGGTATGTCAGGTTTCATTTCTTAGTTGGCATACTTCCTATTTTGAACCTTTTGCTCCTAAAAGCTGCACTTTCTAGTCGAGTCCTTCCATTTAACCCCTAGGAGATGCATTTGCTTGTTAGGGACTTTAAGCTTTCATTTGTTAGGTGACACGCTTTTAAATTTGAACCTTTTGCTCTTAAAAGCCGTACTTTTTAGTCAAGTCCTTCTATTTAACCCTTGTGAGGTACACTTCCTTATTTAAGTATTTTAGGTTTCATTTGTTAGGTGACACACTTCCTAATTTTTAAATTTTACTCCTCGAAGATGTACTTTCTAGTCTTTGTCTTTCATTTCAACCCTTAGGAGAAGTACTTCTTGATCTTGATCTTTCAAATTGCATTTAGGATACACACTTCCTAATTTGAACATTTTCTCCTAGAAGCCACACTTTCTAGTGTCCTTCATTTTAACCCCTAAGAAATGCACTTACTAGTTTGGGCATTTCATATTTCATGTGTAGGAGATGCACTTTCTAATTTGAACCTTTATTTCTAGAAGACACACTTTCTATTCAGACAACCACACTTTAACTTTTAGGAGACACACTTCCTAGTCTTGGTTATTCAATTTTACTCTCAAAAGTCACATTTCTTGGTCAGAGTCTTGATTCACCTTTGCATTGTGCATTGTGCAAATAGTTATGATTTGACTGATATTCACAAAAACAAATTCTAATAATAAACTAGGGAAAATTTATTCATCTTATTTGGGTCTTTACTTTCTATTTAGGACCCTCATGAAAAATGAGACTTTACTTTATGTTTAGGATCCTCCTGAAAAATGGGACTTTATATTCTGTTCAGCACCCTCCTGGAGAATGAGAACTTTATTTTTCTATTCTGGACCCTCCTAGAAATGGGATTATCAATCAGAACCCTCCTAGAAATAGGATTAGCAGGACCCTCTTAAAGAATAGAATTAATAGGACCCTTTTGAATAATTGGACTTTAATTTTCTATTCGGGGCCCTTCTATAAATGGGATTATCGATTGGGACCCTTTTAAAAATACAATTATTGAGACCCTTCTAGAAATGGGATTAGCAGGACCCTCATGAAGTTTGAAACTAGCAGGTCCTTCTTAGAGAATAAGACTTTAATTTTCTATCCGGGACCCTCCTAGAAATGGAATTATCGATCGAGACCCTCCTAGAAATAGGATTAACAAGACCCTCCTGAAGAATGAAATTAGTAGGACCCTCCTAGATAATACAACAATTTTTTGTTATGAACCCTCCTAAAAATGGGATTATTTATTGGGACCCTCTTAGAAATGAGATTAGCAGTATCCTCCTGGAGAATGACACTTTAGTTTTTTATTCAGGACTCTCCTAGAAATAGAATTATTGGGACCTTTCTAGAAATAGAATTAGCAGGACCCTCCTAAAAATGAAATTAACAGGACCCTTCTGAAGAATGGAATTATGAAGAATGAGACTTTATTTTGTTCGGTACCCTCTTGGAAAATGGGTTCATTCTTTATCATAAATCTTTTGTGATAATTTTTGTTTTAGTTTACTATTGATTTTGATTTCAGGAACCTGCCTGAAGAATAGAGTAAAGACTTTTAATTTCAAACCCAGGACCCCCCGGAGAATAGGGAGAAGACTTTTAATTTTTCAAGTTCAGGAGTCCGTTTGAAGAATAAGGGCCACATTCATTTCAAGATCAGGAGCTCGTCTAAAGAACGAGGTGAAGAATTTCTTTTCTAGCTCAGAAGATCGCCTGAAGAAGGAGGTGAAGACATTATTTTCAAGCTATGGATCCCGCTTGGATTAGAGGGATCACTTTCATTTCAAGTTCAGGAGCCCGTAGAAGAACAGGGTCAATTTTCAAGTTCATATCTAACACCAAAAGTTTTCATAGAGAAAGAGTTTATTTTTGAAGTTGAATGCAAGAGGAAAGCTGATATTTTATCATTTGAGAAAGTATGAAGATTCAAGTCAAGATTACGAGAAGCTGCATCTATAGGCTTCTGTAATTTTATTTTCCTCTTTAACTTTTAGTTTTCATTTTGATGTAATGGTAGGAGTTGTAGATTGGAACCTCGACAGGACAAGAACTCACTCGACTCTCCATCTCGATATAGTCCCTCTACTTTCTTACCCCTTGAACTACACTTGACTTAATTCCCTCAAAACTCAAGATAGGTAGGATGTTCAAAACTAGGGCCTGGTCACACTCTATCTTTTTTTTTTTGAATAATGGTCGGGTCAAAACTTGTCTCATTGTCTATTTCTTTGTCTGAAAATACTTTGTGTTTACAGTCAAAGAGAAACATAATGTAGATATGTAGATTTTGACTCTCCCCGACCTCATACTTCATTATATTACGTTGGTTTTATTTAGCCTTCTCATTATATGAAAATTTAAAATTTCAAAAATAGTGACAAATCAAATTATGCTACTTGGCACGGTTTCATTGGTCCAAAGAAATATTCTTCAATTTCTATTTATTTTTTATTCTTATCTTACCCATCCAGATTTTCTAGGCTATAGTATCCACACATACTTTACTCAAATTATCTATAGTATCCATACACACTTTAATCAAATTATACTCCCGTCACATGATTCTTTTCTTAAGATCAAGAAATAAATAAACCAATCTTATATCCCCCTCCCCTCACCATACTAACATGGACCTATCCACACCGTATAAATAATTTTCCTCTCCCACCTTCTTGGAAACATTCTCACCCACTAAAAAAAAGACAAGTGTTCACTACCCACCTACCTACACACCCTATCCCTTATCTCACGCGTCTCTCCTCCCCCTTTTCACGTTTTCCCTTACCTAAACATTAATATATGATATACATACACACCTATTCTCCTCCAGGGAATAGAACATAGTACAACACTAACAACTCCATATACAACACCTAGTAGTAACTAATCAGGAGCTCCTCCATTTTACCAACCCCAATAATTTTTACCAATTTTCACTCACCCTTCTTCCTCCATTAGCAACAACAATGCCAATATACACACATACACAAACAAACCCGAAAGTAGTGGAGAAAAGAAAAAAAATCTCAATTTTATCTTCTTCAACACTATTGATGACCTTCCACCATTAATTCTATATGACAACACCTCTACAACCTATTAACACCACCTGAACTCTCGTGTCGCACACCCATTAAAAAATAAAAATAAAATAAATACTCTCACAAAAAATTACACTCATCGAACAACCATTCCACTGCTTCGGTGAGTTGCATGCTACCTCTGCCTCACCATTACTTCGATCAGTGACGGAAAACTTATCGGGAGATAACTGTCATTAAAAAATTGAAATAAAAACACAAATGAAAAGGGTTCACATTCAAGAGAAAAATAGAGAGGGTATTGGGTCTGCGAAGCAGTGGTTGAGTTCGAGTTCATTTGGGTCTAACTATTTTTTGATGTTCGGCGATGCTCCAATCAAGTAATTCGATGGATTAAAATAAAACCATCATTTTGAGGTCCATTTCTTTCCTTGTTTTTTGTTTAATCTCGAATTTTGATTTGTTTCGTTCTATGAATTTGGATTGAAAGAATTGTATGCCTAAAATTTTCGTTCCTTGTTGGGGCGTATGAGATTATTGTTGAACTTGGACATGAAAAAGATGAAAAAAGCAAGAATATTATAAATGTATTTACAATATAGTGAATGTCTATCAAGAATATATATAAGATCTATCAAGATCTAGTTGATATCTATCAGGATTTGAATTATCTATCTTTTAGAGAGAAATTAGGGTAATTTTTCCTACAAATAAAGGGGTTCTATTAATTGTAAATCATTCTCAATCTTTCAAGATGATCTCTCATCCCTCAAGAAATAAAGAAGCCTCCTGTCTTCTGTCTCTACTCTTATTCTTTTCTACTTTTCTACTTTTCTACTTTATTTTTCATAACATGTTATCAGCACGAGTCTCCAATAAATTCAATTTTTTAAAAATTATGGTCATCTACATCCACTATATGGGAGTACACTGGGTTGGGTTTGTTGTTGTTGTTGTATGATCATCTACATAACCGTCCCAAAGCCAAATTAATTGGGAAATCATGAGACGACAATTTGGAAAAATAGAATCTGGATCCAATTTTCAACTCTCGAAATTCTACTAAGTGTGATATATTTTCATAAGATAAGTATTGATTAACTCTTGTTCTTTGGGATTATATGAATATATTCATCAATAGCATATTGAAGTTCTTTTCATTATGGTCGTGCCATACAGTAAGGATTTCATATTATTTTATTTGTATATTAATAGCATATATTTACTAACTGTGAATTAAAAGATTTTTTGTAGTGATTGTATTTTTGTATAGTATTATATCTAATATCATTATATAAATATCACAAAGATCAAATTTGTTTATGCCTAAAATAATCGCAAAGTGGTGATATTGTTATAATTTTAAATTTGAATTTTATTATACTTTATCATTTATGTTATTGATCGAAGAAAAGATGATTGATTCAAGTCCCATGACACCATAACGGTAAGAAATCGGTTTAGAGTCCTGATGCACCATGATGATAAAATATTGGGTTCAACTCCCATCGATTTATAGCCTAAGACGCCTTTATATGTATAAGAGGTTGAGTTTGAATCTCAATGCAGCATACTGATGATATTATGATGGCTAAGACAAAATAATGAGTATTTGGTGAGAAGTCATGAAATCCGAACCATTGTATATGCTCCATTCCATGAAGTGAGTGTGGTAGCAATATATGATAAGTATAAAATATGACAACTTACTTCATTCTTGAATTGTACGTGGTAGCAATGCGTAATATGTCTGAAAGAAGATAAGTGATTGAATTCATGGATATAAGCATGGAGGGACAATATGATAATAATCATCAAAAGTGATAATATTTTTACACGCTTATTATGATTATAAGATATATTAGAGAAAAATTCTCAGCATTATATGTATGCCTCGATTTTCTCTTGAAATAGCATTATCATGAAAGAGGTTATAAGTTATTAGAATTTGATAGGCTTAAGGCACAATTATATTTTATTCCTGGGGAATGAGAAGCATATTAATGAAAATGTACACTTGATTGTGATGGTATCAGAACTCACCTTCGAAAAAGGCAGAATAACTGATAAGAGTTATTTTGAAATCTACTTCTGAAGTAGTAAATCTGAAATTTATTCATGTAAATTTCAAAAGGTACATGTCATGGTAAACTTGGAGTTTGCTAGAATAAATATTCATAAATTGACATGAACGATTGAGACATTGATAACACTCAAATTACACTCTTGAATGGGTGTAAGCAACCGTTGTCAATATAATAACCCAACTTAGGTTGAGGTCGAATCCACAAAGAGTGAAAGCATGGAATTCAAAACTCAAAAGTATTGATAGTCTACTACAAGATGATCCGTAGTGTGAATAAAACAAACATAAATGTAAAATGGGGGATTTAGTTTGAACGTGTTTATAAATGACAACTACTTCAATTTTAGTGCACTATCTTGACGTTGAAAAATGCTAAGAGTGAATTCAATTGAGAATAAGACTTGGGGTTATGCAATTCTAGGTGTGGGTTCATGCATGGGTACTTGACCACTTATCCAACTTTTAGCTAAAAGTCATGGGTAGGCTAGATGTCAATGTATTAGTGTCATTCTTTTAATTACAATACCTTATTTCACAAATAGATTCTTTCGAACACCTCACAAGTGTGATAATTTACCACATCTATTGCCTCAATTGATATCTTTATGTCTAAGAGATATCATTAAATGAAATGAATCAAGTTATTAGTTGCATTTATTCCTTACCCGTGTCTCCTCTTTCAAGAAAGACATGGGTTCTAGAGTGGTTGGGTTTGCAACCCCCAACTCTTAGTTAATTAATGAAATAAATGCAACACCCATCACAACTAATTAATTAGAAAAATAATTAGCTAAAATCCATGCACTACCACAACCTAAGAAAGCATAACCCCAAGATTTAGAATTAGCTACTCATAGATAAAAGGGATAAGAATATACCAAAGTTATCATTGACTTCATCCGTGAGAAACAAAGACAATGTAGTTCCGCACTTGGGGTTTCAATAATTCTTCAATGGAAAATCACTAACATATATTTTTAATTCAAGGTTAGTACAAAGTTCTTCTAAGATGAAAAAATAGATGCTAAGTTGAGAAGAGAGAAGCTAAAAAGCTAAGAGAGATGCTATGTACAAAAGATGAAGGCTAGGTCTTGAAAAATAAGCTAAAATCATCTTTTTAAACTCCCACTCTACATTTGATGAAAATTATAAAATTGCCACCTTGCTCTTGATCTGCTTAAGCGGATCCAAATCGGAGGGAGAGCAGATGGCTAGCAGATCCAAAGCAGATGCAAAACGGATGACTCTTTTCCTTCATATTTGGCATTTTGTGACTTGAATGACTTGCTCATCTTACCTTTTAAATTTTACCTACATAAATGAGCATTAAGTAAGAGAGTACCATTAGATAAATGGAAAAGCATGATAATTTAGGCTTAAAAAGTGCTAGCAAGTCGTCAAATTGATGACTTATCAACCTCCCAAACTTAAATTATTGCTTGTCCTCAAGAAATCAAGAATAATTCAATGAGATAGGGTATTTAACTCAAATCCATATAGAAGAAAGATATACTAATGGAATAAGCTAATAAAGCTCTACTAACACTTTCCACACATGTCATGGCAATAAGTAAACTAAAAATTTTCAATAAGCACATATTTATGAAGCAAGGATGCAAGTTTGTATCAAATGAACTTTCCAAATCACAAAACATCTTAAGATAAGACACAAAATCATCAAAGATTGTCTCAATCTTTACAATGCAACTTACTTCACTCATTTACCCAAACCGATAGTAAAATATCACCCTCTACCCAAAAGTATAGATGCTGCTCACATGCAAGAGTTAGATCCACACACCAATATATTTCAATTCTTAAGGGAGCTAAAATAAAGAAAGAATTCACACTCACTCTCACAAAGAAATTCAAGTACATCAAATAGAACCATAGGCTTGCCCTTTGGGTTTTTTGCCACTAATATTGACTTACTTAGTTTGGAATCACCAAGGTTTTGTGGGTCAAGATGAAGGTTTAAGGTACGGGAAGGAATATATATGGATCAAGAGACTAAAGGACCTCCTTCAATGCAATCGCTCAATCCTTTCTACCCACAAAATTTTCAAACCACCCACCTTATTCTTTTTCAAATCATTTTCCATATTTTCCTAACTTTTTGTTTAACATTTACCAAACCATTCAAAGCCACCATTTTTTCTTTCACTTCTTTGACTTTTTCAAGAGATTTTCTACTTATAAGCCTTTCTTAGCCCCTCACTCCTCCAATTTTTTTTTTTAAGTTCTATGGGCTAGGCTATTCAACTTTATCATCAAGCACATATCTTGTATTTTAAGCACGTGTGTTGACAACCTTACATACACCTTTTTTATCTTTTCTTTGATCATCTTCTCCCAAATACACAACCCCCCAAACTTAGACTTTTGTCTATAATTAATTATTTAGAATCATGCAACGCATCAAAGGAGGTTAAGTGCCAAAAGAGAAATTTTCAAAAGGATTTAGGTGTTTTAGCATGGTTATCATTACAATAAGAAAGAAAGATAGGCAAAAGGGCTCAAATGGGTTAACTAGGGAACAATGTTAAGGTGGGAATTTGTCTATGTAACGGGTCAAAAAGGGCCTCGGGTCATCCCCCAAACCAAGCTTGCCTAGAATTTTGCTTTGAATACATTCGGGGAAAGTTCTAGACTACATATATGTATAAGAATTATTCAAAAATCTCACCACTCATGGAATCGTACTCATAGAGAAAAAAGTTAGTCTCCCAACCAATTTGAGCAATTTGATCTTCATAAGTTACTCTGAGTAAAAGAATCATCCTTGTAACGAGGGAAAAAAATTGAATTTAATGGTCTCACGCAAAAGAAAACTCAAGACATCCTTGATCTTGCAACTATATTTTTGATTTTTCTCACAAATATTTCATTCCTTGCCAATGACATTTTGGAAGTATTTTTGAATTTTTGCTTCTTTCTAGTTAACCAAAATACCTAGATACTTCACCTAAGGATGTCGCCTCGTCATCCCTTATGGGTGAATTATCACTCGGTTCGACAAAGAAACTAAAATAAAATAAAAATAATAGATCTAAAGAAAGATAAAATAAAAATTTACTCCTTAGGAATAAACTCAAAAGAAAACCCTTGGAGTTTACTAGACACGTATATACAAAAGGCGACAAGAGTAATGCGCACAATCGGATACCACATTTAGATTAAGCGCATGACATAAATTCAACAACAAAACGACAATAATTGACATCATTATCAAAATGTCCGACAAGGGCTCATCCAAGGAAATGTCAATAATAATAATTAAAAAAAACAAACAAAAATAAAACAAGTCCCACAAGGGCTAAAGTAAATAAACATGACAAAATATAGCGTGTACACACAAACATCAAAGTAATAACAAAAAGTATGTCTATACAATCTTTTCAACCAAATACCATAAAAGGAAATAGTAGGTACCGATTATCAAACAAATCATAAAAATATTCCACCACTACCAAAGATATTGCATTGTCTCAAATGTGAAAGCAAAAGAGAGTAGAGGAGGGTAGAGACTTCCTGTGGCATACTAGGCGCTCAGATCCCTGTCGGTAAATGATCTCACTGTCTCAATAAGAGCCTCGTCAGATTAGGCTCCTCTCATCGAGTCTGCTATGGAGGGTATCTCATCATCATGCCGAGTTTTAGAACTAGCCCTAACCATCCATGCATACTCTTCATCCCTGGATAATTGTAAGGCAAGCTCAACCTGTCGGGCCTCAGGCAGCCCCTCTATAAGATCAACCTCGGCCTCATCATGAATGTCCTCATGACTCTCTCCAAACAAATCATCAAATGGAAGCATTGGGCCAAAAGTCTCCAGCGGAAAATCAATCTCCGCCTCATCAAGACCGAAAGAGGGCTGTCCGGATTGAAACTCCGCCCGTAAACTATCAAGATCTGCCCTCACAGATGCCACCCCCTCATAATCTCCCCTCGCCTCAAGCATGGCTACTCTCTGCTCTAAATTTTCTATGCGGGCACGTAGAGGTTATATAGCCACCTGAATAAACTGAGGAATATCCGCCACCAATCGGGTAAGAGTAGCATTGTTTGCCAAAGTCATGGAAGCAACCTTGGCAAACGTCATCGTAGAAGACCGTGCCAATTGTGTGGGCCAAGGTGGTGCTGCAGTGCTTGATGAAGGAGGAGTATTAGTGGAATAATGATGTGTCTTATCATCAATTATAGAATTAGGAGGGATATCCATTCCCTCTAAGCTCGGCAACCCTTTCGCACCCGATTCTACTAAAATCAAAACTTTCCTCTTTATACCCGTAGAGTTATCCTCATCCTTGCAATATGTGATGTTGATGACTCTGGTGTATATAACTTGTCTATCAATCTTGGAGAGTAGCGGGATGTTAAACCTAAGTCAAAACATAGATATAAGCATCGGAAAGGGCAATAAAGTGCCCGACTGCTTTGACCTGAACTTTATCGCCTCCGCTATCAACTCTCCTGAATTGATCGCAATTTTATCCATGATGCATTCGACAATGATAACCCTATCAACCACGATATCTTGGTCATTTCTTGAGGGGAGTAGATGATTACCCACAAATCCAAGCCAATGTTTGGCTTGAACCAAAAAAATCTCTCCTCTTGATTTTACCTTCACCATTAGCCCATGGAGGAAAGCCCTTAGCAATTACTCTAGCAAGCCATGAAAAATTTTGACGGCCGCCAACTATCATCTTCTTGCACTTCACCGTGGAATTCAAGTCACAAGCAAAATAGAGAACATTGATCTCAGAGGCCGTGCAAAGAACTTCCACCCGTAAAACTAATACACTTTCGATATACGATTGTTCAGTAATTGGCATTTTATATTTCTGTTCATTATGCCAAACAACATAGAAAGCATAGAATTCACGAATAATATCCAGGAAGTAGCATAGTGGGTGAGTGGGAGGCGTCAAATTTGTGAAGAGTTTTCATAACCGTTCTTTAACCTCAGCGATTATTTCGGGGAAATGGGTGTCAACTCCCATCATACTAAAGACCTTATCGGGATTGAAGCCTCAATTAGTTACCCAAGCATCATATAACTCTTTCACACCATCCACACTAAACTGAATTTGATCCGCCTCCTTTCCAACCTCCCGTGTACAATCAATTGTAGTTTGGACATTCGGGACTTTCGAACTATTTTTTGAGGCCGGTTCTTTTCCCTTTGCGGAAGTAGCCTTCTCTTTTCCTTTATCTGGGGCATTACCCTTTATAGCTTCTTGTGGAAAGTTCTTCCTTAGAGACATATCTATGAGAAAGAAATAAGAAAAAAAAGAAAAGGTAAAAGGTAAAACATGTTCTTGGAATTTTGTACATTAAGAAAGAAAATTAAAGATAAGAAAAGAAAATATTTGTTTAATAGATACAAGGCAATTTCATTATTAGAGTCCATGGGATGCATTCATTACAACACTTAATCATTTGGGCTCTAAATTATCTCACATTCTTCACATTTCACAAAGCTAGTTCATAGGACATCCAAAACCTCCAATGGAAACAAGAATGACCAATACCCTTAAGAATGTTGTCATCCAATCTATCATTGGGTAAGGCAAGCATTCATGTCTCCTGATTAGGCATAGTGACCAACAAGAACCATGGATGCCGTATTTCTCAACAAACTCCTTCAACCAATGACTACCGAATATTTCATTTTTAGGATCAATTGGACTCATAATGATGCATAAAAAATGACCACATTATGCCCTAAGGAGAATCACATTGGCCATTACAAACATACAAGACATTTCTCTCTTATTGTCATTTCAACAAACACATGGTGGGTATGCTAGCTAAGAACTTGGAGAAAGAGAATAGAAGAACAAGAGAACAAGCTCATCTCACCAAATCATCTCCAAACACATTCAAGATGCTCATATTATCATACTTGAGCCACCCACCATACAAAACAAGCAAGAAAGGTTTAATGAAAATTTTGTCAAATACATGGTCCACTAGCTTCATTTAAGAGAGTATTATGATTCAAACTAGTGAAACAAGGCACCAATGACAACATAATTATCCAACAAGTATTAATCATACCAATAAGCTCACAAAAACCAACTTTAAATGACCATTTATCATGAGGTATGAAGCATTTTGTCCATTCTTTTAAGAGAATTCAAAAGCATACCTTTAGCTTGCTTTAAGAGAGAAAAATAAACCACAAGTCCAAAAGAATTATCTTGATTCTTGTTAGTTCAATTATTGTTGAAGAAAGCGAGGATGTTGATTGTGAGAGAAAAAAGTCATTGAGATGGAGTTGTAATGAAAAAAGTTTAAGTTGTTGACTGTTTTGGCTCTTTTTTACGTGTTTAAAGAAGTTTTGGGATGACCGGGTCGGGTCAGCCAAAAAAAATCTAACCCATTTTAAAGAAACCCAAGATTTTATAGTGACCTGCATGACAAGTGCTTTGTACCTGCGTCTAGCCTGCTTAAGCAGGTCCAGTGCAGGTTGCGGCAGACTGTAACAGCTGTGTTTGCCCCCAATACGCGATGGACCTGCGCCTGGACTGCTTGAGCAGTTCCAGCACAGGTTGGGACAGTTTACACACTAAAACCTGCTACGGTTGTGTCCCATATGCACCTGGACTGTTGCAGCAAGTCCAACGTAGGGCTAGGAAATGACCTCCATCTTCTTGGCCTAAATTTGCGCTCTAAATGCTTCCCTTTGCACCTCACCTATGGCTGACCTGCTCAAGCAGGTGCAGCGCAGGTTGTACCAGCTTGGCACATGATTTTTCTTCACAAAGTTCTTGGTTTGAAGCTTAGTTTTGAGCCTCCGAGCCAATCTTTTCGCACCTAAATTTTATGATATTACCTGCATCAACCAAAAATAAGCTAAAATTAGTATAAAAAACATTAGAAACATCAAAAGTAAATCATAGGTTGCCTCCCAAGAAGAGCCGTAATTATAGTCGTGGCACGACATTACTTGGTCATTATTTTGGATCTTTGAAGCGAAGCGACTCAACCTTAGTCGCTCCGGGTCCACCCACATGATAGTGTTTCAATCATTGCCTATTCACCATAAATTTCTTCTTCTCATGATCTTCCAACTCAATAGCTCCACTAGGATAAACATTTGAGATCACGAATGGACCCGACCACTTCGATCTAAGTTTTCTCGCAAAGAGTTTTAATCTTGAATTGAAGAGGAGGACATTATCACCGACATGAAACTCTCGCTTTAATATCTTAGCGTTATCCCACTTCTTCATCTTCTCTTTGTACAATACGAAGCTCTCATATGCTTTGATTCAAAACTCTTCCAACTCATAAAGTTGATTCACTCTCGATTTTGAATCGTCCTTCCAATCCATATTCAACTTCTTCAAAGCCCATAAGGACTTATGTTCTAACTCAACGGGTAAGTGACAAGCCTTTCCAAACACCAATTGGTAAGGGGACATACCAATAGGATTTTTATAGGCCGTTCTATATTCCCAAGAGCATCATCGAGTTATTTCGCCCAATTCGTACGACCAACATTCACGGTTTTCTCAAGGATGGACTTGATTTCACGATTCGAAACTTCAACTTGGCCACTAGTTTGGGGATAATAAGGAGTAGCAACCTTATGCTTCACCCCATACTTATGAAGCAATGCACCGAAGACCCGATTACAAAAATGAGAGCCGTCATCACTAATAATTGCCCTTAGAGTCTCGAACCTTGTAAAGATGTACTTCTTCAAGAAAAAAAATGATACTTTTTCCTTCGTTGTTCGGTAAAGCAATGGCTTTCACCCACTTTGAGACATAATAGATGGCTACCAAGATATATTTATTACCATATGAGCTCACAAAGGTACCCATGAAGATGATCCCCCACACATCAAATAGTTCAACCTCGAGATTGGGCTTAAGAGACATCTCATGCTTCCTCAAACATCACCTTATATTTGACATTAAGGACATGTTTTGACCAACTCATAAGCATCTCTATGAAGGGTAGGCTAATAGTATCTACTTTGAAGAACCTTAGCAGTCGTTCGGATCCCATCATGATGACCACCAAATGGAGAGGAGTGTCACTCCTCAATAATATCTCTAATTTTTATCTCTATGACACACCGAAGGATCATACCATCCGCACACTCCCTAAACAAGAACGGTTTATCCCAAAAATACTTTTTCACATTAAATAGGAACTGCTTCTTTTGATAATGATTTAGCTCGTCGGAAAGCACACCACTCACAATATAGTTACCATAATCCTCATACAAAGGTGTAATGATCCCCAAAAGTGACATGACTAGCTCATCGGGGAAGGTGTAATCAATATCAATCTCACCCAATTTCTCATGATTGGATTCAAGGCGGGAAAGGTGGTCGGCTACTTGATTCTCACACCCCTTTCGATCTTTTACTTTAAAATTGAACTCTTGCAAGAGCAATATCCACCTAATCAATCAAGGTTTTGCCTCTTTCTTTTCCATGAGATATCTAAGAGCGGCATGGTCTGTGTGCACAACCACTTTTGTGGACAACAAATATGCCCTAAACTTTTTGAAAGCATATACCACCGCTAATAACTCTTGTCCGTAACCGTATAATTACATTGAGCATCATTCAACATCTTGCTTGCATAGTAAATTATGGAACAACTTCTTTTTTCTGCTTGCATAGTAAATTGGGTGGAACAACTTCTCTTTTCTTTGGACCGAAATTGCACCTAGAGCAATACCACTTGCATCACACATTAATTCAAAGGGCAATGACCAATCCGGAGCTACTATGATAGGAGCCGGCACAAGGAGTTCCTTGAGGCAATTAAAAGCCTTTACACAATCATCATCAAGTTCAAATTTTGATTTTTTTTCAAGAAGCTTGAACAAAGGATGAGCGATCTTCGAGAAATCCTTAATGAAACGCCGATAGAATCCAACATGACCAAGAAAACTTCTAACGCCCTTTACGAAAATCGGTAGGGGTAACTTAGCAATTACCTCAACTTTTTCTTGATCCACTTGGATTCCCTTTCCCAAAATTTTGTGGCCTAGAACGATGCCTTCCTTAATCATGAAGTGACATTTTTTCCAATTCAAAACAAGATTAGTCTTCACATATTGTTCAAGGAACTTACTTAGTTGAGCAAGGCAAGAATCAAATGAACCCCCAACCACGGAGAAGTAATCCATGAAAACCTCTATTGTATCCTCTACCATATCGGCAAAAATGGACAACATGCATCTTTGGAACATGGCCAGCGCATTGCATAACCCAAAGGGCATGCGCTTGAAAGCAAATGTGCCATAGGGACAAGTGAAAGTGGTCTTTTCTTGTTTTTTTGAGGCGATGCAGATGTTATTGTACCCCAAGTAACCATCAAGAAAGCAATACCAACCTCAAACGGCTAGTCTATCCAATATTAAATCCATAAAAGGCATGGGAAAGTGGTCTTTCTTGATCCATGAGTTCAATTTATGATAATCCATACACTCTCTAACCCGTGACTGGGCGCATAGGTACAAGATGATTATTCTCATTCAGGACCATCGTCATGCCGCGCTTCTTAGGAACACATTGGACCAGACTCACCCACGTGCTATTTGAAATTGGGTAGACAACTCCCGCATCAAGCCACTTAATGATTTCCTTCTTGACCACCTCTTGCATCGGTTGATTTAGTCTCCTTTGGTGTTCCACACTAGGAATATGATCAACGTTCAACTTGATTTTATCAGAACAAATTCCAGGAGGAATGCCTATAATGTCTGTGATAGTCCATCCGATAGCACGATGGACTTTTTCACAATTGATTTCAAGGCATCCACTTGACAAGGTTCAAGATCACCCGCTATAATGATTGGCAATATGTTATCCTCCCCAAGAAAACATATTGGAGATAGGATGATGCCAACTTAAGTTCGAGTTGAGGTGGTTCAATAATAGATGGCTTGGCGGGTGGACTCTCACGATTTTTCAAATCAAGATCCAATTTGACTGGGTTCTTGGTGTAATATCCAAGACCCGTCAATGAAGTTACCACCTCATCATATTTTTCAACCACCTCACTTCCAAAGTTCCACAATATATCCACCAAGGGGTAATTCAAAATATCCATTTCAATGGTGTTAGCTGCCTCATCATCAACCACATCAATCACCGAAATAACTTGCAAGTCCATTGGTTGTTTCATGGACTTACACACATTGAAGGATACTTCTTGGTTCATCCAAAATTTTATATCCTCATATTCCACATCTACTAAGGCCCTTCCGGTAGCTAAGAATGGTCTACCAAGAATGATTGGGACCTCATGATCAATCTCACAATCAAGAATAATAAAGTTGGCTGGAAAGATAAATCGGTCAACTTTCACCGAAAATCATACAGCACACCCACAGGCTTTTTGATTGAACGACCAGACATTAGAAGCCTCATAGAGTTAGTCTTAGGAGCACCCAATCCTAACTTTCAAAACATGGCAAATGGAATCAAATTAATACTTGCCCCAAGATCACACAATGCTTTTCTGAATTTATAGACCCCGATAGTGCAAGGAATAGTGAATGCACCTGAGTCTTCTTTCTTTACCACCATTGTGCTAGACATATAGCACTACAATTGTGGGTTACCTCAATTGTTTCAAAATTCATGACTCGCTTCTTTGTAAACAAGTCCTTCATAAATTTAGCATACCCGGGCATTTCTTGTAAGGCTTCTAGCAAAAGAATATTCACCGATAAATTGATAAACTTCGCAAGAAACTTTTTGAACTTGGTAACATCATCCTTCTTCTTGAGCCTTTGTAGGAATGAGGGAGGAATTTTGATTTGTGGCAATGGAACAATTGGAGTTTCATCCACTTTTGGAATATCATCATCAACCACCTTCGGAGTTTTCTCATTTTCAATGTTTTTTTCTACTACCGCCGATTGTTCAATACATGTCTCATTAGGCTTTGGATCATTATCAAGTGGCTCTTCTAGCCCCTTTCTCTTTGCATTAGCGTGTTCTTTATTTGCCTTTTCATTGGGGTCTTCACCAAGATCAACAACATCTTTACCAAGATTCCGACCAATCCTAGTGACAATAGCCATGATATGATCAATATTTTTAGGATTGACAACCGTGTCACTAGGTAATCCACCCTTTGGTTTTGCATTAAGTTGTGCCAAGATTTGACCCAATTGAGTTTTAAGTTGCTTGATAAAGGCTGAGTGAGATGTCACCGTTTGATTTAGTTGTGAGAAGTCACCTTTCATTTCTCTCACCATATTGTCGGTCCCCTCAACATCCATTAAAATTCGAGCAAGGACATCTTCATTTTTGAGCTTATCCAAGTCAATGGAACTTGACTCTTTACCCTTTGCCCGATCATGTGGAGGTACATACCAATCATAATCTCTCTCCTTATCTCTCCAATCCTGATCTCTATTACGATCTTTATCACGATCTCTTTCCTTCCAACCTTGATTCCTATCTTGCCTTTGATAGGTAGGGCGGGAACCCCCCGATTAGTTTGACAAGAAATAAATTTCTTCATAAAGGGACTCCGTTTCCTCATCATCATAATCTTTAACACTCTTAGAAGAAATGAAGTTAACCTCCTTAGGAGGAGCTCCCATCACATGCTTGGTGAGAATATCAAGTTGCGTCATCACTTTAGCCATATTTGCCATCTCTTTCTTCATTTTTTTCTTTTGCTCTTGGCTTGCAAAAGATATGGAGGGAGAACCCATGGACACCTCGGTATCTTTTGTTTGCCACCCTCTACTTTTCTTGGCCACTTGATCTAATAAATTTGACGCAATACCATACGATAGTCTAACAAAAGAACCCCCGGCCGCATTATCGGCTACCGTCTTGCTCAATTGATCCAATGACCTATAGAAAATTTACAGGAGCATTTTATTCCGAAACTTTAGCCATATTTTCTCAATTTATCAATTGTTGAATCATTTCCAAGCCTCATATAATGGTTTGCCATTAAGTTGGCAAAAGTTGATGATTTCATCTCTTAGTTGCAATATCTGAGAATGGGAAAAGTATCTTTCTAAGAATGCCTCCATGAACCTAACCCATGAAGTGATAGACCCCATGGGAAAAGACCGCAACCATAAGACCGCTTCTCCCGTTAAAGAGAATAAGAAAAAACACAATCGGATTGACTCTTAAGATATGTGGGGCATGTCAAATGGAGAAAACACCTCAAAAAATTTTGTCAAGTATAGATTAGCATCATCATGTGCTTGCCTCCAAATAACAATTTCATTTGAAGCAAGTGAATCATCATGCTAGTAACGTGAATACTTCATTTCCTTTCATCGGTGGAATACGAATAGCACTAGCTTGACCTGTATCACTGAGGTGATCCTCATTCGCATGATATCCATCAATTATCTCGGTATGACTATCGTGTTGACTCATAGTATAGTGTATACTATTATTCACATCTTAGAAAGAACAAAAACTCCAAACAATGTAAAATAAAATACTATGGCTAACCCAAAGTAACTAAAAATACTACAAGAGTGAAAACTATGTTTCACTCTCCGGTAATAGTGCCATTTTTGATAATGCTCAAATTACACTCTTGATTGAGCGTAAGCGATCGTTTTCAATATAATAACCCAACTTAGGTCGGGGTTGAATCCACAAGGAGTGAAATCATGGAATTCAAAACTCAAGAGTATTGATAGTTTACTAAAAGATGACCCGTAGTGTGAATAAAACAAACATAAATATAAAATGGGGGATTTAGTTTGAACGTGTTTATAAATGACAACTACTTCAATTTTAGTGCTCTATCTTGACATTGAAAAATGTTAAGAGTGAATTCAATTGAGAATAAGACTTGGGGTTATGCAATTCTAGGTGTGGGTTCATGCATGGGCACTTGACCACTTATCCAACTTTTTGCTAAAAGTCATGGGTAGGCTAGATGTCAATGTATTAGTGTCAATCTTTCAATTACAACACTATATTTCACAAATGGGTTCTTTCAAATACCTCACAAGTGTGATAATTTTTCACATTTATTGCCTTAATTGACATCCTTATGACTAATAGATATCATTAAATAAAATGAATCAAGTTATTGGTTGCATTTATTCCTCACCCATATCCCCTCTTTCAAGAATGATATGGGTTCTAGGGTGGTTGGGGTTTGCAACCCCCAACTTTTAGTTAATCCATGAAATAAATGCAACACCCATCACGACTAATTAATTAGAAAAATAATTAGCTAAAATCCATGCACTACCACAACCTAAGCAAGCATAACCCCAAGATTAAGAATTAGCTACTCATAGATAAAAGGGATTAAAATATACCAAAGTTATCATTGACTTTATCTATGAGAAATAGAGACAATATAGTTCCACACTTAGGGTTTCAATAATTCTTCAACGGAAAATCACTAACATATATTTTTCATTCAAGCTTAGCACAAAATTCTTCTAAGATTAAAAGATAGATGCTAAGTTGAGAAGAAAGAAGCTAAAAAGCTAAGATAGATGCTATGTTCAAAAGATAAAGGCTAGGTCTTGAAAAATGAGCTAAAATCCTCTTTTTAAACTCCCACTCTACATTTGATGAAAATTACAAAACTACCACCTTGCTCTTGATCTGCTTGAGCAGATCTAAAGAGGATAGAGAGAAAATGGCTAGCAGCTCCAAAGTAGATGCGAAACGGATGACTCTTTTCCTTCACATTTGGCCTCTTGATGATTTGAATGACTTGCCTATCTTACCTTTTTACTTTTACCTACATAAATGAGCATTAAGTAAGAGAGTACCATTAAATCAATGGAAAAACACGATAATTTAGGCTTAAAAGGTACTAGCAAGTCATCAAATTGATGACTTATCAGACATTCCAAAGATGTGCATAGTGAGTATTGTATATTGAAGAACTAGAAAATTCTTCATGAACTTTTAATTTTGCTTGTTCCCATGATAAGTTGGTTGGACCAACGGGATTTGATCTCTCAAAATCTAAAAAATATAAAAGGTGAATATGGGCCCGTTCACTAGTCATGTGATCTATTAGGATGCATCAATATACGATGATCACTTGTACATTTATTTTTAACCTGTAGTTTGACATTCATAAAGTTGCTTTCTCAATAAAATTGAGTCAAGAGCATAAATTTCACATTGTGTAATCAAGACAATTAATCTTGATGATGATGGTTTGATATTGAATGCCTTTGATAAATAGTTAAAGCATTGCTAATGTGAACAAAGCTTCATATGTTGATCTAAAATATGATATGTTGCATATAATAACACTTGCATGAATTAGACCAATAAATTATGATTATTTCTTCCATTCTAATTAGTTCAAGGTCAGTAACCAACTATTCCATCTAATAGTTTTAATGTGCGGTATACAATTAATGAATATACCATGATGCACAAAGATAGATTCCTCAAAGAAGATGGAGGATGTATGTTAGTTTTTCTAACATAAGGGGGAGATTATAAGCAACTATAAAATATGTTAGGAATTATCATCAAATCCTCATTCAAAAGATAATTCAAGTCAAATGCCGAAAGCATCTCATATTTAAGCTGGAAGTGCTCCTATTTTATGTTCCTAAAGGACAAAATCTATGCATGCGAAAAGCATGGTAGATCAATCAGTTCTAAATTAAATAATACTTGAAAAGGATAAGGAATAAACAATCATAATAAGAAGGCAATGTGCTCTTGAAGATCCTTTGACATAACACTTCATGAAACCTTCTAAGAGGTTCAGGCACCTGAAAATAATAAAATGATGAGATCTCAAAATATTGTGTCGCATTGTGAACCGATACGAAATGATAGATCATTAATATCTTTGAAACAATATTGGCGTAATATTGTGAAAGATCACGAGGATTTAAATTCTACGTTCATTTAAGCATACTGGCGTAGAAACATTTATCAAGTGACATGAAATAATGCATCTTGATAAGTGTAAAACTTATTTTGATTTGCACTCCAGACACTTGAAGATGTCACACATAAAATATTGAATATTGTCACTTGACAAAATTTATATGAGAACTCTTTTAAGGATTCAAAATATTTGAAGCATATAAAAGTTTCTGGAAAACTTATTTATAATCCTTATATTGCATAAGCTTATAACTTGAAAATTATTGAAACTCTTAGAGAGTTTTCAAAAGTAATAGATTATTTGCTGAAATGAGAAATATACCAAATTGGATTGGTTATCAAATACCAAATCTTAGTGCAATTGGTGTACTAATGTATCTTGCAAACACTATAAGGCCTGATATAGCCTTTTTGGTTAATTTGTTAGCAAGGTATATTTCTGTTCCTACTAGGAGGTACTGGAATGAAATAAAACACATATCATGGTACCTAAAAGGGACTACCGATATGGGCTTATTTTATTCTAAAGATTGCAGTTTTGATCTTATTGTTATGCTGATGATGGATACATATCTGACCCGTACAAAGCTCGGTTTCAAACAGGCTATATGTTTATATATGGGGATACTGCCATATCTTGGAGATTTGTAAAGCAGTCTATCATAGCCACTTCATCGAACCATACTAAGATTATAACTATTCATGAAATAAGCCGAGAGTGTGTGTGGTTGAGGTCCATGATACATTTCATTCGAGAAAAATGTGATTTGAAATGTGACAAAGTACCCATAATTTTATATAAAAATAATGTAACATACATAACACAACTTAAGGGAGGATCCATAAAAGGAGATAGAACGAATCATATTTTGCCAAAGCTTTTATACATACATGAGCTCTCAAAGAATGGTGATATTAATGTGCAAAAAATTCATTCAAGTGACAATGTGGTTGATTTATTCACCAAGTCTTTTCCAACTGCAACTTTCAAAGAAGATGATGCACAAGATCGGGATGCAAAGATTCATTGATGTTCTCATCAGAGGGAGAAAATACGTGTTGTACTCATTTTCACTTCTAAGGTTTTGTCCCACTAAATTTTTCTTGTAAGTTTTTTAATGAGGCAGCCGAAATGCATATGATTAGAGATGTGTACTCTTTTTCCTTCACTCGATTTTCTTCCCACTGAATTTTTTCTAGTAAGGTTTTAACGAGACACATTATCTATTAACTAGACATTAAAGAGGGAGTGTTATAATTTATTTATATTATAGTGAATGTCTATCAAGAATATAGATAAGATTTATCAAGATCTAGTTGATATCTATCAGCATTTGAAATATCTATCTTTTAGAGAGAAACTAGGAGTAACTTCCTGTATAAACATAGGGGTTCTATTCACTATAAATCATCCTCAATCTCTCAAGCTGATCTCTCATCCCTCAAGATATAAAGAAGCCCCCCCTCTTCTTTCTCTACTTTTATTCTTCTCTACTTTATTTTTCTTAACAAAGAATGAATTGTTTATTGAAAATTGATAATTGTTAATTTGATTTGGGGGTGGGATTGTGAAAAATAGAATAATTCATAACTCCAATTGGTTTATTTAATTTGTCATTATATTTATTTCAAATTTTCTCCACCGAAAGTAACATGTTTAGATCGGGGTTGTGTAGGCAAACTTAGAATTTGAAATTGGATTGTATTTGAATCGCTTGCATGCGTGTTTATTTTATTATCATGACTCAAATGTATCCATTTATCAGAAAATACCTAAAAGATCTATATATTTGGATCCAGTCTGTGATTAAGGCCCGGGTCGTCGAGTAAAGCTTAGTTGTAGGATAGAATAGACTAGTATATGCTTATTTTGTTGTACTTTTTATTTCCTCTTGGACTGAATAATCAGACTGGACTTTATTTTCATTTTGAACTATATGTTTGTTTGTCTACTTTATGTGTTTCTGTGAGTTTATTCATTTTTATAGTGTTAATTCAACCGATACAAGTAAACGAAGTAACCATGCTCAAACAATGGGATCAAGAATGCCTCACACCTTCTCCTCATCAGCAGATGTCCTTAACCGAAATCTCTGTTCGCCGATCAGTTTTCAAGAGTCAACCATTTTGAAGAAGAAATATATTAAAGGTGACATGGCACACTCAGTCCAATGTCAAGTGGTGACTCTGAGTTTTAATTGTAAATCTTTTTTCAAAACACTTTTTCTTTTAGTCACTTTCAATAATTAAAAATCCTTTTGAATTTTAAAAATAAATTTTCGATAAAAGAGGGATGTGACAAATAATAATTAAAATTTTATACTTTTATGAAAAGAAATTTTAAAAATAAAATTTTAATGCTTGTCTTTTATGCTCACTCTCTCAAAAGAGAGTGAAATATACTTGCCTTGCCACATAAGTATTTTTGGAGGTGAAAATTTCAATTGTAAATAATTCAATGGGGTGATAGGACGCTCGTAAATTTAAAGAGTGTAGGTAGAAATTTGATAATAGGTTAAGTGAGCTTTTGGCTATTTTCTCTTGGTAGAATTCAACAATCTTTCAATTGACCTATATTTTCTTCTTTTGTCTGCTTGAACCGGCCTTATAAAATCTGGAACTAGCCTTAAGTTAATTTTCTATTTTAACTATGGGTGTCAAACGGGCCGGGCCGAGCCAACCCGGAATCGGCCCTTCCTTTTTAATCGGGTTGAGGGTCGGTTAAGGGCTGGTTTGGACGCTATCCGGGCCAGGCCGGGCCGGGCCGGGCCAAACAGTAAAAAAATTAAAACCCACCCTAACCCGGCCCACTTAATCCAACCCGGTCAAACCCACCAAAACCCAGTCAAACCCGGTTAAAAACTGGTCAAACCCATTTAAAAAATAAATAAAAAATCCAATATACACTATATACACTCCAATATACAATATATATTTTTAAAAAAATATATAAACAATTACACATATATACGTACCATTCAATATATAATTATATATGACTATACGTACTACTTCAAATAAAACATATGCTATAATAGTATAATATATATATATACACTACAATATATATATATATATATATATATATATATATTTATATACTAATTTATAAAACATATACACATGTATACGTTAAATATATACTACTTTAGAAGATATATACACATATATATGCACCATTCAATATATATGTACTACTTTAAATGAAATATATACTACAATATACATATATATATATACAACAATATGTATATATATATATAGTTACATACTAATTTATAAAACATATACACTTGTATACATTAAAGATATACGTCTATAAAAGATATATACACATATATACGCACCATTCAATATATATGTACTACTTTAATAAAGTATATACTACAATATATATATATATACTTACATACTAATTTATAAAACATATACACTTGTATACGTTAAATGTATACTACTTTAGAAGATATATACACATATATACGCACCATTCAATATATATGTACTGCTTTAAATAAAATATATACTACAATATACATATATATATATACAACAATATATATATACAACAATATATATATATATATATATATATATAGTTACATACTAATTTATAGAACATATACACATGTATACGTTAAAGATATATGTCTATAGAAGATATATACACATATATACACACCATTCAATCTATATGTACTATTTTAAATAAAATATATACTACAATATACATATATATATATACTACAATATGTATATATATATATATATATTTATATACTAATTTGTAAAACATATACACTTGTATATGTTAAATATATACATCTGTAGAAGTTATATATACACATATATACACACCATTCAATATATATGTACTATTTTAAATAAAATATATACTACAATATACATATATATATACTACAATATGTATATATATATAGTTATTACTAATTTGTAAAACATATACACTTGTATACATTAAATATATACATCTGTAGAAGATATATACACATATATACACTTCTATAGAAGATATCCAATTTATAAAACATATACACATGTATACGTTAAATATACACTTCTATAGAAGATATATACACGTGTATACGCACCATTCAATGTATATATACTACTACTTATAAAATATACTACATTATATATACATTACAATATATATAGATATACTTATATACTAATTTATAAAACATATACACATGTATACGTTAAATATACACTTCTATAGAAGATATATACACAAATATACAAAACATATGCTACTTAATATAATAAATTAATAATATTTGGTAGTAAATTAATAACATATTAGAAGTAAGTTTTTAATTTAAAGTAGAAAACTAGAAATTCAATTTAAAATTTTAAATCGTTAAATGAAAAAATATAAAAAGCAAGGACTAAGGAGTGAATGAATTTGGGGAATTTTATTGATTGCAAAATGATCCAAAATTTATAATTTACATGAATGAAAAATCTATAAATTATGCATAATTTTTTCCAACTCATTCATGTTAATATTAATGGAAACTTGCATAGGATAGTCGAAGTCAACGGGGGCAAAATCATGCATTGGACTTGATTCTGCTGAGTTCTCCCGTGAAGTCATAATTTCTTCAAGTTTCAGCTCGTCGCTCGGCTCCGGTTCCATTCCTTGGTTTCTTCTTTCCGCTCTAATCCAATCTCTGAGGCAAACTAGAACATTCATTGCATTGCTTCCCAATGAGTGTCGGTTGTCTCCAAGCTGCTGTCGTCCCTGACTAAAGGTGCTCTCTGATGCAACGGTTGACATTGGAACATTCAAGATATCTCTAGCTAATCTTGAAAGCACAGGATATTGTGTTTCATTACTCCTCCACCAATCCAACGTGTTGATCCGTCGTCTGCGATCCTTTGGTGCCGTCCGAAGATAATATTTCAGGTCTTCCCGATAATTTGATGTGTAAGTTCTCTCATCAACACTGTTCCAATAATTTAAATCATAAAATGAATCAGAAAAACCACTATGTGCCGGCCTTTTAGAAGATGATGGCTCCTCGGGAGGATGATGAGTGACAGTTGGAGTGATATTTGTAGGTACGGCTAAATCAAATAAATCTGCATAGTGATTATATAATTTTTCTATGTAATCCTTTGCATCAGCCGTAGCTGTCCACAAATCAGGTTGTACTTGTTTAGAATCATGGTTAGTATTTATTTCTAAGTTAATATAAATAAGAGTACTAAAGTGACACATATTATTATATTTCATGCACGGATTTAGCATAGCACCAACCAAGTAAATAGGGGGAATCGGGAAAAAATATTTTTTAAATTTCATAAACATGGCGCCAACAGCTTCTTTATAACCTTCTTTATTTTTATATTCTTTGAGCAAACCAGAAATATCGGCTATATATGCCAAAATATTACAAACAATAGGATAATAAGCACCGGAAAATTCAACCGTAGCTACATAAAATTTTTCTAAAAACTTAACAAGATCATTAATTACAACCCAATCAGAATTATGTAGTATGCAATCAGCAGAATCAACAAATGAACCGCAATGTTGGTTAAAAGCTAGTGTAATAGGAATTCTATATTTATAACAAGTTTTTAAAAATTCATACGTAGAATTCCATCTAGTATCAATTTCCTCAGGCATCAAATTCGGTGTAAGTCCATTTTCTTGACATTTAACTTTAAATTCTCTAATTCTCGATCTACGATTATTTCCTTGAATAAAACCAACAGCAAGGCGAATTTTTTCAATATAAAACTCAAAAAACTCAAGACCATCTTTTACAATTAAATTATATATATGACATGCACACTTAATATGAAAAATTTCAGGCAAGGGCGGAGATAGCGTAGATTTTAATTTTTTTATGGCAATGTTGTTGTTAGAAGCATTATCAAAAGCAATACATAAAATTTTATTTTCGATGCCATAATATTCGGTAATTTTAACAATAGAATCAGCAATAAATTGTCCAGTATGTTTACGATCTTCATCATATAAAAAAGCAAGAATACGTTTTTGCATCACGAAATTACTATCCATCCAATGACAAGTAACGGTTAAATAATCGTTTTTATTTACAGCACGACCAAGATCAGAAGTTAGGGACAATCTAAATTGAATATTTTTTAACAATGTTGATAAATAAAAATAATATTGTGAATGAAGTCTAAAAATATCAGACCGACAAGTAGTTCTAGGAATACCGTTAAACATAGGATTATAAATTGCTTCTATAACGAATAAAGGTATCAGAAGAAGGAAAATTAAAAGGCAAACAACCCACAGCTACCATTTTAGCTATTTCTTCCCGGTCCCTCAATTTATTATACTTCTTCGCTACGTGACCGGTTGCTGGGTCCATTCTAGTTTGCGTTGGCCCACCAACATCCCCACCACCTTTTGCAATATTTAACTCTCTTTTGTGATCTTCAGCTACATGTCTTATTAACGTACCCGTACCCTCTTGCTTGCCTCCACTTCTATGCTTATATATTTATTGACAAATATTGCATTGCACCTCAATATCTGATATACGTTCAAAAAATTGCCATGCAATACTAGTTCTTTTACGAGGTCTTGGGGCACTGGGAGGACGGGAAAAGAGATTAACCGATTTAGATCTAACGTTAGCATCTCCTACTGCGAGTGTCTCAACAATATTTTCATTATCTTCGTCTAAATTAACCGCATCTACTTCATTTTCTTCTTCTATACCATAATTTTCTTGAGCTTCTACATAATCCATATCGTGAGCACCTACACCTATTTCTTCCTCAAAAGGTGTACCAAGCGGTACCGGAGGAGAAGGCACACGGGTATATCTACTACTTGAACTACCTCTACCGCTAGTAATTCGCTTTTTACTACCACTACCGCTTCCGGGATAAAATTTTTTAACACCTTTAGTAGCGAGGTTTCTTAATTTATCCATAATATAAATTAAATTAAACTAAAAATATTCAAAATACACAAATATAATAAAATTAAATATTAAACAATTAATACAATAAATAAAAATTAAACGTAAGAGATGGAACGACAATACCAAATTTTGGAAGTATCCGAAGATTGCGACTTTAGAAACTTCCGCTCGTACTCTGTAAACGAAAAATTAAAAAATTAAAGTGAACACTTTAGGAAATTAAATATATTGAATATTTGAGAATTGAGAATTGAGATTTGAGAGAGAATGAGATTTGAGAGAGTGAAAAATTGTGTGAAAAATGATTTGAAGTTGTAGGGTATTTATAGAATTTTTTTTAGGATTAAAAAATATTTTTTAAAGTTATTTTTTTTTCTTTTTAGTAAATGGGCCCAAACTAGCCGTTTGGACCCAAAAACGGCTATATAGCCGTTGGGCCAACGACTAGTTTGGCCCAAAAACTTTTTTTTTTTTTAAAAATAATGGTATCCGGGCCGGGCCGGTTAACCGGCGAGCCTGGACCGGGCTTGGTCCGAGCCGGGTTAGCCGGTCCCATTTTAAAAAAATAACCGACCCAAAAATCAGAACCCTAAAGCTCTAGAGCTTACCGGGCCAGGTCAAACCGGGCCAGGTTAATTACTAGGGCCGGGTCGGGTCGAATCGGTCCGGCCCACTTGACACCCATAATTTTAACTAACATTGAAGGTCTAAGCACACCAGTGTGCACCCGAGAAAATTTCTAATAGAAGTTTCTAGAGCTTATAAGAGCATGTGATTTGGTTCCAAATAATTGAAAAGTACTGATGAAGAAAAAGTCAACTTGATATGACAAAGGCAGATAGTAAGGTCACCTTCTTCTCTTGATATTTCCTTTTATGTTTAATATTTTTGAAGAGTGGCCTTCGACAAGTCAAGCCACCATAATTGCAAGTTCAATAATTTGATGACTCTTAACGCAAAGAAATATTCTACTTAAGCAGCTGGAGCGGAGCTCGTTCATAACTTATATGTGCTAAAAAAAATATTAAATAAATGTAGATAGTATTTCAAATTCATTATTTCAAAATAGTTGTGATAAAACTAAAACTCAAACACATAATGTTCAAATCCTGAATCAACCCATCATTTCAAGGCCTTCAGCTTGCAAAAGAAAGGAACCTAACACATTGAAATTTAACGTCCACTAGAAAATAGTTTTACACCTTTTAAATAATACAAGTGTCTTCCAAGTATTATATAATATGTCATGCTTACAGGTAAGCAATATTTTACTATTGCACAATGGTGACTGTTTTGTTATAACCCCCCATGTTCTTTTGCTGTAAAATTCTATATTTTGGAAGAGTCCCCATTTATTATAATAGTTAAATATGTCCACTTACGCAAGAAAAATAAGGAATAGATTTGATCACCTTTGATTTACTACTGAGTACTGATAATAATTAACATGCACCACTTTATATAATCGTTTTCCCCAAATGCAAATTAACAAAAAGAACTTACAAATGAATTATTTATCCACCATTAGGGAATACTATTTAAGTTTTGTTATTATTTTTCAGACTCACTCCCTACTATTATAAAGGAACAACGTAGTTGATCTTTTTTGTAAAACTTTCGCTCTTCAAACGTCATTTAGTTTACCTAAAAGATGTAGGAAAAATAACTCTATAATAATGACCAGCGAGGTCCAAGAAATTAACAAAAAGTAAGCAAAGTTTAAGAAGGAGAAAAAACCATCTAATAGTGAGAATACACTAACAGAACGAAAAATAAAAAAAAGAAGGGGAAAATGAAAACAATCTTTAATACATAGACTATTAGATTCATATAATTTTTCTAAGAAATTAACAGCTCTACCCAATAATTTATTTGGAAATAGAACTTAACCAACGTGTACAAATCAATGTGCTTAGACCACGATCTTTTTTTAAAAACAATCGTGTTGTACCAACCTCCACTTATACAAAAGAGTGATAAAAAACTAATTTGAGTATACAACTAAGATGCTGCCAAGTGCCAACACACAAATAATTCTTCATTTTTATTTTTATTTATTCTCATCTATACATGAATATTTCAGCATAATAATACAAGAGAAATGGCAAAAAAAATGACATTCATCATATATTAAAAAATGCATCCCTAAGACAGGGCTCTTTTCCTCACCCGGGATAATCCTGAGTGTTTACATACAGATATTTTGTGTTTCTTTATGCCGCCATAGTTCCCAACTTTCCTTGCTTTTGTTCTAGAAGTTGTGTCAATGCACCATCTATCTGGGCAAATACGTCCTGTTTGGAACCATTTCCGTTCACCTACAAGTCAAAATAACTCAGAAGAGAATGAAAGTCATTTGCCTTTTAAAGTTAGGAGATGACAAGTCATGCACGCACCTGGTAATAGAGGAATTATAGTACGACTCAATCAAGTAAGGGAAAGAGTAGAGTGAGGGAAAGGACTATTCACTGGCTTCTTCCCATAGCTGAAAATATATTCAAGTTGTTTGGTACAAATTGAGAGAGATTAGCTTCTGTTCATCCAATATGGGAAGGATTCAATAATTTACTATCTATGCGTACCCTAAAACTTCATTATCGACCTCATCTTATTATTTTTAATTTATGATGCCATAATGTGAGGAAGAATGTGAGTCACAGATTTGGATTTTACGCCTATTCCAACTTAGCACCTCAGGCATCTCCATACTTTGCAAAATTTGAACCGTGCGGTATGTCTACCACACATCACCTAAATCTACTTTCTTTTCTGAACCAAGCCCATTAAATCCTACAAACTAAAAGTACCTAGAACAAGTTGTTCCAGCTACATGAATAGGATTCATCTTTCTTTCTTTTTTTTTTTTTTTGGGTTTGGGTGAATGGGGGAGGGGGGATGTGGAGGGGGATTAATCCACTGATGTATGTCCTACTTCTTAGTTCTTTGTCAATTAACTCTTGCTTGGAGCAGTCGTACTTCCTTATTGGCTACTCCTGAGATATAGTGGAAAGAATTTGTTATGGTGGAGAGAGGGAATTGAAAAGACTGAGGAAGCAGAGGACGACATGAATAGGAGTTCACATATTAAGACACACGACTGAGAAAGAAAGGCTCCGTATCTATATTCTGTTAGTCCTTTTATTGAGTGTAATGATGCCAATCTGGGTGCATATATTTGTTATACAATATTGTGCAGTTCCGTTCCCTTACTGATGATGTGACAAGAAGTGCATTGCTGGAATTACAGTGGAACTTAAGACCATAAAATCTAGATACATCTAGTTCTTCTTTATTATGTACTAGCAGCTTTGGAATGACAACTTAAACCTCGAAGTGGTCCATTGTTGACATGTTAACTAACTCTTTCCATAGAGTGGCTTATGATGTTGTGAGGTGTCAGTCAATGAACTATTCAAGGTTATACTCAACTCCAGATTTTACGTATTAGTAATAAGTAACTTGAATAGTTTCTTCAATAAGCAAGGAAATACTTGAACAAACACGAATTGCATTGAGTAAGTAGAACAACAAACAAGAGCATCTAAAATAAATGAAGAGCGGTGAAGAAAGTGGTAGTTAAGACACTATCATGCACCGATGCAATGTTTTATCAAAAAATTGAAAGAGCTTCTCATTTATCAATCAAATAGACATTAGAGCAAAATCCATTGCAGAAGACAAAATGATCACAATAATTTTAGTCGAAAGCTAATGATTCTCAGTGCCAAACTACCAATTACTTGTCCACTATGAAGTTGCAGGTTTTGTTTCTATTTACTAACCAAATTCAACTAATGAACAGAAAGGGCAACTACAATATATTTAAGGTATACTTGAATTAACATTTGATTACATTTTACCATATCTTAGAGGGCAAACATTATACATGTATAATTGAGAATCCATATTTTATTCATGGATCATAATAACGTATTTCTATTTGGGTAAGGTAACTTGAACCATAATACCTCAAAAAATCGCAAGCAATAATTTATTTGTGACTTTTATTCACTATGTAAATTTCAACAGTATTCCATATCCAACCATTTCATTCTGCAGTTTAAGGTTAAGCAACTTTTCCAGAAGAAATCAGCAAAAAGAATACCTTAACTGTTACATCTTTATACATTAAGAGAACTGCTTCCATATTTTGATGGTGAATTTGTAAACACAATTTTACCTGAAAAGTTAATTATAAGAATGAGTAGAGAAAAACCATGCTTATTATAATATACACATTTGACTTTAAAGTAACATAAATTAAAATTGGAATACAAAGAAAACATAACAAAATGGTTTAGTCAAAAAGAAAAATGCATAAATAGCACCAACATTTTCAGGTCCAAATGGTTCTTTTAGGTTAAACACTATTAGGGAGGAGGGGGAGATTGGGGGGGTGGGAGCAGGGTTGTGATGAAGAGACAGGAAGTTGAGAAGGGAGATAACTTTATTTAAAAGGTAAACTAATGTGTTAAAAAGGGAGGTAACCGTCAATTCAAAGTCAGATGAGTTCACATTAAGGAATTTGATTCAAAAGCTTCACATCAATCTACTGCAAATAAGTAGCAGGAAAGTTGAACAAAGAATGGTAATGTTTTCCTAAAAAATAACCAAGAATGGTAACGTTGATTAATTTGTGGACTATACATGTGTAACGCCCCGGATTTTGAACCCCAAATGCCACACGATGATTATGACCCCGAAGGATCACAAGCTAACCCATGAATGATATCTGTAACTGAGCACTGAATACTATACTATAAAAATGTGGAAAACTGGCAAAAACTTGCCATAAGGTTCAACACATCTAAAATACTGATAATACATAACATTTATAAAACTGCAAACTATTTGAAACATTTAGTCTAAAAAACACTGTAGTCTGAAAGCCTCTAAACTGTTTGACTAAGGAGTTGATGGGACAATCCCCCAACTAACTCTATCTACTAAAATACTGAATCTAGAAATATAATAAAATAATAGAACATCCTTGAATGATGAGGACTCACTGCTAAGTCTACTGCTGCTGGCTGAATCTGAACTGCTAAGGGTGCTCTGGATCTCGTGCCTTTGAACCTATTGTATAAAATACCATAGCACAGAAAAGTATGCGTCAGTACATGAGAATTTACTGGTATACTAGATGAGGTAATGCTAAATGCAAGGGTTTATATGCATGATCAATACTGATTAAATAATTTGAGTATACTGAATGAGGATACATGCATGAATACATAAACCATCACTGAAATCATAGTGACACTGAATGCTGAATCCCGCATACTTCTTTACTAATATCTGAGCTTACTAATATTGGAATACTGAATAATTGAATCCACTGATATTGACAACTGAGTACTATGGTTGAGATCATTCCTATCTAGTGGGTGGCTCTGAATTGAATGATAGTGAGAATGATTAACAGAATCTGAGATCAGTCCTATCTAGTGGGTGATCTCTGAATCTGATGATAATGATAATGATTAGTTGTATTTGAGATTAGTCCTATCTAATGGGTGATCTCCGAATATACTGATAATGAAGATGATTCAACTAAATCTGAGATCAGTCCTATCTAGCGGGTGATCTCTGAATCTAATGGTATTGCAGTGATTTAACTGAGTCTGAGATCGGTCCTATCTAACGGGTGATCTCTGAACTTACTGATAATGAGGATGATTTGACTTAGTCTGAGATTAGTCCTATCTAGCGGGTGATCTCTAAATCTATTGAATATGCTAATGGTTGACTGCCTCTGACAGTCCTGAATCTGTACTACTGAGATGAGTTCTTTTACTGAGACTAATTTTAAAACTGAGACTGTGGGAAGTAATCATCTAACCGACATGCCTCTTCTAGCTACTTTGTGGTCCAACCTGTAACCCTAGTTGGAAGGGTGTCAGTACTGTGCCATGGGTAAAGACACTATTGCTGTGGAGTCAGTCCTATCTAACGGATGACCCTTGGGATCAGTCCTATACTAACGGGTGACTCCTGAGTATGTCAGTCCTATCTAGAGGGTGATATCTCATACCTACGCTGGCTACGTAGTTCTGGAACTTAGGGATTGCTTCTAGGGATCTCAATCCTACCTAGCGGGTGAGCCCTCATCCCTGGGTTCGTTCGGTGCTGAATTCTACTCCCAACTGAAAGACACTGAACTGATTTTTGTTCTTAAACTGTACTAGAATGAGCTAAATCTATTACTGATCATGTTACTTGACTGATCTAGCTGAGTTCTCTTGGTTTCGAAGACTGTCGGAATACTACTGATTTTATTATCTGACTGAATGCTACTAGGTTCTGAATTAAATACTTGAATACTACTAAGATCTGAGCTAAGTACTGAACAAAAGCTTGAATGATAATGATACTGAGATTTTCTATGTTCTGTAACCGTCTGAGAGTACTGAGTTCTGTTGATCATGGCACGACTGAGATTATCTTGAAAACTGACACTGGCTCTAGAAAATCATCTAATTTATCGGGTATAAATACCCCCAGGACTCGATAACATAAATAATACAAGACCTGACCACTCTTGAACAACATAACAATAGACTAACATTCACCATACACTCAATAAAGCATCTCTTCAAGCACTTGGGAATATTAACATGTGGTTTCATAGGGAATGCATACCAATATATCATAATTCATCCAACAAGGTATTGCATCAAACACTTAACATGAATTAAAGTGTACATAATTGGGGATTTCATGCTAACATGTTACAATGGATTTACTAAGGCTTTTCAACAAACACTTGGCATGCATGAACTTATACATAATTGGGGAATTCTTGTCAACATGCTATAATGACCCTACTTCCTTCACACAAGCATTTTATCAAATATATGGGGAGAATACTTTGGTTATACAACAAATACTACACCTAAGTATCATGATTTCATCAACCAACATGCAACTTAAAGGGGGTTTATCATGAACAACACACAATTCATCACATGCTAGAATTAATTCTTAAAACTTGTAGCCTAAATCATGAATTAAAACTCAACAACACATAATCATGAACTTCAATACACATAAATCATGAAATTTCATAAATACATATACTTTATAATTTTGAAAAGGATTCTTGAACTTCTTGGGTGGAAGGAACCCAAGAATCAACATCTAACATACCTGGAAATCTAGATTCTTGAAGACTCTTGGAGGTATTCTTAAGATTGCTTTTGAAACTTGGGGGCTAGGTTTTTCTATTTTTAAGATAGAATACTTTTGTTCTTGAGGAATATTGAAAATAAATGAGCAATTTTTTCTATTAAGGGTTTAAATCCCGTATATAGGCTGATTAGGGGCTTTAGGAAATTACCAATTGATTCTTGGAATTAAATAACGGAATCTAAAAATCCTAATTTTTCATGATGGCGTGATGCGGTGAACTTGCACCAGCTCACTGGAAACTGGACAATTGGGAAACTGGTTGGCGGCGCGACGCGGTGAAAATCGCATTTCCACCTTGGTTGCGAACTGGAAAGGCACCGCAACGCGGTGGAATCGCGTTGGTGTACTAGAAATTGACAACTCTGAAATTGAGCCTTGGCACGACGCGCTATAATCATGGAGGCTCACTGGATTTTGATGATTGCTATTTTAGCTGGCTCCGTGATGTGCTAAAGTACCAGGTGGTACACTGTCTTACTAAAATGGCTCTAACTCTTCGCTCGCGTGTTGAATTTGGGTGAATTTGGTATCGATGGAAATCTTATTCAATTTTCCACATGATAAAAAATCAAAATCTTAAAAATTTCATATGGAATAAAATATATTCATCTTTGAAGCAAGATCTTTGATGTCCTAGAGACAAATTTAAACTAGGAGAAGTATGGGGTATTACAATATCTCTCCCTTGGGAACATTTATCCTCGAATGAGACTAACTAAGCTGAGACTTTTGATAGACTGATCTTACTTAAGGGACGTGAACATCTGAAACATGACTATATGACTGAAACTACTGATATACTAAAATCTCATACTGAACATGCATATCTGATGCATGAATGTCTGACTGAACTGACTCTTGAAAGCATGACTGACTATGCAATGATATCTGATGCAAAGCTTGCAATGAGAATGTGAGCATGAAACTAAATGGGTTTAAGGAATGGAAAACATCAGGGAGTTATAGAGTATCTCCCCATTGGGACACTATGTCCCTCTAAGAACACTTACTTCACCGACATACTTGATAAAACTGAGGCGATGCACAAAACACCTACGAAGTGGATCATAACTGAACCTCGAGAATCTGAAACTAATGCATGTCTCACGAACTGAATGAACTTGGAACTACTAGGATGTTCTACCTTGGAATAGTTATATTCTTGAGTTTTCTGATAGCATGACTACATGGAAAAATGAGAAAACAAACTATATGGATCTGACTGTCTGACTGCTAAACTGACTTGTTGGATTTACTAACTAACTCATGCTGAAAACTTAAGCTCAAATAGGAGCAAAGGATCTAACAATGCATATCATGAATATACAGGACTTATAACATACCCGAATCTATATTAGGGAAATTTTTTGGATCATAACGGGTCTGGAGTGCATAAAATCTATTCTGACGCTGGCCACTAGTGGTACTAGAAGTGGTGCCCTGCTGACGCAATTCTTTATCCCTCTGAGCTAGCACTCTACACTCCTGCATCCTGTGGCCTGGCTTACTACACCCAAAACATACCTCCCTTCCTGCTCTACATACACCTAGGTGATTCTTGCCATATTCTTCACATAGTGGATAGGTACGCTCACTTGTCACACTACCCTGGGCTTTGGAGCCTAGTGCCCTATTATGACTGACATCCCTAAACTTTGGTGCAGGCACACTAGCTAAGGATGAAGCTGGAACTGAAAACTTCTGACAATGCTGAGAGCGATTACCACCCTGTGACCCTGCCTGAGAGAAACTTTAACTACCTATTCTGGCTTTCTTTCTTACTCTATCTCTTTCCTTTATCTTATCTGCCTCAATTTGCTGAGCGTGCATCATTAGCCTAGCAAGATCCATATCTCTATTGAGCATAACAGTCCTACACTCCTTCAACACCAATCCGGACACACCAGTTACAAATTTACTCATGCTAGATCTAGGATCAACCTTCAAATCAGAAGCATACTTAGCTAACTGGTTAGACTTAAGGTAATACTCCTTTACTGTCATGGAGCCTTGCCTCAGGTTCATGAACTCTTCTACCTTGGATTCCCTTATCTCTAGCAGGAAAAACTTATCTAGAAAAGCATCCTGAAATACCTGCCAAGTTATGGGAGTTGCATCCTCCCCTCTACCCTTCTTCCATGCTATAACCCAATCATGAGCAATATCCTTCAACCTATAGGATTCTAATTCAA
This sequence comes from Capsicum pubescens, assembly GCA_030864215.1. NCBI lineage: Eukaryota > Viridiplantae > Streptophyta > Magnoliopsida > Solanales > Solanaceae > Capsicum > Capsicum pubescens. Next base: position 123,376,455 of record CM061541.1, read on the forward strand.
CACTCTCCTCCTCTGACACATGCATAATCTGGGTGATCTTCTTCACCTCCTCAAGATAAAGCTGTGGGTCCTCACCTGCTACTGACCCAAAGAACTCTGGCAGGTTCAACCTCATGAAATTTTTGATCCTGGCTGTGGCTAAATCCCCATCTTACTGAGGTGGGGCTGCAACCTGATGGTTACCATAGACATTAGTTGTCACAGCTTAGGCTAGCGCCTGAAAAGCTGCCCGAAACTCTGTATGTGACACATTCTCATTCTCAGGATCTATGAGCTGAGGTGGCTGGTTATTATTCCTATGGGCATTGGCTTTGCGAGAAGGCATATTCTGTAAATGAAAGGAAGAATGAATTAAACTGAGAATTAACTAGAACTTATGCATACTCGCACGATATGAATACTGAAAGAAGGGAAACTGTTCCTAAAATATCTTATAGCCTCCTGTACATAAATGTGGCGCGCAACACACCCATACACAATAATATACTAGATGTAGCTTTCAGACTTCCTAGGACACTGTTGAACCTTAGGCTTTGATACTAAGATTGTAACACCCTAAATTTTGAACCTCAAATGCTACACGATGCTTATAACCTCGAAGGACCACAAGTTAACCCATGACTAATATCTGTAACTGAGCACAGAATAATATACTATAAAAATGTGAAAAACTGGCGGAAACTTTCCATAAGGTTCAAAATATCTAAAATACTGATAATACATAACATCTGTAAAACTACAAACTATCTGAAATATCTAGTCTAAAAAATACTATAGTCTGAAAGCCTCTAAACTATCTGAATAAGTAGTTGATGGGACAATCCCCCAACTAACTCCGTATACTAAAATACTGAATCTTGAAATATAATGAAATAATAGAATATCCTCGAACGATGAGGACTCACTGCTAAGTCTACTGTTGCTGTCTGAATCTAAACTGCTAAGGATCCTCTGAATCTCGTGCATCTAAACCTATGGTATAAAATACCATAGCGCAGAAAAGTATGCATCAGTACATAGGAATGTACTGGTATGCTAGATGAGGTAAGGCTAAATGCAAGGGTTTATATACATGAACAATACTGACTAAATAATCTAAGTATACTCAATAAGGATACGTGCATGAATGCTTAAACCATTGCTGAAATCATAGTGACACTGAATGCTGAGTTCTGCATGCTTCTTTACTAATATCTGAGCTTACTAATACTGGAATAATGAATAACTGAATCCACTGATATTGACAACTGAGTACCAAGGTTGAGATCAGTCCTATCTAGCGGGTGATCTCTGAATTGAATGATAGTGAGAATAATTAACTGAATCTGAGATCACTCCTATCTAGCGGGTGATCTCTGAATCTAATGATAATGATAATGATTAGCTGTATTTGGGATCAGTCCTATCTAATGGGTGATCTCCAAATATACTGATAATGAAGATGATTCAACTAAATCTGAGATAAGTTCTATCTAGAGGGTGATCTCTGAATCTAATGGTATTACAAGTGATTTAACTGAGTCTGAGATCAGTCTTATCTAGCGGGTGATCTCTAAATCCATTGAATATGCTAATGGTTGACTTTCTCTGACAGTCCTGAATCTGTACTACTAAGCTGAGTTCTTTTACTAAGACTGATTCTAAAACTGAGACTGTAGGAAGTAATCATCTAAATGACATGCCCTTTCTAGCTACTTTAGAATCCAATCCATAACCTCAGTTGGAAGGGTGTCAGTACCGTGCCACGGGTAAAGACACTACTACTGTGGAGTCAGTCATATCTAACGAGTGACCCCTGGGATCAGTCCTATACAAATGGGTGACCCCTGAGTATGTCAGTCCTATCTAGAGGGTGATATCTCATACCTACGCTGGCTACATAGTTCTGAAACTTAGGGATTGCTTCTAGGGATCTCAATCCTACCTAGCGGGTGAGCCCCCATCCCTATGTTCGCTCGGTGCTGAATCCTACTCCCAACTCAAAGACACTGAACTGATTCTTGTTCTTAAACTATACTAGACTGAGCTGAATCTGTACTGATCATGTTACTTGACTGATCTAGCTGAGTTCACTTGGTTCCGAAGACTTACGAAATACTACTGGATTTCGTTATCTGACTAAATGCTACTAGGTTCTGAATTGAATACTTGAATACTACTAAGATCTGAGCTGAGTACTGAACAAAAGCTTGAATGCTAATGATACTGAGATTTTCTACGTTCTGTAACTGTCTGAGAGTACTGAGTTCTGTTGATCATGCACGACTGAGATTATCTTAAAAACCGACACTGGCTCTAGACAATCTGCTAATTTGTCGGGTATAAATACCCCCAGAACTTGATAAAATAAATAATACAAGACTTGACCACTCTTGAACAACATAACAATAGACTATTATTCACCATACACTCAATAAAGCATCTCTTCAAGCACTTGGGAATATTAACATGTGGTTGCATAGGGAATGCATACCAATATCTCATAATTCATCCAACAGGTCATACATCAAACACTTAACATGTATTAAAGTATACATAGCTGGGGATTTCATGCTAACATGTCAGAATGCATTTACTAAGGCTTTTCAACAAACACTTGGCATGCATGAACTTATACATAATTGGGGAATTCTTGTCTACATGTTATAATGAGCCTACTTCCTTCACACAATCATTTTTTCAAACATATGGGGAGAATGCTTTGGTTATACAATAAATACTACACCTAAGTATCATGATTTCATCAACCAACATGCAACTTGAAGGGGGTTTATCATGAAAATCACACAATTCATCACATGCTAGAATTAATTCTTAAAACTTGTATCCTAAATCATGAATTAAAACTCAACAACACATAATCATGAACTTCAATACACATAAATCATGAAATCTCATAATTACATAAAATTTATAATTTTGAAAAACATTCTTGGACTTCTTGGGTGGAAAGAACCCAAGAATCAACATCTAACATACCTGGAAATCTAGATTCTTGAAGACTCTTGGAGGGATTCTTGAGATTGCTTTTGAAACTTGGGGGATAGATTTTTCTATTTTTGAGAGAGAATGCTTTTGTTCTTGAGGAATATTGAAAATAAATGAGCAATTTTGGCTATTACAGGTTTAAATCCCGCATATAGGCTGATTAGGGGCTTTAGGAAATTACCAATTGGTCCTTAGAATTAAATAATAGAATCTGAAAATCCCGATTTTTCATGCTGGCGGGACGCGGTGAAATTGCACCAGCTCACTGGAAATTAGAAAATTGGGAAACTGGTTGGTGGCACGATGTGGTGGAAATTGCGTTTCCACCTTGGTTGCGAACTGGAAAGGCACCGCGACGCGGTGGAATCGCGTTGGTGCACTGGAAATTGATAACTCTAAAATTGAGCCTTGGTGCTACGCGCCATAATCGCGGAGGCTCACTGGATTTTGATGATTGCCATTTTGGCTGGCTCCGCGACGCGCTAATGTACCAGGTGGTACACTGTTTTACTAAAATGGCTCTAACTCTTTGCCCGAGTGCCGGATTTAGGCAAATTTGATATCGAAGGAAAACTTATTCAATTTTCCACATGATAAAAAATCAAAATCTTAAAAATTTCACATGGAATAAAATATATTCATCTTTGAAGAAAGATCTTTAATGTTCTAGAGATGAATTTGAACTAGGAGAAGTGTGGGGTATTACAACATGCCTTTTCTTCTGTGTCATCCAAGCGCTGAGTAAGCCTAGATGCAATTTCTATCATCTCTTGGGCAGAATACATCAAATGGTAAATTTTCCCTGTTATTGGATCTAGCGTACGACTAACCACTCTCTCAACAAGAATCTCTCAAGGTACCTACATACACAATAAAACTTGTGACAGAATAAAGGGTAATCTTATAGTAAAACTTACTGGGGTTAAAATCTCTGCAAGAGAAACAAAGGAAAGGTCAAGGAATCTTAAATATTTAAACATATCTTTCTACTAGTCTAAGTTATGTAATAGAATAATTTTCTGTGTGGTCTAACTAAACAAAAGGAACTTCACTAAAAAAAAATAAAAGAACACGAGGCACATAGCAACAACAGAACCTCACTTCCAGAAGAATAAAGAGGTTTGGTTAGAAGCCAAATTCTTTAAGTTCTATGGATTGAGAAGATTTTTGAGGGTATCCATCTAAAAGCCAGTCATTCTCTTGAGAATCTGGACCATTTAACCACTCTTTGACCATCTACACCAGAAGAAGACACATATTATCAATCAATAGGATATTGTGAACTACTGCAGTTTCCAACCATTATAGACTACTAACTGAAGCAGGTAATGCATGAATAAACCTACCGACACAATAATTTCATCTGGTACCAGTTTTCCTTTATCCATGAATTCCTTTGCCTGCTTCCCATTTACAGACCCCGTGATAATTTCTGCCCTTAATAAATCTCCAACAGCAATATACACCAAACTATACCGCACATACGACCAAAAGTGGATGGACATAATTTCTCCTCAGAGATGAATACATATTGAGGAACACGGGGTATATAATGAATCTAAAGTCAAATGCAAGCCACCACTGTACAATTATATCCCAATTGAGGAAAGAAACAACCAACACATTGATCAAACAAAAGATAAATTAGTCAATACCTTATTTTTAATATGGTAAATAATTTATACAACATTTGGGGGGGGGGACCTTGTATACATATGACAAAAGAAGAGAACCTACACTAAAATATGGTATTTAACAAACGAGTCCAATCATCTATACAAATTGGGACTTCACAAGTACACCAAAAGTAAACTAGGTACAAGACACTTCTCTTTAAATTTACGAAATTAAGTTCCACCACTTCAAAAGTCCTCCTATTCCTCTCTTTCTGAATGACCCATGTGATTGCTTAGGAGGCAACACTCCATGCTCTCAGGATTTCCTCCCTCCTTTTATGAGTCTGACACTGGAAAGCCTCCTTAACTATACCCTACATGAACCATTACATCCTAAAAAATTTAAGGCCTCCCTCCATAATTGATTAGCCACCTTACAATGCGGAAGAGGATGATCTACACTTTTACTGGAAATTTTACACATGAAATGAAACACCAACTGACATTGGTGATTTTATTCTTTCTCAAATTCTCCGTTGTTAATATCACACCCCTTGTCGCCAACCATACAAAAAAACTTCCTTTGTGCTCTAGAGATCCAAATGAAATTATAAGGACAGGTACCTTTCTCTCTTACTAACAACCTCTTACAAAAAGAGCTAACTGTGAATAAGCTGTCGCTACTCTCCTGCCACCTCCATGCATCCAATAAGTTGTTTGATGTGTCTAGTCCATACCAAAGCTCTAACAAATTGTGAAATTCTTCCTATCTCCCAATCACGAAGGTTCCTTCTGAAACTTAAATGCCCCCTACAAACCACACCCAAATGAATTTATAATGTTTCTAGTCCTCCATCCACCATCTATTATATCATATTTATCTGCTATCACCCTAATATAAAAAGAATTTTCCTCCATCTCGAATCTCAGATCCACTTTCCTAACAAAGCTTTGTCATACACCTGGAGATATTTCACTCCAAGCCCTCTCCATTCCTTTGGATATGTGACATCTCTTAAATTCACAAAATAAAACTTCTTATTGCCGTCCGCTGAGTCCCATAGGAAGTAATGTTAAATTCTTTCCAATATTTCAATCACTTTGCCAGGGCCTGTGAAAGTGACATAAAATATGTAGGAAAGTTTGAGAGTGCTCTTGATCAAAACTTCCCATCCTCCTTTCGACAGATACCTTTTTTACCATCCTGCTAGCTGCTTCTCGACTCTCTCAACCATTAGATTTCACACTACGAGATTGTCATAATCTATCATACACACAAGTGCACGCGATTGTACAAGTAATATAGTGACTCAAAAAATCGAATATCGTATCCATGAGGACTACTCTATTAGTTATTTAATCAACTTCAGTTTCGACAATAAAGTATTCAAGTGTTTCTGAGTATCAAGATGATTAAGATGATTTAATTAATAATATACTAAATAATTAAATAACTAAATGTGTTAATAACAATGTAAATGAGTCTGTAATAATACAAGAGAGAATTCCAGGGTTGAGGCACTGTTAGCAATTCTAAAATCTCTATCCTTATAGTAGTTGTGTTAATTATCGGGTTATTGATTTGCAGGGTTCAGATTATGATCATGGTTTCTCGATCCACAAATTTTCTACCTAAGTGGATTTCACAACTACATCATTGAGCGGAAATACAATAATCCATTTAGATGTATTAATATATCATCCTGCAAGTGAACCAAACAAGGCTTCTAGGTATATCTCTATCCTAGCCGCTAATTCAAATCCTTTATTCTGTAAAAAATAAGAACTTGCTCCTTAAACTCTTCAATATATCTTAATGATTCTCCACTTGGATTCACAATGTATTATAGATGTATTTTAAGGTGACCATTCATCAAAATAGTAAGTACAAGAGAATAAAAATAGCCCATTTGATAAATCAATATTAAACCATTCTAAGAATATCAAAGTATAATCATGTTCTTGGCCTCAACCCCAGAACAAGGGTGTTTAGCCACTCATGTTCGAAATCAATATCAAAAAAAGCTAATTTAATCATACCCAAAATTAATATTCGAAGATGAAGTGTTCAAAGAACCCTAAGAAAAGTATTGTAATTATTTTTGCCTCTGTTGTACATCTGCCAAAAGTGTTCCAATTGAATTGAAGTGTTCGTTTTATAGTAGGACAAGTTTGATCGGGTATTGGCCTTCTCCGCGCAGCGAAGCTTAACGCGTGGACTAGGGTCCACACCGTGGGGTTATCGCGGACCCTCACTGGAATGTGAATTGAAAAATAATTTAGCCTCTGCAACGTAGGGCTGTTGCGGAGGCTTATTAGAAATTGCCATCGACTCTAAATCTCTTAACGCGATGCGGACCCTATCGCGGGGACAAGGGTCCACGATGCAGAGCTTGTCGCTTTCTTTCTTTTCCAACTCTATCACGCTGCGAGTCGAGGCCCTAGGTGCGATACACACCCGATACTATAGCTAGTACGAGCGAATGTTTTATCATAACACATTAGGATATAACCAACATGAAAGAATATAACTGAATCAATATGAGATTGAAATAATATTTCTCAAAAGATAACTATTATCATCAAGGTTTATTAACACCACTTAATATTAAAAAACACTAATAGTTACAATGAATAAAAATAGAAAATTACAAAGTTTGTTTGATAACTACACCAGCTTGTGAAACCTCTGATAAGTACCAATACTGAAAGGAAAGAAAATATAAAGAAGTCATCATATCTCGTCCAGCTTCCTGGAAGAAAAGAGACTCACAAACGGTAGGAGATAGGGATCCTACTGAGGCGCCTGACCACGGACTTGAGATCCAGAACCTACATCATGAAAAAATGTAGCGCCAAAGATGGTCAATACGTAAAATGTATTGGTATACAAAACTATTTCGAGAGGGTAGTATATCAAGAGATTAGAAATGACAATAAAATTCAAATGTAAGTGAAGATATCTGGAAAGGAACAAGAATATAAACTAAATTTATAATTGATCAAGTAAGGTGGTGTAACACCCCGTATTCAAGTACGTGTATTGGCATATTCAAGTACATGTATTGGTCTTATTTATATGGAATTAATTTTTTATTTTATTTATACCGGAATTTGCCCGTCGATGGTTCCATGCGAAGGTTATTGAATAATCTTTCCAACGATATAAAGATTTACAAAAACGAATAGGTTTTGAATATAATCGAGCACGTTCGAAACTATAAAACGGTGGCCGGGATATTTGGAAAAAGTAAATGTGCAGGAAAATTTCCTGCACACAAACTACTGAGGCCAGCGAAATTTTTGGGTCAACTTTGAACGATCATAACTCCCTTAATATAATGAACTGAGAGAGATTCGACCTATGAAAAGAAAAATCTTTGAGTATTCTTTCCAATGCAATTGGTTTCATACAAATCCAACGTCTGAGTAAGGAGTTATACCCGTTTTTCTTCAGCCTATCAAAACAGATTTTTAGGGCCAACTACAAACGACCATAACTCCTTATACAGGACGAACTGGGTGGCCTACTTTATATGAAATGAAATCCCTTTGAATTATCTTTCCAACGATACCAATTTCACCCAAATACAATATCAGAGAAAAGAGTTATGGTCGATCTACTTTAGTTTATCAAAACAGTCCACCAAAGGACAGATTTGACATTATTTAAATTTTAAAGGCATTTTGGTCATTTCCTATTATATTATGGACGGGAATATGTGTATATATACATGTATATGAGTTCAAAAACTCATTTTCATCATCAATCATTGATAAAGAACAAACCCTAGCCAAATTTGACCTTTAAATTACTTTTGATTCAACCGTAGAAATTCCAAAGTAATCCCATAACTGCGTTTGTCATCTCGAGAGCTTCGAACGACACCTATTATTTGTGCAAATAGGATTGTATAATCAAGAGGTGAATTCTAAGGTATGAATATTATTTTCCTTTGTTCTTTTCCATATGTATATGTGTGATAGATGATTATATGTATTGGTTGTTATTGAACGGTGATGGAAATAAGGTTATGGACTATTTTGCATGGTTTGGTTGTATTGAATTGTGGAAGGTGGATATGGTGATATACTATTGAATTGATGATTATTTATGTCTATGGATCAATTTGGTTTAATGGATTGGTTGGAAGGATAAATGAATCCAAACTTGATATTGGAGGATGTTGTATGAATATGCATGGCATGTGAATGTAATGGGAGTATAAGAGGGTTAACATGACACCCTTTATGGTGTAATTAAGTCTTACTACTTAACCACTAGTTTGGTGAATTCAAATAATTGAATTGTGACGTTTGGTTGCTAATACTAGATTGCTATATATGTTCATTGTAGATAAGTAATCCGAAAAGACGGGAAGTCCATTTGGGACTAGTATTGAAGGTTGACAGTCAGGTATGTAAAGCATACTCTATACCATATCTTTGGCATGAAAGTGAACAATTGTTCTATTAAGAAAGTTTCCAAAGTTATTGAATAACATGTGATCCATAATGGTATTGTATGATGTCCTACGTTACCAATGAACTTGTTTCCACCCTACAAGATGTCAAGACATTCCAATACTTACTTGTTTTCCAAATCTTACATGTTTATTGCACTAATGAATGTCAGAAGGTATCCGGTTACTCAAACAAGATCCATGTGCTATTAGTGACTCCAAAACGTTTCATTGATATACCAATAAGTTCCTACTTCATTGTTATGGCATTGATGACTCCAAAACACTTCATTGATGTGCCAATGAGTTCTTACTTCATTGTTATTGCATTGATGGTCTATTTATATGTCTCTTATTGATGTATCATTGTTTCAAAGTATAAAAAATGCGGTGGCGACCGAAATAACAATCTCAAAGATTAATTGAACTAAGTGATGAAAGTTCTCTCTTATCGGGTGGTATCCCAGGGGCATAAGCCTATCATGGGTCGATCCCTATTTATGTGTTTATGGGTGGTATCTCAGGGGCATAAGCCTATCATGGGTCGATCCTAGTTGATATGTACTGGAGGCAGCCTAATGGTCACAGTACAGTACAACAATGATTACAAAGATGATAAGAACGAAGGTAAAGTGATTGAATAAATACAATGTACAGGTTGTCACAAGTTCTAGTAAGTGTGGTCCACTCCTATTACGATTTATTCACTTGTTTCTGATTTCTATTGAGCTCCTATATCATATGTGATTATCTACAACTTTACATACTCAGTACATATTTTGTACTGACGTCCCCCACGAGGGACCTGCATTTCATGCTGCAGGCACAGGTACCTCAGCTCATACACCGCACAAGTAGGAGCCAGGATATCCAGCTACTTTTGGTGAGCTCCAGTTTGCTTCGGGATTTTCCGTGTCATATCCAGTCACTTTTGGTATTGTATAGAAGTTAGTTATATGGTGGGGTGTGTCCCGACCTTAGTTAAACTCTGTGTATTGTCTAGAGGATTTGTAGACCTAATGTACAATCAAGGTAGTGTTTTGTTAATAGACGTGATGACTCCAACGGCCAAGTATTGTATATACATATATATGTGTGCTCGAGCTTATACAGGTAATTATTTCCTTTTATATGCGACATGATGCTGTCCGAATTTCGGGTTGTCATAGAGGTATGCATAGGGTATGCATAGGAAGTATAAGGTTATGAGCTGGTTCTCCCGGGCCTCCCGGGTTACGGGTGCCAGTCCGCCCCAATAGGATTTGAGGCGTGACAGGTGGATTAATTTCTTTGATTATTTATAGGAGAAAGTAATGAACCATCATAAACCACCATGTGAGTGCATGAAGCCTGATCTTGGCCCGATCAGCTAAGCTATCCTATACCATGCCAGGCATAGGACATGAAATGACAAAATTTTCTAGAAAGTATTCATTATTATTCCCTTTTTGGGACACATGAAAAAAAGTGTCATCCGATTTGTGGAATAATCTCTATTCTATGTCGGCAAACATAGTTTCGGGTATTTGTCGTTTAAACCTATGCCTTCATGGTCAGCTAACTAACTCTCTTAGCTCATAATGTTATCTTACTGATTATGTTCATAGATTAGCCATATCATATTCATGGTTTAGCTACTTTAGGGCTCACACCTTAGAATTAACCAACTTGGGTTCATATTTGAGATTTAGCCACCTTAGGCTCATAATCAAGTATTATCATCATTAGGACTCATGAGTGGTAGAATCATGATTCATTAAGATTAATTCATCAGTGAAGGATTTTCATAACTTTATCAAGAGTGAGCTTTGGAATGTACATGTTGTTTTTAGCATAGCTTATGATTTTGGATATCATAGAAAATTCAAGTCATTATAGCATAGTTATCTTTGATGATTTTTGAGCAACATGCTAGCTTTACTAGGCCCATGTTAATGTTGTAGGCTTTTTATGGGCTAACATTGGGAATTCATCGACTTTGTTTCATACATCATGAACTAACGCTAAGTATTTTTGGGGAGCATGAAAAGTAACGTCTTGCAACATCATTATGACAATATTCCACGTCATAACTTTCATAACACTTAATGGAACTAAAGAGGAAATTGAGGTGATCTATTTGATCTTCATGGATCATGGTTTATATCAAAACAATAGGATTTTCCAGTATAATGTCTTCTTAGAAACATAATTAAAAATTCAGTCTTTAGTTAAATGAGAATCAACAGAGAGTCATCTCAAAGACTTCAAAACAAATTACCCATCAAATACAAACGTCCCAAGTTGAAAAAACTTTTACTTGAGTAAATATAATTCATGTTACAGATTCTAAACCATAAATCGATAACCACAAGGTTCATGAATTCCAATAGTTTCATGATATATGCAGAATTCACAAATCTCGCAACAATTCAAAGGATTTAATTAGTTTCGCAAAAGTTGAAGAGTAATAATTCATGATTTAGAGTGATTTTCCAGAAAACTTATTTAAAGAACTCAAACATATTTAGCGTAATTTGAATTCATAGGAACAATACAACTTACAAAATATATGAAGGGACAGTTCTACATACCTCTAAGCATTGAAAAACTTGAGATCGGAAGAGGAGATGTGAACTTGTTTTGTTGAACCAATTCTCTTGAGATTATTATAGCAGCATTTGAGAAGAGGAAAAAGAATATTCAGTAATGGACTATTAAATAAAACTTATAGAGAATGAGACTTGTGAACTCATAAAGAAAGAGATGCGTGAAGGTGATGGAGAAGGATATGTGTGAAACTGATGGGGCAAGAGTTTTTTAACTTGTTAAGCTGATAGATGAAACTGATGATTTAAAACATGAAGGATCATAAAAAAATGTACGAAACTGATGGAGAAGAGGATATTTAATCGTTTGGGATTTTAGGTAAAAAGGAAAGGACAAAAATGCCTTTTAAGGGGCTTCCTGGCAGTAGCCCGCTGCTTACAGCCCTTCTTCCTTCCCTTGTACTGCTGCGATGATGCAATAGTTAAATCTTTATTCCCCAGCTATGATTTACACCCCTATAACCCCCAAAATATACATGAATCATTCCAAGTAGATTTCTAACAAAATTTAAAGCACAATAAGATCAATTATGCAGCCATAACACCTCCACTTACAACTATGACTTAAGCTTAAAGCGTGAGGTGTAACAAGCTCATTGCCTCTTTCCTTGATTCCATCTTTATTTCCATGTGTTTTGAGATCAATCCCAGTATCCTCATGTACAACAAATCACTCCCAATATTTCCTTTCATCATTAGCTTCACATTAATGCATCCGATTACGTCCAATTTCATCACAATTTAGCCCTGTATCAACTAATTATGTCCATTAGATAAGGAATGCAATTGTAGATCAAACACAATAGGAATAATGCATTTTAGTTCATAGAACAAGTCCTATTATGGGTAATTCTTGGCATTTGTACGTATAAATACGCCCAAGATCAGAGATCTTTGCTAGAAGCTCCCAAAAGTAGTCCTATATATGTAGAAGGTAGATTCCTCACCTTGCAATTCAACACTTGCGCAATTTCCTAAATATTATTTACTGCTCCCACTGGTGTGACTTCACATTTTCTAAGATTGATCTTTACTCTTGAACAGATAAGGACCTGTCTCAAAAAATTAGACTGGGACATCAGCATCACAAAAGATCAAAATATCATCTACAAACAACATATTTGTAATGGTCAAGTTACTCTGCCCTTTAAATGAAGCATTAAAGACCTTCAGAAGACCTCCGCTAACTGCTCTGTCCATTATATTTCTCAAAGCTTCGATTACCTAAATAAATAATATAGGAGATAAAGGATCCGCTTGTCTCAAGCCTCTCAAACTCCAAAAGAAACCACAAGTACTTTCATTTACCAATACTATGTACCTGCAGAAGAAATGCAAAACTTGATCCATCTACTCTATTTATCTCCAACACACATCTTCATCATATGCAATCTAAGATATACCAGTTGACATGATTGCAAGATTTCTCGAGATCTAGCTTACATAAATTTCTCGATTTATCTTTCTTTTCCCAAGAATCAACCACCACATTTGTCACCAAAGCTATATTTGGTATTTGTCTTCCTTCGATAAAAGCATTATTAGAAGAAGACATTGTCTCATCCCAGACCTTAAGTCTGTTAGAAAGAACCTTATATATAATCTTGTAAATGCTTCCTACTAGACTAATGGGTCTAAAATCCTTTATAATCGTTGCCCCTACCCTTAAAGCATGTTAAAAATCTGCCTCAATCCCATTCAAATTGGAAAGGAGAAGCTTATTCCGTTTTGATTTTTGGTTGAGGATACATTTTCTACCTACTGATTAAGCCCTCAATATAGATAAGATAACATCTCAAATGTAAATGAAATTTTTTCTAAGAATTCACTATAAACAAAAACAAAGATGGCTGTTTTTTGTAACCAAGAACTCCCCGAGGGTCTGATGGCACACAGTTCAAAACTCAGTAGATTATGAGCCGTCATTCTACCTTTCTCTACTTAAATACAAAACATTTGTTTGCAAGAGGATTTGAAGTTGTGGTTTGCGCCCAAATCCACACATCATGTGCCATGCTCTTACCATTACGACAAAGTCTTAAGGGTTAAGGCATAAATAAATATTCTTAAGATAACTAAATAAGCATAAGGAAAATTCTGTGAGTTTGAGTTTGAAAATTGTGGTGTCCGGACTAGCTTGCGCGCACCTCAACTAATTCTTTGAAATACCTGCCACCTCCTACTAGAAATAAGTACCAAGTAACTCAGTCCACCAAGGTTAGAACAAATGGGAAGAAATCACCTAGTTCTTGTCTTTGTTGGTAATTGAACTTGAAACCTCATAGTGCCCAACCTTACGTCATTGAACCACTAGGCCACACCCTTGGGTGCATAGTTCTATGAGTTTACGACACCAAAAATCTCCTTCAAGGTGTAATATGAGCCAGAAAATGAATTCTTTCAAACCTAATCTGGATCTAAGCCATTCATGTATTCCTATTTAGTTTAAAAGATCTAAATAACTCCACTATTTCCTGTAGAAAACAAGATCTGGAGACTGAGCAAAACACTAGTAAAAGAAGTTTCAGCAAGCAATTAAGTGCATAGCTAAGGCAGGATTGGTCAAGTCCAAGTACATGATTGTTAAGTATTATGATACGTGTATTATGTGGTTCATGCTTGTGCATTGGATAGATATTGATAATTGTGCACTTGTTGTTGGTAGTCAGCTTCATCTAGCTACCAGTTTTGTGAGAATATCAGAGAAGATACATTGAACAAATAAATAGAAGAGAAATAGAACATTAGTTTGAACATACGGAGACCGGGCCATAGACAAGTATTCTCATTTTAATGCGCTCATCATCTCTGGAGAGAATTATCTTTCTCATCCCCAACTCATCTAGCCAACCAAATTGCCAGTAGATCTTAATTGCAGAACCACACATGCAAGTGCAGATGATAAGTCAAAACCATATTAATGGCGGCAAATTCTGTGCTCCTGAAGTGCTGTGGTGCATAGCATTTTGCTAGCATCCGTGGTCCCTCTCATACTGCACAATGCTGGGATGTCCTTCCCTAACTGATCGAGTGGGTATTGATTTGATGTTGTGATATACACATGATAAAATTCCAGTTTCAAGAAGAAATATCCCTATAAAAAAGAACGTTAAGCTTACAATGTCTTATGGCTCTCATGAGCGAAGTATGATAAAATCAAAGGTCTACACCAGCACAGGTTATGTTTTAAATAAGTTTTCATATGATCTCAACACATTTAGGAATTGAATATGGACAATGTATAAAATGTTTAAATTTCCAAAATTGTGATATTTGATACAAGTGCATGTTTTCCCAAAAGGATTGTCCCAACTTCTAGAGGCGATATATGAGACTCACTAATTATTATGCTCACTCCATTTAACTTGAATGTCAAAAGGTTCAAACATCGCACCAGATTCCACGAGTTGAATACCACCATCATATTTCTAGTGTTGAGCCCCATAGCGACTTCTTCTTTTGTCATTTTTTTGGTTACATCCCATTTCAAACTTTTTATACTGCACTCTTTAGAAACTCTGTGAATCCCTGTGGTTAGAAATCAAAATTTATGGAATAAAATTTGAATGACACCTCATAATGTCTTATTTTTTCTGAAGTTTTTGGACTTATTTTTGGTGTTGTCTAGTTTTATACATATATTGCAAGATTATATGGAAATGCATGATGTTCCATTTTGCATGTGGGATGGCACGAGGATGCATGGACCTCCAATGTTTGTTCACGATTACTAGATTTGACAGTGTGAAGTGTTCTCTCTGTAAGCGCTAGGACTATTGGTTAGTGATCACATGCCCAACAGTTTTGGGTAGTGGCCCTTCCTTTATTTGGATGTTGAAGTTTGTTTAATAAGTATTAGGAAATAATTTAGACATTATTTCAAGCTGAAATAGTGGTCTGAAGGTGTATCTCAACTTGAATTTTGTTTTTCAAACTTCCATTCACACATCTTCAACTTTTACTAATTTTCTTTTTTCCTAAAAAGCTATTAGAAGTATTCTAGAATAATCTCAATATCAACAAGTTTTCTTTCAACTTCAGAGAATTCACTTCTCATCTTCAGCTTAAATTTTGTCCAAATACATGCTAACAATCCTAAGACCAGCTTGTTGGAAAAAGAAAAAAATCAGAACTTACACACACAGAATTGTTGAAACTATGTCTCAGGAATAAAGTAGGAATAGATATTTTTAGTAGTTTTTAATTATTAGAGTCCTATGTGACTTAAGAATTAGTTGTCCCTTTATTATTTGAATAAGAATTAGTTATCCCAATTTAAATTGTAGTGTAGTTAGAACTTTAGCTATAAATACATGTTTTGAGTTATTAATAAAATAAATTCCCTTTGACAATACTATTGCCGTATTTTATTTTTCTCCAACTCTTTCTCTGTTATTTCTCCAATTTCAAAGCTAAAAACCAACAATTGGTATCAAGAGTCAGTTTCTTGAGGGATCTGTGAGAGATGAATTCTGAAAACAACTTTTCCCAAATAGCTCCTCCTGTCTTTGATGGTGAGAATTACCATCTTTGGGCAGCAAGAATGGAGACTTATCTTGAGGCTTTAGATCTTTGGGAGGCCGTGGAGGAGGATTATGATGTTGTTCCGCTGCCCGATAATCCCACGGTAGCCCAGATCAAAAATCAAAAGGAAAAGAAAATCAGAAAATCAGAAAATCAAAAACGACTTTGTTTGCTAGTGTTTCTCCAACAATTTTCATGAGAATTATGGTCTTTAAATCAGCAAAAGAAATTTGAGATTATTTGAAGGAAGAATATACAGGAGATGAAAGAATACGAGGCATGGAGGTGTTGAATCTAATAAGGAAATTCAAATTGCAAAAGATGAAGGAATCTGAGACCGTCAAAGAGTACTCAGACCGTCTTCTTAACATTGATAACAAGGTAAGATTGCTTGACACAAAATTTAAAGATTCAAGAATTGTTGAAAAAATTCTTGTTACAGTGCCTGAGAGATACGAAGTATCAATAACTACCTTGGAAAACACAAAAGATATGTCCAAGATTACCTTGGCAGAATTGTTAAATACATTGCAAGCGCAAGAGCAAAGGAGGCTTATGCGGCAGGATGGTATGGTTGAAGGAGCTTTGGCAACAAACCACAAGACTCAAAGCAAGGGTAATAATTCAAGAAAAAATTACCCACCTTGCCAGCATTGTGGCAAAATAGGTCATCCTCCATTTAAATATTGGAAGAGACCAAACGCACAATGCAAGATTTGCAATCAACTTGGCCATGAAGCTGTGATTTGCAAAAAAAAATCTCAAAAATATGAAGCAGAAGCCCAAGTCACCAAAGAAGAAAAAGAAGAAGATCACTTATTTATGGCAACATCTTCAACCAAGAAATCTAATTTTTAGATGATTGATAGTGGTTGTACAAACCACATGACATGACAAAACTCTTTTTAAAAAGTTTTTGCCTTTGAAAAATAAGAAAATCAGAATTAGGAATGGTGACTATATTCCTGTAGAAGGAAAAGGGAATGTTGCAATCAAAACAGTTTCAGGTACAAAAATAATTTCAAATGTCCTTTACGTGCCTGATATTGAAAAAAGTTTGTTAAGTGTTGGCCAGCTAATGGAAGAAGGATTTAAATTATTATTTGGAGCCAAATATTGTCGAATCTTTGATTCTACTAATCATGAGATTTTACAAGTTGACATGAGAGACAAAAGTTTCATATTTAATCCAATATAAGATGCACATAAGTCATGCAAGAACAAAGATAAATTGACAGATTTATTTAAGAGGTCAAATTCAGCCGAAGCCGAGACAATTTCTGATCCATGGAGGAGTGTTGAAAATATGTCTCAGAAATTAAGTAGGAATAGATATTTTTAGTAGTTTTTAATTATTAGAGTCCTATGTGACTTAGGAATTAGTTGTCCCTTTATTATTTAAATAAGAATTAGTTCTCCCAATTTAAATCGGAGTGTAGTTAGAAATTTAGCTATAAATATATGTTTTGAGTTATTAATAAAATAAATTTCCTTTGACAATACTATTGCCGTATTTTATTTTTCTCCAACTCTTTCTCTGTTATTTCTCCAATTTCAAATCTAAAAACCAACAAGAATAGTACTACTCCCTCTCTTCACTTTTACTTGTCCACTTCGACCTTTGCACGCCTCGTAAGGAACAATGATTGGTATGAGTATTTTCCCATAATACCCATATTAATTGATGTTTAGTATTGTATCTTGATAATTGATTTGGACAATAAGTAATCTATACTAAGGATAAAATATGGAGAATAACTAATTGTCTTTTCTTGATATCTTAAAATCACACTGATAGGTTAAAAGTGATAAATTAAAGTCAAAATCTATTTTTGAAATAATGAACAAGTAAAAGCAAATGGAGGAATTACTTTTTTGGTAATGAGCTTGCATTGCGTTCCCTTTCCAGAGGCAGGAGCACCAGATATCATTATCCTCAAAGGTTCTGTCTTTATAGCACATCCATAAACCTAAATTTACCCAAAAAGCCAATATTTAGTCATGACCACTAAGCTACAAAACCAATAAAATTAGCTCAAATATTCAAAAGGGTATGAAATACCAAGAATGTGGTACCATTTGACTATCAGGAATGAGTTGTGAAAAGGGTTTGATGTGAATGAAGGGACAAAGAAGATGTAGAAAATGAAAAATGGGAAGTGAAAGACAGCTGAACAATGAGAGAAGAAATTGATGAAAGAGGAGTCTTTTGGAGCTTTGAGGAGATGGCTGTGATGTTCAAAGAGAAGCAATAAGCCATGGCTGCTCTCTGCTGTCCCTTTCTATCTCCTCTCCTGCTTGCCTAAATTGCTTCATATTCTTATGCACGTTCTCTTGCAATTTTGAGGGAATTTTTTGGATATCCGTGAGAGAAAAAGACTAAATGGTCCCTTTTGTTTGACACTTTATATTTAAAGCGAAAAGGGGTAAAAAAATGCATTCAATTATTACGTGAAATTGAATTAAGAAGTAGGAAAAAGGTTAAAAATATCTCCTCCACTTTGATTAATTGGTTAGATTTACTCTTTGTAATAGTATGTGGCAAAATATATCCTTATTGTTATCTAACTTAACAAAATTGCCCCAAATTGGATGGAATCTATCCAAAACCCCTGATTTTAATTAACTTAATTATTTTCTTTATCTAATCTGTCTTTAACCGATTCAAACCTAGCTAATTGACTTAACCCTCTCCCGAAAGAGACACACACCTATTTTTCCCAAATTAACTGCCACCGTCAAAATCTCCACAATCAAAGGTTAAGACAAGCAGAAGTAAAATCCCTAAACTAAAATTTTCCTCCTCGAGAATCTTCATTCATTCATGTCAAGTATAAATTTGGTTGGGAAGATTCATTGAAATCAAAGAAGTAAGAGAGGACAAAACTAGGGAAAAAAGAGTTTCCTTGCTAGCACTTGACGACTTATTGGAGGCGGATGATTTAGGTAAGCCATTATTGAGTTGATCTTTCTTGTTGGGGGGTGTGACAGTGTGAGAAGGGAGAGAGAGAGTGTGCATATATGAAGAAGTAGAGAGATATTATGCTGTTTGTTTGGATGTTATTAAGAGTTAACAATGGCAAGAATTGTACCAGATTGTAACCATGGGTTTTATATTGAATGTGTTGATACTTATTATTCAAATGCCATATTTGTCTTGTTTGTAGAAGTACGCTTGAGGTAGTTGTTTGATAGTACTAATGAAAACATATTGCTAGACAAAATAGGAATTGATGGCAGGAAGTTTATTTTGTTTTTTCTTCTTCATGTATGAGATTGTCCGGCTCATTTATGACGGTGACAGTCAATTTAGGGAAAATATATGTATGTGTGTTAGGAGAAATGGTTAAGTTAATTATGGGAGTATGGATCAGCTAAAGAAAGATTAAAAGAGGAAAATTGTTAAGTTAATTAAAATCAGGTACTTTGGATGGATCCATCAATTGAGGGAAATTTTTTGTTAAGTTTGATAATAGTAAAGGTAAATCTGGCCACATACTAAGACAAAGGGTAAATTTAACAAATTAATCAAAGTAGAGAGGCATCTTTGACCCTTTTTCCTAAAAGATATTCTTCATTAATAGTTCGATTCAAAAATATTTTTGTCGTTAATAGTTTGATTTAAAAATATCCTGGAATTAATAATTTGGTCTGAAAATGTCATTATTGTTATTTTGGAGTAAAAAATGCCTTTTTCTTAATAAAAATATTTTTTATTTTTTTAGACACATTCTTTTCTAATATCTTATACATTTGAAATTATTAACTTTTAAACATTAATTTAGTTTTAGTCTATGTAATGACATGTCCTGTTGTTATAGCATAGGTTGGGGTATAGTTAGCCGGTATAATTTTTCCTAAGAACAGAGTTGATAAAATATCAACTAAGGTGGTTTCTTATAAAAATATTAGTGCGGTGTGAAGCAAATAATGAGGTAATAAGTGGAAACTAAATTGGAATGATATGATCATAATAAAAGCAAAATTAATACTAGATTTCAAAACCGAGACTGTGTGACATAATCAACATGCTGAAAATATAACTGTCTTTCTGAAAGCCTCTAAATCATATGAGTTATTAGGACAATCTCCTAACTAACTCTAGTTGTCTGAAACCACAACATTACTGAAAAGAAATACTGATATATGATCCTCGAATGATGAGGACTCACCAAAATATGTTGCTGATATAGTGTGTAACTAAGCGCAATCTAGATACTGAATGTTGGAACCTATATTATAAGATAATATAAAGCAAAAGGGCAATTAGTACTTTGAATGTAATGAGTATGTGATATGGAAAATAACTGATATTGGCTAAACATGATGCATATGACATGATAAATTGATGCAAGAACAAGTAATAAACATGTACTATATGATAAGCTGAACAACTAAATAAAATGTCATGAAAGTATATGAATCTGAACTATGAACTGTGGACTGTGAGAGCTACCATTAACCGACATACCCCAATCTAAGCTAATTGAGGTCCAACTTGTAATCCCAGTTGGATGGGTATTTAGTACCTTGACATACGAATACTAACTGACCTGGATCCACTAAACTGATGTCTGAAAGGACTAAGGTGTCAATCCTAGTCTGAATAGTGACTCTTTAGAATTGATGTCATAGTTTCAAAACTTAGGGACTTCTACTAAAGGTCTCAACCTAAATAAGGGTGAGCATTTATCCCTGCGTCCGCTCGGTGTTAGGTACTACTCCTAACTGAATGACACTAATAACTGACAATGCTTAGTAATAATAATATTTTGAAAACAGATAATAAATGCTTAATCTTAAAGTATTAAATAACATGTAAGCTGGATGATCTTGCACTCATAAGTGTATACATGAAATCCTACATTATCAGGTGTTAATAACCCAGCATCTCTAAAGAATGTAACTAATCATGGCCGTAACGCCCCAAAAATGGGTCCCGAGATGTCACATGATACTTAGGACCACAAGTGGTCCCAAGCTAACCCTTGTACTGGCATAACTCATGAGCAACTGGATAAAACATATAAATCTGAAGAAAATGCAAAAAATAAATCTTTTCTGAACTTGATCAATACAAAGCTATATTAAGATGATTACAACTCTGCTTATACAAAAAAAATTGAAACTGAATACATCAACTATACTGACTGTCTACGAAGCCTCTACTATACTGACTATAGATAGCTGGGACGTGACTCCAACTACCACTAATCAATACATATGAGT
Source organism: Capsicum pubescens (assembly GCA_030864215.1). Taxonomy (NCBI): domain Eukaryota; kingdom Viridiplantae; phylum Streptophyta; class Magnoliopsida; order Solanales; family Solanaceae; genus Capsicum; species Capsicum pubescens. Next base: position 123,397,863 of record CM061541.1, read on the forward strand.
AAGAAAGTAAAGTACATGAATAATATCTATTTGAAGTCCCCAAAGTAGGAGGACTCATCACCTGCCGGCTGAAATATGCAACTATCTGATCATGATATATGGACAACAACTAAACTGGCACCTACATTATTAAACAATGTAGCACATAAAAATATATGTGGATTAGTACTTTTGGAATATACTGAGCATGTGGGGCTGAATACATAAGTAAAACAGTAACTCAATAAATCATATAGTTTGTAAAGAATGCATGCTAAGCATAAATGACTCACATTAGCTTGAATATTGTAAAAGCTGTAAAATATAAACATACTGTAGTAAAACATAAAGACAATCTTTGTGAGCCATCACACTTAGTTCTAAAAGTGGGGTTATTACTCTTTCTATTTGTAGAATAAGTAGGACTGAGGTTAAGTCTATTTTCAAATCATGCAGCTAAGTGTAAAGAGTATTCACCTATATATCTGTAAACTGAAAGCTAAAATCTAATAATTGAAGTCTTATGTAAGACAATATCTAAGTAAATTTGTGAGCCTTTGCATTTATTTTCTAAAAACTGTCCTGTCATTTTTTTTTTGTTAGGGAATATATTTAAAATTTTTTCTATAATTCTTTACTAGTAGGGAGGTTTTTCTAACCGATATAAACCATGTGAACTAACATGGAGTCTAACGTCTTGTTCCCTTATGGGGAAAACCTCACGATGGGAAGAGGTGTCATGCTCTTACCAAAGAGTATAACCTAATCTAAGTGATCACATCTGTAACTGTCATCTATGTAGAAATGGGAATAATCTGATAATTTTTACCTACGTTGGCTAAGTAATTCTGTGGAAGTTAGGAAACGCTAATCCCACACTTCCTGCTCGGTGCTAAATACTACTCCCTTTAATTTGTATGCTCATTCTGTTGGAAATCCAATTTAAAACTAGTATTAGGGCTTATAAGGAAAACCAATTAGGCATCTTCCATGATGAACTGTAATCAAAACTGTAAAGTGGATTCCGTATTTAATTTGAGGACCAAAAGATCAAATCTTTTCTCAAAATCTGAATATATATACTAGTCATAAGGTGCTTAAAAGAATTTTTTTCTTGAATTATCAATACTCAAATAGGGCTTAAAACTCATACTTTAAATTCATGCAACTTCATAGAAAAACATCATGCTTAATGTACTTATTGAAATACTTCAGCTATATCAAGGTAATGGAAATCAAAAATCACAATATGATGCTTTAAACTCAAATTAGAATCTGAAAAATCATATCATACACATAAGGATGAGAAAATAGACATGAAATTCAATAATTAAATCTCTTGTAACATCATAATCTTCAAATAATGATAATTGGGTATGAACACTAATTGCAGATCATGTGAATTCAACTTAAAAAGATAGTTTTGGGCATAAAGACGAAAGAATTGTCCTTGTTCATAAGCCCACATACCTTAATGGCAAAGAAATTGAAGCTTGATTCCTTGTGTTCTTGAGAGGAAGATATTGAATTATGTTCTTGGGAAAGAAAAGGGTTTTTACGTGAGTTGATTTGAAGAAGATGTGAAAATAATGCCTTTTTGGGTGTTATAATTCATGCTTTAGATGTTTGGGGTCGAGGGAAAAGGACCAAAATATCCCTTAACCCTTAAGAAGCTAAAAATGTGGAGGAATAGCCCCCGCATAACGACCCCTAGTTGGTTCAAGTAGCCCTCGCGACGCGAACCCTAGTTGGGTCAAGCAGCCTTCGCGTCGCGGGCTATTGCGACCCCTTACTGCCTCACACAAAAAATGGCATAACTTTTCACTCGGGTATTGAATTTAGGCAAAATTGGTATCATTGGAAAGATAATTCAATTATCGATCTTTTGATGGGTCTTGAACTGAGAAATTCTGCATTTATCAAAATTTATACACGTCTAAGATAGACCCTTGTAGAATCGAATACCAAACTTTGAACGAATCAAGGGCTCTTAACTCAATTTGATTCTAGGTGATTCTTATGAACATTTTTCACCTCAAAAGAACTTCATAAAATAGTTTAATGATCATGAAACTTATATTCACATGGGAATCATTTGGATTAGAGCTTACACGCGTAGGAACGACGGTTATAATTCTAGCGCGAAAATACGGGGTGTTACATTATCTCCTTCTTGAAATTATTCATCCTCGAATGATGGGTAGGAACTTATTGAAACATTAAAAATATGGAATAATGTGTCTACTAATGAAGGATATAGCTGAGCTGAAACTTTAAAAATTCTATCATGAAGCTGAATTCTGAGCTAACTTGACTTTACTTGCTTTAAGGAGCTGATTCATATTGAGAGTTTAGAATTCACTTGAAGTGTTCATGATACAATCATACATATTGAATTGGTATGTGATAACTTATGCATGTACAAATCATAATACAACAAGACTTAGATCGTACAAGGGGTACTACACTGTCTGAGTTAAAATACTTGGAAAATTGGGAATATGCACTGAACACTTATGAATTGACTCATGACTAAATAGCTGAATTTGAAACATGATGCTTGGACTGAACTGAATTCACAATTTTCATGGATGCAAATAGATTATCTCTTGGAATGGTCTTACGCATAAGACTTCGGATAGTAGGACTGGGTGGAAAGGTGGAAAACCACAGGAACTTGTCTACCTGACTGCTAAATTGAATTGCTGGCTATACTGACTGAATTATACTAGAAACTTATAATTAACTGGAGTATCTCTTCAACATTCTTTCTAAAGAAGTTCTAGTAACATTAGGGAGAAGAGAATCTTGGGCATGATTTGAATACGATATCTGAATAAGGAATTGATACAGTGATACAACTCTGTAATATGGACTATATCCGTATAACTCATAAGATAGGATATAATTACTAGGCCTTAGGCATTGCAACTTCTTACTTTCTAGCTTAGAAACATTTCTCAAATACTCCCTCAACTATACTATTCCCCTTAAATACCATACTCATTTGATTCAACTTATAATTCTCACATAGGCATTGTTAAATCTATCTCCTAAAGTCTAAACTGAACTAAATCCTCTTACCATGATTAAGCCTAACTCGAAATCACAAGGTACAAAATGCCACACCTTAATACTAGTCTAAACCATATGATTCAATCTTCTATATATTTTTAGAGCTTACACCCTAAGCATAACATGCCTCACCACTTCAATGACTAACTCTAAACTCTTACTGTGGATTCACTAGCGCATATTGCATTCCTCCACTTGTATCCCAACACAACATTCAAGTCTATCATTACAACCACTTATGAACATCAAGGCAAACACCCATAAGGCGTACTTCTTATATTCTCTATACCTCTATTAACAATAACTTTCTTGCACCACGCTTAAGAAGACATACCTAGAATCCTCAACTAACTATGACATTTACCAAACATTTACCTCAATATTCCTTCTAGCCTTAGATAGAAAATCATAAATAATATTCTTTAATGAGGGTCATCAACTCCCTCTCATATAAAATATTACTTATCCATTATCATCACCATTATCTTAACGTAGGAAGAGGTCACTGAAGGGATAACATATAAGGACCTGAAGCACAAAAGAATACTATACATAACTCTAACACTTAACTGAGGCCCGAAGAATAGAATGTCAAAGGCATAAACTCATTAAAAAGATCTAAACTGAGGACATACATGATATAAACTGGATTTCACTAGGATCATGAGTTAATACTATTATATGCTATTCAACATAAGACTAGAGTTCACAAATTCATGAGGGATAACTCGAATCATAGAGTAAAGATGTTACTTGCTTGCTCGAAGCTGAGAAGGAACTTGAATACGCATGAAGTCTATAAGCATTGCCCTTTGACATGGATCTATCATGCAAGACATGGATTTGGTGTGATGATGATTGAAATCCAAGGAATACTTTAGAGTAAGAAGGGATCACTATCTCATACATGATATAAACTGGATTTCACTAGGATCATGAGTTAATACTATTATATGCTATTCAACATAAGACTAGAGTTCACAAATTCATGAGGGATAACTCGAATCATAGAGTAAAGATGTTACTTGCTTGCTCGAAGCTGAGAAGGAACTTGAATACGCATGAAGTCTATAAGCATTGCCCTTTGACATGGATCTATCATGCAAGACATGGATTTGGTGTGATGATGATTGAAATCCAAGGAATACTTTAGAGTAAGAAGGGATCACTATCTCACTGCAACTCTTATTGAAATTTATCACAATCTAATTCTCAAAACATGATTTGGTTCTGCACTCTACCATCTCCCCCTTAGGTCAAAGCTGATATTCAAGATTGTGGGTCTACTCTATATACTCGAGACTAAGCCATTATTTCTTTATTCTAATGTTTACACATAAATGCTAAACTCACAAGAATAAACTATATTTTGAACTTACTGACTTCATTCTTGAACAACTCTTTTTGTATATCATCCTTAACTTTCTAGCTTGAATAGTTATCATCAAAGACTTACACTCTCATTAGCAAACATATCTACCTCACTAAACAAATAATCATAGCCTACCAAGATCACACTTCTATACTTATATTTTTTTTCCAAATCGTAAGAATCAAAATTATACTTAAAAGACTTAACACCATTTATCCAAAACTCCTCGACTTAGCTATTAAGAACACCATGTACTATATAACTAGCCTTTTTACACTTAGTAACTCAAGGGTACTACTAACTACACTTAATAAACTTCAAAAGTAATGCAACCCCATATCACCTTGGGCACACCTCTACATCATACCTACAACATCATACTTAATCTCAATCAATAAACTTAAATTCTTGCTTTCACTATTTCAAGCCTATTGGTTCACCTTCATATAACTAGCATCACTAACCAAACAATTATTACATCCACCTTGATGGCCATCCACTGTTCAAACTCAGTGTCTAGTGCTAGGCATGATGAACAACACAACCTCACATACTATTCTTGCTTGAAAGCTATATTATCAAGAATACTAGTCCACTAGAACTTTATGAAAACAATAATCAGTCATAATCATGAAATATACCTTATTAAAATATGCTATCACATCCTCCTTCTACACATTAGGACTATTTACCCATATATACACTTAAATTACTTTCATAGCTCTATAAGTTTCAACTAAACTCCTTTTTGCAACCTTAGGGGAAGCCTAAATTAACAATACCCAGCCACAAAATACTTTTATTAATAACCTATATTTTTCTAGCAAAATAAATACCATCCCTAACTTCTTTGATACATCAAGCAAAATACATTTCACCCTAACTAATTACTCCTTCTCTACTTTCCACTAAACTAACATATAAAGACATATCACTTCACTACTAACTTAATCGTATTCAAAAGTTCGCTATATATATTCAACCAATCGCCCTCACCACCTTTCTTGTTCTCAACTTAGCTATTAAGAACACCATGTACTATATAACTAGCCTTCTTACACTTAGTAACTCAAGGGTACTACTAACTACATACAACACTTAATTAACTTCAAAAGTAATAAAGCCCCATATCACCTTGGGCACATCTCTACATCATACCTACAACATCATACTTAATCTCAATCAATAAACTTAAATTCTTGCATTCACTATTTCAAGCCTATTGGTTCACCTCCATATAACTAGCATCACTAACCAAGCAATTATTACATCCACCTTGATGACCATCCACTGTTCAAACTTGGTGTCTAGTTCTAGGCATGATGAACAACACAACCTCACATACTATTCTTGCTCGAAAGCTATATTATCAAGAATACTAGTCTACTAGAACTTTATGACAACAATAATCAGTCATAATCATGAAATATACCTTATTAAAATATGCTATCACATCCTCCTTCTACACATTAGGACTATTTACCCATATATACACTTAAATTACTTTCATAGCTCTATAAGTTTTAACTAAACTCCTTTTTGCAACCTCAGGGGAAGCCTAAATTAATAATACCCACCCGCAAAATACTTTCATTAATAACCTATATTTTTTTAACAAAATAAATACCATCCATAACTTCTTTGATACATCAAGCAAAAAATATTTCATCTTAACTAATTACTCCTTCTCTACTTTCCACTAAACTAACACATAAAGACATATCACTTCACTACTAACTCAATCGTATGAAAAAGTTCATCTATATATATTCAACCAATCGCCCTAACCACTTTTCTTGTCACTACCCTTCTAAACCCATACCTCCAACTATAAGAAGGTTCTACTACTTATAAATCATAACACTCTAGGTTTTCAAAATCTTTTGAACAGAAACTCTATTTAACAATCTAGGTTCATACTATCTCCTCTTATGAGCACTATCTGTATTGAAGGGTTAATAAGGAATTTGAATACATATCTTACTCTTTCTAAACTGAAGGACTCATGGGAATGAGGAAATAACTTTCAACTTGAGTAACTTATAACACACTAGCGATCTTCTCTCAATCCCCTTGTGTGACTTTTAAAGTTACTGATAGTAAATCTGAGAGCATCATATTAGGACGAATTGGAACTTGCTAATCATGTTATTTCAAGAATATAGCATAGATAGAGAAATATGGATTAATAGATGAATCTATAGAAGTTTCTAAAGGAACAACTTTAAAGCACGATCTAGAGTATAAAATAAAGAAAACTTTTCTTAAATGCCTTGTAGCCTCTTAAAGAAAAGTACAGATGTCTCTGTACCATTCTGTAAAACTCTACTAGACACGGCTTCACATACACCCTAGGACACTTGAACTCTGTGCTCTGATACCAAGTTTGTAACGCCCCAAAAATTAATTTCAAGAGGTCACACGGTTCTTAGGACCATATGTGATCCCAAGATAACCCTTCTACAGGCATAACTCATGAGCAACTGGATAAAATATATAAATCTGATGGAAATGCAAAAGATAAATCTTTTCTAAACTTGATCAATACAAAGCTATATTAAGATGATAACAACTCTGCTTATACAAAACAAAACTGAAACTGAATACATAAACTATACTGACTGTCTATGAAGCCTCTACTTTACTCACTATAAATAGCTGGGACGCGACTCTAACTACCACTAATCAATACATATGAGTAAGAAAGTAAAGTACATAAATAACATCTATTTGAAGTCCCCAAAGTAGAAGGACTCATCACCTGTTGACTGGAATTTACAACTATCTGATCGTGATATATTGACTATAATTGAACTGGTACGTACGTTATTAAATAATGTATCACATAGACATATATGTGGATCAGTACTTTTGGAATGTACTGAGCATGTGGGGGTGAATACATAAGTAAAATAATAACTCAATAAATCATATAGCTTTTAAAGAATACATGCTAAGCATAAATGACTCACATTGGCTTGAATACTGTAAAAGCTGCGAAATATAAACATACTATAATAAAACATAAAGACAATCTTTGTGAGCCATCACACTTAGTTCTAAAAGTGGGGTTATTACTCTTTCTATTTGTAGAATAAGTAGGACTGAGGTTAAGTCTGTTTTCAAATTTAGAAGGATAAGTGTAAAGAGGAATAACCTATATATCTGTAAACTAAAAGTTGAAATCGGATAACTAAAGTCTTATGTAAGACAATAGCTAAGTAAATTTGTGAGCTTTTACACTTAGTTTCTAAAAACTGTTCTGTCATTCTTTTTCTGTTAGGGAATATATTTAAAATATTTTCTATAATTCTTTACTAGTAGGGAGGTTCTTCTAACTGACATAAACCATGTGAGCTAACATGGAGTCTAATGTCTTGTTCCCGTATGGGGAAAACCTCATGATGGGGAGAGGTGTCATACTCTTGCCAAGGAGTATAACCTAATCTAAGTGATCACATCTATAACTATCATCCATATAGAAATGAGAATAATCTGATAATTTGTACCTACGTTGGCTAAGTAGTTCTGTGAAAGTTAGGGAATGCTAATCCCACACTTCCCGTTCGGTGCTAAATACTACTCCCTTTAATCTGTATGCTCATACTGTTGGAAATCCACTTTATAACTAGTATAAGGGCTTATAAGGAAAACCAATTAGGCATCTTCCATGATGAACTATAATCAAAACTATAAAGTGGATTTCGTATTTAAACTGAGGATCAAAAGACCAAATCTTTTATCAAAATCTGAATATATATGCTAGTCATAAGGTGCTTAAAAGAAAATTTTCTTGAATTATCAATACTCAACTAGGGCTTAAAACCCATACTTTAAATTCATGCAATTTCATAGAAAAACATCACGCTCAATGTACTTCTTGAATTACTTCAACAATATCAAGGTAATGGAAATAAAAAATCACAATATCATACTTTAAACTAAAATTTGAAATCTGAAAAATCATATCATACTCATAAGGATGTAAAAATAGACATGCAATTCAATAATTAAATCTCTTGTATATCATAATCTTCAAATAATGATAATTAGGTATGAATCCTAATTCTAAATCATGTGAACTAATCTTAAAAAGATAGTTTTGGGAACAAGGACAAAAGAAGTGTCCTTGTTCATAACCCCACTGTAATACCCTTAAGATTTCTAGCAAATTTCATCCCAAGAATGCCTAGTATTAGATTATTAAGTGAATGATAATTATTCCATGAGGAATTTTCAAGATTTTCATTTTTTATCATGTGAAAAATTCAATAAGCTTTCCATCGATATATGATTTTCTTAAATCCGATAACCGGGTAAGAAGTTATGACTATTTCAAGTTCCCATCGTAAAACAATGCCATATTAGTCAGTGGCGCACCGCACCACAAGAGGAAATGGCATTTGGCAATTTCCAGTAGGTGTCTGTGATTATGGTGCGTCATCCCAACACTCAAATTAAGAATTGTCCTTTTTCCAGTGTCTCAACGCGATTTTTCCCGCGTCACGCCAAAGTTCCAGGGCACGAAGGAAGGGGCAATGTGATGGCTCCACATCGCGCCATCCCTCAATTTCTCAATTGTCAATTTCCAGTGACACAACGCGTTAATGCCGCATCGCTCCAGAGGCCCAGTTCGGGAAAATTTTACTGAAATTAAATGACGCGTTCAGGGTTAAAAGGGTCAATTTCCTACCCCTGTTTAAACCCAATAACACGTGATTTAGCTATTATTCACCAAAAATATACTATTTTCACTCAAGTTTCTCTCAAGAACAAGCTAAGGTTTCTATTGAGGATTCAAATTCAAGAAGGTTTCACCATCAATCTTCATGAAATCACGAACTAAGGTATGCATAGTGTTCATTCATGGACTCCTTTCATCCATGAAGCCCAAGAATCCCTTTTCTAAATTTAAGTTATGGATTTTCTTATGAATTTCATGATTGGGCTGTTTTTATTCATGTTGATAATGAGTAATTGAATTGTATTCCATGAATGAGTGTTAAATTCCATATGGATTGATTTGTATCGGTATAGATTCATGAAACCCTAGGACTAAATCCTTGAATGATTAAATTGGAATTAAATCACGATAGTTAATTGTTATATGATTTTATTTACACATTCTACGCCTACTATGTGTTTGGTTGAATGCCTAGATTAAGGGAAAGTGTCTAATTAGCATGATATCATGAAATTCCCATGTACGTACAGGCTTATGCCTATCTCATGTTTGATAAAATGCTTTAGTAAATGTATTATGATGATTATTATGTATTCAAGTAAGTCATGCTTTGTCAGTTTCCTTCCATCGAGTCCTGGGGGTACTTGTACCCGAAACATTAACTGTGTACCTAGAGCCATGTCATACTTTCATGATACTCTCAGTAAAGCTATGGACCCTTAAACTTCAGATAGTCTTATAACTCTAGAAAAATCTCCATGATCTCATGACTTAGTCAGTTTTCAGATATCAGTAGTATTCCGTCGGTCAACGGAATTTAGTAACTGAGCTCATGTTCAGTTCAGGAAATCATGTTCAGTTTCCATTCAGATGGGAGTAGGAATTAGCACCGAGTGAACCCATGGATGGGGAAACACACTATCAGATGACGGTGTGACCCTTAGAAGTCATCCTTGCATTCTAGAACTATGTATCCAACATAGGTTGAGACATTAACACTATCCGATGAGGGTTGATGAGGTGGTTAAGCACTATCATATAAGGGCCCCACTATTTTCTTTTAGGGACACTATCAGATAAGGGTCGCCCACAACTTGTCCTTACTAGTGGCGCGGTATTGACACCCTTCCAATTGGGGTTATAGATTAGACCCCAACTCATCCATAATGGTGTATCAGGGGCATGCCAGTTAAATACTACCTCCTATAGTTTTAGTACCAGTCTCAGTAAAAGAACTCAGATAGTTCTTCAGATTCAAGACTTTCAGATATAGTCGACTCAAATATAGTAAGGAACTCAGATACTTCCATCAGATTCAGGACTGTCAGATACAGTCACCCATGTTATTAGTTACATTCAGATACAACTATTTATGCTATCAGTTATATCAGTTATTAGTATGTCATGTCATCAGTATTCAGATTCAGTAATCACGATATCATAGTGTCAGTTATAGTTACATATTTATATATGCATTCTCGCATTCATGTTAGACAGTCAGCTAGCATTATTCATGCATGTTAACCCTTGCATTAGCCTACCTCACATGTATACTCAGTATATTCTATTGTACTGATGCATTTGCGCTATGGTGCTTTCTTTTTATGTTACACCACAGGTTCAGAGACACGAGTTCTAGCTCAACAGTTGATTCCAGTCTCAGCAGTCAGAATAGAAGTGAGTCCTCATCCTTCGAGGACATGATTATTTCTCCACTTTTTCATTGATTAGTTATTAGTTGGAGTTAGTTGGGGAAATGTCCCATCAACTCCTTATTAAGATGATTCTGAGTGTAGAGGTTTTTAGACTAGATGCAGACTATTGTGTTTTAGACTTCAGTGTTTACAGTTTTCTTTTAGTTATTATATTACCCCATAGATATTATCTCATCCATGTTATGTTCAGTATTTAACCTTATGGCCTTTCAGTGCATACTCCTACATTATTCAGTATTTTATACAGTATACAAGTATAGATATCAGTCATGGGTTAGCTTGTGGTCCTTCGGGATCATGAGCACCGTGTAGCATTCTCGGTTCAGTAAATCGGGGTGTTACAAACTTGGTATTAGAGCTTAAGGTTTAATAGAGTCCTAGAAAGTCTGAAAGCCGCATCTAGTAGAGTCTTGTACATGGGTGTGTTGTGCGCCACATTTATATGCAAGAGGCTATGAGATGTTTAGGAACAGTTTCCCTTCTTTCAGTATTTATGTCATGCCAGTGAGCATAATCATAAGTCAATCTCTCAGTCTAATTCGCTTCTTCTCTTTATTTCAGAATATGCCTCCTAAGAGAAGAAATCAGTCAGCCCCTCAGCCCGAAAAACCTTTGGGCGATCTTGTTTCTCATGTGGAGTTCAGGACCGCATTTACCACCCTTGTTCAGTTAGTAGCTACCCATAATGAGCGACCAGCTATCGTTCCGGCCAACCTAATGGCCAACTCAGCTGCATCTAGGATTCAGGACTTCACCCGAATGAATTCTCTGTCCTTCCACGGGTCTAAAGTAGATGAAGACCCTCAGGAATTCATTGATCAAGTTCATAAAGTGACAGACATCATAGGGGTGACTACTATTGAGATTGTTGAGTTAGCTGCATACCATTTGCAGGTTGTGGCTCATACTTGGTTCAAATAGTGGAAGTCAAAAAGGTTAGATGATGCAGGTCCTATAGAGTGGGAGGAGTTTGTCATTGCATTCTTAGACAGATTCTTTCCCTAAGAGCTTAGAGAGGCTAAGGTGCTAGAATTCATCAACCTCAGGCAGGTCAATATGATAGTGAAAGAGTATTCTCTAAAGTTTACTCAATTAGCTAGATATACCCCTTATGTGGTTGCAGATGGTAGAGCCAAGATGAGTAAGTCCGCTTAAGAGGTAAATGATAGCATGGTTAATGAGTGCAGATCCACCATTCTAAATAGTAACATAACTTTAGCCAGACTTATGACCCATTCTCAGAAGATAAAAGAGCAGAAGATTAAGCAGGGGAAAAACAGAATAAGAAAGCTAGGACAGGTAGCTTCAATTTTAGTCAGCCTAAATTAGAAGAAGGAAACCATTCTCAGTTTTGTCCTAAGTCATCAGTTCCAGCTCCTTCTTTAGCCATTGCTCTAGCTCCTAAGTTCAGACATAGAGTGCCAGGATCTGTCTCAGGGAAGTGTCAACAATGCTCGAACTAATCTCCTTTGTCAGACTTGTGGTAAGAACCACAAGGGTGCTTGCAGAGCTGGCAGCGATATCTATTTTGGTTATGGAAAGATAGGCCATAGAGTCAGAGACTGCCCTTAGTCAGGTTATCAGAGTCATCTCTTCTCCTCAGCTCAGTCCGGTTGCCCAAATCAGTAGGGTGCCACCACCAGTGCTACTAGCGGGCAATGCCCAAATAGACTATATGCTCTTCAGACCCGATAAGATTAAGAAAATTTTCCTGATGTAGTTACTGGTATGTTACATATCTTTCACGTGCATGTTTATACTTTGCTAGATTCAGGAGCTTCTTTGTCTTTTGTTACTCCCTATATATTAGTTGGTTTCGGAATCAGTCCCGAAATTCTAGCTGAGCCCTTCTCAATCTCTACCCCAGTGGGAAAAACTATCATAGCCCGGCGGGTATACAGGAACTGCCCGATTATGATGTTTCAGAAAGTCACTTCAGCAGACTTAGTCAAATTAGAGATGACGGATTTTGATGTCATTCTCGGCATGGATTAGCTTTATTCCTGCTATGCCATAGTCAACTGTTGAAATAGAATAGTCTAGTTTCAGTTTCTAAATAAACCCGTCCTTGAGTGGAAGGGTAGTGTATCCACTTTTAGGGGTTAACTTTTTTCCTACCTTCGAGCAAAGAAAATGATATCTAAAGGGTGTGTGTATCTTTTTGTTTGAGTTAAGGACACTAGTTATGAAACTTCCAGCCTTGTATTAGTCCCAGTAGTGAATGAATATTCAGATGTCTTTTCGGAAGATCTTCACGGAATTCCTCCTGAAAGGGAAATAGACTTCGACATTGACATTCTTCCAGATACTCAGCCTATCTCTATTCTGTCATATAGAGTGGCATCAACAGAACTCAGAGAATTGAAAGAATAGTTGAAGGATCTCTTAGATAAGGGATTCATCAGACCCAACATTTCCTCATGGGGCACACTAGTCTTATTCATGCGCAAGAAAGGCGGTTCGCTAAGGATGTGTGTAGACTACCGTCAATTCAATAAGGTCACGGTCAAGAACAAGTATCCACTTCCCAGAATTGATGACTTGTTTGACCAACTTCAGAGAGAGTTAGAGAAAGTGACATTCTGAAAATAACTTTCCGTACTCGATATGGTCACTTTGAATTCTTAGTCATGTCATTTGGTCTTACCAATGCCTCAACATCTTTCATGAACTTGATGAACTGCGTGTTCAAGCAGTACTTGGATATGTTTTTAATAGTCTTCATAGATGATATTCTGGTCTATTCCCGCACTGAGCGTGATCATACAGACTATCTTAGAATAGTACTTCAGACTCTCAGAGATCATCAGCTATTTGCCAAATTCAATAAGTGCAAATTTTGGATAAGGTCAGTAGCATTCCTTGGTCACATTATTTCCAGTGATGGAATTAGAGTTGATCCTCAAATGACTGAAGCAGTAAGAAACTGGCCAAGACCTATCTCTCTATCAGATATCAGGAGTTTCTTAGGTTTGGCTGGCTATTACAGATGGCTTGTTGAAGGATTTTCATCTATTGTATCCCATATGTCTAGATTGACTCAGAAGAAAGTCAAGTTTCAGTGGTCAGACCCTTGCGAGAAGAGTTTTCAGGAGTTGAAGACTCAACTTACCTCAGCCCAAGTCTTAGCTCTTCTAGATAGTTCAGATGGGTTCGTGGTGTATTGTGATGCATCTAGAGTAGGTTTGGGTTGTGTCCGTATCCATCAAGGTAAGGTCATAGCCTACGCCTCCAGATAGCTTAAATCCCATGAGAGGAATTATCCTACTCATGATCTTAAGTTAGCAGCCGTAGTCTTTGCCTTGAAGATTTGAAGGAATTATCTCTATAGAGTTGATGTAGATGTCTTCACAGATCATAAGAGTATTTAGTATGTCTTTTCTCAGAAAAATCTCAATCTTCATCAGAGAAGGTGGTTAGATCTCTTGAAAGACTATGACATCAGTGTCCTCTATCATTTAGGCAAGGCAAACGTAATGGCTGGCACTCTCAGTAGGCTATCCATGGATAGTGTTTCTCATGTGGAGGATAGTAAGAAGAAGTTAGTTGAAGAATTCCATCAGCTTGCCAGACTAAGCATTCACTTAGTCGATTCTTCAGAGGGTGGTGTATGTGTTCAGAGTAGTTTAGAATCATCTCTAGTTTTCGAGGTGAAAGAAAAGCAAGATAGAGATCCCAGCCTTGTCAAGTTGAAAGAGTCAGTTCAGGATCAGAAAGTAGAGTTTTTCTCCCAAGGAGGAGATGGTGTTTTGCATTGTTAGGGTCATCTTTGTGTTCCAGGTGTAGACGACTTAAGGTAGAGAATTCTTCCAGAAACATATGGTGCGCGCTACTCTATTCATCCAGGGGCCACAAAGATATACCGTGACTTACAAGAAATCTATTGGTGGAGTGGAATAAAGAGAGACATTCCAGAGTTTGTGGTTAAGTGCTCCACATATCAGCAAGTTAAGATAGAGCATTAGATGCCTAGTGGGTCCATGCAGGAGTTCAGTATTACTACTTGGAAGTTAGAAGTTGCGAACATGGACTTCGTGATGGGCTTACCTCGAACTCGTCATCAACATGATTCAGTCTGGGTCATTGTAGATAGAATGACTAAATCATCTCATTTTCTTCCAGTTCATACCTCTTATTAAGTCGAGGATTATGCCAAACTCTATATCAAGGAGTTGGTCAGATTGCACGGTGTTTCGTTGTCCATTATCTCAGACAGAGGTACCCAGTTCACCTCTCATTTATGGAAAGCATTCCAAAAGTATCTCAGTACCTAAGTTCATCTTAGTACAACCTTTCATCCTCAGACAGATGGTCAAGTAGAAAGAACCATTCAGACTTTAGAAGATATGCTAAGGGCGTGTGCAATTGATTTCAAGGTAAGTTGGGATGACCACTTACCTTTGATTGGGTTTGCATACAACAACAACTATTATTCAAGTATTCAAATGGCTCCATTCAAATCTCTCTATGGTAGGATATGTAGATCTTCAATTGGTTGGTTCAAAGTTAGTGAGGCCTCAGTCATAGGTCCTGACTTATTATTCGATGCCTTAGAAAAAGTCCAGTTAATCAGAGAAAGACTTTGGGTTGCTCAGAGCCGACAGAAGTCTTATGCAGATGTTCGTAGAAAAGATCTTGAGTTTGAGCTTAGTGACATATCTATCTAAAGATATCTCCCATGAAGGAAGTGAACATATTCGGCAAGAAGGGAAAGCTCAGTCCTCGATATATCGGTCCCTTCAAGATTCTCAGTTATTTCGGCAAGGTAGCTTATAACCTCAAATTGCCTTCAGATCTAGCCCCAGTTTATCCATTCTTCCATGTCTCTTTTCTCAAGGAGTGTATAGGTGACCCACCAGTCATAGTCCCTATTCATAGCATTGATGTTCAGAACAGTCTTTCTTATGAAGAGATTCCAATCAAAATCTTAGACTATCAGACTCGTAGATTGAGGAACAAAGAAGTCCCTCTAGTGAATGTTCTTTGGAAAAATTAGTCCATCGAGGGAGATACTTGGGAAGCAGAAGTAGACATGCATACCAAGTATCCTCACCTTTTCTATGCCAACTCAGATCAAGCTCAAGGAAATAGTTCTCCTTAAGCTTACTTAGTTTCATGATCAGTGTTCATCACGAACTTGGTATTCAGTTTCATGTTCATGTGACTAGTATAAACTTCGTATCAAGTACCATTGCATATTCATTCATGCATTCATGTATCAGCTCAGTTATTTAATTATACATCAGAAATGTATTCTTATTGTAAGAAACTTAGTTCCTCAGAACATTCAGTCATGCATTCATGAATCAGTTACACATGCATCAGATATGCATATTCAGTATGTTATGTTCAGCTTGTCATTCATGAGATCATGTTTCAGTTATTCATGTTCAGTTCATGTTCAGTTTATTGTTTCCCCTCTCAGTCAGTCTCATTCGAGGATGAATGTTCTCAAGGGGGAGATATTGTAATACCCTGAAGATTTCTAGCAAATTTCATCCCAAGAATGCCTAGTATTATCTTCTAAGGTGAATGATAATTATTCCATGAGCAATTTTCAAGATTTTCACTTTTTTTTATGTGGAAAATTCAATAAGCTTTCCATCGATATATGATTTTCTTAAATTCGATAACCGGGTAAGAAATTATGACTATTTTAAGTTCCCGTTGTAAAACATCGCCATATTAGTCTGTGGTGGACCGCACCACAAGATGAAATGGCATTTGACAATTTCCAGTAGGTGTCCGCGATTATGAAAAGTCACGCCAGCACTCAAATTCAGAATTGTCCTTTTTCCAGTGTCTCAGCGCAATTTCCCCCGTGTCACGCCAAAGTTTCAGGTCACGAAGGAAGGGACAATGTGATGGCTCCACGTTGCGCCATCCCTCAATTTTCCAATTGTCAATTTCTAGTGACACGACGCGATAGTGCCGCGTCGCGCCAAGGGCTCAGTTTGGGAAAATTTTACTAAAATTAAATGACGCGTCCAGGATTAAAAGGGTCAATTTCCTACCCCTATTTAAACCCAATAACATGTAATTTAGCTATTCTTCACCCAAAATAAACTATTTTCTCTCAAGTTTCTCTCAAGAACAAGCTAGGGTTTCTATTGGGGATTCAAATTCAAGAAGTTTTCACCATAAATCTTCACAAAATCACGAACTAAGGTATGCATAGTGTTCATTCATGGACTCCTTTCATCCATGAAGCCCAAGAATCCCTTTTCTAAATTCAAGTTATGGATTTTCTTAGGAATTTCATGATTGGGCTTCTTTTGTTTATGTGGATAATGAGTAATTGAATTGTATTTCATGAATGAGTGTTAAATTCCATATGGGTATAGATTTATGAAACCCTAGGGCTAAGCCCTTGAATGATTAAATTGAAATTGAATCACGACATTAATTGTTGTATGATGTTGTTTACACATTCTACGCCTACTATGTGTTTGGTTGAATGCCTAGATTAAGAGAAAGTGTCTAATTAGCATGATATCATGAAATACCCATGTACGTACAAGCTTATGCCTATCACATGTTTGATGAAATGATTTAGTAAATGTATTATTATGATTATTATATATTCAAGTAAGTCATGCTTGTCAGTTTCTTTCCATCGAGTCCTGGGGGTACTTGTACCCAAAACATTAGCTGTGCACATAAAACCATGTCATGCTTTCACGATACTCTCAGTCAAGCTGTGAACCCTTAGACTTTAGATAGTCTTATGACTCAGGAAAAATCTCCATGATCTCATGACTCAGTCAGTTGTCAGATATCAGTAGTATTTCATCGGTCAACAGAATTTAGTAACTCAGCTCATGCTCAGTTCAGTAAATAATGTTCAGTTTCTATTTAGATGGGAGTAGAAATTAGCACTAAGTGAACTCAAGGATGGGTACACAAACTATCAGATGCGGGTGTGGACCTTAGAAGTCATCTTTGAATTCCAGAACTATGTAGCCAACATAGGTTGAGACATCAACACTGTCCACTGAGAGTTGATGAGGTGGATAAGCACTGTCAGATAAGGGCCCCACCATTCCTTTTTATGGACACTATCAGATAAGTGTCGCCCACAACCTATCCTTACCAGTGGCGCGGTATTGACACCCTTTTAATTGGGGTTACAGATTGGACCCCAACTCAACCATATTAGCATATCAGGGGCATGTCGGTTAAATACTACCTCTCACAGTTTCAGTACTAGTCTCAGTAAAAGAACTCAGATAGTTCTTCAGATTTAAGACTTTCAAATACAGTCGACTCAAATACAATAAGGAACTCAAATAATTCCATCAGATTCAGGACTGTCAGATACAGTCACCCATGTTATCAGTTACATTCAGATACAACTATTTATGCTATCAGTTATATCAATTATTAGTATGTCATGTAATCAGTATTCAAATTTAGTAATCACGATATCACAGTGTCAGTTACAGTTACGTATTTATGTATGCATTCTCGCATTCATGTTAGACAGTCATCTAGCATTATTCATGCATGTTAACCCTTAAATTAGCCTACCTCACATGTATACTCAGTATATTTCATTGTACTGACACATTTGCACTATGGTGCTTTCTTTTTATGTTACACCATAGGTTCAGAGACACGAGTTCTAGATCAGCAGTAGATTCCAGTCTCAACAGTCAGAATAAAAGTGATTCCTCATCCTTCGAGGACATGATTATTTCTCTACTATTTCATTGATTTGTTATTAGTTGGAGTTAGTTGGGGACACTTCCCATCAACTCCTTATTAAGATAATTTAGATAGTAGAGGCTTTCAGACTAGATGCAGACTATTGTGTTTCATACTTCAGTGTTTACAGTTTTGTTTTGGGTTTTGCATTACCCACAGATGTTATCTCATCCATGTTATGTTCAGTATTGAACCTTATGGTCTTTCAGTGCATGTTTTTGCATTATTCAGCATTTTATGTAGTATACAGGTACAAATATTATTCATGGGTTAGCTTGTGGTCCTTTGGGGTCATGAGCACCGTGTAGCCTATCCAGTTCAGCAAATCGAGGTGTTACACTCACATACCTTAATTATGAAGAAATTGAAGCTTGATTACTTATGTTCTTGAGAGGAAGAGCTTGAATTATGCTCTTGGGAAAGGAGAGGGTATTTACGTGAGTTTATTTGAAGAAGATGGGTAAACAATGCCTTTTTGGGTGTTATAATGCATTCTTTGGACGTTTAGGGTCGAGGGGAAAGGACCAAAGAGTCCCTTGACCCTTTGGAAGCTAAAACATTGGGGAATATCCCCCGTGTTGGGACTCCTAGTTGGGTCTAGTAGCCCTCATGATGCGACCCTTAGTTGGGTCAATGTAAGACCCCACAAAATTCTCTTATAGCCTGAGACTTAGAGCATGTCAAGTGAACTGTAAATTCTGCCTTGAACGATTAAGAAGTGTCTTTCTAAGTGAGAAACATTTTGAACCATGTAGAATTTCCCTAACATCGAATTTTTGTCATGTAGAGCATTGAATAAGCTTTCCATCGATACCAATTTTATCAAAATCCGATATTGAATGAGGAAGTTATGGCTATTTTACTGAACACAGTCGAAACTACCCAGGTGCGATGGCCGGGTTGACGGACCGTCGGGCTTGTGATGGACCATCACCTAGACCATTGCATCTAAGAAAGTGACTCCCTTTCCTAGCCCAAGTGCGACATCCAGGATGACGAACCGTCGAGGCTGCGACAGACCATCGCTGGGACCGTCGAGCTGAGGTAGTATGGCCTCATCCTAGCCAATGTACGATGGACGATCCGATGGACCATCGGGTTTGCGATGGACCATCGCTAAGACCGTCGTATCGAGGCAGTGTGTTCTTCTTCCGACCGCTATGGTATGGATGATATGACGGACCGTTAGACTAAGCGACAAACCGTCGCTTCGACCGTCGGAGACCCAGTTCAACATTTTTAACTTGATTTTAAAAGGGCTTTTTAGTCTTTTTCCACTCTTTTCAGCTCCTATTTATATCCAATCAAGGCTCACAACTTTATTTCTCATCCTCAACACCAAAAACTAGGGTTTCTACAAAATTAAAACCCTTTTTTCTTCTTCAAGAAAAATCAACAGAAGTCAAGGAATCAAGAATCTCTCCAAGAGCCTTCGAGAAAGAGTTTTAGACAGATACAGAACTTAAGAAATCTCAGTAATCTCAAAAATCTCCGTAATCTCAGTACCTCTAGTAATCTAGCCTCAGTTCTGTACTTAGCTCAGATCTAGTAGTATTCAAGTGTTCAGTTCAGTCCTTAGTAGTATTCGAGTAATCTATCCTGAGCTTAGTATCATTCAGTCAGATAACGAGATTAAGTAGTATTTAGTCAGATACGGAACTAAGTGAATTCATATTAACTCAGTAAGATCATTTGAGAAACAAGATTAGTATCAGATTTAGCTCAGTATAGTTCAGTTGAGAATCAGTTCAAAGTCTTTCAGTTAGGAGTAGGAGCTAGCACCGAGCGAGTGCAGGGATAGAGGCTCCCCGTTAGAGAAGCAGAGTCGTTAGGAGAAATCCATGAACTCCAGAACTGCGTAGTAAGTGCAGGATGCAGGATTCACCCATTAGAAAAAGGCTTGTCACCCGTTGGAGAGGCTTGACTATTATACTGCCTTAGGCTTGACTTCCTGCTAGGGTCACCCATTAGAGAGGATTGACCAGAGAGGTCTTTACTCATGGAATGATATTGACACCCTTCTAGCTGGGGTTATAGGTTGGACCCCACCAGTTTAGATTCAGGGCATTTCTGTTAAGTGAGCACTCCCACAGTTATAGTTTCAGTATCTGTCTTCAGAAAAGAACTTAGAAATTAGGACTGTCAGATACAATCATCTATCTCAGTGAGGAACTCTGATATTTCCATTGATTCATGGGCCACCCACTAGATATGCATAGTCCCATATAAATTTATTCAGTATGAGTGTTATCAAATCCAAAGATCACATGCTATATAGGCTTGATCTCAGATTCAGTTGAGCATTCTTGTTATCAGATCCAGAGATCACCCGTTAGATAGGTTTGATCTCAGATTATGTTGAACATTCTTGTTATCAGATCCAGAGATCGCCTGATAGATAGGCTTGATCTCAGTCTCAAATTCAGTTGGGTAATCTCATTATCAGTCATTATCATATCCAAAGATCACCCGTAAGATAGGCTTGATCTCATTCTTAGATTCAGTGATTTTTCTCATTATCAGATTCAGAGATCTTTCGCTAGATAGGCTTAATTTTAGATATAATATTTTCTTATCATTGATAGTAGATTATAGAATCATCCATTAGAGAGGTTTGATCTTTAATGCAGTCAGTCGAGAGTAGAAAGCTCAGAATTCAGTCATTGATATGAGCAGATTCTGTTAATCAGTTTCAGTTCATCATCTTTCAAGATCACTCACTGGATAAGACTGATCTCAACTCCAGTACTCAGTTATTAGTATCAGATAATTCAGTCTTCAGTATCTCAGGCATTAGTAATGTGTTCAAATGGCAGTAAAGTAATATCCGAGTTCCAGTATTTCGAGTCACGATGATTTCAGTTATGGTTTGTGCATTCATGCATGTGTTCTTATTCAGTACTCTTATGATTATTCAGTTAAGTAATTGTTCAAACCTAAGCCCTTGCATTTAGCCTTACCTCATCTTCATACTCGGTACATTCCTGTACTGACGTATTTGTACTATGGTATTTTATTTGACTCCATAGGTTCAGAGGCACGAGATCCAGAGTACCCTTAGCAGCTCAGTCCCAGTCAGCAGCAGTAGACATAGCAGTGAGTCTTCTTTAGTCGAGGATGATCCTTATTTTTATCATTATTGTATTGGACTTAGTTTACTTTCAGTAGACGGAGTTAGTTTGGGATATGTCCCATCAAATCCATAGTTCAGACAGTTTAAAGGCTTTTCAGACAGATGTATCAGTATTCAATTTTCAGTTTTGAGTATTTTTAGATGTTTTGAACCTTATGGCCAATTTTTGCATTTATTATCTATATTATGCAGTGCTCAGGTACAGATATCAGTATAGGGTTAGCTTGTGGTCCTTTGGGATCATGAGTATCATGTGACGTTCTAGTTCCAGAAAATCGGGTTGTTACAAACTTGGTATCAAATCCAGGTTCAATAGTGTCCTATGGAGTCTTAAAAACCACATCTAGTAGAGTCATGTGCATGGGTGTGTTGCGTGCCACATTTATGTACAAGAGGCTATAAGATGTTTTAGGAGCAGTTTCCCTTCTTTCAGTATTCATGTCATACGAGTGAGCATGAGCTCAAGTTGATCGTCAGTCTAATACACCTCTTTCTTCTATTTACAGAGTAAGCCTCCTCGCAGAGATAATGCCCATAGGGTTGATGACCAGCCACCTCAACCAGTAGATCGTGAGAATGGGAGTGTGTCACATGTCGAGTTTCAGGCATCTTTTTAGGCACTAGCCCAAGTTGTGACTAATATTTAGGATAACCATTAGGATGAGGCCCCACCTCAGTAAGATAGGGGTTCAGCCGCAGCCAAAATTAGAGATTTTATGAGAATGAGCCCGCCAGAATTCCTTAGGTCAGTAACAGGTGAGGACCCACAGTTTTACCTTGAGGAGGTAGGGAAGATTACCCAGATTATGCATGTTTCTGAGGAGGAGAGTATAGAGTTAGCATCCTATAGGCTGAAGGATATTGCTCATGATTGGGTAATGATGTGGATGAAAGGTAGAAGGGAGGATGCAACTCCTGTGACTTTGCAAGAGTTTCAGGATGCCTTTCTAGATAAGTTTTTCCCTCTAGAGATGAGAGAGTCTAAGGTAGAAGAGTTCATAAACCTAAGGCAAGGCTCCATGACAGTGAAAATGTATTCTCTTAAGTTTAACCAGTTAGCTAAGTATTCTCCTAACTTGATAGCTTATCCTAGAGCGAGTATGAGTAAGTTTATGACTGGTGTATCCAGGTTGAATTAGAAAGAGTGTAGGGCTGCTATGATCAATAGAGATATGGACCTTTCTAGGCTGATGATGCATGTGTAGTAGATTGAGGTAGATAAGATGAAAGAAAGAGAGAGACTGAGTAAGAAAGCCAGAGTAGGTAGTCATGGTTTCTCTCAGACAGGATCCCAGGGTGGTAGCCGTTTTCAGCAAAGTCAGAAGTTTTCATTCCCATCTCCATCCTCATCTAGTGTGCCCACACCAAAGTTTAGGGATGCCAGTTATGATGGAGCACCAGGCTCCAAAGTACAGAGTAGTGCTAGTGGTGTTTGTACCTATTCTCTTTGTGGAGAGTGTGTCAAGAGCCACCTAGGTGTGTGTAGAGCCATTAGTGATGCGTTCTTTGGTGTGGTAATCCGAGATACAAAATGCAAGATTGTAGATTGCTATCTCATAGGGGTATAGAGTTTCATCAGCAGGGTACCCCTTCCGGTGCCAATGATAGTCAGACCCACCATAATCAGGAAATGTTCCCTGGTATAGATTCGGGTATGTTATGAGTCCTTCATCTTTGTGATATGCATGGTTATATTCTTTGCTCCGATTTGAGCTTATATTTCAGCATGGGTCATGCATTAGTTTCAGATCTCAGACGGTCAATCATGACCTAGTTCATAGGTGCCCCATGCACCGCCCCAGTATTTCTGCAAAGTGTTTGTAGAGGGACATAGAGTCCCAAGGGGGAGATACCCCATACTATTGTTATGCTTTCATGTCCTTAGACTTATTTAGTTGCATGTTTAGACTCTCCTTATGAAGTTAACATAAGTTATCATTGCATAGCCATTCATGCTTTCAAGAGTCTGTACAGTCAGACATTCATGCATTAGATATGCATGTTCAGTAGAAAGAGTTCATCTTTTCACTGTGTTTAGTTTGTAGTTTTAGTCGAGTATTCCATGCATTAGATATGCATGTCCAGTGTAAAAGCTTAGTATATCAGTAGTTCCAGTTGCATGATCATGTTTCAGATACTCCTGTTCCTTGAGTAAGTTCAGTTGATCATTATTCTTAGACTATCGAGCGACATTCAAGGACGAATGTTTCCAAGGGGGAGATATTGTAAGACCCTACAAAATTCTCTCGTAGTCTGAGCCTTAAAGCGTGTCAAGTGAAGTGTAAATCCGTCCTTAAAAGATTGAGAAGTGTCTTCCCAAGTGAAAAATATTTTTAACCATGTAGAATTTACCTAATATAGACTTTTAGTCATGTATATAATTGAATAAGATTTCCATCGATACCAATTTTGTCAAAATCTGACATCGAACAAGGAAGTTCTGGCCATTTTACTGAAAGCAGTCAGAACCTCCCAGGTGCGACGGTCAGGTTGACGGATCGTCGGGCTTGCGACGGACCGTCGCCCAGACCGTCGCTACCAAGGTGGTGAATCCCTTTCCTGGCCCAAGTGCGACGTCCTGGACGATGAACCATCTAGGCTGTGATGGACCGTCACTGGGACCATCGCGCTGAGGCAGTTTGGCCTCATCCTAGCCAACGTGCGATGGACGATCCGATGGACCGTCGGGTTTGCAACAGGCCATCGCTGAGACCGTTGCATTGAGGCCGTGTGTTATTATTCCGACCTCTATGTGATGGATGATCCGACGAACAATCAGACTAAGCGATGGACCGTCGCAGACCCAGTTCAGCATTTTAAACTCGATTTTAAAAGGTCTTTTTGGTCTTTTCCCACTCTTTTCAGCCCCTATTTATATCTGATCAAGGATCACAACTTCATTTCTCATACTCAACACCAAAAACTAGGGTTTCTACAAAATCAAAACCCTTCTTTCTTCTTCAAGAAAAATCAAGAGATATCAAGGAATCAAGAATATCTCCAAGAGCCTTCAAGAAAGAGTTTCCCTAAGGTATGTAGATGTTGATTATTGGTTACCTTTCATCCAAGAAGCTCAAGAACCCTTTTAAAAAATTCAAAGATCTTATGTTTATGGGTTTTCATGATTCATGTGTGTTGAAATTGATGTTCATTCTATTATTTAGTTTTGATTCATGTTTGTTTGCAAGGTTTTCAAGCTTTGACCTTAGTATATGATATTCATGTGATGTTCATGATAAAACCTCTTCAAGTTGCTTGTTAAGTGATGTGTTCATGTCAATTAAGTGAAGAAATTATTGAATAAGCAAAGCATGCTCCCCATATGTTTGATAAAATGCTCATCTGAAGGAATTAGAGCCATTATAGCATGTTGACTAGAAATCCCCAATTGTGTGCAAGCCCATGCATGCCAAGTGTTTGTTGAAAAGCCTTAGTGAATGAATTGTGACATGATAGCATAAAATTCCCTAATTATGTTCTCTTTGATACATGATAAGACTCTAATACATGCTTAGTGTTTGATGCAAGATCTTGTTGAATGGAGTATGAGCCAATAACATGTCTCTGTGTAATACCGCATGTTTATGATTCCTAAATGCTTGAACAGATGCTGTAGTTATTGTGATGGTGAATGAATGTCCATGGTCTTGATAATTCAAGCATGGTTATGCTTTACTTTTATGTTATCGAGTCCTAGGGGTACTTATACCCAACAATTTAGCTGCAGTCTAGAGCCAGTGTCAGTTTTCTCGATAATCTCAGTCAAGCCATGATTCTCAAAACTCAGTGAGTTATAGAACTCTATACTCTCAGACAGATACAGAACTTTAGAAATCTCAGTAATCTGAGTAATCTCCGTAATCTCAGTACCACTAGTAATCTAGCCTCAGTTCTGTACTCAGCTCAGATCTAGTAGTATTCAAGTGTTCAGTTCAGTCCTTAGTAGTATTCGAGGGTCACCCGTTAGAGAGTCTTGACCAGAGAGGTCTTTACCCATGGCACGGTATTGACACCCTTCTACCTGGTGTTACAGGTTGGACCCCACCAGTTCAGATTCGGGGCATGTCGGTTAAGTGAGCACTCCCACAGTTACAGTTTCAGTATCAGTCTTCAGAAAAGAACTTAGAAATTAGGACTGTCAGATACAATTATGTATCTTAGTAAGGAACTTAGATAGTTCCATTGATTCATGGGCCACTCGCTAGATAGGTATGGTTCCACATAAAGTTATTCAGTATCAGTGTTATCAGATTTAGAGATCACCCGCTAGATAGGCTTGATCTCAGATTCAGTTGAGCATTCTTGTTATTAGATTCAGAGATCACCCGCTAGATAGGCTTGATCTCAGATTCATTTGAGCATTCTTGTAATCAGATCAGAGATCGCCCACTAGATAGGCTTGATCTCAGTCTCAGATTTAGTTGAGAAATCTCATTATCAGATCCAGAGATCACCCGTTAGATAGGCTTGATCTCATTCTCAGATTCAGTTGAGTAATATCATTATCATATCTAGAGATCACCCTTCAGATGGGCTTGATCTTATTCTCAGATTCAATGATTTTTCTTATTATCAGATTCAGAGATCTTCCGCTAGATAGGTTTGATCTCAGATAAAATCTTTTTTATCATTGATAGTAGATTCCAGAATCATCCGTTAGAGAGGTTTGATCTCCGATGCAATCAGTCAAGAGTAGAAAGCTCAGAATTTAGTCATTGATATGAGTAGATTCAGTTAATCAGTTTCAGTATCATCAGCTTTCAAGATCACTCGCTGGATAAGATTGATCTCAACTCCAGTACTCAGTTATCAGTATCAGATGATTCAGTCTTCAGTATCTCAGGCATTAGTAGTGTGTTCAGATGGCAGTAAAGTAGTATCCGAGTTCCAGTATTTCGAGTCACGATGATTTCAGTTATGGTTTGTGCATTCATGCATGTGTTCTCATTCAGTACTCTTATGATTATTCAGCTAAGTAATTGTTCATGCATAAGACCTTGCATTTAGACTTACCTCATCTTTATACTCGGTACATTCCTGTACTGACGCATTTGCGCTATGGTGTTTTATTTGACTCCATAGGTTCAGAGGCACGAGATCCAGAGTACCCTTAGCAGCTCAGTCCTAGTCAGTAGCAGTAGACATAGCAGTGAGTCCTCTTCAGTCGAGGGTGATCCTTATTTTTATCATTATTATATTATACTTAGTTTACTTTCAGTAGACGGAGTTAGTTGGGGACATGTCCCATCCACTCCACAGTTCAGACAGTTTAGAGGCTTTCGGATAGATATATCAGTATTCAGTTTTCAGTTTTGAGTATTATCTATATTATGTAGTGCTTAGGTACAGATATCAGTAGAGGGTTTTCTTGTGGTCCTTTGGGATCATGAGAAGTGTGTGATATTCCGGTTCCCGAAAATTGGTTCGTTACAGTCAAGCAGCCCTCGCGTCGCAGGGCTATGCGACCCCTTACTGCCTCACATGAAAAATGGCATAACTTTTCACTTGGGTATCAAATTTTGGAAAAGTTGGTATCATTGGAAAGCTAATTAATTATCTATATTTTAGTGGATCTTGTGCTGAGAATTTCCACATATATCAAAAGTTATACACGTTTAAAGTAGACCCTTGTAGAATCGAATACCAAATTTCGGACAAATCATTGGCTCTTAACTCAACTTGGTTCTAGGTGATTCTTATGAATATTTTTCTCCTCAAAAGCACTTCATAAACTAGGTTAATGATCTTGAAACTTATACTCACATGGGAATTATTTGTATTAGATCTTACACGCATAGGAGCGACAGTTAGAATTCTAGCGTGAAAATACGGGGTGTTACAATGGTAATATATCCAAGTAAAGAAGTAATAATGCCCTACTATATTAATTTTTGAAACAAACTTGTTTAGGATTCCCCAATTGGTGAGAAACTATGTCACGACCCGATTTCCTTAGGTCATGATGGCGCCTACCATAACCCACCAGTAGACAAGCAAAACCATAGTCCGGAACAGCTAGTAATAGACTACTAAATAATATAAGGAAAATAATGTGGAATATATGAAATAAAGATCAATACATAGAAGAATCGTAAAACCTGGTGGTATCAGCATAAGAGCTTCTAATATAAAAAGAGTACAAAAGTGAAATATCAAGAGAAATACAATGATACAACTTATCTCCGAATAAAACTTAGATACTAGTGTAATACATAAGAGAGAGATAAGTAACACTCCAAACGTTAGGAGAAAACTCTAAGTTTCTGAATCAAGGCTACTTCGCATGATGCACACATCAATGACGATAACCCATACTATGATCTTCAGGCTACAGAAGTGCAGTATGAGTACCAAATGAATGATACTCAGTAGGATATTGGCAATTGAGCTCCAAAGATAAAGCAGATATATACAATATATAATTATAATGAAAACTACACCCAAGAGTCCAGAAATCATTTGACAAGTCAATAAGATAATAAGGAACAACTATCCTATTTCTGTCCAAGAGTCTAACATAATAAGACTAAGAAAGTATCAGAGTGAACTATCCTATTCTAGTTACATTCAATATACATCAATTCTATACTGTATATCCAAGGTTAGTCTATGAATAAAGAGAGAAATATATATATATATATATATATATAGTAATATACAAGGCGAAGAAATGACTATACAACATGAACAATGAAAGAAAGGACATACAGTAGTATCATAGCTTCGTATAGCTACACACACACACACACATATATATATATGTATATATATATACATATATAGGTATATATACATATAAACACGAGGTCATCTCAAAGCATAACCTATATCATCATATTATCATTTTGAGACCTCATTATAATAAAATCGAGATATAAATACTATCTAACTCGGGGTTACAAATCCACATGGCTAGACATGAAATAATCATAAGATAGGAGAGGCCGGATATCAACATATCATCAATATATCCTTCGTCCTTTACGGGCATCAATATCATCACAATAGTATCCTCCGGCTTTATCGGGTATCAATATCATCACAATAGTATCCTCCAGTTTTTTCGGGTATCAATATCCTCATAATAGTATCCTCTGGCTTTGCCGGGTATTAATATCATCATAATAGTCATTGGCGAATAACATGCACTAAAATACTCATAAACATAATCATATTACCATAGAATATCTATCTAGTCAATACTTCCCAACTACTCATTATTAGCTAACCAACACTTACTATTATTAAATCACTAGTTCGCTAGTCATCACATAACCTCTAGTTATTAGCCTAAACATTATCCTTCACATAATCCTTATTCACGGGATAGCAACTAACCACTATTTATTTAATAGCCAACATCTAACATCTAGTCAAGGCTCATCACTAGACAAAAACCGCCATTTATCCACCATTCTTTATTATCAACTAATCATCTTATATCCATTAATCATTACTAGACAATACATTACTATTTGTCACCTAACCATCTTTTATTAACTGACACCATTCATTTAATAACTATCATTAGCTATCATGTTTCAGCTAAGCAAGATTCATTAACTAATACATTAGATTCTTAACCATCAAGTGCTATAGTCCCCTAATAGACAACTAGTTACCACATAGCTTAACTGTTTAACTAGAAGAGAAGTCATAATATCATATCTTAGCTATAATCACATCATTTATAATGGAAAATAATCATGAACATACCAAATCTATGCATGCCATCACCAGTAATCATTCAGTGGAATAATAAGCATCATACCACATATTCCTTCATCCTATAACGGAGAGATGTGTATACAAACATATATATTTATATATATATTCATATACTGTAATCACATTATCAATAATGATAAACACTTCTCAGCTATTCAATCAATATCATTACACGGCCCTTGGCCCATTAATTTATCCAAAATAAACACAACATCATAATCACAACCTTAGTCCCATACACATATCCAGGACTTATATCAATAATCATATTTAAAAGTCATAGCATATCTCTAATTATCTCACATATAGGAGGCATCTCACATATACGAGGCATAATATCAATAAATATGTAATCATCTCTCACACAAGAAGCATATCACATATAGGGGGCATAATATAGATAGACATGTAATCATCTCTCATATAAGAGGCATCTCACATCTAGGAGGCATAATATATATAGACATGTAATCGTCTATGGGATATCTTATATCAATAGGTCATACACCATGACTATGAGGAATATCACTTCTCTAGGCCAATTATATATCCAAGAGGAGCATCTTCTATATAGGTCCAACAATCATGAGTAAAGGAAATAGCAACACTATAGGCAAATCATCAAGCCTAAGAGGAAATGACATCTCGATAGGCCAATCATCAAGTCTAAGAGGAAATAATATCTCTATAGGTTAATCATCATGTTTATGAAGAAATAGCATCTCTATAGGCCAATCATCAAGTCTAATAGAAAATAGTGTCTCTATAAGCCACATGACGTATCGAGGAGGAATATCATCTCTAAATGCCCAATATCACTTCCACAAGGAGTATCATAACCAGAACTCAAAAGCCACAATCCAGGAACATCAATACAAGTTACCAAGTTACGGAGTAACCTTATTCTATGGTTTACTAAGCTTATCTATGTCTAACATCTGCACTAAGTCCACAAGACTTAACACAAGCTTAGGCCTAAGTGGGTCGAACGATCCAATTTTTAATCCATAATTTCCATAAGTAGGCATACTATGCCCCAAAATAGGCTAAGGTATCTAGTTCATCTTCTAGATGTCAAGTATGCCATATTCAAGCCTACTATAGCAACTTCGACTAAAAACAAGGGTACTCAAGTCAACTCTACCCAACTTACGATTTTAAGACTACCACACTAGCCCAATAAGGCTAACTATACAAATCATGCTTCAAAAGCAAAAACTATATTCCAAACATAACATTATATCATATCCAAGCAATAAATAATCTAAACTAAAGATGGAAGGCAATAGAATACAAAAGGGTTATAAACATGCCATCTTACGGTTCCAAAACCCTCATCTATTCCCCAAACATCAACAATCAAGGCCAACTTATCCTACTCATAGTCAAGACTAACACACATATTCACATGCAACATATATCACACATCATCTATGAAGAAAAGTAGATAGAATCCTACCTCAAGGACAACGCAAAACCTCACTTCATGCACCAAATGCTTGTCTTCACTTTATAATCCCAAAATGCCATCACACTTTTAAAACCATAATCTACTCATTAATACGAGTCTAATGATACCTATATTGCACAATTGTGTTTTAGGACCAAAAATGACACCAAAACCCCTAGTGGGTCCCATATACGGAAAACAATTTTTTCGAACCAACCCAATGTTCATACATGAATAAGGAATCATAACCTTCAAAGAATGGGTGAAAATAAGCATACTTTGGGGTAAAATCAAGCCCTAAGCTCAATTGGGGTTTTGGGTCCAAACTAAGAAATTCAAGCATGAATTCAACAAATTCTTACCATAATCTTGAAGATAATAGCGATACAAGATGATAATTAATCCCCCAAGTCAGCCCCTTAACCAATTTTGAGTTATTACACTCATTTTGGGCTTTCTAGGTCAAAATGGTGAAGGGGAAATGCCCCAAATGCGTCTTGGGGCCTTTATATAGCACCTACAGGTACTCAGATATTGCAATAATAGTCCTACTGGATATGATCATTCTACTCGCGATCGCACACTCTTGGCTGCAATCGCGGTTGCACCAGATGACAACAAACTCAAAAATAAGTTTTTGACCCTCTAAACTCATCTGGAATCACAAGAACATGATCCAATAGTGATTTTTGAGTTTAAACCATATTTCAAATCCATTGGAACCATCAAAACTTTCATCGGAGATCTTTTAGGAAAAAAGTGGGGCCCACACCTATAGTTTCATCACTTTTAACAAAATTCACTCAATAGCCCAAAATAAGTCTGGGAGCCTTGAGACCTGAACCAAGGGTCACCCTAGCCTAAAATTGATGTTTCAGATGCGATGGTGAAATCAGATTTTCAATCTGAGGTCATTTCAACCAAATGTGGGTCCCACACCTATTCTTTCCAATTTTTAACTTTTTGACCAATAAGTTAAAATGAGCTCTGGTGCATTAGGACCCATACTAAAGGTCTATTTAGACTAGAATCAATATTTTAGATCTGTTGGCATAGTCAGAATTTGCATCTAAAATTGTTTCACTGAAGTTTTTACCCGATGGCCATTTGGAACCTGCGAAGACTTCTAAAATAGAAATTGGCTCTAAAAAACAAACGAACTGCCTGATAACTGAACCGTCGGTCCCAACAAGTCACAAATAACTTAGGGAAGCTATGAGAAGCTCAAATGGTGGAGATAAATATAAATATGGAAAATGACCTGAAGGGTCAGTAAAATATCCACTACTAAAAGGACTTTCGTCCCCAAAAGTCAACGGACAGAAAGAATCTCAAAATCTCAAAAGAATGAGGTACTAGGCCCGCATGCTCCAAGCATGACTTCCCAGATAACCTCATTAGAGAGAAAACACTTGTAAGGGATTTTGCTGCAGGTATCCCTTTTCAACCAACACTCTTATTCTACTTCCAAAATAGCCAACTCAACTTCATCGCTAACTGGCCTCCAACTGAACTGAAAAGGCTGATGCACACACATCTGAATCATATCACACTAATACCATCTCTATATCCACATAAATCAACAAAGGCTCATCCAAGCCAAAAGCAAACCAAGACATGAGACATAAAACCGACTTCAAATCCTAAAATAACCTTCCTTTACATTTTTGCACCTGCTATTTACTCCAAGCCAGAAGGAAAATCACCTGAGTCTAGTCCACACAGTCTCATAATAGAGAACTTAAAGAATTAAAGTTGATCTGCTGAAAGACCATAAGGAAAACATGAGAATAAGATCATAAGGCTCTATCTGGGCATATAAATAGAGTTAGTCACGAAATGCAATCCATGCCAATGCTCCAACCAGTCTGGAAAAAAATCAATAAGATCTTGAAATCTAAGGTATAACTACTTGTCACTGAATATTCCACTCTAGGATGTCTCTTCCACCGATAATAAAGACATACTGAATCCAACTCGAGAATATTACTCCTCCTGAGTAAATCATCAAAATTTCCAAAGAAAACTAAAACTCGAGGTCAAAATTAAAATAACCAATATGAAGCCCATGGGCTATCATCTGAACACTTATCAACTATTATGCAACTGAATTCTAGAAGACTAAATAGGTAACCACGGAGTAGGCTTAACTAGCCTATAAATGAAATCTGAACAAGGACAAGTCCAACATGAAGGCAGCACGACAACACTACAAGACCAAACTGAAATCTCAATACCAAGGCTAAACTGCTCAATCTCAAATATCTAAATCAAAAATAAAAATGGGTAGGCATTAATGCTGTAAATCTATCATACTTCCTAATTACTATTCTAAGGAGTCAAATTCCATAACTTGGCCAATAAGGCTATATCAATGCCAACTATCTCAAATCGACTCTAGTATCTAGACCTGACATATCCAAGATAAATCAAACTAATCCACAGTCGAGACATATCTAGAGAGCAAAATCACCAAAGGGATAACCACTGACTGATAAGACGAGCAACCAACTCTATATAAGCTAGAGGGAATGAAACATAACCATAAAATAGGAGTCATGCTGAAGGAAAAATCACTGGCTGAAAATGCATATAACCCACTCTATATCCGCTGGAGAGAATGACCTATCCAAATATACTCAAAACTTCTCAAGGCTGAGAATCACACCAGTGAAGGAAAACACTTTAGCAACTCGGAGAAATGCAACTTAATCTGGGAACTAACCAATGCAATACTATATCTAGGCAAAGAAATAGCCACAGGATCATATCATCGAAGAGAATCACTCCACCAAGCCTCACTAGGCTGAACTAACGTTTAAACAGGGATTTCCTAAATCCACCTAAAAATAACATCATCGAAGAAGAAATACCAATCTCAAAACCAAGGTTTGAGTCGAGACCACCACCAGAGTACCAACAACTTGAGATAAAGATTTTCTAATTTACCAACTTAAGAAGCGATCACAAGAAAAACCACCTGCCTCTAACTCTATAACACCACTTAAGGCAAAACCACATCATAACAACAAAGGAGTATCTAATCTCCACACTAACAACAAGGCAAACTATCCCAGGGGTACGAACCCAACATACCTATGAGATGAATCCACATATCTCAACATCAACATCAAAAATTGCGATAGAATAATGAAACAACCACAAATGAAGAACGAACCTTAAACTGTTCCATCTAAAAAATGGGTTATACTAGAAGGCATAGCCAAAAAAAATCCTTTACAACCTAGGAGGAAAGTCTAAGGATCTCAAACTTAAAACCAGGCAACATAACAAAATTACCAACTTAAAATCCACAAAAATCATAGAAGGTCACTTACCTTCGATACCACAACATATCTTCAAAATCAATCTAATACATCTAACCAAGAGGAATCACAGTCAACCTCACCGTGCAAGGGGAAAGAAAACATCAAATCAGGCTATATCTACTCAAGGCACCAAATAATATCACATAAAAATAAAAGTCTAACTAGATAACAGTAGTCTATACAGCTACCCAAGGAGAATCAAATTCATCATGTAACAACATAGAGTAATAATATCAAGTAATATCAATAACCCCACATAGTGGTAGCAATAGCAACAACAATATCACTATCAACATACTAAACATGTGGTACAAAAATAAATATCAACATCATGTACCACTCAATGGCCATAACAGGGCTAATGTGTCAAGATAAATGGGATTCAAACACAAAAGTACTCCCATAGAGGAAAATATCAATATATATCTACTCCATCCACTACTAAAAGAAATAAACCACAGAGTAGTAACATAATCATGAATTCAACAAGAAGGCACATAATGACCGATATAAATTTATCAAGGCATACAATCATCAATGGGTATGAAAACCCTAATACACATAATAAGAGATAAATGCGAGGAATAAAAGCACACCAATTATGGTAACATCCACAATCATATGCCTGACGAGCATAGGGAAAATAAATCTGAATGAGTCTAAATCAGACCGATCGACTTAATTATCAACTGAGGCGCCAAGAGCACCATCCCTAATTGAAGATGTCACAATATCACAAGATAATCTAACTAAGCTAAATGACTGGAATCTCATGTCAGGAACACATCCTAGACTATTAGTCAGTCTCCTTACGATCGTAGCAATTCCTGAAGCATCAAATGGAGAGAATACAAACTGAGCCCAAATGGCTGGCCAACTGATACTGAGAGAAATTTGCAAAATTATGTCTAACCTTCTGAAATTACTACCTGTCTTAGGAACTCTATGCTGGCAGGGAATACATGCTATAGGCTGGCGGGGAATACATGCTAACTCTAGCTGATCACCTATCTCATACCATGGGAATTCTCTAGACCAGTGTCTTATCACAACACAACCAAACTAAGATCCTAGAATACTTTGAGAAACTATACCTCATAATCTAGAATGGTCTCCATGGCCTAAAGAACCATACCACACTTTGGAAGTCTGATGGGGACTCTACCTAAATCCTTTTTAGCTACCGTTGAAGAGCTTTAATTTCTATCTCTGACTCTCTAGTCCGATGCTTCGCTAAAATTCTAGAAATGTATATTTGAGTCTCGTCTACATCTGTCAACAATATCGCATTGTCATTCAGGGATAAAATAGTGTCACCAATGACGCTTAGGCTCTAATATTAATTTGTCACGACCCAATTTCCTCTGGTCATGATGGAGCCCACCATAACCCACAAATAGACAAGCAAACCCATAGTCTGGAATGGCTAGTAACGGACTACTTAATAATATAAGGAAAATAATAAGGAATATATGAAATAAAGATCTATACATAGAAGAATCCCAAAACCTAGTGGTATCAGTACAAGAGCTTCTGAGATAAAAAGAGTACAAAAGTAAAATATCAAGAGAAATACAATGATACAACTTATCTCTGAATATAACTTAGAGACTAGTTTAATACATAAGAGAGAGATAAGTAATGCTCTGATTGTTAGGAGCTCACTTTAAGTCTCTAAACCATGGCTTCTCTTCATGATGAATACATCAATGATGATAACTCGTACTATAATCTGCAGGCTATAGAAGTGTAGTATGAGTACCAAATGAATAGTACTTAGTAGGCTACTGCCAATTGAGCTCCAAAGATAAAGCAAATATATACAACATATAAATAGAATGGAAGCTACACCCAAGAGTCCAAAAATCATATGACAAGTCAATAAGATAATAAGGAACAACTATCCTATTCATGTCCAAAAGTCTAACATAATAAGACTAAGGAAGTATCAGGGTGAACTATCCTATTCCAGTTACATTCAATATGCATCAATGCTATACCATATATCCTAGGTAAATATATGAATAAAGAGTGAAAGAAAAATATATCTAGTAATATACAAGACGAAGAGATGACTATACAACATGGACAACAAAGGAAGGGATATACGGTAGTATCATAGCTTTATATAGCTATATATAGGTATATATACATATAAACACGAGGTCATATCAAAGAATAACCTATATCATCATATTGTCATTTTGAGACCTCAGTATAATTAAATTGGGATTTGAATACTATCATACTTGGGGTTTCTAATCCACATGGCTAGACATGAAATAATCGTACATAAAAATGCAATCATAAGATAAGAGAGGTTGAAAACGTACCTCAAATCTTGATATCGGATCAATGACGAATCTAGCATAAACTAGCCATAATAATAATCATAACAATGATAGTAACAATATCAATAACAACACGAATAATTGGCTACTCCAGACAACCAAATACCTAGCCAAGCCTATGCATACCCCCATGTTCCTAGGCTCAGAAGGTTCAATAAACATACAACAACACATGGCATATTCTTCACCCATATATATATATATATATAACCATCCCATATCAGCTGACAAATATAGGTACATATTGATGATAGGTGATACACATGTAGGAATGAATGTAAAGTATTCAATCAATATCACAACTTAACATAACTGTCCTCATCAGGACTATCATAATTGTAATCAACCTCCGGCCTTGTTGGATATCAATATATCATCAATAGTATCCTCTGGACTTACTGGGTATTAAAATATTATCAATATATCCTCTGGCCTTGCCGGGTATCATCATATCATCAATATAACCTTCGGTCTTATCGGGTATTAATATATCATTAATATATCCTCGGGACTTGTTGGATATCAATATCATCACAATAGTATTCTCTGGTCTTGTCGAGTATCAATTTCATCGCAATAGTATTCTCTAGGTTTGCTGGGTATCAATATCATCACAATAATATCCTCCGGTTTTAACGGGTATCAATATCATCATAATAGTATCCTCCGGCTTTGTTGGGTATCAATATCATCATAATAGTCATTGCCAAATAACATGCACTAAACTACTCATAAACATAATCATATTACTATAGAATATCTATCTAGTCAATACTTTCCAACTACTCGTTATTATCTATCCGACACTTATTATTATTATAAAATCACTAGTCACTAGTTTGCTAGTCATCACATAACCTCTAGTTATTAGCCTAAACATTATCCTTCATATAATACTTATTCATGGGATAGAAACTAACTGCAATTTATTTAATAGCCAACATCTAAGTTCTAGTCATGGTTCATCACCAGACCAAAACCGCCATTTATCCACTATTCATTATTATCAACTAATCATTCTATATCCATTAATCATTAGTAGACAACACATTACAACTTATCACTTAACCATATTTTATTAACTAACACCATTCATTAAATAACCATAGTAATCTACCATATTTCAGCTAAGCAAGATTCATTAACTAATACATTAGATTCCTAGCCATCAAGTGCTATAGTCCCCTAATAGACAACTAGTTACCACATAGCTTAACTGTCTAACTAGAAGAGAAGTCATAAGAGCACATCTCAGCTATAATCATATCATTTATAATGGTAAGTAATCGTGAATGTACAAAATCTATGCATGCCATCACCAATATTCAATAAGTAGAATAATAAGCATCATACCGCATCTTCCTCCGGCCTATACTGGAGAGATGTGTATACCAACATATACATATTCATATTGATAAACTATAATCACGTCATCTATAATGATGAACACTTCTCGACTATTTAATCAATATAATAACATGACCCCTGGACTATTAATTTATCCAAAATAATCACAACATCATAATCATTGCCATAGGCCCATACGCATATCCAGAACTTATATCAATAATCATATTTATAAGCCATAACATATCTCTAATCATCTCACATATAGAAGGCATCACACATATAAGAGGCATAATATCAATAAGCATGTAATCATCTCTCACACAAGAGGCAGGCATAATATAGATAGATATGTTATTATCTCTCACATAAGAGTCATCTCATATCTAAGAGGCATAATATATATATACATGTATCGTCTATGGGATATCTTATATCAATAGGTCATACCTTATAACTATGAGGAATATCACTTCTCTAGGCCAATTTACATATCCAAGAGGAGAATCATCTATATAGGTCCAACAATCATGACTAAAGAAAATAACAACTCAATAGGCATATCAACAAGTCTAAGAGGAAATAACATCTCTATAGGCCAATCATTAAGTCTAAGAGGAAATGGTATCTCTATAGGCCAATAATCATGTCTAAGAGGAAATAACATTACTATAGTCCAATCATCAAGTCTAAGAGAAAATAGCATCTCTATAGGACACATAACATATCTAGGAGGAATATCATCTCTAAATGCCCAATATCACTTCCACAAGGAGTATCATAAACATAACTCAAAATCCACAATCCAAGTTATGAAGTAACCTTATTCTAAGGTTTACTAAGCTCATCTTTGTCTAACATCTGCACTAAGTCCACAAGATTAACACAAGCTTAGGCTTAAGTAGGTCGAACTATCCCACTTCTAATCCACAATTTCCATAATTAGGCATATTATTCACCAAACTAGGCTAAGGTATCTAGATCATCTTCTAGATATCAAGACATATTTAAGCCAAAGATAGAAACTTTAACTAGAAACAAGGGTAGTCAAGTCAACTCTACCCAGCTTACGATTTCAAGACTACTACACTAGTCCAATAAGGTTAACTATACAAATCATGCTTTAAAAGCTAAAACCATATTCCAAACATAGCATTATATCATATCATATCCATGTTATAACAAATCTAAACTAAAGAAGGAAGTTAATAGGATATAAAAGGGTTATAAACATGCCATCTTACGATTCCAAAACCCTCATCTATTCCCCAAACATTAACAATCAAGGCCAAATTATCCTACTCATAGTCAAGACTAACATCCATATTCACATGCAACATATATCACACATCATCTATGAAGAAAAGTATATAGAATCCTACCTCAAGGACAACGCAAAACCTTACTTCATGCGCCAAATGCTCATCTTCACTTTATAATCCTAAAATGCGATCACACTATCAAAACCATAATCTACTCATTAATACGAGTCTAATGATACCTATATTGCACAATTGTGTTTTGGGTCCAAAAATAATACCAAAACCCCTTATGGGTCCCATATATGGACAATGAGTTTTTGGAATCAACCCAATGTTCATACATGAATAAGGAATGATAACCCTCAAAGAATGGGTAAAAATAAGCATACTTTGGGCTAAAATCAAGCCCTAAGCTAAATTGGGGTTTTGGATCCAAACTAAGAAATTCAAGCAAGAATTCAAGAAATTCTTACCATAATCTTGAAGATAATCGTGATATAAGATGATAATTAAGCCCCCAAGTCACCCCCTTGACCAATTTTGAGTTATTACACTCATTTTGGGCTTTCTAGGTCAAAATAGTGAAGGGGAAATGCCCCAAATGCGTCTTGGGGCCTTTATATAGCCCCTACAGGTACTCAGATATCATAATCGTAGTCCTATGGGATGTAATCATTCTACTTGCGATCGCACACTCTTGGATACAATCACAGTTTCACTAGATGACAACAAACTCAAAAATAAGTTTTTGACCATCAAAACTTTTCTGGAATCCAAAGAACATAATCCAATTGTGAACTTTAGGTGTAAACACATTTCAAATCCATTGGAATCATCAAAATTTTCATCGGAGAACTTTTAGGCAAAAAGTGGGGCCCACACCTATAGTTTCATCACTTTTAATAAAATTTGCTCAATTGCCTGAAATAAGTTTGCGAGCCTTGAGACCTGAACTAAAGGCCCTCCTAGCCTAAAATTGATGTTTCGAACGCGATGGTGAAGTCACATTTTCATTCTAAGGTTATTTCAACCAAATATGGGTCCCACACCCATTCTTTTCAATTTTTAACTTTTTAACCAATAGCTTAAAATGAGCTCTGGTGCATTAGGACCCGTACCAAAGGTCTATCTAGACTAGATCATATTTAAGCCTAAGATAGCAACTTCAACTAGAAACAAGGGTAGTCAAGTCAACTCTACCCAGATTATGAGTTCAAGACTACCACACTAGCCCAATAAGGCTAACTATACAAATCATGCTTCAAAAGCTAAAACCATATTCCAAACATAGTATTATATCATATCATATCATATCCATGTTATACCTAATCTAAACTAAAGAAAGAAGTCAATAGGATACAAAAAGGTTATAAACATGCCATATTACGGGTCTAAAATCCTCATCTATTCCCCAAACATCAATAATCAAGGACAAGTTATCCTACTCATAACTAAGCCTAACATCCATATTTACATGTAACATATATCATATATCATCTATTAAGAAAAGTAGATAGAAGCCTACCTTAAGGCCAGATCGTAAGTCCTCACTTCATGCACCAAATGCTCATCTTCACTTTACAACCCCCAAAATGCCATCACACTATCAAAACCATAACCTACTTATTAATACAAGTCTAATGATACCCATATCGCACTATTGTGTTTTGGGTCTAAAAATGATACCAAAACCCTAAGTGGGTCCCACATAAAAAAAATGAGTTTCAAAGACTAACCCAATGTTCACACATGAATAAGGAATCATAACCCTTAAAGAATGGAACATACTTTGGGCTAAAATCAAGCCCTAAGCTAAATTGGGGTTTAGGGGTCAAACCAAGAAATTCAAGCAAGAATACAAGAAATTCTTACCTTAATCTTGAAGATAATCATGATACAAGATGATACTTAAGCTCCCAAGTCACCCCCATGACCAATTTTGAGTTATTACACCCATTTAGGGGTTTTTAGGTCTAAATGGTGAAGGGGAAATTCCCCAAATACATATTGGGGCCTTTATATAGCCACTACAAGTACTTGGATATCGTAATCATGGTCCTACGGGCTATGATCGCACTACTCATAATCACACACTCTTCGCCACAATCGTGGTTGCACCAGATGACAACAAACTCAAATATAAGTTTTTGACTCTCAGAACTCAACCAGAATCCAAAGAACATAATACAATAGCGAATTTTGAGTGTAAACCACATTAGAAATCCATTAGAATCATCAAAACTTTCATCGGATATCATTTAGCCAAAATATGGGGCCCACACCTATAGTTTCATCACTTTTCAAAAAATCTGCTCAATAGCCCAAAATAAGCCATGGAGCCTTGGGACCTGAACCAGGGGTTTTCCTA
This sequence comes from Capsicum pubescens, assembly GCA_030864215.1. Lineage (NCBI taxonomy): Eukaryota > Viridiplantae > Streptophyta > Magnoliopsida > Solanales > Solanaceae > Capsicum > Capsicum pubescens. Next base: position 123,439,363 of record CM061541.1, read on the forward strand.
GCCTAAAATCAATGTTCCAGATGTGATGGAGAAGTCAAAATTTTAATCTGATGTCGTTTCAACCAAATATGGATCCCACACCCATTCTTTCTAATTTTTAACTTTTCGACCAATAGGTTGAAATGAGCTTGGGTGCATTGGGACCCAAACAAAAGGTCTACCTAGACTAAAATCAATATTCTGTATTTGATGGCTTAGTGGGAATTTGCATCTGAGATAATTTCACTAAGGCTTTTGCATAGTGGCTATTTAGACCCAGCGAAGACTTCTAAAAAGGGAATTGGCTCTAAAAACTAAATGAACTGTTGGTAACCAAAGCATTGGTCTCATCAAGTCATAAATAACTTGGGGAATCTATGGAGAAGCTCAAACAATGAAGATAAGCACAAATATAGAAAATGACCTGAAGGGTCATTACAAACTATCCCTTAGATTCTGCCTTCTTTCATAGTCTGGCTTGGATAAAAAATTAGGTCTCAAAGGACTCTAATATATTTTTAGAGTTGAAGGATGATTTTAAGGGCTGGGGACTTCCATTTTGGATAAAAAAATTGATTGACATATGGTTGTTCACCATATAGAGGATACTGAGAAAAAAAAATTAAATATTTTGTATTTTGAAAGAAGGAACCTTGTTACGAATAAATAGACAGATCTTGTGTATAAAAGGGATGAGGATATCGGTATTGGTGAAATCAAATCTCAAGTTTCATTGTATCCCAAGCATAATAGTAGTTACACATTATTTCTTCATCTTTCCTTCAAAATTTTCTAAACTATTTTTAATTACTTGAGTAGTTGCTTGTATGTTGCAAAACTTACAATGTGATTGGTCATAATCCCATCTTCTATCATCTCTCCTATTTGGAGGACTTATGTAACACACTGGAATTTAGACCCTAAAAAGTTTCTGAGTTTTAGACTCACTGCCAAGACTACGACTCTTCTTACGAGTCATAGGTAAAACACCTTGGCTTTTGACTTAAATAAAAATTTCTAAAAATTTGAGGTTTGGGCAACATATGAATTAGGGTACAAGTCATACGATAGGATACTGGTTGGGGATTTACAGCTCGAATATAAATCAATGTGTTCTATGTCACTTTCTGTCCAAGGTACAAATGAACTCCTTACTAGAAGTATGTTAAGGTACGAGTCATATGTTGATAAGTCATGTGATGCCCCTAAGTTAGTCTAGAGAATTCTTCTTGGGGTATGGGTTATAGGGTACTTCTAGTATGCTAGGATATGAGTTAAACCTTTATAGTCAAATTTTGGTCAGTATAGGGGTCTAAGGTAAAGTTTAGGCTATGAGAAAAGGGTATCACTCATACCCTAGGGTATTATTTTGGGGGTATGGTTGTACCCTTATGCGAGTTAGATCTCAGCTTTTAAGCTGAAGGTATTCTAGAAATTTCCCACCCCAAAACCCTTAAATCCCCACATCATAAAACATGTTATGGCCTCTCATAACACACTATTGTAAGATTAAAAACTCCAAAACACTCTGTAAACTCTCTTTTGAAGATTGGGGCTGAGGTTCTTCGAAGGTGGTCATCTTGAGGCTTAAGAGTCAAATTTCTTTCGTGAATCTTCTTGAATAAGGAACGTGACTCTTTCCTCATTGTTAGATCATAAATATCATGTGTTTTAAAGTGTGATTATGATTCTTAAATGGTGGTTTTAAAAACCAAAATTAAGGGTTTTGTTACATATGATAGAGTATTATTTACTCTTTGTTTAACTTATATTTATACATATTTTGATCATAGACTACACATGTGGGTTCTTGGTAATTATGGTTCAACAAATGGGTCATGGGTAACCTTAAACTTAATTGGCTTTACTTTGATTTTGGTCTTGAGAATAACACGCCCTCAAAGTGTTTGTGAAAATATCTAAGAGAATGAAATAGTCATATGACAATGGTGTTTAGAACTAAGGCATTGGCCTCATGAATATGAATGGTTGATAAATGATTTTGTGAAGGTCTTTTTGGACACATAATGATCTAAATGGTAACCGTGGTGGTTTAAATTGTTAAATGGGTTTGAGTCCCTAAATATTAACTTGATATATATCTTTGTTAGACAATCGGTTTGAGCCCCTAAACTTTGAATTGAACAAGTGTCTTTGTTAGACGATGAGTTTGAGTTCCAATGTTAAATGAATGATTGGTGGATTGATAATGGTAATGGCATATGGTATACTTTCAAGTAGTGTTGGTATAATGATACCAATGAAATACCTTTGGTAAATAATTGATTTAATGGTTGTGTATGTGGAATGATAATTTTAAATTGGGATTAATAGTAGGATGTGTAGTTGAGACATGAAAGTGGAATCTGAAGGACTAACTCTGGAAACTCTGCTAGCCGGTGTAGGTTCCTTATGTCTGGGTGGTTTGAGTCCCCCAAATGAATATATAAATAGGAGATTCAAATACTCCATAACATATGTAATGGTGCTTAAGTCACCTTAATTATTTTGGGAGGTTTGAGTAACCCATATAGGCATATATGGATTTAGACATCTCTGATTCGTGCGTCTATATGCACTGGGGACCTTCCAGCTAGGGGAGAGCTGGGCCCATATAGCCCTGGGTTCCTTGTTTTTTAATGGTCATGCTACACAACCCAGGTTAATAATTTCAAAGTTTATATTAATCTTGCTTCCTATCCTAGCATGGTATAATTATATATATATATATATATGTATTTATGTATGGATTACATTGGAATATGCATTATTTGATAGGTTTTGAACTATTGGAACTATTTTTTCATTGTCTTTAAGTTACATGCTAGCGCTCCAATTGCTAACTATCTTCGATGTTGTATCCCCATGCAATGTAGATGTTGGTCATACTACACCTCCTACTCAGTGATTGGACTCGGGATACACTTGTGTTGACTTGAAGTGGTGAGCTTCCATACTCTAGAAGGCTCTATTTCTTGTTTTTTCTTCTAATATTTTTATTTAGTTTGTCTTGAATAGCGGTTTTAGATATGGTCGGGGGCATGTACCGATCGAATATTATTTTAATTTTGGATATAAGATTTATGGAACTGCTATGGGTTGGTTGGGCAGTGTCGACATTGGTGTCAGTCTTGGCATTGGTATTCGTATTATGGATGATATAATTTGACCGTATATATGATTGTTCCATCCTATTATGTTATGAACGTAGACTTGGTTATTATTTTGGGTTAGTTATGGTTGTTGTTTTGGCATTAGATGGTTAGACTTATTTAGGTTAGTCATAGTCTTTGATCTATCCCAAAGTCCTTGTGTTGTTAATCACCCTATCTTGTTATATGTTTGGCAATCATCCGACTCAAGGTATATGTTTGTTGGTTGTATTTGGTAGCGGGGCGATCTTTAGTCCTTGTTGGACATGGATGCCTATTACGACAAAACCCTATTTTGGATCTTGTCAAGTTGGTATTAACTTCAGGTTTATTGTCAGTTAGGAGTCCACAATGACATGTCGAGTAGAGTCTCTTTTAAGGGTGTGTAGCATGCCACACTCATAAGGGAGAGGCTACAAGACATTTAAGAATGTTCCACTTTTTTGTTATCTTATTTTGAGATATAGAGTCTAAGGTCTTGGATTCTTCTGATTTCCATTTTCTTGTCTTTTAGATCATGCCTCGCCAATCTAAAGCTCATAGAAACTCCTCTGTCCCAATTGAGGACAATATTTATGGAACATGCTCTACTCATGGGATCCCTACTTAATCTAGGGGTCCAGTTCCTAGTTATCTTGGAGTTCCATCGGTTCCTTCTAGTCCTCTTTAGGCTAATATGATAAATGCTGAGTTTCATCAGTTGATTTATATAATTGCTCAATTGGTAGCTTCTCAAGCTAAGCGTGGCACATTTGTTACTCCATCTACAGAGGCTACAAGAGTTGGCCAATTTAGGAGATTAAATCCTCTGACTTTTACGGGTGTTAAGGTGAAGAAAAATCCTTAGGATTTCCTGTATGAGATGGAAAAGATATTAAGAGTTATGCATGCCACAAATGTGGAAGTGGTGGAGTTTGTAGTATATTAACTGAAAGATGTGGCATACCAATATTATAAGGAATGGGATCAAGAAAGGGGTGATACTGATGAGTCATTATTGTGGGAAGATTTCACTACTGCATTTATGGACTACTTCTTACCTCAGGAGGTGAGGAAAGCAAAAGTGGAGGAGTTTGTTAATTTGAAGCAAGGAAACATGATGGTTAAAGAGTATGCCTTGAAGTTTCACCAACTGTCTCAGTATTCTCTAGAGATGGTGTCTGATATAAGAGCTTAAATGAGAAAGTTCACTTTGGGACTGTCTCTTGAGTTGATACTTGAAAGTAAGATGACATTGCTAATTTAGGACATAAATATCTCTAGGCTGGTTGTCTACATGTAACAAGTAGAAGAGGATAAAATGAAGCAGTGTGAGTTTAGTAAAATGCAAGGGAAAAAATTTAGGCTTTCTGAGAAAAGTGGTAGAGATGGGGGTAAGTGGCCAAAGAAGAAGTGGGGGAGTTTTGGTTCTTTCTCCACAGCTGGTGCTCCTTACCCAAAACCATTGTGTGATCATCGATCTTAGCATGATGGTTGGTCCTGGGCATAGAGTGCCCAATGTAGGCTAGTGTGGCACAGTCTAGTCTTTCTCACTCTTATTGTAGATTTTATGGGAATTCACAACGTGGGTTTTGTTAGGAAGGGAAGAAAAAGTGCTTTTATTATGGTCAGATTGGTCACATGCAGGGTTAATGTCATCTTAGGATGGCTTCTGGGTCTAGTAAGGATTCTGTTGCTTCTTCATCTTCTCCTGCACCAAAGGGTGCTGCTTTTGCATCTGTTTCTTCTTCTGGTACTGGCTCTGGCCAAAATTGGTTATATGCTCTTGCCTCTTGCCAGGTTTTAAGGCATCTCCAGATGTAGTGACTGGTATGTTGAAACTTATCTCCCGTGATGTATATTGTTTTACTTGATCTAGGGTCCACTTTTTCTTTTTGACCTTGTTTGTGGTTGTACATTTTGATTTTGGCCTTGAACTAATTTCTAATACTTTTTCTATATCTACCCCAGTTGGTGGCTCTGTGATTTCTAAAATGGTCTATAAGGGGTGTGTGGTATCTATTAGTGGTAGGGAAACTCTTATGGATTTAATAAAGTTAGATATGGTTGACTATGATGTCATTTTGGGGATAGATTGGTTGCATTCGTGTTATTCTTCCATAGATTGTTGGACCCGTAAGGTCATGTTAATTTCCTTAGTGAGCTGGTCATTTTACGAGAAGGGGGTTCTTTAGTGCCTAAGGGGAGGTTCATCTCATATCTTATAGCCCAAAAGATGATTTCCAAAGGGTGTATGAATAATTTGGTCTGAGTTAAAGATTCTAACTTGGAAGGTCCTTCTCTAGAATCTACCTCTATGGTTAATGAGTATCCTGAGGTTTTCCTTGATGATCTTCCTGGTATCCTTCCTGATAGGAAAATTGATTTTGGGATTGATCTTGTTCCTAACACTCATCCTATTTCCATCCCTCTATATAGAATAGCTACGGATGAGTTGAAGGAGCTTCAAAAGCAATTGAAAGATCTCTTAGATAAAGGCTTTATCCATCAAAGTGTGTCTCCTTGGGGTGCTCCGATGTTGTTTGTGCACAAGAAGGATGGTTCCCTTAGGATGTGCATTGACTATCGTTAGTTGAATAAGGTGACCATAAAGAATAAGTATCCTCTTTCTATGATTGATAATTTGTTTGATCAGCTTCAAGGTACAAAGTGTTTCTCTGTGATTGATCTTAGGTCGGGTTATCATCAGCTTAAGATTCGGGAGGTGGATATCCCTAAGACTGCTTTCAGAACCCAGTATGGTCACTCTAAGTTCCTAGTTATGTCTTTTGGGTTGACCAATGACCCAATGTCATTCATAGATTTGATGAATAGAGTCTTCCATTAGTTTTTTGTTTTGTTTGTCATTATCTTCATTGATGACATCTTGGTCTACTCTAAGAGTTAGGCGGATCATGTCGATCACCACTGTGCTGTATTGAAGACCTTAAAAGATCAATGTTTGTATACCATTTTATCCAAGTGTGAGTTTTGGTTGATGGCTATAACTTTTCTTGGTCATCTTATCTCTAGTGAAAAGATCATGGTGGCTCCATAAAAAGCTACAGTGATTAAGAGGTGGCCTAGAACTATGACTCCAATCGATATTCAGAGCTTCATAGGTTTAGCTGATTACTATAGAAGATTTGTTGGAACTTTTTTTTTTACCAAAGCTACCCTATTGACTAAGTTGACCCAAAAGAAGGTCAAGTTCTTATGGTCGATGTGTGTGAAAAGATCATGGTGGCTCCATAAAAAGCTACAGTGATTAAGAGGTGGCCTAGACCTATGACTCCAATCGATATTCAGAGCTTCTTAGGTTTAGCTGATTACTATAGGAGAATTGTTAGAACTTTTTTTTTTTACCAAAGCTACCCTATTGACTAAGTTGACCCAAAAGAAGGTCAAGTTCTTATGGTCGATGTGTGTGAAGGTAGCTTTGAGAAGTAAAAGGATAAGTTGACTTCAGCTCCAATTTTTACCCTACCCAAGGGTAGTGATGGCTTCATAGTGTATTGTGATGCTTCTCATATTGAGTTGGGTTATGTGTTGATGTAACATGGTAGGGTGGTAGCTTATCCTTCTAGGCAGTTGAATGTTCAAGAGAAGAACTACCCCACTCATGAATTGGAGTTGTCAGTAGTGGTATTTGCATTGAAGATTTGGCGTCACTATCTCTATGGTGTTCATGTTGATATCTTTTCTAATTATAAGGGCCTGCAGTATGTGTTCACTCTGAAAGAGTTAAATCTCAGGCAAAGGAGTTGGCTTGAGTTGCAAAAAAACTACGATATGAGTCTTCACTACCATACAGGTAAAGCTAACGTAGTTTCTAATACTATTAGAAGGTTATCCTTGGGAAGTATGGCTTATATGGATGAGAATAAGCGGGAGTTAGTGAAGGACATTCACCGTTTGGCTAGTCTTGGAGTTCATCTCATAAACTCTAAAGGTGGTGGTGTGTTTGTTTATCAGGTATCATAGTTATCTCTTATTGTGGAAATAAAGGAAAAGTAGACATTGGATCCCAAATTGATGAAGATTAAGTGTAATGTGGGTCAACAAAATATTGTTGACTTTGTGATTGGTGGTGATGGTATCCTGAGGTACCAAGCTAGATTATGTGTTCACGATGTCGATGGGTTGAGGGGAAGGATTCTTGGCAAAGCTCATGAATCTCATTATGCTATTCATCCTGGTTATACTAAGATGTACAATGATCATATGAAGTCTTATTGGTGGAACAATATAAAGCGAGATATGGCTAGCTTTGTGGCTAAGTGTATGGTGTGTCAACAAGTGTAAGTTGAGCACATGAGACCCGGTGGTTCATAACAAGAGATAGAGTTGCCTAAATGGAAGTGGTAAGTGATTAACAAGGATTTCATTATCGGTCTTCCTCGGTCTCAGAATTAATAAGATTTGATTTGGGTCATTGTCGATAGGATGACTATGTACGCTCACTTCTTATTAGTCAGGACTAGTTATTCAATGGAGTATTATATTAAGTTGTATCTTGGAGAGATTGTGAAGCTGCATGGTGCTCCAGTTTCTATCATTTTGGACCATGGTACTCTATTCTCATCGCATTTTTAGAAGTCATTTTAGAAAGGTTTGGGAACTAAAGTGTACCTTAGTACCTCTTTCCACCCGCAGTCGGATGGATAAGAGGAGATGACCATTAGACATTAGAAGATATGCTCCATCCTTGCGTGATTGACTATGGTGGTAATTGGTTCGACCATTTTCCTTTGATTTAGTATGCTTATAATAATAGTTATCACTCTAGCATTGGTATGGCTCCTTCTGAGTTACTGTATGGTAGGAGATGTCGTTCTCCTAATGGGTGGTATGAAGTAGGTGAGGGTAAGTTATTATGCCCTAATTTGTTTCACCAAGCCTTGAAGAAGGTAAATATAATTCTATTTAGATTTAAAGCCGCTCAAAGTTGCCAAAAGTCCTATACGGATGTAAGACGTAGAAATTTAGAGGTTAATATTGGTGATTAGGTGTTCTTAAAGGTATCTCCCAAGAAGAGAGCGATGCGTTTTGGTAAGAAGAGGAAGTTAAGTCCTCAATATATTGGTCCTTACTTCGTTTTGAAGAGGGTAGGTAATGTTGCCTCTGAATTGGAGTTTCCTCCTAGTTTAAGCTCCATTCATCCGGTTTTCCATGTCTCTATGTTGAGAAAGTGTGTGGGTGATCATTTTTCAGTAGTTTCTTTAGAAGGGTTGGGTATTTTGAATTTCTTATTTGATGAGGTAGTCCCGGTGGAGATCTTTGATCATCAAGTTTGTTGGTTGCGGACAAAAAATGTGGCTTCGGTAAAGGTTCTTTAGAAGAACCATAAGGTTGAAGAAGCTTCCTGGGATGCAAAAGAGGACATGAAGTCTAAGTATCCGTTCCTATTTTTTGCTCTCCGAATTCATGCGGAAGGTATGTGTTCTCCATCATACTTTTGTTTTCAAACTTTGTTAAAGGAAAGGTTGATCTCCTTACATCTTTGTTTTCAAACTTAGATAAAAGTTAGAGTCTAGGTGGTGATGTGTTAACTCGTGCTTGTTCTTGTCTTACCCATCATTTGAGGGCAAATGATCTAAGTAGGGTAGAATTGAAACACCTTGGCTTTTGACTCTTAGAAAAATTTCTGGATATTTGAGTTCTGGACAACATACAACTTAGGGTATAAGCTATATGATAGGATATGGGTTGGGGGTCTATAATCATATGTAAATCAGTATGTTCTATGTCACTTTTTTTCCAAGGTACGAATGGACTACTTACTGGAAGTATGTAAAGGTATGTGTTATATGTGGCTAAGTCGTGTGATGCCCCTAAGTTAGTCTAGAGTATTCTTCTAGGGGTACGGGTTATAGGGTTCTTCTCATGTGTTGGGATACGAGTAAAACCTTGGTGGTCATATGTTGGTTAGTATAGGGGTCTAAGGTGAGGTCTAGGGTATGAGACAAGGGTACCACTCATACCCTAGGGTACGGTTTAGGGGGTATGATCGTACCCTCCTGTGAGTTAGCTTTCATCTTTAAGCTGAAAGTATTCTAGACATTACCCATCCCAAAAACCTTAAGTTCCCACATCTTTAAACTTGTTGTGGCCTCTCATAACACACTATTGTAAAATTAAACACTTCAAAAACACTCTCTAAATTCTCTCTTGAAGATTGGGTCTAGGGTTCTTCAAAGGTAGTCATCTTGAGGCTTAAGAGTTAAATTTCTTTCGTGAATCTTCTTGAATAAGGCATGTGACTCTTTCCTTATTTTTAGTTAATAAATATCATGTATTTTAAAGTGTGATTATGATTCTTAAATAGTGGTTTTGAATACCAAAATTGAGGGTTTTGTTTCATATAGTGGAGTATTGTTTACTCTTGGTTTAACTTATGTTTTTACATGTTTTGATCATAGACTACACATGTGGGTGCTTGGTAATTATGGTTCAACAAATGGGTTTTTGGTAACCCTAAACTTAATGGTTTTTACTTTGATTTTGGTCTTGATAATAACATGCCCTCAAAGTGTTTGTGAAATGTCTAAGAGAATAAAATAGTCATGTGAAAATGGTAGTTAGAACTAAGGCATTGGCCTCATGAATATGAATGGTTGATAAATGATTTTGTGAAGGTCTTGTTGGACACGTAATGATCTAAATAGTAACCTGGTGGTTTAAATTATTAAATGGGTTTGAATCCCTAAATATTAGCTTGATATATGTCTTTGTTAGATAATGGGTTCGAGTCCCTAAACTTTGAATTGAACAAGTGTCTTTGTTAGATGATGGGTTCGAGTCTCAAAGTTAAATGAATGATTAGTGGATTGATAATGGTAATGACATGTGGTATACTTGCAAATAGTATTGGTATGGTGATATAAACGAAATGCCTTTGGCAAGTAATTGACTTAATGATTGTATATATGGAATGATGGATTTAAATTAGGCTTAATAGTGGGATGTGTAGTCGAGTCGTGAAAGTAGAGTCCGAAGGACTAACACTGGAAACTGTGCTAGCCGGTGCAGGTGTTGTATGACTGGGTGGTTTGAGTCCCCTGAATAAATATATGAATGGGACGTTCGAGTCCCCCATAACACATGTAATGGTGCTTAAGTCACCTTGATTATTATGAGAGGTTTGAGTCCCCCATATAGGCATATACAGATTTGGATAATCTCTGTTTATGTGGCTACACGCACTAAGGCCCTTCCAGCTAGGAAGAGTTGGGCCCATATAGCCCGTGGGTGACTTGTTTTATGACGGTCATGCTACACATGTAACACCCCGATTTTCTAAACCGGAATGCTTCACGGTGCTTATGACCCCGAAGGACCACAAGCTAACCCATGACTGATATCTGTACCTGTATACTGCAATATATGACATAATAATGCGGAAAAGCATGAGCAATAGGTCATAAGGTTCAACTGAATAAAATATCTGACAAACGTAATATCCATATGGGTCGAAAATACCCAAAAACAACTGAAGTCTGAATCAAATCTAAAAGCCTCTAAATATTGTCTGAGTAAGGAGTTGAAGGAACATGTCTCCAACTAACTCCGTCTAGTAAAACTGAACTGAAATAATAAATAAAATAAAATAATATCATCCTCGAATGGATGAGGAATCACTACAACTCTGCGACTAAAATGCTACTGCTGATCTGGAACACATGCCTCTGAACCTATAGTGTAACATAAGAGAAAACACCATAGCACAAATGCGTCAGTACGTCTGAATGCACTGAGTATATGAGTGAGGTAGGCTAATTGCAAAGGGTTATATGCATGAACAATGCTGACTAATATGAATATGAGAATACATACATGCATAAGCAACTATAACTGAACTCGTGCTGATACTGACTACTGAGTTTGAATAATGACGACATGACTTTACAGATACTGAGATACTAAATAGATGAATGACTATTTCTGACAGTTCAAATTATGAAGAACTGGTCAGATTGACTGTGTCTAACAGTCCTAAAACTGAATACTGATAACATAAGCTATGACAACTGACATAACTGATATAACTGTGATAATCGACAAGACCGATTTAACTGATACTGAGCAACTGTATTTAACAGTTTGAGTTCTGATGGAACTATCTGAGTTGCGTTCTATATGGAGTAACTGAACTTGAGATCAGTCCTATCTAGCGGGTGATCTTTAAATCTGATGATTTTGATACTGATTAACTATAGTTGAGATCAGTCCTGTCTAATGGGTGATCTTGAAGTCTATTTATAATGATAAGGATTGACTATCTCTAACTGTACTAAATCTGTACTACTGAACTGAGTTGATTGTATCTGACAGTCCTAAATCTGTAACTGAAACTATGGGATGTATTCATCTAACCGACATGCCCCATGCTAAGCTGACTGGGGTCCAATCTCTGCCCTGACTGGAAGGGTGTCACTACTGCGCCACCAGTAAAGACAAATACTGTAGAGTAAGTCCTAATCTAGCGGGTGACTCCTGCGATCAGTCCTATACATATAAATGTGTTAACGGGTGACCCCTGAGTATTCCTGTCCTATCTAACGGGTGACATCTTGTACCTACACTAGCTATGTAGTTCTGGAACTTAGGGATTACTTCTAAGGATCTCCGCCCTTTCTAGCGGTTGAGTCCCCATACCTAGGCTCACTCGGTGCTGAATCCTACTCCCAACTGAAAGATACTGAACTGGATAACTGAGGTAAACTGAATAACTGAACTGAACTGATTAGCTGAACTGATATTGATTAACTAAACTGATACTAGTGGTACTGTTTAGCGGAGCTAAACTAAGTTTACTGAGTTCCCTTGACTGAAGGAACGTACTGAGTTCTGAGGACTGACTGAGAGTACTAAAATTTTTAAGATCGCTAGGAATACTATTGTTACTGAGATCACTGAGATTACTGAGGTTACTGAACTACTGAGACTGCTGAGATTTTTGAGTTTTCCTGAGTCACATGACTAACTGAATTCTATAAACCATGGCTTGACTGAGAGTATCGTGATAACATGACATGGCACTAGGCACACAGATATATTATTTCGGGTACAAGTACCCCCAGGACTCGATGGAAGAAAACTGACACACATGACTGACTTGATCATAAGAATAGAGTCCACAATTCACAATATCATAAGTAGGGGATTTCATACTTCACTTGGTTCTCAACATCTTATACATGGAAGGGGATGCGCACAACATGTATATACTCGCGTTGCTTCAATATCATGCTCATTCTATATCACAAAAATAACACACAACAATAACGTGGAGTTCATGTGTAATCATAAAGAATAGAACATGGGCTTGTCATTTAAGCACTATTAAGTTATATAAACATAGATTCTATCATTCTTGGCATTTTGTGAAACACCTTACATGCACAACTTTGGGCATAGGTGTACTTCTTATTTTGACAATCTTAATCCATCCAAAATTCATGGGTTTCAACTAACCTACTCACATGTTTCATGAAAAACACATCAAGATACAACCTTGAATCCAAACAACAATCATCAACATGATTATAGCCATAACACAACAAGGAAATCACAATTTATAATTTAAAACATGATTCTTGAGCTCTATGGATGAACACTACGCATACCTTAAAGCTTGATCTTGGAAGAGATCTAATGTTTCTTGAAGGTTCTTGAAGAAATCCTTAGGCTTGCTCTTGATGAGATTATCTTAAGAGGAAACCCTAATCTCATGGTTGAGAGTGTATGAGAGGGCTTTTTGAGATGTTTAACTAAAGAGAATGGAAGATAATATGCTCCTTGAGGGTTATAAGTCATGGGAAGTGAAGGAAAAAAACTAAAATACCCTTACTAAAATGTCCCTCAATTGCTGGAAAAAATAGCTAATGACATTCGTGACAAGCCGTCATACTGGTGATAGGTCATCACGAATTGTCATCACAAAAAGGTGAAATCTTGGTTTTCTAGTTAAGATTGACGACATTGGTGATAGGACATCACAAGAATGACGGCTTGTCACAAAATGTCGTCACTGGGGGTGAAAATCTACCCAGGGATGACGACATTGATGATAGGCCGTCACGGGCGTGATGGCTTGTCACAAATGTCGTCACTCAGTTTCCTAGCCTGACATCCCGGAGTAAAATAGGCATAACTCCTTGCTCCGATATCGAATTTAGGATAAATTAGTATAGTTGGAAAGATAATTCGATTATCTATTTTTTGGTTGGTCATAATCTCAAAAATTCATAGTATAAAGAGAGATAATCTCATTCGAAGTTGACTATAGCAATATCCTTCCCAAGAATTCAATCGGTAAGGAATGTTTTGATTTGTTTGATAGCTGGAAGCTGTTTGAAGACTTAATACACATCTAACTTGCTCATAAAATTATAAAATAACCATGATGTACTATGCATGAGCTTGAAACATGGTGCTAATATTGGTTTGGATTTTTTGGGGTATTACAACACATCCCAGGTTAATGATTTCAAAGTTCATGCTAATCTTGCTGCCTATCCCGGTATGGTATAAGTATATATGTGTATGTATTTCATCGATATATGCATTATTTGATTGGTTTTAAATAGTTGGCACTATGATACCATTGGTTCATATGGCTAACACGCATTGGAATGCTTTCAGTAGGAGGTGATGAACCCATATAGCTCGTGTGTGCTTATTTTTGATGGTTGAGCTACATAGTCTAGGATACATTTTTTACTTCATGCTAAACCTTATTTCCTATCACGACATATTACTTATACATGTATATAATGAGGAGGGGATAATTTTAAATTGGATTTGACTTGGCATTATTTTATCTTTTATCCCTGAGTTACATGCTAGTGCTCAACCCACTAACCGTCTTCGGATGCTGTATCCCTATGCGATGCACAGTCTAAAGGCAATACTACTTTTCATGAATAGTGTTAGGTGGATCGGCTCAATTTGTCGGTCAATTGTGGTAAAGAGGTGAGATTCAATTGTGGTAAAGAGGTGAGATTCCGCTCTCCAGAAGAGTTGATCCTTTCATTAGTTTATTCCCATGAGTTAAAATTGAAGACTTCACATTAACATTCTCATTGTCATTGTCAAAGTAGGGGGCATGTCCCGACGTTGGTTGTTTTTGGATTAGTAAAGGCTTCGTGGATGTTGCTGTAGATTGGGTATTGATGTTGACACTCTTTGATATCTTTGAGTTTGTTATTTTTTTCTTGTCTTATGTTTGGAATTTAGCCACTGTTATGTGTGTTACATGTTGTTTACTAGGCATCGGAGGTGGTCTCCAATTGTCGGTGGACATGAGATACCCGTCACTGCCAGACCATGGTTCTGGTCATGACAATATTAGCATCAGAGCCTAGGTTTGGTGTCATTAGGTATCCATAAATCCATGTGAAGTAGAATCTCTTTTATGGGTGTGTAGCGCGCCTTACTTATTAAAGAGAGGCTACGGGGCATTTAGGAATATTTTTCTTTCTTGTGATCTTTTTTTGGACTGTAGAGTCTACGGAGAATTTATTAAATAGTTTAGGGTTTTCTAAGAAAGGCTGAACCTATTTTGTAACGCACGTATTTTGTTATTTTCTTTGTAGTTTCTTGGCTTTAACAAACCAATTAACTTTGAAGAGATTATCATCAATATCTTGGGATTTCTACTTTGATCTAATCTGAGAAACACTCTTTGCTATTCATCTGGCTGTAAGTTCATCTTTCAAATTATGAATTCAACTTGTTGTATCGATTATTACATTATGAATGGCTAAATCCCTTTAACCCGAAATATGGGATCTATGGGTTAGGTCTTGGTAAGTTTCTAAGTGTTCAAGATTCTAAAGGTAATAGGAATCCTTGATAATTGCAAGGTTTTAATTATTGTCTATTGGTTACAAATTATAGATATCACCTGTTTTGACTTGCTTGAGATAAGAAATCAACTATAGTAGGAAGCGAATTATTGACAGGGACTTGGAAGCTACCAACCTTCCGTTTAATAATTGACGCTGTAACAAGGTTAATTAACCTGAGATGAAGTATGGTCAGTGAATATAAATTCCCTAAGTTGGAGAGGATTATGTAACTAAATTCTTAAGTAGGTCGAGAGACATTTAGGAATAACTTCGATAAAGACAATATGTTGTTCCTACCTATCGTGAGAATCTTGAATCACTATTAGCATATGTCATGTACCAAAACCCATAGTGAACATAATTCTATTTTTTCATAAACTCTTGATTACAAACACTGAAACTAAAGTGACCAACAATTATTTACTAAATTCTCATAACCCCCCAATTTACCAGAAACTACTAACTATCAGTTGATTAACTCGCATACAACTCAGATTCACATCATATTCCCTATGGTATTCGACCCCAACCTAGTTGGTTTATATATTGACAACGATCGCTTATATTTTCCTTAGAGATGTGTAGTTTGAACATTATAAAAATGGCATCATTGACAGGGAATACAGTTGTAAATTGAAGTTTGTGTGCGCTAATTGACTATTAGTTAAGTTTTCTAGTTTTCGATTTATTTGTTGTTTTTGTTTATTGCAGGATCTTTGTGGTGTATTCTAAGAACCAGAAGTTCCGGAGAACCATTATTACCATTTAATCCGGAACCGCAACGAATTGGAAGAATGGCAGACCAGCAGGAGGCTGACAGGTTAGCAGCCTTAGCTAGAGCTCAGGTGAATGTGCAGAATGTCGGTAAAAAAGTACGACATCCAAATCCTGAGGATAAAGATCTAGGAGACGAGGAGTTGCTAAACAATGGTAACCCAAGGCCTGCAGAGCAAGTAGCTGCACCAGTACAGGGTAATGCTAACAGGAACCGTCCGATCCGAGGAAGGTAAGATTACCAGCCAGTCCAGTATGACCTTAATGTAAATGATGTTAGAATGGATGGAGCAGGTGCAATGGGTGCAATTATTCCTCCACCATTGGAACCTGGAGAAAAATTTAACATTATGAGTATTATGATTCAACTCCTCAATCTGAAGGGGTTGTTTGGTAGCCTTCCTGGGGATGATCCGAACTTGCATCTAGTGAACTTTGTCACTATCTATAAATATTTTGATAACCTAGGAGTGGGTCAGAATACTATCCATTTGATATTATTTCCGTTGTCTCTGTCTGGGGAGGCAACATTATGGCTTAACGAGATGACACCCGATTCTATAACCAACTGGAGGCAGTTGAAAGGAGATTTCCTAGAAAGGTTCTTTCCACCTTCTAGGAGGGTACAGTTGAGGGATGATATCAACAACTTTAGACAGCTCCCAACTGAAGCCTTGCATAAAACCTGGGAGAGATTAAAAAAGAAGCTGACGTAGTGTACGAAGCACAATATGATGGACATACACTTAATGGAGACTTTGTACAGAGCTCTTAACTCTATGACAAAAAAAATTGTAGATAATGATGCTGGTGGCTCATTTGTTTATCTTAATTCCTAGAGGCTTCAGAAATGCTAGAGAGAATAACTAAACAGAGTCGGGATTGGCATACCAGAGACTCTATGGTATAAAACCCTACTGTTTCTATGGGTATAACTACGGAACAACGTAGGAGAGACAAGGGGAATGATAAAGACATGGTGCACCTAAAAATACAGATGGACTTGCTAACCAAGCACTTACTATCAGGAAAGATTGAGAAGGTGAAAGCTGTGGGATCTCAAGATTGAGTTGATGCTGATCCAAAAGAAGAGGCAAACTATGTTAATAATCAAGGGGGTTTCTGAGGCAATAGCTAAGGGAATCAAGGTCGGAATTATTATGATAAGCCTGGTTATAAAGATTGATATCAGGGAAATTGGAGGAGCAATAACGATAGGAGCAGGATATATGTCCCTCCTAGAAATTGTGAGGCTGCTACAATAAGTTCTGAAAAGATGTCCATGGAGGACATGATGGCTAAATTGTTAAAGGGAGTGGAGGATACCAAATCAGGAGTGACTACCATAAAGACCGATCTGCCATTTATTATTCAGTTGGTAAACTCGTACTCCGCTTCGATCAAGAAGCTAGAACAATAAATGAGCCAACTCTCCATAGCGCTGAATCAGAGGAAGAGTGGAACATTACCTAGTGATAGAGTCCAAAATCTGCGGAATGATGGCTCATGTATGGAGATTACCACTAGAAGTGGTAAGATATTACCTGGCCCTTCTGTGGGCAAAAATATAGTTGATGAGGTAGTCGATGATGAACCAAAAGAAGGTGTTCCAGTGTAGTCTAAGAAGCTGGATGGTTCAGATAATGCTCCGAAAAAAGAAAAAGAGAAGGAGAAGGAGGTAGTGGTAAAAACTCTCCCAAGATCACCACCCCCCTTTCCTAAACGATTGTAGAAAAAAATTAATGATACAAAGTTTAGCAAGTTCATGACAATGTTGAAGCAGTCAACAATAAATGTGCCTTTGGTGGAGGCACTTGAGCAAATGCAAGGATACACTATGTTTATGAAAGACCTTGTCACGAAGAAACGGAAGGTTAGCCATGAGCTGGAGGACAATCTCCATCATTGTGGTGCTATCTCCACAAGGTCTTTAGTGCAGAAAAAGGCAGACCTGGGAGCATTTACCATCCCATGCACTATTGGGTCCATGAATTTTACAAAAACTCTATGCGATTTGGGAGCCAGTTAAACCTAATGCCACTTGCTATGTACAAGAAACTGGGTTTGGGGGATCTTACCCCGATAAACATGCGGTTGGTGATGGCGGATAGGTCTGTAAAGTGGATAGTGGGCATATTACATGATGTATTGGTAAAGGTGGCCGGCTTTTACTGCCTGCTAATTTAGGTGGACTTCGAAGTACCCATCATCCTGGGTAGACCATTCTTTAAAACTGGGAGAGTAATAGTGTACATCGAGCTGAATGAGCTGAAGTTCAGGCTCAATGACAAAGAATCAAGATTTAAAATACACTCATCCATGACCCAACAAAAGGATATGAGTATTTGCACAATCATGTATGTATTCTATGAAGTTGGTAAAGAGATATTAGCAGGTTGTCTTGACGAAGTCTGAGTACTTAAGATAACCAAGTCGTGCCGCGACATTAAATCAGGCTCTATTGGGAGGCAACCCAAAATTTTTATATTCCAGAAAATTGTTTATTTTTGTAGTTAGGTTCTAGTTCAAAAAAGGTGGAATCGATGTATCCAACTAAGTATTCCTGATGACATATTTGACGGGCTGTCATAATTGTGAGAAGCTGTTAGATTCGTCGTCAGAGAAATCAAACTTGAGGCATGTTCTGTTAAGGGTGGCGACATTTGTGATAGGTTATCACAAGTGTGACAAGCCGTCATCCTTTGTCGTCAAAAATCCTAAAAGAGTAGCTAAAATTTTGGGCCAAATTAAAAAGATCCGACCCGGCCCACAACTTTGTCTTTCTACCTTCCCACGTATTTTCTTTCTTTGCTTTAAGTTTTATTTCTTTCCATAGTTAGTTTATTTTCTTCCCTTTCTAAAGTATTTCCAAGTAAAACAAAAGAAAACTTCCTTGTGAGCGTGGGTTGAAGTCAAAATCAAGAGTTTTTCTTTCATCTACTTCCTCTTACTCGTGTAACCAAGTTGAAGGAACTTATCAGGTATGCTCAAAACCTAACTTTTCTTCTCAGTTGGTAAGTAATAAACTGATGAGAACTAAGGTTCCCATGAAGATTGAGTCAAGTTTAGCTTGCCAATATGTGAAAATTGGGAACTAGGATTTGTTGTGCAAGCTTGGGACTTAAAGCTTAGCTCAAAAATGCAAATCAATGGGATTTTAAGAAGAAATTGGATTAAAAATCAAGTTAAAGTCGAGTTGGGGTTGTGTTCTGAGCCAACGACATGGCTGATAAGTTATCACATTTGCGATGGCTTATCAGACACGTCGTCAGAAGTTGATAAAATATTATGGGTTCTGTTTAGAGCTGATGACATTCATGATACGCTATCACAACTATGATGGCTTATCAGACATGTCGTCACACCTTTGACCTGAACCATTAATAAACCCTTTCAAAGGGTGTGGAACTTCAATGATTGATGTGTTTGTGTATATACTTTGGAGTGTTGACTAATGGTTTTTCTCTTGCTATAGGTATTATAATGGAACCCAAAGGAAAGAACCTAAAATCTACAAAGAAAGGGACCAAGGAAAGTGTACCTCAGAGACTCTTTGATGAGGGCTCCGATTATGAGGAGGAGGAGCCACTGCTCAGGATGCAAAAGAAAAATAAAAGCCTAAAAAAGCCTTCACCACTTCTACCAGTTGAGGTGGAGGAGAGTGAAGAGAGTGATACTAAACCATCAATATCTGAACATACAACTTCTGAGCAGACAACCTCAGAGCAACAAGAGTCTGAACATGCTGAATCAAAAGAGCATAATTCAGATCATCCTGATTTCGAGGAACATGAGTCTGAGAAACATAAATATGAGGGACCATCATTTGAGTCCCCTTCTACTGAGCAACAAAATGATGAAGAATCCCCGATTTGGGGAACTATGGTTAAATACAAGAACCCTGAGGTTCGAGATAGTGCTAGGTGGCAAATTCCTAAGGCACAGAGAATCTTCTATGTTGGGCTTTGTAGAACAAAATGAAGGCCCATTAAAAGGCCAATCTTTGAAGAAAAGAATATCATAACTACCGGGCTAAACAGATATCCTGAAGTAGAGCAAAAATTCTGAGACTACGACTTGGGATGGACCGCGAAAGGAGGAAGCTCATTTTTCCCTACACTAGTTAGGGAGTTCTATGTGAACAATCAGGATCGATTGGAAAACATATGTAAAGAAGGGGGAAATAAACAGATCAACCCTTGTTGGATAGAGTTCCAGTACGGGGTGTGATGGTGGATCTCTCAGAAACGATAATCAATAGATTTCTTCATGGCCCCGTATTTACTCCTCAGGCTAATTAACCTACTTTCTATGATTGGTTGAAGCATCATGAGAATCAACGGTCTTGGTTAGCTACCCTCATAGATAAAGGAAAACTTGAATGGATAACCAACCTTAATGAGAGGATTTTTAAGGCTTCCCTGACTGAAGAGGCAAATTTTTGGTGGGGTGTAGTGTGCACCCATTTGATGCCTACTCAGGGAGAAAATATCCTTGGAGATAATAGAGCAATATTGGTTGCAAGTCTTGAGGCTAAACTCAAGTTGAACTTTAGGAAGATCATTGCTGAGGAGATGAAAATTTGAGCCTCAAGGACCGATACGACATATCCTTTCCTTTTTCTAATTATAAGGTTATGTAAGGTAGCCCATGTACCTGAGGTTGTGGGGTTATACGAAGAACTGCTTGCCAAGAAAAGCCACAATCCCATCCGATATGATGAAAATCAACCAACACTGACACTTGATAGAGGATCAGGAGTTGAAACAGACCCACCAGTTACAGGTACCAGCTCAGTACCTTATGTAGCAGTGCAGGATTCTAAGGATGCAACACTGACCTCCTCAACAATAACAGATTCAATTCCTAAAAGTAAAACAAATCCTTCAGCTGTTGTGTCTACCATAAAATTTTCCTTCAACCCTATGAATTTCAGAAGAGTGGCAAAATAAGTCAAGTAGTGTGAGGCTCAGCTATAGCTTTTTGCCAAGCAATTTGCCTTTGCGATAGACAAGAGGATTAAGGTAGCACTGGAGCCCTTCTGAGCCTTGCCCGGTTGAATTAATGAATTAGAAAATCATTTTAATACACGGGTAAGAGAAATGATTAGCTCAGATATTGCACAATTCAGGGCAACCATGGACAAGGTGAAGGTGGATGTTGGAGTATTATAGCAACACCAACTTACGGTGTCAGCAGATCTGTCTGTTGATGAGTCTGAGGGTGAAATCCCATTGCTTGATCTCACGGGGGAACTAATGAAGAAAAATAAGAAAAAGGGTGAGAAAAAAGGTAAGGGTAAGAGAGAAAGGCCTGATTGTGATGAAGAAAGAAAAACAGAGAAGGGGGTAAGAAAGAAGGCTGAAAAAGAGGAGATGAGAAAAACGATGAGCTAGTCACTAGCTGACAATGAAAAATGGGAGGAGGCCCTGTGGGAGAGATTCGTGAGTGACTCAACTAGTAAGCCTCCAATAACTGCTAGACCAGATATGTCTAAATGGGGGGGAGGGGAACTCCCGATGGAGATAAGACAGCTGTGGATGCACTACTCCAGCTATCTACTCCAGGTATACCCTAACTCTTAATTTAGTTTTTCTTTGATTTTATGTTGAGAGTGTAGGGTGAGTTGTTGTTGTAACATTTTGTAGTTGACTAGGAGAAATACAAGTACCTAAGGCAGTTAACACGGTTTTGTTATTTTGTGAAGACCTCTCAAGTGGTCTAATTCTTTAACTGTGTGATTTGCATCTAATTGTGACCACTGTGCATCTTTGTATGGTATTAGATCTAGTGACTTGATAACCATTCTTAAACAATTGCATGAACCGTATAAGTAGTAACTTGTGATATACTTTGTGTGCCATGTGTGTGTGAGATTCTACTTAGTTCTCTTTGTATGTTAAAATCAGAACTTGCCCGGTTAGTTTTACCTAGGTTGAAGGATAGGGATTAGGAAAGGATCATAGGCCATTTTTATATTAGCTCACTTTAGCCTAAATGACCTTCTCTGTATGCATAATGTCCCTTGATCCCTATTTTGAGCCTGAGTAGCCTATCTCTTTTTATGATACCTATCACCATCCCATTTTTATATCATAATGAACCTGTTTTGGCCCTGTTCCTCCTTGGACACTGTGCACCTTGACTTAGCCAAATGGCCTAAGTTGACGGTGGATATCATAGGGGTACGTGATGTAAAATGAGTATGAAGAAAGGTAGAGTAAAAGAAAAGAATAAAAAACTGGGTGCGGTGGAAAAGAGCAAGAAATTTTTTTTTGTAAAAATGAAGAAGTGATTGTAGAAAAGAACCGCACCCATCCTAAATAAGTATGATCAAGAAAAGAGGAGAGTAGAAAAAGGTAAATGAGTGATACCCCAAAAGCTAGTGTAGTGTTAAGGAGGCTTAGTCACTTTAAATATCATCGAGTATCATACCAACCCCTAGCCTACATTACAAGCCAAAGAGAACACCTATAGTGATCCTAACTGACCTATTTGAAGATATTGGTAATGAAAATAAGGGCAACCTTATGGTATTCAACATACATTGATTGGAATAGCATTCTGAGAGTGAGTGTCTTGTGATTGTCCCCATGGTTACATATGTGATGTCTGATATAAGTGCAATGTGACTTCTTTATGGTGAGGGCACACTAGTTATATTGATAGTTGCTAACTTGTTTGGATAGTATAAGATTGATACATGCATGGTTGTTGTTGCTGATTTGATGCCATATCTTGATTCCTGTGTGTCACGTTGCCGTTCTTCAATTGTTTGTAAATTGATTTACCTTGGAGATGGTGAAAATGTTTTGAAATAATATGGATGGTTGACTACTGAATGTACTTTGTATTCTCTTGGTTGTGTTTTAGTTGCTTGAGGACAAACAATTGTTTTAAGTTGAGGGTATTGATGTGTGAGCAGATTCTAACATATTTGAGGCTTTTAACTGAGAATAATTGCAAAGTCTTAAGCAACTTTTGTCACTTTTAATTGTTTCATCTTTGATTTTGCAGTGGAGGTCAAGAGGCAAAAGAACCAACAATGATGGAAGTAAAAGAGTTAAAATCTGAAGCAAATAGAAGAGAAGTGTGGCTGACGACATTTCTGATAAGTCGTCAGTACTCTGATGGGTTATCAGCTTCATCACCAGCCTTAAACAGAGAATGGGATTCAGTTGGAAGAAATGACGATGACATGTGATAAGCCGTCAGCCTTGTGATAAGCCATCAGAGTCGCCGTCAGCCTTAGACAAAATATGGGAGCTGAGGTAGAGAAGTGACGACATTGTCTGATATGTCATCACAATTTTGATAAGCCATCAGGATTCACCATTAGCCTTAAGCAGAAATTGTCAAAATTGAAGAGGAGATGACGACATCCGTTATAAGTTATTAGCCTCCTGATAAGGCATCACACATGTCGTCACCTAATTCGAGAAGAACAATGAACTCTGTGATTTTGTTTCCATAATTAGGATAAAGTATTTAAAGCATACTTTAGGGATTTCTAACAAAGGCTGAACCTATTTTGTAACGCACGTATTTTGTTATTTTCTCTCTAGTTTCTTGGGTTGAACAAACCAATTAACTTTGAAGAGATTATCATCAATATTTTGGGATTTCTACTTTGATCTAATCTGAGAAACACTAGTTGCTATTCATCTTGATGTAAGTTCATGTTTCAAACTATGAATTCAACTTGTTGTTTGATTATTACATTATGAGTGGCTAAATCCCTTTAACCCAAATTACGGGATCTATGGGTTAGGTCTTGGTAAAGTGCTAAGTGTTTAAGATTCTAAAGGTAATAGGACTCCTTTATAATTTTGAGGTTTTAATTATTGTCTATTGGTTTCAAACGGTAGACAAAACCTTCTTTGATTTGCTTGAGTTAAGAAATCAACTATAGTAGGAAGTGAATTATTGGAAGGGACTTGGAAGCTACCAACCTTCTATTTAATAATTGATGATGTAACAAGGTTAATTAACCTGAGGTGAAGTCTGGTCAGTGAATATAAATTCCCTAAGTCCGAGAGTTTTAGGTAATTAAATGCTTAAGTAGGTCGAGAGACATTTAGGCATAACTTCGATAAAGATAATATGTTGTTCCTACCTATCATGAGAATCTTGAATCACTATTAGCATCTGTCAAGTACCAAAACCCATAGTGAACATAATTCTAGTTTTTCATAAACTCTTGATTACAAACACTGAAACTAAAGTGACCAAAAATTATTTACTAAATTCTCATAACCCTTAATTTACTGAAAACTACTAACTATCAGTTGATTAACTCGCATACAACTCAGATTCACACCATATTCCCGGTGGGATTCAACCCCAACCTAGTTGGGTTATATATTGACAACGATTACTTACATTCTTTTTAGAGAGGTATAACTTAAGCATTATCAGTTGCCTTGTTGAATAGTGACATAGATATACTAGGTTTATGTTGTATACGCAATAGGTCGAAGATGAAAAAAATAAACAAGACAAATTAGAAGAGAGGTAAAGTAAGAGGTCTTGATATTCTAAGTGGGTGGTGTCCAACAAATTAGTAGTAGAGTTGCAAGGCAGTGTTCTAAAAAGTAGGGGAATTTCAATTCTTATTCTATGGCTAGTACCCCGTATCCTAAGCCATTCGGTGATCGCCGTGTTCAGAGCAACAGTGGGTTTAAGAACAACGCGCCCAATCTCAGTCCAGTGGAGCTCAGTTATCTCAATTACATCCTCTTTACAGATTTTGTGGATAGCTGCACCGTGGCTTTTGTGATGAGGGGAGGAATAAGTGTTTCAGTTGTGGCTAGCCTATCCATATTCAGAGGAACTGCCCTTGAAGTAATATTGCTACTGGAATAATAAGGTCCCGATTACTTCTTTTTTAACTCATGCACCAAAGGGTACTACTTTTGGCTCCAATGCTGGTTGAAATCGTTGGTATGTTCTTGCCACCCAATAGGATTTTGAGGCTTCTCCTGATATTTTTATTGGTACGTTAAAACTTTTCTCTCATGATGTATTCAGTCTTCTTGATCCCGAGTCTCTCCTTTCTTATGTAATCCCTTTTGTGTCTATTCATTTTGCTTTGGTCCAGAGTGTATTTTGAATCCATTTTCTGTGTCCACCCTAGTAGGAGGCTCTATTATGGCTAGAAGAGTCTATAGGGGTTGTATGGTGTCTATCTGTGGTAGGGAGATGCTAGTGGATTTGATAGAGTTGGACATGTTAGATTTTGATGTAATTTTGGGGATGGATTGGTTACAATCATGCTATGAGTCTCTTGATTATAGGACCCAAAAGGATAGTTTCTAATTCCCAAATGAACTGGTGATTGAGTAGGAAGGTAGTTCCTTAGTGCCTAAGGGAAGGTTCATTTCTTATCTTAGATCTCGAAAATTGATTTCCAAGGGGTGTCTATACCATTTAATGCATATTAAGGATTCTAGTTCCAAAGTCCCTTTATTTTACTCTATCCCGGTGGTCTGTTAGTTTTTGAGGTGTTTTCTTATGATCTTTCTGGTGTTCCTCCTTATAGGAAAATTGATTTTTGGATTGATCTTCTTTCGAACTCTCGTCCTATCTTTATCCCTCCCGATAGAATTGCTCCAGTTGAGTTAAAAGTACTTATGGAGTAGTTGAAAGATCTTCAAGATAATGGTATTATCTGCCCTAGTATTTTTTCTTGGGGTGCTCTGATTCTCTTCTTGCGTAATACGGATGGGTCCCTTTGGATATGTATAGATTACCGCTAATTAAATAGAGTGACTGTGAAGAATAAGTATCCGCTTCCTAGGATGAATGATCTCTTTGATCATCTTCAAGGTGCTTAGTACTTTTCTAAGATTGATCTTCGATCTGGTTATAATCAATTAAAGATTAGGGAGTGGGATATCCCTAAGACCTTTTACCACACCTGGTTGGTCATTTTAAGTTTTTGGTGATGTTCTTTGGTTTGACTAATGCCCCAATGACATTCATGGATCTTATGTATTGGGTCTTTTATCAGTTCTTAAATATGTTTGTCATTGTATTTATTGATAATATTTTGATGTATTCAAAGAGTGAGGCAGATCATGCCGATCAACTCTGTATAGTGTTGCAAACCTTCAAAAATCAGCAGTTGTATGCGAAGTTTTCTAAGTATGAGTTCTTGTTGAATGTTGTTACTTTTCTTGGTCATGTTGTTTCTAGTGAGGGGATCATGGTAGATCCATAAAAAGTTGCAGTGGTTAAGAAATTGCCTAGACCGGCGACTCTAACCAATATTCAGAGCTTTTTGGGTTTAGCCAATTATTATACGAGGTTTATGTAAAGTCTCTCTTCAATTACTGCCCCCATTGACTAAATTGACTAAGAAAAGATAAAGTTTATATGGTCTGCTACTTATGAGGGTGGTTTTGAGAAGTTGAAGGATAAGCTGACTTCGGCTTCGATTTTCACTCTACTCAAGGGGACCGATGGTTTTGTTGTTTATTGTTATTCGTCTCGAGTGGGATTGGGTTGTGTGTTGATGCATCACAACAAGGAGGTTGCATATGTTTCTAGGTAGTTAAAGATGCATGAGAAAAACTATCTGACTCATGATTGGGAATTATTGGTTATGTTTTTTTCTTTGAAGATTTAGCATATGATGAAAGATATAAGCAGTAACAAATACAACAAAAATAGTAATCAAGTAGAACGTAGGCATCCAACAATAATGATAAAAACGATAACACAAATAAAACATATATTCACCTATAATGTCAACTAAGCTGTTATGACTCAACATATGAAGATCAAACTCTAGAATCCCCAACGAAGTCGTCAGAGATGTCATACTCATTTTTTACAAAAAATTATATTTGAACTTCAAAAGGGTTTTCAATTATTAAAAGTGACTAAAAGAAAAACTGTTTTGAAAAAAGATTTACAATTAAAACTCAGAGTCTCCACTTGAAATTGGTTTGGGTGTGCCAAGTCACCTTTAAATTTTTCTATAATAAGCTCCATGTTATTTTCTTAATTTAATACATTTGCGACATTTTGAGTTTCCCTACAATGGTTATAGGTCATCTATGACTTGCCGAAACTTTCAGTTTGATTATAGGATAATTTGTTTGGGTATTAGGCTCAGTTCCCTATTTTAGAGCTTTTGGACCAAAACTCTTAGAAATAGCCTTTTATGAAAATTATGACAACTCCATTACATTCGGAATATTGATTTTAGACTGGGAGACCCTTGGTAGGGGTCCCAAGGCTTCTAGACTTGTTTTGGGTTATTGGGTAGATTTGGTTAAAATGGAACTATAAGTTTGGGAACAAAATTTAATCTAAATGACCATGGATGAAACTTTTGATGGTTATGTTGAGTTTGAAATATCGAATTTGGTTTTGTAGCATAGTTCATTTGTGCACATGGGGTTCTAAACCAATTCCTAGCATCTGATTGAAGTCCATTTAGACTTAAGAAAATCTGATTCAACTCTATCTAGTGTATCCTACCTTTTCCCTTATGTTTGCGAGGTGGGTCCATATTTGTAAAGGGTTGACCTCTTCATTGTCACATTCACGAGCTTTTTTATCGCATTCGTAATGACAGGCTGGTCCAACCCGGTCTAGGTATCTCTTTGCATTAGCAACTACTTTGTGTCATGATCGTGGTGGTCATCTCTACTAGCCTTTGCATTCGTGACCCTTTGGATACATTTTCAAGACTTCTCTCGGTTGTTGCAATCACAATCTTGGTCCCTGCAATCGCAAAGACCAATTTCCTGGTAGTATATAATCCCTTCTTTCCATATTTTCATCATTTTTCCTTCTATTTTTGCCATTTTAGCCTTTGCATCTCAATAAACTTGTGGGAAATCATTGATTGGAGATGGAGATGTGTAGAGGATGATGAATTAACCATTTCTCATTATTTTCTTCGTAAGTTTTTGGCCTAATTCTTCCATTTAATTCTCATTTTCCCTCTTATTTTCACTATCTTTATGGGCTGATTTGAGGCCTGATAATGTACTTAATTTGTGCTCAATTTTTTAGTACACATTCTTTGTTCTATGGGGGACCTCATGATAGATTCAATTTTGAGATTCTATTAGCAAGCCATACAGGCCTATTTTTTACCCGATTTTGGGCTTGAAGTTTTATATAGCAATATGGGTGTCTTTTTACTCCTATTGACATGTAGATTATGATTTTTATAGTGTGATGATATTATGGAATTGTTGAGCAAGAACGAGCAATTCATAGCGGTTTAAGATTCCAGTTCAACATTGAGGTAGCCTTTGGTCTACTTATCTCTATAAGATTGTGTGTTATATATTTCATGTGCTATGTAGGGATTATAGATTATGATTATACCTAGATATATCATAACTTGACCTATTAGGGATTTAAAATAGAAATGTGACCCAAACCTTAGCCTAGATTACCTATTAAGGCTGTAGGATCCTATTACATCTTACGATAGTCTTGGTTAACCATAGGTTTACATAAGGAATCCTTGAGCATAAGACATAACATATTACTTAGTGAATTGGATGATTTTCCCCGATTATGCCATTCAGGTAGTTTTACACCCTTGTTTACCTTAGTTTTCTAATTTATGATATTAATATCTTATTAATTTATGTACTATTGAGTTATGATAGACTTGGTTAACCAAAGGTTTGCATAAGGATTTATGTATTGGATGGAGTAGATCGATTATGATTTTACTTGAAGTCTTTATTTGAGACCAGTCAGTGTATACAGATATCTTGTGTCCCCTACGGGCCTCTTCCTCTGATGATCTAAGATGCCGACTAAGGAAGTCATCACAGGACCTACCTTTTTGAGATACTAAGATGGAGGAGGCGTATCCACTTATTATGTTATGGTACTTACACTGGTCATGGTATTCCTGGTTAGCGTTGCGTTTATTTATTCATACACATTTCCTATCACTATTATAATTTTTTGGTGCTCATATCTATTATCCGTATGGGGGGGTTGTATTGGTAAAAGATATGGTTGCTATTTGTTAAGTGCTTTCTTGAACCTTTCGGGCTTGGTTACCTTATTGTTGTCTAGACTATCCAGTTACTTTATTATAGGTTATTATGATTAGTTTATGGCAGGAAAACTACGGAATGGTACTTGAGATTGTCCTTACACTTTTTATTTCTTTTTTTCTCATTATAAGATATGTTACCATTAAATTATCTCATGTTTAGTCATCATTTGGTTTGAGGCTTTGATTATTCTAGTATTAGCTTTCCTACTTCATTAGGATTCCCATGAGATGTTAGGTTGGCTCCCATATATTATTATATTTAAGTTAGTCCTTTATATGTGTATATACATATGTATATGTACATATGGTATTATTGAATATCCTTTTCCTTTCTTATCTATTCACATTGTATGTGTATCCTTTGGCCTTGTATCACTACTATATATCTTTCTTTCACTCTTTATTTGTATATTAGCTAGTGATATTCAGTATTGCATGTTAGTCCCTGGTTACTGTTAGTATTGGATAGTTTATCCTTCTTGCTCCATCATCATTAATATGTTTAGTTTATAGGATAGTAGCATGTAGTTTGTGTTTTTATTTTACATCTTATACATGATTAGATTATCTTTGGAGCCCACTCCACACTAGCCTACTAAGTATCATGCGTTTGGTACTCATACTACACTTCTGTAGTCTGTAGATCATAGTATGAGTTCTCGTCATTGAAGTGTGCATCATGTGGAGCAGCCAAGGATCAGAGATTTGGGCAAGCTCCTGATGTTTAGAGTTTTCCTTCTCTCCCTCTTACTGTTAGACTATTATTTATTTTGTATTTAGAGACATCTTTGTATATATATTTATTTATTATGTATTTCACTTGTAGTCTTGTGGTATTAGAAGCTCTTGTACTGGTTTTACCAGGTTATGGGGATATATATTTATTTTCTTCTTGCTTTCTTCCTCCTTGTTATTTAGTTTACTTTTGCCTTTCTTATTAGTCTATTACTAGTTGTTCCATACTATAGGTTGGCTTACCTACTGGTTGGTTATTGTTGGTGCCATCATGACTTGAGAAAGTGGGTTATGAAAAATTGGTATTAGATCCTAGGTTTGTCACTGATGTTGGTACAAGAGCTATGTGCCTAGTAGTGTCCGACGAATTGGTGCGGAGACATCTATATTCTATCTTCGGGAGGCTATATGGTATTATTAGAAAATTCTATCTGTTGTTTCTTATTTTAAGTCCATACTTCCATGAATCGATAAACACTTTTTTGGATTTCACTCCTTCCCCGATGGATAGCATGGCGCTGTCAATAGATGTGAACGAGACTTCTAATTGTATCGCTAGAGTTTCAACTCAAAGCTAGTACTGGAAGGTGAGCCTCAATCCTTGGGTTCACTCGGTGCTGAATCCTACTCCCAACAAAAAGACAGTGAACTGAGTATACTGAACTGGACTGGACTGAGACTGAGTTTACTGAGTTTTCCTGAGTTCTGTAACTGACTGAGCTCTACTGAGTTCTTTAACTGACTAAAAGTACTACTGATCGTGACATGATTGATACTATTCTGTAACTGACACTGGCTCTAGGTAAACAGCTAGATTGTCGGGTATTAAATACCCCCGGACTTGATAGTATGAAAAGTAAAACATCACATGATCTTGAATAACATAACAATATTCACTTGTTCATAATGCATCCACAAAGACATTTTATCAAACACTTGTAAGGCATAAGCTTGTACATAATTTGGGACCACATAATGACATGTCATGATTTCACTATCTACTTCACATAGGTAGTTTAGAAAACACTTGGGGAGCATGGAATATTTCACATGATAATGATCAACACATGAACATCATAAATAACTACTAAATTTCAAATTTCAAGGGTTTAGCATGCAATTCATATAATCCATCACATAACTATCTTAATTTCATGGAAACTTATAATTAAACATGAATTGGAACCCAACTAATATCATGAACATGAATTCAATCTTATTCAAACATGGAAATCATAAATCATAAATCTTGAAGTTTAAAAAAAATGGATTCTTGTACTCTATGGGTGAAAGAGACCCATAGATGAACACCTAACATACCTTGGAATGCTAATTCTTGAAGTTCTTGAATGAAATTCTTAGGCTTGTTCTTGATTTCTTGAGGCTAGGGTTTGTTTTATTGAGAGAAAATGCCCTTTGATTTGGGGAAAAGTTAATGATGAATGACTTAAAACGTTTTTAGGGCTTTATTCTCACACCTGTACAGAATAAAATCATACGAAAGAACAATTTAACCTGGATGAAGCTTTTAATTTTCTCCAAAGTTTTCTGAAATAGGCACCAAGCACGACGCGGCGCTATTGCACCATGTCTCAGGAAATTGCCAACTGAGAATATAATCGGTGGTGCGACGCGGTGGTATCACGTTGCCAATTTGGATGAGACCTGGAAGTTCACCGTGATGCGGTGACATCGCCTTGGAACACTGGAATTTGACAATTATGAAAATAAATGGCGGCGCGACATGGTGGTATCGCAGAGCTTCACTGGAAATTTCCAAATGCCATTTGGCCTGGCTCCGCGATGCGCGGGAGTGCCAGTTGGCACACTATTTTACAAAAATTGTTATATCTCTTCACCTGAGTATCGGATTTGGATGAATTTTATATCGTTAGAAAGGTAATTCAATTTCCTATGTAATGGCAAACTCTAAACTGAAAAATACTGAGTATTTTAAAATTTTTATATTGGATAACTCATGGACTGAGAGTTAATTTTAAGCTAAGGAAATACGGGTTATTACAATATCTCCCCTTTGGGAACATTCATCCTCGAATGAGACTGATTAAGTTGAGAAACACTGATAGGCTTAGATGACACATCGAACATGCATATCTGATACATGACTACATGACTAAACTACTGACAAACTAAGCTCTTACACCGAACATGCATATCTGATGCACGAAATACATGACTGAAGCTACTGATAAGCTGAATTTTCATACTGAACATGCATATCTAATGCATAAATACATGTCATGAAGACTATCATGAAGATGTTATGCAATGGTAAAGAATACCAATTTTATAACTACATCTGAGCATGGAACTGAGTTAATCTAAGGGAGGTTGTTACCTCAAGCTGAAAATACTGATGACCCGGAGATCCTTTACTGAACATATATGAACGAGAACATGAGAACATAACTGAGTCTGAAACATGATACATGAACTGAATATCATGAACTGGACTGATTTCCTTGAATACATGCCATGATATAGAAATGGTCATATGGCTGAGATTGGAATGAGAGGGTCAACTTATGAGTACCCCCTACCCCAAACTAGATTCGTTACATGAGGAGAAAATGTGAGGTTTAGGAGATGAAATCTTGGGGGTTATAGTGTATCTCCCCATTGGGATATTATGTCCCGCGAAGAATGTTGACTTGGCTAAGATATTGACGAAAAGTTGAGACGATGATTGAATATCTAGAATCTAAAACTGAGGCATGAAACATGAACCGAGCTGAACTCACAACTACCCGGTTGCTCTATCTTAGAAGAGTTAAATTCATGAGACTTAGGGTAGTGCGACTAGTTGGAAAGATGGGAAACCAAACCATATGAACTTGTCTGCCTGAATGCTAAACTGAATTGTTGGATTTACGGATTAACTTATGCTGAATACTTATACTCAACTGGAGCATTTCTTTCACACTCTTTCTATAGATTTCTAGTGACTTTAGGGAGCAAGGAATCTTGGCATGGACTGAATAAAACATCTGAATAAGAAATCACATCCTGGCTAAAATTCTATAATATGAGGCAAAGCCTACGAAACATCATCTAAGACAGAGTAACTAAGCCTTATGCATTGCATCTACAAATTTCTAAGCCTAGACATATTCCTCGAATACTCTCTCAACTATACTTTCCACCTTAGTATGGTCCTTTACCTGAAACTACTAAAAACATTCACATAGGCACTGAGCATGAATGTATAAACATATTAACTTATCTGATTAACTAAATGGATGATAGCTAAATACTGGTCATGTAAGAGTGAACTGTACTTAGTCTGGTGTAACGCCCCGAAATCGGGTCCCGAGACGTCACACGGTGCTTAGAGTCACAAGTGACCCCAAGCTAACCCTTCTATTCGCATAACTCATAAGAAACTGAATAAAAATACAAATCCATACAAATCAGCAGAAATTTACTCTTTTCTGAATCTGATCGATACAAAAATGGAATTTTACAGGATTACAATTCTGCCTTTACAACCAAAACTGAAACAAAATACATCAACTTCTACTGACTGTCTATGAAGCCTCTACTAGTACTGACTGTAGGTAGCCGGGTCATGGCTCCCGACTACCCCAACTCAATACGATTGAATAAAGAAAATACAACACTATAAACTCTGCATAACTAACCCAAGTCCTTGAATCAAAAGGACTCATCACCTGCTGACTGGATACCATGAACTGACTGGATCTGAAGGTGAACCTATACCTTGTACCTACATTCTGAGAAAATGTAGCCCACATACGAATATGTGGGTCAGTACCATGGAAAGATACCGAGCATATGGGGGTGCAATGCATATATAAAATAATATCTTATCTTAATATCATCATAGTTTATAAAATTATGCATGCTGATATAGATGACTCACTTAGCTCGAATTAAATCATCAAAATCATGGATGGATAATACATGTAAAGTAAAACAAGTGAGTCATTACAATACGTTCTCAATTCCCTTTCATCTCAATTTCAAATCATCAAAACAATCAAATCTCATGTCAATTCTCATTAGAATATATTCCTTAAATCTTTTAAGAATAATGACTTTCTCAAACTCAGCCTTTTAAGAAAATATGTTTTCATCTCAGATAGAAGAGTACACACACACACATTGGGAGATCCTATAACCGACATAAACTATGTGACCCACATGGAGTCCAACGTACAATCCACGTTGGGGAGAGTCGTCCTATCCTTGCCATCGGAGTAGGACTTCCAGTATCAATTCAAAAACACTAGTGATCACTATATAAATCAGCCTCAGGCTCACATCCTATGGGGGCACGTAGTTCTAGGGAAGTAAGGTCACTTTATACCTCCCACTCGGTGCTAAAGATTACTCCCAGACTTAGCTCAGAAATTTAAATCAGCCTCAGGCTCACATTAAAGAAAATCCACAATAAACACTTCAACAATTTTCATCGGGAGCCAATTTGCTACCCCTTTATCATAATCAATAAAAACGTGGATTTCTTTCACAATCGAGTTCAAAATAACTCATTCATGACCAAAAGGTCAAATCATTCAAAACATCTCAAATTATTTAAACTCAAGGTGTTTATAACATATGATTTTCTCGAAATAATAATCTCAAATAGGGTTCCAAAAACTCATACGTCAATATCACCATAAAACCTTCCAAAGTTTCATACTTTATGACATAAGCACAAAAATAATCACTTAAAACTTAAAATTTCATCTTTATAATCATACATCTTGGTAAAGAAAATTAGCTTTGGGATTCAAATCTCATTGTGCTTATAGCACATAATTTATCAAAGTACAATTCCAATTAGGACTCAAGGTCTCATACATCAAAATTATATTAAATTTTCTCAAGATTCATGCTTTTCATCATAAATATATATACCTTACTTTAAAATCTGGAAAATTCAGCTTTATGTACAAAAATGTCATCATTCTCATTCAATTCATATTTCAAAATCATAAACATCAAGATTTCATAATAATCATCATAAGATATGGGTTCATGCTTCAAATTCATAAAAATTAAATAAAAATTATGCCTTTGTAAAGAAAATTACTTTTGGGCACAAGAACGAAAGAGAGTTCTTGTTGAAAAACCCCACATACCTTGAATGATGAACTTTAGATTGATACTCATTTTTGAGATGTTAATCATGCCTTTGAATGATGGTTCTTGGAGTTCTTGAACTAGGAACTTGGAATCTTGAATAAATTTGCAGAATTAATGGTGAACTTTGGAGGTTCTTGAAGTTGGATGTAGGAGCTTAGGGTTTTAGTTTTGAGGGAATTTGATGAAATATAACATATAGTGCTTCTAATAGGCTTTAATATAGGGTTTGGACGGATTTTGGTTGAGGGGGAATGACCAAAACGCCCCTAAAAATCAAATAATTCTCGAATCTGTCCTTTGGTGGACTGTTTTGATAGTCTGAAGTAGATCAACCATAATGTTTTACTCCAATATCTAAATTATATGAAACTAATTTCATTAGAAAAAGGACTCTCATATCTTTCCGTTGATATATAGTATATAATCCATATCATTGTGTACCAGGAGTTATGATTGTTTGAAGTTGACCCAAAAATTCACTTTTGATAGGCTGAAGTAGATCGACCATAACTTTTTGCTCCGACAGACAAATTGGATGAAACCAATTTCATCGGAAAGAGGACTCGCAGATATTTCAGATGATATATAGTAGATCACCCAAATCATTATGTACAAGGATTTATGATCATTTAAAGTTGGAGCAAAAATACGCCAGGCCTCAGTACTTTTTTTCCTGCACGTTTTACTGTTCGCTAATATTCACGGTTCGATCGGAATGTTCATAACTCGTCGCTCGGGTGTCCATTTTGGATGATCCACATATACTTGGAAAGATTATTCGATATTTTATGCAATGGTAGGTCATAATCAAAGACATTCCACATGGAGAATTTATAATTCATTCTAGAAGATAGAACCCAACACGTTTACGCATAAAATTTCAACGAAAAATTTCCCAGGGTATTACATCTAAACTGAAACTATAGGGTATAGTATTATGCATATGAGGTAAGGATTGACTGAGAAACATAGGATACTAAGCACGAATGTGTGCAAATTGTATTATCTGAGAATGATGGATCAAGCGTATAACATGATTCTAAAATAATGGTAACTGAATAATTGGTAACTGCACGCTATGGTCAGGCAAACCTGAGACTGAACTAAGTTTTGAACTGAATGCTGGACTGAGACTGTAATTGAGTTCTGATAACTACATGGTGGAGACTGACATAAATCAATGATCTAATTAGACACTCACACTCTGTATTTTCTCAACTTCTTATCTCATGAAAAAAATTCCGTTTTCCCCCTTCAACAACTAAATACAACTCCTTGCTAGCCATTTACTTGCACACTAACCTGACTTTGAAGTCTATCTTCATAACTACAGCCTCGTGTAAAACAAGTATGCAAATATCTTTCCTTAACATGAAATATTTACTCTCTCCTATCTAAGCAATCGGTCATCACTATATCATTTCATATAGAGAGTTCACTGAGGGGTTAAATCATGAGGACCCAAAGCATATATGAATACACTACCGAACTTGAAACTTAACTGAGGCCTGAGGAATAGAATATAAACATCATGGATTTATCAATAGATCTAAACTGAGGATATACATGACATAATCTGAATTTATCCGATCGTTAGGAGCATAGCATAAGTCATGAGAACTAAGCATACTGTAAAGCATGGCATGAGTACATGAGTCATGAGTTGCATAACCTGAGTTTGGAGTTCCTATGTTCATGGAACACGATTTATAATACTGAGTGAACTTGAACTCCTTATACTAGGAACTATAAGCGCACTTGATTTCCTTACTAACATGCATGAATATGAGCTATGTTAATAGAACTAAAACATAAGAGATGAATATACATTATGAGAACTGATAGGTTTTAAGAGTTTGAAGCATGGTTCTGAGATGATCTGCGTGATCATTCTCACTATGGTAATAGGCAAGAATGTCCTCTCTGAAGACTATAATGAACATGTCCAAGTACTACATGAACACATGGTTCATTAAGTCCATAAAAGATGTTGGGGCATTAGTAAGGCCAAAGGACATGACTAGAAACTCGAAGCGACCATATCAGTTTCTGAAGGCTGTTTTCGGAATATCACATTCCCTGACTCTTAGATAATGATAGCCTGATCTGAGGTCTATCTTAGAAAAGTAACTAGCACCCTGAAGTTGGTCAAACAAGTCATCGATTCTAGGAAGTGGGTACTTATTCTTGACTGTGACTTTGTTCAACTGACGGTAATCTATACACATTCTAAGGAAATCATCTTTCTTACACATAAATAAGACTTGTGTACCCCACGGGGAAACACTGGGTCTTATGAATCCTTTATCTAGGAGATCCTTGAACTATTTTTTTAACTCTCTGATTTCAGCTAGATCCATTTTATATGGTGGCATAAAAATGGGCTGAGTATCTGGAAGAAGGTCTATTCCGAAGTCGATTTCCCCGACGGGAGGAACTTCGGGAAGATTTTTAGGAAACACATATGAGAATTCATTCACTACTGGGCTGACTCAAGACTGGGAGTTCTTGAACTAGAGTCCTTGAATCGCACAAGATGATAGACACATCCCTTGGATATTATTTTTCTTGCTCTAAGGTATGAAATCAACTGACCCTTAAGCGTTGTAGTACTACCCCACCATTCAAGGACTGGTTCATTTGGAAACTAAAAATAAACAATTTTTTTTCTACAATCTACTGAGGCATAGCATGAATAGAGCCAATCCATATTGAGAATGACGTCGAAATTTGTCATCTCTAATTCTATTAAGTCTGCTAAAGTGACTTCTGAGGTATCATAACCAGAAAATTCCTGTATGCCCGCCGGGCTATAATAGACTGACCTACTGGGGTAGAGACTGCAAATGGTCCTGTTAATATTTCTGGTTTTACTTTAAAGTCGACTACTATGTAAGGAGTTACAAAAGACAAAGAAGCTCCTGGATTTAATAAGGAATAAACATGTAAATGGAAGATCTGTAACATCCCAGTGACCACATTAGGAGGATTTTCTTGATCTTATCTAGACTTAGGTGCATAGATTCTATTTGGGCGTTGCCCTCTGGTGGCACTGGAAGTGGCACCCTGCTGGTTCGGGCGACCGAATTGAGCTGAAGGATGGTTGGGCTGACCTTGTTGGCCCAAATCCCTTCCCATCAGAGCCAATACTCTACACTCCCACATATTGTGGCCTAGATTAACACATCTAAAACATACATCACTGCCAGCTCTACATACTTATTTATGGTTCTTACCACATTCTTCGCAAAGCTGATGGGTATGACCACTGCTTATACTATCCTGGGTTTTGGAGCCTGGTGCCCTATCCCGACGATTATTTCTTGACTTTGGTACTGGATCCATGACTAATAGTGGAACTAGCACTGAGAATCTCTAACGGAACTAGGAGCGGTTACTACCCCCTGATCTTGGCTTAGAATTATTTATTCTAACCCTCTTATTCTTTCTACGCTCCCCTTCCTCAGTGTGCTGAGTGTAAGTGAAAATCCTAGATAGGACAATAATCTGCAAATTATTCTGAGAAGCTACTGAATAATCTAAGATAGTGAAAGCATCTCTAAATTCAGCGTGAGAGACATGCTCATGTAGGGGATTTTCCTGAACGGGTAGAGAAGCTGATTGGTTTTCATTACTTCTTCCATTAGCTTCTCTAGGAGGAATGTCCTGGAAGCATAAGGAAAATATGAATTAGACTAAGAGTTTAACTTGAGCTCATTCTCACTCGCACGACATGAATACTAAAAGAAGGGAAACTTTTCCTAAAATATCTCATAGCCTCTTGTCCATAAATATGGCGCACTACACACCCATGTACAAGACTCTACGTGATTTAGCTTTCAGACATCCTAGGACACTGTTGAACCTTAGGCTCTGATACCAAGTTTGTAAGGCCCCAAGTCTGTACCCCGGATGCTACACGGTTCTTATGACCATGAAGGACCACAAGCTAAACCATGACTGATATCTGCTGTAAGCACTAAAACATAATACTGTAATAAATATAGAATAATAGGCTGAAATGCCATAAGGTTCAAAATATCTGAAATACTAATGAAAATGTCAAACTATAATATCAATTTGTAAAACTAAATACTGTCTGAACTCTAGTCTGAAAAGCCTCTAACTGAACTGTCTAAAAGTGGAGTTGATGGGATAATCCCCCAACTAACAACATCTACTGAAATACTGAGTCTACTGAAATAATAAAATGAAAGAATATCCTCGATAGATGAGGACTCACTACTAAATCTACTGCTGGCTGAATCTGGATCTGTCTATGCGGAGTCAGGAACCTGAGCATCCAAACCTAAGATATAAGATATCATAGCGCAAAGAAAGAGTATGCATTAGTACGTGGAATATACTGGTATGCTAGATGAGGTAAGGCTGAATGCAAGGGTTCATATACATGCACAATAACTGACTGAATGATATAGAGAAAGTAAACATGAGAGTACATAGATAATCTGAACTACTGTAAATACTGACCATACAATACGGTGTATATATTTATATATACTATAATTGAGTTTTTCAGAAGCTAAGTACTGAGTTCTGATATAGAGTAACTGATAATTTGAGATTTCTGATAACTGAATTACTGGTACTAATTGATTGTATTTGACAGTGCTGATTCTGTAGAACTAAACTGAGTTCTATTCTAAAGACTGAGACTGAAATTGTGGGAGGTAATCATGTAACTAACATGCTTCTTTTCTGAATAGATTTGAGGTCCAACCTATAACCCCAGTTGGAAGGGTGTCAGTACTGTGCCATGGGTAAAGATACTAAAGAGTCACCCTCTAATGGCAGGTGCCCTAAACGAGAATGGTGGTACCCTCTACTGGCAGGTAAAGTACCTCATCAACCCTCAACTAGAAGGTTGATGTCTCAACCTACACTGGCTACATAGTTCTGGAATGCTAGGATTACTTCTAAGGATCATACCCTCTACTGGAAGGTGAGCCTCCATCCTTGGGTTCACTCAGTGCTGAATCCTACTCCCAACTAAAAGACACTGAACTGAGTATACAAAACTGGACTGGACTAATATTAAGTTTACTGAGTTTTCTCAAGTTCTGTAACTAATTGAGACTACTACTGATTGTGACATGACTGATACTATTCTGTAACTGACACTGGCTCTAGATAAACACCTAGATTTTTGGGCATGAAATACCCCCAGGACTCGATAGAATGAAAAGTAAAGCATCACATGATCTTGAATAACATAACAATATTCACTTGTTCATAATACATCCATAGAGACATTTTTTCAAACACTTATAAGACATAATCTTGTACATGATTTGGGACCACATAATGACATGTCATGATTCCACTATCTACTTCTTATAGGCATTTTAGCAAACACTTGGTGAGCATGGAATATTTTACATGATAATGATCAACACATGAACATCATAAATAACTACTAAATTTTAAATTTTAAGGGTTTAGTATGCAATTCATATAATCCATCACATAACTATATTAATTTTATGGAAACTTATAACTAAACATGAATTGGAACCCAACAATATCATGAACATGAATTCAATCTAATTCAAACATGGAAATCATAAATCATAAATCTTGAAGTTTTTTCAAAAATGGATTCTTGGACTCTATGGGTGAAAGGGACCCATAGATGAACACCTAACATACCTTGGAATGCTAATTCTTGAAGTTCTTGAAGGAAATTCTTAGGTTTGTTCTTGATTTCTTGAGGCTAGGATTTGCTTTCTTGAGAGAAAATGCTTTTTGATTTGGGGAAAAGTTAAAAATGAATGACTTAAAATGTTTTTAAGGCTTTAATCTCACACCTGGATGAAATTAATTATGGGGAAAGACCAATTTAATCCTGGACGAAACTTTTAGTTTCCATCAAAATTTTCCAAAATAGGCACCTGGCGCGAGGCAGCGCTATCACGCCATGTATTTGGAAATTTCCAAATGGGAATATAATCTGTGGCGCAATGCGGTGGTATCGCATTGCCACTTTGGATGAGGCCTGGAAGTTCACCGCGTCACGGTGACATTGCGGTGGAACACTGGAATTTGAAAATTATGAAAATGACTGGTGACATGAAGCAGTGGTATCACAGAGCTTTACTAGAAATTTCCAAATTCCATTTGGCCTGGCTCTGCGATGCGCTGGAGTGCCAGATAGCACACTGTTTTACAAAAATAGCTATAACTTTTTACCCGAGTATCGGATTTTGGCGAATTTTATATAATTGGAAATATAATTCAATTTCCTATGCAATGGTAAGCTTTAAACTAAAAAATACTAAGTATTTTAAAAATTTTATATTGGATAACTCACAGATTGAGAGTTAATTTTAAACTAAGGAAATACGGGGTATTACATCAGTCCCCAGTATGTTGGTCTTTATGAGATTTTACGAAAACTTGGTAATGTTTCTTATGAGTTGGAGTTGCCTTTTATCTTGATCTTGGTTCATCCAGTATTTCATGTTTCCATGTTGAGGGAGTGGTTTGGTGATCCTTCTTCGGTTGTTCCTTTAGAAGGATTGGGTCTCACAAATTCTTTATCTTATGAAGAAATCCCAGTTGAGATCTTTGATAGGCAGGTTCATGGATTGCAAACTAAGAATGTGGCTTCGGTTAAGGTTCTTTGGCAGAACCGTAAGGTGGAAGAAGCTACTTAGGAAGCAAAAGAGGACATGAAGTACAAGTATCTGTATTTATCTTCTACTCTTGGAATTTGTGCGGAAAGTATATGTCTTCAACATATCTTTGTTTTCAGAGTTGGTTAAAGGAAGGATTTATTTCTTTGCTTCTTCATTTTTGAACTTTGTTAAAGATTGGGAATATGTTTTATAATGCAAATGACTCCAGTATTTGGTTACCCCTACCTTGTTTGTCATTTGGGGACGAATGTTCCTAGTGGGGAAGACTGAAACACCCTGGATTCTGGACCTTAGAAAATTTCCTAATATTTTGATCTTTGGACCCATTACAACTCTAGGTATAAGCCTATAATGGGGTACGTATGGTATGATCTGATCGTATACTAATTAGTGTTGGTTTGTGGGATGGATTTAGGTTAATTAAATGGATACGAATTAGGGGTACGAGTCGTATTGGTGGTTATGGGTCATTTGGTTCTATAACTTAATCTTAGACTTGGTTACTTAGGTTGGATATAAGTATGAGTGGTTCAGCATAAGTCGTAAGTCAGGGTACAAATTTTACCAGGGACTCGTATGGTAAATAATGTTTAATTCTGTAGGTATTTTATTCTTCCAGGGATATGGGTCATAGATACAGATCATATATTGTGTTTATGACTTGGTTAGATGAGTCATATACTGTACAGTATTTTATCTAAGTGTTAAGGCTTGGATACGCCTGGTGGATACCAATCGTATTGGAAGGGTACGACTCGTGAGGGACATCCGTATCCCTGTGACGGGATTTTTATGCAACATAAATGGGGGTATTCTAGACATTTCTCTAATTATCCTAATAAGTCCCCACTATTTCTAACCTACT
This sequence comes from Capsicum pubescens, assembly GCA_030864215.1. Lineage (NCBI taxonomy): Eukaryota > Viridiplantae > Streptophyta > Magnoliopsida > Solanales > Solanaceae > Capsicum > Capsicum pubescens. The sequence goes on from CM061541.1 coordinate 123,481,539, forward strand.
TGGGTGGATATTTACCCTAATTTAGAAACTCTTCCTAAACACTTTATAATTCTTTTAAGAGCTATTGGGCAGGAGAGCTAGGGTTTCAACTAAGGGATCAATTTGGGGCTTGTCTTGGTTATTTTTTTCCATCATCGTCTTATTTTAAGGCATGTTTCTCTTCCCTCATTTTTAATTTAATTAAAGGCATGGTTTATATGAATGTTTTCATGGTTTTACTATTGCATGACTTTGGCTTTCAAATATGATTTGGGGGTTTTGATGTTAATTGCTTGGTTATGGTTTCCCATGGTTTTAATTATGCCTTTATATGCATTAATGGTGGTTTTGGATAATTGGATTGAATGGAAAAGGTTTATTGGTAATTGGAATTGGTTTTGGTTATATTATGCTCCCAAGGTATTTGATAAAATGCTTATAAAGATATGTTCATTGCATTGAATTCTTTAAATGGAACTCTTGCATGTTTTAAACTTGGTAAACGAATTATGCATGGTTTAAATGATTTGAAAAGGATAAAGGCTAATTGGTTATGCTTGTGGGGAACACGAAAGTTTCCTAAGTGATTTAATATGGTAAATGAAAGGGAACTTGAAAGTCTCCTTAAACCTATAAATGGTTGGCTATGGATGATACTTGCAATGAAGGGTTAGTATGACGATACCAATATCAATGGACTTGGTTAATAAAATAATAATGGTTTGGTTATTTGGAACTAGTTTTAATTGTGCAATAATGAAGGGATGTGTAGCAAAGTCATGGAATGTGGAGGTCTCGGGGGACCAAAATCGGAAACTCATAAATGCCAATATGAGATTGGTCTTGGTGACCATGTGCATGATGTCACACTTTATTTTGGGAATGTACTAGTCATCCCATGGGATACTTCTCTGGTCGTGTGGCTACACGTACTAGGGCCTTTTCTCGGCATGGTTACATATATATATATATACGTGTGAATGATTGTATGCATTATGGATGGTTTTACTTGGTTTTATAAATGGCACTATTTTATTCTTATCGTGAGATCATGCTAGCGGTTACTCGCTAACCCCATCTACTGGCGGCTGTATATCCACGCTATGTATAAACCTGCCGTTCTACTCCTCCTACTTAGTGACTAATTTGGGGATAGCATTTGGACTGAAGTGGTGAGCTTCCATCTTTATAAGGGATCTATTTCAAGTTATGGATACTTTTAGACATTTTGAATTTATTTTGGATATTGGTTTTGGCTATGGTTGGGGCATGTCCCAGCCAGATTTCATTACTCTTTTAGATAGAGGCTTTGTGGTACTTTTATAGGTTGGGATGGACGGGATCGGTATTGATATTGGACATGGCATTGGAATAAGCCAGTGAGATGACATCATTGGATGATATTATTGGTTGTTCCATCCTATTGGATTTTGAGATTAATTATATTATATTTTGAAACATCTTTGGTTATGGCCTGGTTTATGGCCTTGTTTAGGTGTGGTTTGTTATGCTTGGATTATTGGTATGCAATGGTTGGATTTAGTTGAGTTAGTCACGATTTTGATCTATTCCCTGGGTCTTTGTGTGAGCAGTTACACTATTATGTTTCATGCTCGGAATTCAACCAACTTAGGACAGGTGGCTAGAGGTTGGGTTAGGTAGTCAGGGTGGTATTCCGTCTTGGAAAGACTTGGGACGCCCATTATGATAAGGTATAAGGGCGGGTCATGTCAATTACATGCCGGAAATTCAAAGTCTCTTGAGAGGTTGCCCATGGAAATATTTTAGGATGTTTTTGGAGTTCTATTGAGAAGAGAGTTCAAAAACATTTCAAGATAAAGAGAAGAGACTTGTCATTTTTTGAAGCTGATATGAAAATAATGATTGAGGTTCCCTCCCTTGTTTGTTTTTATTAAAAATTTAATAAGGTGGTATTTTTTGTATTTTAAAAATGTTTAACAAGTTTTGAAAATAATAATTTGATCCATGATTAACTTAATTAGATTTTTAAGGCTCTTTTGATCCTTCCTTGGTTAATATCACCAAAACTTCAATACCCACTTTAGAGACCTTTTATTAAAGTTTCTCAAAACTCTTTAAGCATAGTAAAACTTTTCATATTTCATAGAAAACTTCAACTTAAACAATAACACTTTCTTTTTATTCTAAGTTTTGAACATATGGTTAAATGGCTTTCGAAGTCAAAATAGAAAGTTGGTTGGAAAGATCTCCTCTACCTTGATCAAGTTTCTGATCTTCCTCATTAACTTTGAATTTATTGTTGTTATTCTAGTTTGAATAAAAGATCGATCAACATGAGAAGTATATGTTCTTGGTACGAAAGTCCTATCCAAATTTCTTAACTTTTTAGTTACGCGATTTTGCAATGAAATAATCCACTTATTTTGAGTTAAGAAATCAAATAGTCACTCAACTGTAAATTTTATCCCAAAAGGTCATTCAACTTTGGTCGTTACCTCTCTTTTTTTGGTTTAATTTTTGAATTTATTATTCAAATTAAAGAAAAATAATCACATAGTCTTTACACTTTGGGCCAACAACCCGAAATAGAATTAAAGGACCCGGCCTAATCCCAATATTTAAGACATATACCCTTAGACTTAAGGTTTCCTAAAACACACTTCTTCATTTCCACTATCTCTATCACTTATTGATGTCGCCGCCTTCCAGTACTGCTTTTTATCCATACATCTTCAGCTCGAGTTGAGTAATTTTTAGCCATGGTAGCTGTTTGAGATCTATTATCCTAGTATGTAATCCTCCCTTTATGTTATTGTTGAAACTTCCTCTCCTGTTGATTTTCTTCATCTGACCAGTTCAAGTTGAGATCTTAGCTGGATGGAAAATAAGAGCTCTTTTGTATTATCTTTGAAGATCATAGTATCCTGTATGTGATTGTCCTCCCGAAGTAAGTAGCATCTATCCTTGTGTGTTATAATCCCTCTTTGATTTGTCAAAATGATTTTCTGTTACCTTGTATCAAACAGGAAGAAGATCTCAGAGTAGATTCCAAGCATTTGGAATACGTCCATTGCCCATATTACACAATATCCTTTTTGTAAGCTTCCTATAATGCCTCGAGATCCCATCCCGAGACGTCACACAGTGCTTATGACCCCGAAGGACCACAACCTAACCTTTTACTGATATCTGTACCTATACACTGCATAATATCTGAAATAAATGCGGAAACTAGCAATAAGGTTAAACACATCTATGAATGCTCATAATACAGAAAACTTAATACTAATACGTCTATCTAAAAAACCTATAAACTGTCTGAACTGTGGAGTTAATGGGACATGTACCCAACTAACTCCGTCAACTGAAAATAAACAAAGTCTGAAAGAATAATAGTAAACTGAGACTCGTCCTCAAAATAAAAGGACTCACTGCTACTGCTGCTGACTGGGACTGAACTGCTGAGGATACGCTGGATCCTGTGCCTCTAAGCCTATGGTGTCAAATAAAACACCATAACACAAATGCGTCAGTATAGGATTGTACTAAGTATGTAGACGGGGTAGGCTAATGTAGGGGTTCATGCATGCACAACATCTAAACTGAATAATCATGAAAATGCCGCATGAGAACACATACATGAAGTCACAGAACATGAACACAATCATCGCAACTCTAGATACTGAAACTCGGATACCACTTTACTGTAGACTGAACTTACTACTGACATTGAGATACTGAATCACTGGCTTATCTGATACTGATAACTGAGGATCTGGATGTGCTTACATCAAGGACTGAACTCTGAGCTTACTGCTTTCGACTGACAGAATTAGAGATCAACTTTGCTAATAGATTATTCCGAAAAAGATTATCAATGATAAGAAGTATGATCATGTCCAAATCTGAAAAAAGGAATACTCAATAGAATAAAGGATCTGAGATGGAGATCAAGCCTATCTGATGGGAGATCTCTAGATATGATAATAAGAATACTCAACATGGTCTGAGACTAAGATAAGGCCTATCAGATGGGAGATCTCTAGATATGATAATAAGCATCTGTATATGAGACCAAGCCTATCTGACAGGATGGTCCATGAATCAATGGAACTATCTGAGTTCTTTATAGAGATGGATGACTATATCGGACAGTCCTAATTTCTGAAGATAGATACTGAAACTACAACTATGGGAAGTAGATACTTAACTGACATGCCCCAACCTACCACAGGTGGGGTCCAACCTGTGACCTCATCTAGAAGGGTGTCAATACCATGCCAAGAGTAAAGACCTCTCTGGTCAAGCCTCTCTGACGGGATGACCCTCGCAGGAAGTCGGCCTGAGGCAATATAATAGTCAAACCTCTCTGACAGTGATAGCCTCTACTGACGGGAGACTATTGCATCCTGCGCTGGCTACACAGTTCTGGAGTTCAGGGATTGATCCTAACAACTCGGCCTCTCTGACGGGAGAGCCGCCATCCTTTCCCTCGCTCGGTGCTAGCTTCTACTCCCAACTGAAAGACTCTGAACTGAAATCTTAACTGAACATAACTGAACTAAATCTGATACTGGTCATGTTTCTCAAAAGATTTGACTGAATTACGCTGAGATTACTTTGTTTCGTATCTAACGAAAAAGGTATCGAATCATGGTATCTGACTGACGATGCAGAGTTTGAATAGATTACTCGGATCGCTTCTGAGATTAGAATTGAATCACTAGAATGCTATTAGTTTGAGTTAATTACAGGACTGAGGCTAGATTACTAGTGATACAGAGAGTACAGAGATAACTGAGATTACTGAGCTTTCTTAAGTTCTGCACTTGTCTGAGGATACAGGTTCTATAGTTCACTGAGTTCTGAGAAGTATGGATCGAATGGAGTTATCTAGAAACTGACACGGGATCTAGACCACAACTCTATTGTCAGGTATAAATACCCCTAGGACTCGATAGCATAGAAGTAAAGTAAAATCATTCATTCATCAAAACGATCTTTCATTCATCATCACAATCATTCATGTATCATCATAATTATTAATGCAACATCATAATCATTAAAGCATCTTCCCAATCATTAACACATCTCTCAAGTAATTAGGGATCCCAAACGTCTATTCATCATCACATTAGCCAAGGGGTCACTTTAAGCATCTTGAAAACATAATCATATAATAATGTAGGGGAAACTTGCTACTAATTCTTACTCCATTCAACAAGGTTTTACCTTATCTATTTCATACCTATATCAATATTGACATGTATTTGGATATCACATGGCTTGGGGAAACTCCATACTATCACGTCATAACTTACTTACTAACCACTTGACATGTATTAAAAACTTAGCATATATCAAAGAACACATAATTGAGGAATTTACTACCATCATATCTCGACTTGTTCACTAGGGTCTTTCAACAACCACTAGACATGACCGATTTTTACACCTACTTGGGAATTTCATGCTATCTTGGCACATTTCACTCACTAAGACATTTTATCAAACACTAGGCATGCATGGACTAGCTCACATTTTGGAGTTTCACATTCAACATACTATAATGGCTCTTATGTTTCACCTAAGATCTTTATCAAACCTATGGGGAACATTCTTAACTTATTCAACCATTTCTACACCCAAAAGTCATGAACACATCACATGAAAAAATAACTTCAAGAGGGTCTATCACAAACATCACATGAATTCCATATACTAGGGTGAAAGCTCATTAATTTTGTAGGCACACATAAATCAAAACTCAAAAACTCATTAAACACCAATTTTAACTCATACAAATCATTAACAACTTATAAACATAAAAATCTTTTAGTTTTATAAAGGGTTCTTGAGCTTCTTGGATGAAAGGGACCCAAGAATCAACGTCTACATACCTTAATTTTTGCAATTGGATGAATCCTAATACTTGAGATTCTATCCGCACTTGTAATAAATAATCCTTGAAGCCCACACTATGAGAAACTTGATTCTTGAAGAAACCTTGAAGAATTTATTGATGATTTTTTTGAAGGATTAAGGTTCTTGATAAAACCCTAGATAGATATTATTGAGAGAATTGGAAGAGAAAAATGATGAATTTAGGGTTTGAATGAGGGTTCTCATATTTATAGAGGCTCACAAAAGGTGGGAAATGACCAAAATATCCTTGCAAAAATGTCTCTAAATTGCTGAAAAAAATAGTTAACGACATCCGTGACAGGCCATCAGACCCGTGATAAGCCGTCTCGAAATGTCGTCAAAAAAAGGTCGAATTTTTGATTTTCTGCATAAGGCTGACGATATCATCAGAAATGTCGTCAGAAATGTGACGACATCATCAGAAATGTCATCAGAAACATGACAGGCCGTCAGAAACGTCGTCACCCATTTCCAGATTGACATGCTGGAGTAAAATGGTCATAACTCTTTCCTCCAATATCAGTTTTTGGAGAAATTAGTATCGTTGGAAATATAATTCAAATATCTTTCATTTGATATATAGTAATTCCTCTAACTCGATATATTCAAGGAGTTATGGTCGATTGAAGTTGACCCTAATTTTGACGGTTACTAAAATTTGAACGATAGGAAAGCTTTCAACTCGACCATGAGTTAGGGGATCTCTATGATCATAATTTATGCTCAAATAGATTCCCACACGATTCAATGTATTTCATACTTGGGAGGATATTTCTAAAACATTTTGACTCAGATTTTTGCTTTACCAAAGACGCTCTAAGGCTCAGAATGAAAGAGGTTTTTGCGGGGCATTACATTATCTCTCCCTTGAGAACATTCATCCTCGAATGTCACTTGATATACTAAGAATACATATAAACAGAACTTACTCAAGAAATGAAAACATCTCAGATCTAGACTACGCAACTGGAACAACTGACATATAGAGTTCTCACACTGGGCATGCATATCTGATGCATAGAATACTCGACTGATGATACTCATAACTGAATTCCCATAATACACATGCATATCTGATGCATGGACTAACAACTGGGATGATCTCATGAATACAGGACTGAACACATGCTGACAAGATGAACTCTTTCTACTAAATGTACATATCTAATGCATGAATGTCCGGCTAAGCTGACTTTTGAAAGCATGACTTGACAATGCAACAATGACTGATGCTAACTTTATAAATAAAATCTGAATATGCATCGGGATAAATCTAATGGCATGCAATATCATAATACTCTGGGGTATCTCCCCCTTGGGACTTTATGTCCCTCTAAACATACTTTGCTGAAATATTGGAGCGGTGCGCGGGGCACCTACAGACTGGGTCATAATTGACCAATCAAGATCTAAAACTTATGCATGACTCATGCTAACACATAATATCAAAATGGGAGCAAAGGATCTAAAAATGCATATCGCAAAGATGTAGGGCTCATAACATACCCGGGTCTATATTAGGGAATCCTTCCCGATCAAGGCGCGCCTGAAACGCATGAGGTCTACCCCTTTGAGTCAGTACTCTACATTCTCGCCTTCTATGGCCTAGCTCACCACACCCAAAACATACATCACTACCATCTCTACACAAACCTTGTTGGCTCCTACCACACTTTCCACAATGCGGATGGGTACAAACACCACTAGCACTACTTTGGGCTTTGGAGCTTGGCGCTCCCTCAGATCTGACACCCCCAAACATAGGTGTAGGTACACTAGCTGAAGATGGAGCTGGAACTAAAAATCTCCGACCATACTGAGAACTACTACCACCTTGATACCCTAACTACGGGAAACCACGACTACCTGTCTTGGCTCTCTTACTCACTCTCTTTCTTTCATTCATTTTATCTACCTCAATTTATTATGCATGCATCATTAGCCTAGAAAGATCCATATCTCTATTGAGCATGGTAGCTCTTCACTCTTTCAACACATAACTCAACACCCCAGACAAAAACTTACTCATACTCTCTCTAGGGTCAGCTACCAAGTTGGGAACATACTTAGCTAATTGGTTAAACTTAAGACAATACTCTTTCACGGTCATGGAACCTTGCCTTAGGTTCATGCACTCTTCTACCTAAGATTCTCTCATCTCTAGAGGGAAAAACCTATCTAGAAAGACACTCTAAAACTCTAACCAAGTCACAGAAGCTACATTTTCCCTTCTACTCTTCTCCCACATCACTACCCAATCATGAGCAATATCTTTCAACCTATAAGATGATAACTCAACACTCTCTTCCTCAAAAACATGCATAATCTGGGTGATCTTATTTACCTCCTCTAGAAACAACTGCGGGTCCTCACCTACTACTAACCCAAAGAATTCGGGCGGGTTCATTTTCATGAAGCTTCTAATCCTAGCTGCGGCAGAATTCCTCTCTTACTGAGGTGGGACTGCAGCCTGACGATTTCCATGAACATTAGTCATAGCTTGGGCTAGCGCCTGGAAAGTTTCCTAAAACTCTGCATCTGACACACTCTCATTTTAAGGATCTACTGTCTGAGGGGGATGGTTATCGACCCCACGGACAAAATATCTGTGAGGAGGCATATTCTGTAATTGGAAGAAAGAAGTGGATTAGACTGAGGATCAACTTGACCTCATGATCACTCGCACAAAATGATCATTGAATGAAGAGGAACTGCTCTTAAGAACATCCTGTAGCCTCTTGGACATAAATGTGGCACTCTACACACCCATGCACAAGACTCTCCTAGATGAAGCTTTTTAGACTCCGTAGGATACTCTTGAACCTTAGGCTTTGATACCAAGTTTGTAATGCCCCGAGATTCCATGCCAAAGCGTCACACAGTGGTTATGACCCCGAAGGACCACAATCTAACCCTTTACTGATATCTATACCTGTACACTGCATAATATCTAAAATAAATGAGGAAACTAGCCATAAGGTTCAACACATCTATGAATACTCATAATACAGAAAACTGAATACTAATACGTCCGTCTGAAAAGCCTCTAAACTGTCTGAACTGTGGAGTTGATGGGACATGCCCCTAACTAACTCCGTCAACTAAAAATAAACAAAGTCTGAAACAATAATAGTAAACTGAGACTCGTCCTTGAAAAAAGAGGACTCACTATACTGCTGCTGACTGGGACTGAACTGCTGAGGATACACTGGATCCTGTGCCTCTGAATCTATGGTGTCAAATAAAACATCGTAGCACAAATGCGTCAGTACAGGAATGTACTAAGTATGTAAACGGGGTAGGCTAATGCAAGGGCTTATGCATGCACAATATCTAAACTGAATAATCATAAAAATGCTGCATGAGAACATATACATGAATGCACAGAACATGAACACAATCATCGCAACTCTAGATACTGAAACTCAAATACCACTTTACTGCAGACTAAAATTACTACTAACACTGAGATACTGAATCACTGACTCATCTGATACTGATAACTGAGGATCTGGATGTGCCCTCATCAAGGACTGAACTCTGAGCTTACTGCTTTATACTGATAGAAGTAGAGATCATCTTTGCTAATAGATTATTCCTAAAGTGATTATCAATGATAAGAAGTATGATCATGTCCAAATCTGACAACAAGAATACTCAATAGAATAAAGGATCTGAGATGGAGATCAAGCCTATCTGATGGGAGATCTCTAGATATGATAATAAGAATACTCAACATGGTCTGAGACTGAGATCAATCCTATCTGATGGGAGATCTCAAGATATGATAATAAGCATCTGTATATGAGACCAATACTATCTGACGGGATGGTTCATGAATCAATGGAACTATCTGAGTTCTTTATAGTGATGGATGACTGTATCTAACAGTCCTAATTTTTGAAGATAGATACTGAAACTACAATTGTGGGAAGTAGTTACTTAACCGACATACCCCAACCTACCACAGGTGGGGTCCAACCTATGACCCAAACTATAAGGGTGTCAATACCGTGCCACGGGTAAAGACCTCCCTGGTAAAGTCTCTCTAATGGGATGACCCTTGTAGGAAGTCGGCCTGAGGTAATATAATAGTCAAACCTCTCTGACGGTGACAACCTCTACTGATGAGAGACTACTGCATCCTGCGCTGGCTATGCAGTTTTGGAGTTAAAGGATTGCTCCTAACGACTCAGCCTCTTTGATGGGAGAGCCGCCATCCCTTCCCTCGCTCGGTGCTAGCTTCTACTCCCAACTGAAAGACTCTGAACTGAAATCTTAACTGAACATAACTAAACTGACTCTGATACTGATCATGTTTCTCAAAATATCTGACTGAGTTACGCTGAGATTACTTAGTTCTGTATTTGATGGAAAATTTATTGAATCTTGGTATCTGACTGACGATGCAGAGTTTGAATAGATTACTCAAATCGCTTCTGAGATTAGAATTGAATACTTAAATACTATTAGATTTGAGCTGATTACAGGACTGAGGCTAGATTACTAGCGATACAGAGATTATAGAGATAACTGAGATTACTTAGCTTTCTCAAGTTCTACACTTGTCTGAGGATATAGAGTTCTATAGTTCACTAAGTTCTGAGAATCATGGCTCGACTGGAGTTATCTAAAAGCTGACACGGTCTCTAGACAATAACTCTATTATCGAGTTTAAATACCCCAAGGACTCGATAGCATTGAAGTAAAGCATAATCATTTATTCATCATCACAATCATTCATTCATCATCACAATTATTCATATATCATCATAATCATTCATGCATCATCATAATCATTAAAGCATCTTCCCAATCATTAACACATCTCTCAAGTAATTAGGAATCACAAACGTCTATTCATCATCACAGTCGTTAAGGGGTCATTTTAAGCATCTCGGAAACATAATCATATAATAATGTAGGGGAAAATTGCTACTAAATTGTACTCCATTCAACAAGGTTTTACCTTAGCTATTTCATACCTATATCAATCTTGACAAATATTTGGATATCATATGGTTTGGGGAAACTCCATACTATTACATCATAACTTACTTACTAACCACTTGACATGTATTAAAAACTTAGCATATATCAAAGAGCACATAATTGGGGAATTTACTACCATCATATCTCGACTTTTTCACTAGGGTCTTTCAACAACCACTAGATATGACCAATTTTTACACCTACTTGGGGATTTCATGCTATCTTGGCACATTTCACTCACTAAGGCATTTTATCAAACACTAGGCATGCACTAGCTCAAAATTTGGAGTTTTACATTAAACATACTATAATGGCTCTTATGTTTCACCTAAGCTATTTATCAAACCTATGAGGAACATTTTTCACTTATTCAACCATTTCTACACCCAAAAGTCATGAACACATCACATGGAAAAACAACTTCAAGAGGGTCTATCACAAATATCACATGAATTCCATATACTAGGGTCAAAGCTCATAAATTTTATAGGCACACATAAATCAAAACTCAACAACACATTAAACACGAATTTCAACTATTACAAATCATTAACAACTCATAAAAATAAAAATCTTTTTGTTTTAAAAAGGGTTCTTGAGCTTATTGGATGAAAGGGACACAAGAATCAACGTCTACATACCTTAACCTTTGAAATTAGATGAATCCTAATACTTGAGACTCTATCCGCACTTGTAATAAATAATCCTTGAAGCCCACACTATGAGGAACTTGATTCTTGAAGAAACCTTGAAGAATTTATGTATGATTTTTTTGAAGGATTAAGGTTATTTTTTTGAAGGATTAAGGTTCTTGATAAAACCCTAGATAGATATTGTTGAGAGAATTGGAAGAGAAAAATGATGAATTTAGGATTTGAATGAGGGTTCTCATATTTATACAGGTTCAGAAAAGGTGTGAAATGAAAAAAATATCCTTGCAAAAACGTCTCTAAATTGCTGAAAAAAATAGCTGACGACATTCGTGACAGGTCGTCAGACCCGTGATAGGCCATCACAAAATATCATAAAAAAGGGTCAAATTTTTGATTTTCTACCTAAGACTGACGAAATTGTCATAAATGTCGTCAGAAATGTGACGACGTCGCCAGAAATGTCGTCAGAAACGTGACAGGCCATTAAAAACGTCATCACCCTTTTCCAGATTGACATGCTGGAGTAAAATGGGCCTAACTCTTTGCTCCAATATCGGTTTTTAACAAAATTGGTATAGTTAGAAAGATAATTCAAAGATATTTCATTTGATATATTGTAGGTCCTCTAATTCAATATATTCAAGGAGTTATGGTCGATTAAAGTTGAACCAAATTTTGACGGTCACTAAAAATTTAACAATAGGAAAGCTTTCAACTCGACCATGAGTTAGGGGAACTCTATGATATTAATTCATGCTCAAATAGATTACCACATGATTCAAAGTATTTCATACTTGGGAGGATATTTCTGAAATATTTTGACTCGGATTTTTGCTTTACCAAATACGCTCTAAGGCTAAAAATGAAAGAGGATTTTGCGGGGCATTACACTTCCGTATATTAGGCTTGCTTAATCCACCTATTCACTTTTTTGAGGTGAAAATCTCAAGTATGGTATCTGAGATTTATCACTATTGAGTATTTTCTTGCCTGTCATCTGCATCTGTTGAAAGCTTGTGACAGTAAATTCATTTACTGCAAATGCATAATTAGCAAAGTAATCAGCCAATTTATTCCCTTCTCTTAGAATGTGCTGATACTGAACTTTTATATGTTGCTATAAATTCCATAATTGATTGACTTTATCCTATATACTCCCATTTCTATTTTAAAAACTTCAGCATTCTTAGTGAATCAGTTTGTAGGACAACTTTGCTGATGTGTGCCTTATTACAATGTAAAGCTGCTTGTAATATAGCTTCTACTTCAGTTTGTAAATTAGTTTTATCTTCCATGATTTCTCCTTTTGCATACACTAAATTCCCCCTTTCATCCCTCACACTAAAAGAATAAGAACTTGCTTCCGGATTCCCCCTAGAGGCTCCATCTATATTGATCTTAACCCAACCTGGTTGAGCAAAATCCCAATTCACCTTAATGACTTTCGTCCTTGTTTTGTGCTTTGTTAACTCTACCAATATTCCTGGCCATGTATTAGGGAATTATTTGTATGTCTTTCTTACTTTCAACAATAATCTAATATTTCTGATAATGTTGTGCTGTACACTGTTCTTAGATATGTTCTTTCCTTCATGTTTCCCTTTGTTTCTTCTTCTCCATAGCTCCTAAATAATGATGCTAGGAACAGCTTAATAATAGCTTTTATCTCTGAGTCTAACATATGCATTCCACCATTCCATAATAATCTCCCTGAAGTTTAGTCCCTGTAAATTTATACCTGCAAAAAAAAAGAAATAGGACCATGTCCTGTTAGCATAGGAGCTCTCACAAACATATGTGCAGTGGTTTCTTAAGCATGGGTAGTACAACACCAATATCTGGTAGGTCCTTCTACCCCCACCTTCTAACATCCCCTTCCACTGGTATTTTTCCTTTCCAAATTCTCCACATTAGAAAAGAGAATTTAAAAGAAAGTCCTTTTATCTACATCTTCTTGAACAATAAGCTCTTAGCCTTACTTTATCTGATATACTGCCAGGAAGACTTCACAGTAAATTTCCCATTTGATTCAAGCATCCAAATTGGTTTATCATTTTCCCTACTCCCATCTGGTGGCTGTACATTATTCTTGATGTGATTAGCAATTTTCCCTGGTAACAATTGATTCAAAACATTGACATTCCATGTACCCTACCTGGCCAAAGTAATTATCTTCTGAAAACTATCATCCCATATCAATTCATCCTCAGTAATATGATACAGAATCCCTAATATTGTCCAATTATCCCACCAAATGCTAGAATCTCCATTCCTAACTTTCTATAATATTTGGTGCTCTATCAAATCTCTAGCCTGAAGCATTTTCTTCCATACTTGTGAACCCCCAGCCCATTTCTTCTACAAAATAATATTTGGATGCTCTTTCTTACAATAATTATTATGCATATAATCCACCCAAATAGACTTTTTGGTTATGAAATTCCACCATAGCTTGCAAAATAAAACCATAGAAACATATTTTAACAATCTGAAACCTAACCCTTCTTCTTCCTCAGGTACACACATATCTTACCATTTCACCCAATGTCTACTCTTTCCCCCAATGTGGTTGCTCCAAAAAAATTAAGCAAGCATCTTTGTATTTGATTCAATACATTCATGGGAGGATTCATCATAGATAAATAGTGAATTGGAATGCTCTAAAGTAAATGTTTAATGAGTATATCCCTTCCCCCATAAGGTAGTAACTTACCTTTCCAACACTGCAATTTATCACTGATTCTGTTCATCAGCCCCTGATAGTAATCTTTTTTTCCTTATATAAAAAATAGGACAACCAAGGTAAGTAAAAGGAAAATCTTTCGTTATTACTCCTGTTATCACCTCATCCATAGCCACTACTCAATAAGACATATTTTTATGCAGATATATAACACTTTTATCCTTATTGATCCTCTGACCTGATTCTCTCTCATAATTCTCTAAAGTTTTTGTCAATAACCTCAAAGTATTGATCTCTGCCTTGTATAAAATGATCATATCATCAGCAAAAGCTAAGTGATTCAACTTAGAACTTCCTCTAGGCATCCCAAAAGTTTTGAAATCCTTATTCCATAATAACTTTTTAAGAGACCTAGACATTACCTCAGCTGCTATAATAAAAAAAGTTGGTGACAGTGGATCTCCTTGTTTCAACCCTCTAGATGATCTGAAGAAACCCTTAGGTTGACCATTTAATAGGATTGAATACCAATTATTACTCAACAACCTATACATCAAATCTATAATAACTTCTCCAAAACCCATTTTCCTCATAACTTTTATCAAAAAAAGCCATTCTACCCTATCATATGCTTTCATCATATCCATCTTTAAGACCAAGTTAGGAGACTTACCTCTTTTATTAATTTCTGAAACAATCTCCTGCACCACCAAAATATTCTGTGGTATACTCCTTTCATTTACAAATCCATTTTGTTTTTCTGATATTATCCCCGATAGCAGCTTCTTAATTCTATCATGGACGATTCTTGAGAAAATCTTGTTAATAAAATTATGAAGGGAAATTGTCCTAAAGTCAGAGAAAGTATTTAGCATCAACTTCTTTGGTAACATGACCAAATTTGTGTGTGTAATTAACTTGGGCAATTCATATCCACCAAAAAATTTCTTGACCATTTCATAAATGTCATTCTTGATAATTTCCTAGGAATCTTGATAGAATGCTCCAGTCATACCATCTGGT
The DNA here is from genome assembly GCA_030864215.1 of Capsicum pubescens. Classification (NCBI taxonomy): domain Eukaryota; kingdom Viridiplantae; phylum Streptophyta; class Magnoliopsida; order Solanales; family Solanaceae; genus Capsicum; species Capsicum pubescens. Next base: position 123,496,776 of record CM061541.1, read on the forward strand.
CCCACAACACTGTATCTTCTAAGCCCCATTACAACTTCTATGACTTTGTGCATTGTTGGACATGCACACAACTCCTCATTTGGATTAGAAGTAATTACCTCTGGTATTTCCTCCAATATAGAGAAATCTTCACATGGCTTCCCTTTAGTAAATGACCATTTTATTCTTATTTTCCTAAATTAATATTTCTCCCTCCTCTTTATCATTTTTCTTCACCTTTTAACTTTCTTTTCATAAATTTTTCCATAAATCACACATTATATTTTAGGATTTGACAATTAAAATTGCATGAAATGGAATTACTACCATATTTTATATTTGCTGTTTATTTTCATTTTGTCTTTAAAAAGGAAAAACATAAAGAGCACAAAAGAAGAGAAATAAAATAAACTTATAAACTACCAAAAATGAGAATAAACAAATGTACAGGATATTTTATTTTATTTTATTCCTCTTTATTGTTTTTCCTTTTTCTTTCTTTCTTAAAATCAAAATCAAAATAAAATACAAATATAAAACATGATAGTAATTCCATTTCGTATAATTATAATTGTTAATTTCAACATTATAATGAAAATGTTTGAGTTATGAAAAAGTTTATGAGAAGAAAATGAGAGGGAGAAGAAAAATGCAAAAGAGGAAAGAGAGATATTAATTTAGGAGAATACGGATAAAACGGCCATTAAAGAGATGCTTTTTATTTTTCAAAATTTTATTTTTAAATAGATATTCTACATAAGAAAATTCTATTAAAAAAATTAAACAGGTTGAGTGACTTTCTAAGTAAAAATGTGATAGCTGAGTGACTTTTGAAGTAAAATCAAAGTTGAGTGACTTTCTAGGAAGAAAGTCTATAGTTGACCAACTTTGGAGTAAAGACTAAAGTTGAGTGATTTTCTAGGATAAAGGTTCATAGTTGAGTGACTATTTGAGTTATTAACTCCACTTATTTCTGGAGAAGAAATGGGAAACCTGCTCAAAGACTGAACTAACAACAATCTCACTTTTTGCAGTTGAAGATCATTTGTTATCCCTAGAGTAACTTTTATTCGTTGAACGATGACCATTCACATCAGCATAGTCGGATCAATAAGGCCGACTTTCAACAATAATCCAAATACTAAAATAATTGATATTAATAATTATCAAATAATTGAGAAATGTGTCCCTTTGCATATAGATAATGGTGTGGTTTCACTATAGCAGCTTAGCGCAGATTGTAGAACTAGCCATAACGGTTCCATCCAAGTTGAGAAAATTGAAAAATATTTTCTTAAAAATATTTTCATGCATATACCAAACACACCCTAAAAGTATCAACAATATCATTTTTCTTTCATATCTTTCCAAAAGGAAATTAAGCGTATGCTTGACCAATCTATGGGTTTTTCATTTTATCTTTTTTTGCTTTGCTCTAAAAAAAATTTTCTTTTATTGCTTTATACATGTGGAAAGTTGAGAAAAATTAAGGGATGTTAACATTTTTGTAGCCCTTGCCCAAAGAAATTTCATCCGTCGAGCCATAATAATTGAAGTCATCAACGATAACACACTAACTATGGACATGCAAATTATATAGTGATACAATACAAACTAGCTAAACTTTGTAAAGAAATTCGGGTCAAATTCGGGCATTTTGATTGGTGTATTTGGATTGTTGATTTATGATGGGTCTAATTAAGCAAGTTCAACTCAACTTATCATCAAAATCACTATAGCACAAACCCATTAAATTTAGACGGTTGAACGGGTCATATGAACTTGTAACAATCCTCATGGTGATTTTCTTTTTATGTGCATTTTCATCATTTACTCTTTCTCTTAGTTACTTTATAGTATTTTTTATATGACACATTGTTCAAGTTGGTAGGATTAGAATAATGTAAGTTTTCTTTTTGGAAGGTTTGAGAGCTAGTATATTCTTACAAAGTCAGCATTTGGCAATATGGAATTTTGACTGTTCCTTTAGTTTCGGAATGTGATTTTTAGGTTAGTAAGACCTTGATTCGGGTCTTGAGGCATTGTATTGATTTTGAGTAGTTTGATGGAAGTTGAAAGTTAAAGGTTAAGATTTAACTTCGGTCAATATCTGGTTAAGGCAACTTTTATTTGGTGTTTTGATGATTTCATTGAGTCTGGAATGTCATTTTCACTGTGGTAGTGTACTTGGTTTGTATTGATGGTGTTCTGATAAATTTCAAGATTGTTTTGGGGTTTGGGTTTCTGTAAACATAGTTTTTTTTCCACATATTCTATAAGATGCAGATAATTTTGAGGAAAGCGAGGAGGATGAAATGCTGGATAATTGTTTTGCAAATGCTGCAGCAGATGCCGATATCTCTCCTACACAATTAAAAGGTCAACACAAAAATAAAAGAACTCATGGTAGATATTATAGTCGGGATGATGAAGTTTTTGATTAATTTGTCTTCCAGACAACTATTAGTGAGAGTTGTGAAACAGAAGAAGACAATGTGCAACTTTATCAACAAAGATCAACTTCATCAACAAGGTCCAACAAACCTAAGAGGCATTAATATATTTTCAAGAATTCTTGAATGAATTTTAGGAAGGAGACAAGGAGAAGAATAAAAATGGTAGACAATAGATTTTTGAATGTCATATGTACAAAGAAGAAGGATATCAACTCTGTGTTGTTTTTCTTTAATTTTATTATTATTCTCATTTGTAATATCATTATAGAGTGTGTTATAAATATTGTGATGATCATAGAGCATTTGGTTCTTATGTTTTTATCTTTTACACCCTTCGATCACTTTTACTTGTCACATTTGGACATGACACGTCCATCAGAAAATAATGATTGACATAACTATTTTATCAAACTACCTTAATTAATTGATGTTTAGTATTAGATTTTAAAAAAATAATTTGAAGAATAAGTAATCAATGATAAGGATAAAATATTAAAAAAATAATTATTTTTCCTTGATATATATTATAAATGACAAGAAAATGAAAATTTGTTTCTAAAATAGTGAAATAGTAAAAGTGAATAGAGGGAGTACATGCTTTCTAGTTTTAGTAGAGGTGGTTAACTTCATCAAGATTTTCAAGGTAATGCTTGCCTTCTTTACTTGGTCCACTAATGATAACATCTGTGTGATCCAATATTTGTCAAAAAAATAATAAATAAAAATAAAAAAGTACAATGCCTTTAAAAGCATATGGAATATTTAATTTATGATTACACCCTCCACAAAAGCATAAATGACATCGAAGACATTCCTTCAAATAATTATTGACATTCCTAAAAATACTATTTACATTAAGAGAATATGACAACAAAGACATGTCTGCTTCAACTGCTTATATAGGTGGAACTAGAGGAAACTAGCCCGAAATTATTAAGTTATAAATACTCTATTATAGTACGTGCCCTACTGATTATCTTAGTTTAGCCTAGTTATTACCTGTGGATGGAACGGGTTGCCCAACATGTTCTAGTGAAAGCAGTAAGGATAGTAAGTAATTAGCACGATAGTTTTATATTATAAACACCCGGCTCACAAAAGGTGTAAAAAACAACGACTTGTACCTCTACATGATTTAACCCCAACTTTACTAAACACAATGGGTCTCTCAACAAAAGATTACAAACTCTATAATCGAAGAAATTATAAACTCTAATTCCTAATGTTCAACAATCTCCTTAGACTATTGAAACCCACTTCAAGTTTTCAGACTTGATAATCAAACTACAAAACTCCAGCAACTCTAGGAACTAACTCTAATTCCTTTGACACACAAACCTTCCAAGGTTTATGTTCCCAAGTCTTGGAGTTATCCCAACTCGAAGACTAAACTCCTAAACCAGTTTATAATACACTGACACTAAGAAAGCATGAAAATTACAACTCAATAAACCTCCTAATACATAATAACTAGAATAGAAGACTGTTTAACACATAGATGAAATAGGTTCTTCAATCTGGTTCACTGTATTAGGCTGTACTTCATAGTTAGGAAGTTTTCTCTCAAATATTGGTCTCCTTACTTTTCTCTCAGTATTTGTGTATGAATTTCATTTTGAAAGTACTTGGATATTTATAACTTCTATTGGTCTTCATAATCGAGTAAACTTTCAACTCTACAAGGACTCCTATGCTTCTTGAACTCTCTTATTGAGTGTTGTAGTCAAACACTAACTCTTCTTTTCAGCATATGATGATCTCTTAATGTCTATGTGATGTAACAAACTTTATCTGATGTAACAAACTTTCTTTCCTTTATTTTTGCTCATATGACTTTCTCCACAAAAAGTCCTCTTGTAATTTGAATTCTTTTGAAAAAGTTTTTAATTAATTGGCTATGCTTACTTGTTCCATGGTTTTTCCTCAATCATCAAAATTTCACAAGTCCTAAAAATTTCCTCTTTTTTGATGATGACAAACTCAGATCATTGTGCATTCCATTTTGATATCAATATATTGTTCAATGAACACTACATCATGGAATGCTTGAATGAAAACTCATGCTCTTGTGTATTCTAGTTCAATACAAACATCTTGACCTATTAAAGTTCATTCATCACTTTTCTAATCATCAAAATATCTAAATCCATCAAAACTCTTACTTGACAAAGACTCTCATCTTGCATGGATGCTTGAGTCTGTACATTTTTGGACTCCTGTATTGAATATGCTTTGTACAGACTTCAAGTCTTTATTTCAAAAACCGTTATACAAGTTAGACTCTAAATACAGGAATATATTGATCAACCTATTTCATGGACGTGTTCCACTACTTTGTTAATCATTATAATATACACGAGCTCAATAATTTTCTCTTTTTTGACGATGACAAACTAATGCACCTTGTGTGTTATGCTCAACCTATTTTAGACAGTTCAGAGTCTAAATGATGTATCAAAAGACACATATTAAATGAACCAGGCCAGAATCATGGGTTATAAATATTACACAGTATACACACTTTCCTCTTTTGGCATTATAAAAAATCTATATCAACAATGAAAACCAAGTCTCTTATGTTAGAAATTTAAGCTCTTGGCCACTGGGCTATCATCTATATAAACACTTAAAAGCCAAAAAATCAGTTAGATATAGCAAAGTATTTGCAAGGACAAGGAAATAGCCAGAAGCAAGGGACTAAAATCAAACATTGTCATTGATCATTCATAAGATGCACAAAAGATTTTTAACAAAATTAAAAATAATATTAAAGCACTTATGATGAGAGTAGAAAAGGTTTGGAAAAGTCTAAGGATAGGACGACTGAACTTTTTGTAAAGTTGGAGCATGAGATATGAAGGAGAATCCTTCTTGAGTTAGTCAAAGCCTGTATACTTTAGAGTTTGTAGCCTTTTCTATTTCTTTTTTTGATTTATCTTAAAGGCATTAACATTCTTCTCTAAGAGATGATATCACATCTATTTTAAAATTAATGTGCAAATAATAGTGCCCTTGCCACCAACTTTGTTCATTGGTACAAAAGAACCAGGTGCCTCAACCTGTTCTATATGTGCAGATATTTCCTACCCAACCCTCAATTATCCATCCTTGTTCACCAATCTTAAATCTCTTTCTACAGTGAGCTCAATAGAAGAATTAAGTTCAACTAAGGTGTCTTTAAACATTTCCTCCTAAATAGATGCATCAATAAAATTGATCTAAACAGATGAATTTAATTCAACTATGAGGTCACCTAAATATTCTCTTTTACAAGATACATACTTCTTAACTTGCTCAATCATATTAACAGTCACATAGACATATTCTTTCTGATTCACAGTCCAGATGATTCCCCCTTACTTTATACCTCAATTTTTTATCAACCATACACAATAAGAGCACCTTCAATGATACTTCTAATAGTAGCTACTCTCTCAGAATTACTATTCACATAAACAATTTCTCAATCATAAATCAAGTTTGGTTTTAAGAAGTGGTGTGATAAGATGAGGCTGGCAATTTGAAAAAAAAAGTTACCATTATTTTGGGCTTTTTATTTTTGAAAAACTAATTTCTATGGAGTTTTTTAGGAGTCAATATGGTTTGGTCATTTTGAAAGAAAGGGGTACAAGTGTTTTATAATAATTTTAATATTTGAAATTTTTTTGGTACATACCTCGATCAATATTCTAATGATTGATCTTGTTTCCGTTTTTAAGCCATTTTCCTGTGACATATGCAAATATAATGTTATATTGCATTAGTTATTTGAACTTGAAAATGGTATAGAGACGTACAACTAAATGTACAAGATTGATCCTAAAATTAAACTTCAATTGAATTTTGTATAGTGTAATTTAACCAATTATTGGGGATACTCATGTAATCTTACTCATCCCCAATTAGATTCCTGTAATGGACCAGGTCCATTCATAGTTCCCCTTATCATAACATTTTCAGTCTTTTTAATGCCCTTTATTGTGAGGTATTGGGTTACTCTTGTAAACATACGATGATTTGCTTAATGACCGTGCATATTGATTTGATGTTCCACCTATATATGAGCTTTCCATTTTTTTATTGGATGAAACAGGTGACACAACCTATTCCAGTGTACTCATCTTAGTGTCAACATCTTCATCCTATAATCTCCTTCATATGCTACGTTTTTCACTCCTTTTTTTGATAAGTGAGAGAAACTTTTATTTATCTAAAGAATATGTCTTGATGAAGTGCTATCTAGTATTAATTTTACTTTCTTCCAATCACTTTTGCCTGCAACTGAATTCAAAGGTTAGTTTTAGGTGCCAGACAAGCTTAGGTCCTTTCTTATGATCAAATGGATGAATCAATTTTTTTTCATACCTGATTCTCTTATTAGTTCTTGAATTTTTTTTCACCCAATTTTATATTTTTATTCCTACTTTCAGTAGCTTTTGGACATTCAGTAGTAGGGTGTCCTAGTTTTCCATAAATATAATATATATCTTTAGAGGGAATAGTTTCTTTGTGAAAACCTATGCCAACCCTCTCATTTTGAGTCCTACTACTCAGATGATTAACAATTCAAGATGGGTTGTTCCTTTGGTTAGCTCTTTCAAGATCAAGTTTTATCCTAGAGTTCACTTGAGTTAGCTTTCTAATCTTTTCTCTTTGATAAAATAATTCTTTTCTTTGTTTAAGTTTAGACTCAATTCTTTGATGATTTTAACTCATGGCTCCTTTTCCTTTTTCAGTAATTGACAACTTTAAATGTTTGATTATAGATCCAGGTTAGATGAACCAAGTTGACTGATTTATTCCTTTAAGGAGCAGTTTTTGTATCAGTGACATTTTTGTAATTCTCAAGATCAATGTAATCAAACTTTAGACTTGCAAAAGCACTGAATAACTGATCCCTATCAGATGTGAGTTCATGAAAAATTTCAATCAATGCATTCATTAAAGAAATTAGACTTTTCTTAGAATAAAAATGCAATTTATCTTTAAGATCAAGTAGACATACCACAAATTTTACTTCTTTTTCTTCTATGTCTGAGTCACATATATTACTAAGTGCACTTTTATCAACTTCAACATCATCAGATTCTTTTGAGCTTGATCCCGATGCAGTCATTGTAGCAAAAGATTCCTTCCTTTTGGAATTAGATTTCTCTTTTAGCTTTAACTCCTTTTCAACTCTTTCCTTTTCCTACTAAATTTCCCACAATGGACCATCCTTGATCATGTGATCTATCTTCTCACACTTGAAGCAACCAACTTGAGACTTGTCATTGGAACACCTTCTACTTGTTCCTTTCTTGTCCTATTGCTTTTATTTCTTAAAAAATCTTTTAAAGTTTTTGACAAGCTTTTTATCCTTCAGATCTGATTCTCTTCGGAGCCCTTAATGCTAGTGACTTATACTTAGTTCCCTTATACTTTTGAAGTTCTCCATATTATTCACATGCGTGTCCAGAAGAGTATCCCAAATTTATTTTGCAGTGGTACAACCTGAGATCCTATTATGTTTATCAATTCTAAGTCCACAAAAAAGAATATACTTGGCTTTTTCATTCTTTCCAAGCATCTTAAAGTCATCCTTATCATACTTATTCTTGTATTTTAATACGTACTTCTTTTCAACATCCTTCTTCATAGGGTATTGATGTCCATAAACAATTTTATTCCAGATTTCGTAGTCCACAACATGAATGAAAATTTTCATCCTGAGTAGTACTGTCCATTGAATAATGGAGGCCTATTGATGTCTTATCCTTCGTAGTATCCAGTAGGTGGTGTAGAATTCATCATTGATCTTATCCTAAGGTGTTGGCCTTCACAAGATAACCTTCTCTGATACCACTTGTTAGAGTACGTGCCCTACTGATTATCTTATTTTAGTCTAGCTATTGCTTGTAGGTGAAACGAGTTGCCTAACGTATTCTAGTGAAAGAAGTAAATATAGTAAGTAATAAACATGATAGTTTTATGTGGAAAATACTCGGTTCACAAAGGGTGTAAAAAACCACAATCTTTACCTTCATAGGATTTAACCCCAACTTCACTAAACACAATGAGCCTCTCAACAAAAGATTACAAACTCTGTAACCTAAGGACTTATAAACTCTAATTTCTAATGTTCAACAACCTCCTCATACTATTGAAACCCACTTGAATTTTTCCAACAAGATAATGAAATTACAAGACTCTAGTAATCCTAGGAACTAACTCTAATTCCTAATGACATACAAACCTCCCAAGGTTTATGTTTCCAAGTCTTTGAGTTATCCCTATTCAAAGACTAAAATCCTAAACCATTTTATAATACACTAGCTCTAAGAAAGCATGAAAATTACAACTCAATAAACTTCCTAATACATAATAACTAGAATAGAAGACTGTTTAACACATAGATGAAATAGGTTCTTCAATCTGGTTCACTGTATTAGGATGTACTTCGATAGTTAGGCAGAACTCTCAAATATTTCTCTCACTTATTTGCTAGTGTTCTTCATGTTTTTGTCTCAATATTTGTGGATGAATTTCATTTTGAAAGTCCTTGTATATTTATAACTTCTATTGGTCTTCTCAATCAAGTAGACTTTCATCTCTACAAGGGCTCCCATGCTTCTTGAACTCTCTTCTTGAATGTTTTAGTCAAACATAAACTCTTCTTTACAACACACTGATCTCCTAATGTTTATCTGATGTAACAAGCTTTCTTTTCTTTATTTTTTCTCATATGACTTTATCTACAAAAAAGCACCTCTTACAAGTTGAACTCTTTTGAAGCAATTTTCATGAACCAGCTATGCTTAATTGTTCCATGGTTTTTGTCAATACCAAAACTTCACAAGTCCTAACACACTAATTAATCTTCTCTCATGTCAATTTTTCAGCTTGTTCATTTGGTTTCTAAACTCTAAGAAAATAAATCTTTGGGAATATACATATACTCAGACACATATCACACACAAATATATTTCTATGTAAATAAATACATATGAATAACGATAGTATAGTTTTATCTTAACCAAATTTGTTTATTATTATGAATTGATTTATGGAATCTAATCTGTAATTGTATCTTTCTTGAGGCTTACCTTCTCCCAAGCCAATATTTATTCTGTATTATTTTCTTGATGATGCTAACATATTATGTTTCTTCTAGAAAAATATTATTTACCCATGTTACAAAGAGATGTATTTGTAAAACAATATAATATGACACCTATACCGAATAATGTCTTTGTGTTTGTGTGCTCATAACCATAGACATGTATGTATTTCAAGGAGAATTAAGAAGTGTATAGTGTAACATTAGAGAACTCACTATACAATTTATATACACTCAGCTAGCTAATTGTTGGTTTAATGGCAGAAATTAAAAGTTATCAAATGGTTTACACACTTCTATTTTAGTGATCACCAACTTATACTATTAAGTTGCAAATTTTTTTGTAACTCAACTCAACAAACTATCTTAGATGACTACTGTCTAACACCTTACTAGAGATTAAAAATTATTTTCTAATACCCTTCGCATGCCATGAACTAATTATTTAAAGGTCATTTAGTATTTGATTAGAATTATGTAGGTATTATTTGTAGGTAATAGTTATGGTGTAGGTATTGGCTAGTACATCTTGATAAGTTGACTAGATGTGCAAGTTCCTACTAATGTGTGTCTTAATGATAGACAAGTTATAAGAGAATCAGGTTCTCTAATATAATTGAATTGAAGCAATGTAATAGAGAATTACTATTGACCAATAAGGAAAGAAACAGTACTAGGTGCTTAAAAGGAATGGAATTTCAGCTTAGTATTCTAATAAAAGAAGCAAAATCTCTTGAGGATCTATTTAAAGAAGTTTCATTGAAGAGGAATATAAAACCTTATTAGATATAAGTAGGGTCACATAAAAATATCGATAATTATCTCCACTATATAAGGAACATATCTAGGTTAGAGTCGAGCATCTACTGCACACGTAGAAATAACTTTCTCAAAGGCAATAATGAGGTAGAAAGTTGTGGCGCCAGATGTAAAGAATGAGAAACAAGATTAGTTGATTGTCCTTATGTCTTAGTTTGTTATGCCAAAAGGATTGGTATTTTGTTGTAACTATTTCTATTATTGATGTTTTATTATAAATTTGTGAAATTTTTAATAAGATGAGGGTGTATCTGCTTGTAGAGTTGTTAGAATAGTTAGAGTTAACTGTTGAGTTGAAGTACTAGAGTTAATTCCTAGATTTTAGAGTTGTAATCTAAAACCGCTCTTTGTAGTTAATGGAAGTTTGTTGGAAATCCTACACATTGTAGGTTGTAGTTTTTACTTCCTTGACCAAATAGGATTTCCACGATAAATCTTAGGTTATTTACCTTATAGCTTTAACTTATTGATTGAGGAACCTGATTCATGTATTGAGTAGTTGGTAGCAGTTATTCAATTGGTATCAAATCTTATCTTTTAGATAAAGGATAACTCCTTAGAAGGATCCTATGACAACTCCACCAACTGCTTAAGAAGATATGTCCCAAATAAACCAAATCTCCTCAATTGTACGTACTATGGAATAGTGGAAGAATAGAATAATGGACTATTTGACTAGTGAAAGTCCTGATCTTTGTGGCTTTAATTTGGATAGACCCACCATTCCTGTAAAAGATGTAGTAGATAGAAAAAGTCAAGTTTCTACGGAGAGAAAGGAGTGGAATGCAGATGAGAAGTTAGCCATTCCAGATAACACAAAAGAAAAAAGTATTCTTATTTGTGAGATAAATCCCGATGAATACAATGGGATCTCACCATTCTCAGTTAGAAAACTGATATAGGGCACTCTTAAAACTATTCATGAAGCAACCAACACTGTCAAGAAACCAAGATTGATAACTTGAATAGATTAAATATGAACTATTCAGAATTAAAAAAGGTGAATGTAATCAAGCCACACACCCCAGGTTCACAACAACAGTCAGGAAGATTTGTTTTTAGGAAAAATTATTCCAAAAAGGTAGGTTGTTCGCAAATTTCTTAGTGTATAACCAAAATCATGGAAAAGCAAAGTTGAAGTAATCAATGAAGATCAAAATATGAATATGATGAATATGAATGAGCTCATTCAAAATCTTACCACTTATAAACAGAAGAAAGAATATTGGATCAAAGAAGAAGGATAAGAGCTTGTTTCATACAATCTTAGAATCAACAAACTTTGGGGATAAAAATACGTGTCTCATAAATAGAAGGTTTCAGAAAATATACAAAAAGGGACAAAACTCACAATGAAGGACTTCTCTGTAAAATATCTTAAAATATATATGTGAACAATTTTGTGAAAAGTGTGGAAGCCCTAATCACTTCATCAGGTTCTGTCTTTTGTGGCCATGGCATTGAACTATCAATTGTAGAAGTCATAAATAACTTAAGACAATTATAGAAAAGTTCGAAATATAGAAATATCATGAAAAATGAAAAATAACCTGGAGAGTCATTACAACAACCACTACTAAAAGGACCTTTCGCACAAAAACATAATCCTAAAGGAAAAAAGAAAACTAGAAGAGACTAGATGATTCCCATTGAATAAATAATGACATCCAATGAAGTTGATTTAGCAGAAAGATATCTTTTGGTGCAATAGAAAACTCATCAAATGAAGAGTCGATGATGAGGATCCTCAAAACCATTTTCTACTAGTCATGGAAGAATTTGAAGTTAAAAATGTATTGAGACTAGTAGTAACAACCTTAGAAGTTGAGGATAGTGATAATGAGAGTTATCTCAATGAAGAAATCTTGACATTTATAGTAGATTCTAACTCTAATAGTGAGCCGGATGAGAAGTAGTATGTGGTAAACTTCTTTAACATTAATGAAAATATCAAATTTTACTCAAAAGTAAAAATATAATTCCTATCTTTAGAAATTATAGATGCATATCATTTGGTAAGTCCTTTAAAGGATCAAATTCTTGATGAATATGCCTCCTTAAGACTTGAAAATTGAGAAGTTTGAAAAAATAAATGCCTGTCTTGAGAAAACTATTAAAGATCTTTAAGAGAAAATTGAGAACAATGAACCTTCTCATAAGGAAAAAGACAAGGCTAGTCATACTTAAGTGAACCTTTAAAAAGATTTGTAAAAATTAACCTTACAAAGATATGGTGAATTTTATTGCCAAATGTATGGTATGTCAAAAAATCAAGGTGAAACATTTAAGACCTGGTGGCATGTCTCAAGAGATAGAGTTTTCCATGTTGAAATGGGAGATGATCAATATGAATTTTGTTGCGGATCTTCCACAGTTATAAGAATTATCTGAAAAAAGAAAACTATTCAAGAATATTTAAACAATGCTAAACTAAATCTTGAAAAAAACATCTTATATGGATCAGGCCTTTTGAAATACTCATCGAAATTCATGAAAATCACTTCTCAAATAAAAAAGGCATAAGTTTTAAAGGTAACAACAATAAAATAGTAGTGACACTTAAAGTTTAAACATGTGCACTGATTATGATCATTTTAGTCAACAAAGTTACAAATGCAAACTCAAATGTTAAGACCTTTATTAAACTTTGCCTTTGTAAAGATGCAAAATCAAGAAAGTGAAAGAAACCAACTCTTGAAATTAAAAAAGAAATTTCTAGCTGAGAAAAGAAAAATGTAATTCATTCATTCAGTTATAAAAGGGAACCAAGTTAATCTGGGTGTCCAAAACTAATCTCTAATTTCTTGTACATGTGGAGATAAAAGGAAAACACAAATCATGGTACCTAGATAGTGCATGCTTCTGACATATGATCGGAATATGTAAATATTTCCTATCACTAATTAATTTTCAAGGGAGAAGTGTTGCCTTAGTAAATAAAAAGATAGGAGAAATGGTTGGAAGTGGTAAAATGAGAAAGTCCTATAGAAAATATGTAGTAGGTCTTGAGACTGAAACATAAACAGTTGAGTGTTTCTCAGATGTGTGACAAATTTAATAATGTGATGCCATGTCGATTGAGTATCATGCATCAAACTTAAAGAATACAAACCTAGTGCTTAGATGAAAAATACACAAAAAAGTCTATAAAACTTACATTATGAATCCTCATGAAGCAACGTGACATGCCTCAATGCCGCAGTGAACAACTTATTATTTTGACATAAAGGAATGGGACATGCAAGTTTCTCATGCTAATAAAGCTAGGGTCCAAGGACCTAATTTTTGGCTTATCTAAATCAAATTTTAGGAAAGACGTGATCTATAATGCATATGAACGAGGTAAATATGTAGAGTCATTTTTAAGCAAAAGGAAATGGTAAGCATGTTCACACCAATGAAATTGTTACACATGGATCTATGCGGACCCATAAGAGTGCTCAAAAAAAAGTAAGATGTATGTTTTTGTTGTTGTTGATGACTATATCAGGTTCACATGGACACTGTTTCTTAGCACCAAAGATGAAATATATAATAATATTATCATTTTTGTGAAATTGGTCAAAAAAAGTTAAAACTAAATTAATAAGCATAAGGTCTAATTATGATACTGAGTTTGAAAATGCTATGTTTACGAATTACTATGTTAAAAATAGAATAGATCACAATTTTTATGCTTCTAGAGTTCTTCAACAAACTAGAGTTGTTGAATGAAAAATAGGATGTTGAAAGAAATGGCTAGAATCATGTTAATATGTAGTGGTCTTCGAAAAATGTTACTAGGTTGAGGCAGTCATACATTCTATTACCTCATTAAAAAATTTATGATTGCCCTGTACTTGAGAAAAACTACCTATAAATTTCAAAAAGGGAAAAACCAAATTTTACATATCTAAGAATTTTTGGTAGAAATGGTTTTATTCATAATATTGGAAGATTTTCTAGGTAAGTTTCGTGCCAAATTAATAAGGAAATCTTCTTTGGTTACTCCTCACAAAGTAAAGATTACATGATTTTAAATAAAAATAAATTATGTGAAAGAAAGTGCCCATGTTATATTTGATGAAACTAAGCACTTGATGGAGAAAGGTTTGCAGACTTATGGTAAAGGCATTAGACTAGAACCTAACTTTGGTGATGAACATTAGGAATCCCATGAACCTGGTTTGCTAGAAAACATTGCATATATCCTACCAAGGAATGACCAAAGTATAACAATAGAAATTCCAGCCATAGAGGGGACTTCTCAAAAAAGTTCAAAATCACCACCTCACCCATAAGGTGAACCTATTCCTTTAGATAAGTTGGGCCACACGTGATTCAAGGTAATAATTGAAAACATAAGAGTTCACATCCAATTCTAAATATTCTCACCCTTTTGAAATCATATGAGCCTTTTTAAAAAAATAAAAGTAGGCTTTGTAGGCCTTTTATTAAAAGAATAAAATGTATATAGGAATCGGGTAAGGACCAATCATCCCAACCCAAAACAAAATCATGTCAAATAGGCAATATCCAAAATACAAACAAATAAAAAGTCATACTAAAAAAGGAAATAGAAAGGGAAACTAATGCAACTCTTAATATCTTCAAGCTTCAAGAAAATTGATGGCCCCTCGCAACCCTCATATATAGTGCCGACTTGACATGTCTCCATTTCAATAAAATCACTGGATTTATTTGAAATAATCAAGCATTTCACAATTTCAGAAAAGGACATTTACATATTCTCATAAATACCATGAAATCAAGCGACTAGAGGACTTATTCAACTCTATTATCCATAAACTAAGATTGCATGGTCAAGTAAGTATACCTAATTCTTCACCTTCATTGATTTACATAATTTTAACTATTGATTTCAACGACATCTTGTCATCTTGATAGGTTGAGAGCAATTTGGAGCTAATACCACTATTTAAGAGTGTCAAAATGTTTGATCTACCTTAGCTCATCATGTTTATCCAATGAAAGACCTTTTCTTATAATGTACCATTAGTGATATTTGTCTTGTTACATGATACTATGCCTAATCCAGAGTATTGCTAATATTTATTTCCTCTTTTGTGATTCTTCATATGTATTTATATATTAATATCATATTCTTTCTCATATATTTATGTGTTGTAACTTGCTTGTAACTGTTTGTCTTTGTTAATTGCATCTTTCCTCAACTTTGTTGTTAAATTTACATTCCTATTATTAAAGATTACAATTTGAAAAATTTTAATTCTAAGGTTTGGCACTTATTTTTATCTATGTTAAGTAAAGCTTTTGCTTCTTCTGGTAAATCTTGTGATTATGACTAGATAATTTTCTATAATCTTGCAAAAAGAGAAAAATTAGTAAGGTAAAATATCCACCAGGTTGTTCCCTTCTCTCTACACATGCACCACCATTGCTTTTACTTCTTTCATCTATGATTTTATTTTGTTAATCATCGTTATCATATTCCAAGGGACTTTCCAAGTCCCATCTAACATCTTCTTAACAACGAAGGAGTCTATCTCTAAAATCAAAGGAAGATAATTATTTCATTACAAAATTCCAACCTTATCTCAAATGCAATAACTTTCGCCACCAAATTTGAGTTATCCCCTAGTCTTGATACTTTTGCATAAATAAAATTTCCAGAATCATCTCTTACATAGAAAGCTTCTGAACAAGGTCCTGTGTTACTTTTGGAAGCTCCATCAAAAATACACTTAAGGAATCCCAAGTTAGGTAACTTCCAATAAAATACTTGACTACCAATCTTGGGGATGTAAGCTTCTAAACATCTTACAAGTCAGGCCAATTTGCTGGAATATTAGATAAACATGGGTAGATACTCCTAGTCATGTAGTGTAAATTTTTATTAATCTTCTTTCTCATTCTACCTTGGGACATCCTTCCACCATGTTAGATAACATTGCTCCTCTTTCATATTTGCCACAAACCAAAAAGAGGTACAACTTTGAAAAAAGGCATCAATTTTTGTGAACAATCAGACATTGCACTTCATTTAAATAAAAGGATCATCCACTCCTGAATAGATAAAAAATTTATTCTATATATTATTAGAAATAGTACAAGTCATAAATAGGTGTTCAATAGTTTCTTGAACTCTCTCTACACAACAACAACAAATAATAATATCACTCATTTTGTTTCTATCAAGAACTTTTCCATTAGGTGTAATTTTTCTCCATATCCCCCACAAGAAGAAAAACCTTAAAGGGAACACCCTTTATCCAAATATTTTTGAAATTATTCTAGTCTTGACTTATTTCCCTTATATACTCCCAGACAGAAGCTAAAGAAAAATTCCATGAACTATTCAACATACATCATGGTTTATCTCAACTTTCTATACCCTCCTTATAATTTACATTGTTAAGGATGTGATTTGTTACTTCTTCTGGAAAGTGTTGTTGTCGTAATGTATTATTCCAAACACCATTAGAAAAAAAATTGGCTCACTTCTTTCAACTGATAATCTATTACAAAGTTCACATGCAGAAAGTAGTAAAAGGCACGTAATTGGGTTCAATTGTCATGACACACACTAGAATATCTATGTTTACGGTCCCGTGGTATGTTCTAATCAAAATATCTCTAGCTTCAAGCATATGTTTAGATGTCATAGAGCCTGCTTTCCATTCTAGCATTTGAGGACCCATTTTTTTTGTAATTCTTGTTGAACATGTAATTAGTCCATAAGTATTTTTGAATTCTAAGAATCCACCATATCTTATCAAAAAAAGTCTTAAAAATTTAAACAATATCTAAATCCCAACCCTCTCTCCTCTTTTGGGTGGCAAATGTTAGACCAAGCAATCCAATGTTTGTTTCTCCTATTCTCCTTAAAATTCTATGAAAATCTTGTAAATATTCTATGTAAATCATATAAAAAATATTTGGAAGGATTAATAATAGAAAATAGGTAAATGTGAATTCTATTCAATACACTATTAATTAAAATATCCTTACCTCAAAATGAAAGCACTTTTTCATTCCATTCTTGCAATTTTTTATGAACCTTCTTCGTCAAATTAATTAAGTCCACTTTCCTTTTTTTTTTGCATGGCCAATAGGACACTCCAGATACATGAGAGAAAATTTTCCTCTCTTGAAAAAAATGTATTCCTCTATCAATCTAATATGATCATTACTTGCCTTATGATATACAAGGAAATCATTTTTATCCCTGTTTATTATTTCTCCAGATTTCTCTTCATATTTACTAAGAATATCCATCAAGAACTCCAAAGATCTTCTATTAGTAGATACAAATATAATTATATCATCAACATATGCTAAATGGTTGATGTTATCACTCCATTTTGACATTCTAAAACCCTCAAAATCAAAGTTATGAAATAATGAATTTAATACCATAGACAAAACGTTAGTATATAAAATTTAAAAAGTTGGAGACAAGGGATCTCCTTATTTTACCCATTTAAAAAAGTGAAAGTAACCATGATCTTGGCCATTGATTAGGATAGAGTAACAATTATTTGCCACCAATCTCCAAATTTTATCCACCACATATAAATCAAAACCCCTTTTTCTCTAACACTTTGATAAGGAACTTCCAATTCACCCTATCATACGCCTTTGCTAAAACTAATTAATTACCATATTTGCAGGATTCCCTCTTAGTCTGATGCCAAAAATAATCTCTTGTGTCAATAAAACATACTCTATGATTCTTCTCCCTTTAACAAAACCTGTCTAATTTCTGGATATGAGAGAAGTTTATAGTACTTTCAACCCATCATACAACACTCTAGATATTACCTTATTAAAAAAATTACTCAAACTAATTGATCTCATACTAAAAAAGTATTGATAACCTATTTTTTGTAATAAAATCAAGTTAGCATTAGTGATTGATTTGATAAGAGAACAACCTTCAAAAAAATGTAACTACCACATTATACACATTATTACAAATCATACTCCAACATTTCTAAAATAAATGACTACTAAACCCATCAGGCGCACTAGAAGTATCTTTATTTAAGTTAAATATAACCCTTTGAACTTCTTCCAAGGTAGAAATAATATTAAGGCTTGCATTATGCTCCTCAATGATAAGTGCAGAAATATGTTAAAGCAAACTCATCTCTTCTTCAACAGTGTTTTTTGAAAATTGATTCTGAAATATAGAAATAGCTTTCTCAGCCACTTGATTAGATCTTTCTATCCATTGAACAACTGTCTTCACGATTTTGGTAACTCCCAATCTCTTCTTTCTACCTTTTACTAAAATAAGAAAAATTCTAGTGTTCCTCTCTCCTTATGAGTACCATTGTAATCCAGATTTTTTTCTTCAAAATTCTACCTCACAGTGTATACAATGCTTCAATTTAGCCCTTGCCTTTTGTAATACCATTCTGTTAATTAGTAAGGGATTTTCTTCAAACAAATCATTTTTCTGTCTAACAATTTTCTCCCTTATGATCAATTGTTTAAGAATATCACCAAATCTTTCCTTACTCTAGCTTGTTAATGTAGATATACTTTTATTCATCTCATATTTAAAATCGATAATAAGTCTTCTTCGTCAGAAAACCAGGTTGCAACAATCATATCTTGAAATTAATCTTTTTTAATTCACAAGTTGAGAAATCTGAAAGGCCTTCTAACAATATCAGTATTGTCACCACATGATAAAAGTAAAGAGACATCATCTAAACCAACTCTTGACAAATTCTCAAATTTCACCATATTATTGATCCCCCAAATACCTTGATTTACTATCACCCTATCTTAAATTTTAAAGATGCATTCGTTGTTAGCTCTATCATTCCACCATGTAAAAAAAAACTCTTTTTAATATTAACGTCAATAATCTCACAAGAATTCTCATAGAAATAAAAGTATTTGCACTCTTGATGATAAGCTTGAAGTCCTTTAATCTTCCCATCATCACTATGAATAACATTAAGGTCATCACCAACCAATAGAGGTATCCCTAAGACAAATTCTCTTCAGAGCATTGCATTTAGCATTACCATAGTGAGTATTAATGGTTGGCTAGTTATTTGAAAATTCAAATGCAATGATAATTGTGGTTCAGAATCAGAGATAAACCCTACATGAACATGATTTTGTTCAAACACCTAAATTTTTTCCATTTTAATTAGAGTTTGCATGGTGTATTCCAACCATCTTTTGTATTTGTGATTTTGCCTTGCATCTTGAAATGGTTCCATTAAGGCTATAATGGAAAATTTATGATATCTATGAAATATCTGAATTATATGGAATGCATTCAGCGTCCTCACTGGCCTTATATTCCCAAAAAAGGTTTTTCATCTTCATTTGCTAGAAGACTTGAAGGACCTTTTAGGATTTACCCTAGTAGTAAAGCTCATTTTATTCTTGTCGTTTTAGATTTAGATGTAGTTTGAGGTGACAACCATGCATCCTTCAATATTTGACCTTCATTTTTGTGATTCTTATCTTTTTTTTATCTATTACAACCCCTGTATGTTTGTATCTAGCTGATAACTCAGTACTAGCTTCTATCTAATGAGAAACAAGATCATGTAATGCTTTAACTGGAGATGTTCTTTTGCAGGTTAGTGCATTCTCAACTGTTACTATAGAGTTTAAGTAAGGAGGCTTTTATAACTTGAGGGTGTTTTCTCTATAGCTAGTAACTACCTACAGTGCCTTAAACTTGCTCATCTGCATTTGAAAAGTTCACTTGAAGAGGTGTATGGTAAGTAGCTCTTCCTAACTCCTTGTGACACCCTATACATTAAAGACAATGTTAGAACCATGATTTATATTCATACATGATAAAAATTCATATTTTGATAGTTTTATTAGTGATTTAGATATATTTTAATACCCTAAATAGCAACTAGCTTATAGATAAGTCAAAACATCCTTTAGCAATTAATTTTTTGTGAAGGATATAACTATAGTCATATTAAAATGAGTATAACTTTTGGTATACTAAGAGTTTTTTATCTCAATACCCACCAATAGATATATAATTGAATTAGGAAATCCAACGATACCAATTTCTCTTTAATCTAATATCGAGGTGAAATGTTATGGTCAAAATACTAAACCACTATCAAAGCTGCCCAAACTACGACTCGTAATGTCTCATATGGGTCGTTAGGAGGGAGTCGTAATATGGATAGTAGAGGATGAAAGTGGTTTTGACATGACTCAAGTTAAGACTTGTGGACAGACCCTACAAGTTGTAACAAAAGTCCTTGGGACTGCTTCTAAACTACTTCCAGACGGTTTATAAGGGTTTTTTTGGTCTTTTCCCACTCTTTTAACCCCCAAAACACTGTCGTTTAAGCTATTTTAAGGCTAATAAAAAGCCAAAATAATCCCAAATCCCTCATTCTCAACATAACATACAAGTTACTCAAATAAACATGTGATTTTATCTTCTCCAAAGCAACAAATTGGGGGTTTTCATCTTCAAGTCCAAATCGCCAAAACTTCAATTCAAGAATCAAAAGTAATCAGGTACGAGGGGTTTGAACAAGGATAACATTTCATCCTTGTGCCCAAAATTTATAGTTTTTGCAATTAAATTTATGAAATTTTAATTAGGGTTCATACCTAATTTCTATATTTTTGAGATTATGACATTATCATGTGATTTAAAGTTCAGTTAGCACAATAATTTATCTTTACTCATGTTTTTACTTACATAATTTTTATTATGAGATGAATTTTAATATTTTGACATGAATTTCCATGAGTTGATAAATATGCATAATTTTTAGCATGATTCAATCAGTTTATAAATAAGAGCACATGAATTTATCATGACTCAGTGAATTTATCATGACTCAGTTTACAAGAGATTTAGATTTACTATTTTAGATTACTACAGTATGATTCATATTTCAGTTTTGATCTTATGATCTCAGAAATGATATGAAATTCACACAGATATTCATGAGTATGATTTATTAACAGAAGCATGATTGGATTTTATATTTATAAACCAAAAAGATTATTTTAAGGTGAATTTCATCAGTATGAGTATACAGTAAATATATTTGGGAGTAGTATTTAGTACCGAGAAGGGAATATGGGTTCAACTAATCCTATTCTCCAAAAACTACATTCCACCATAGATTTAGGGGCCTCGCTAGAAAAGAGTCCCCCTTACCCAATATGGGCTCAGTTTAGTGATCACTCCAACTTTAGTTCAAGTTCTATTTAGATGGCAAGGTTAGAATAGCCCTCCTCAATGTGGGTCAGATGTTGGACTCTATGCTAGCTCACATGGTTTATGTCGGTTATGAGAATCTCTCATAGTAAAAGATTACTTTAGAAACTAAGTGTAAAGACTCACGTTTTTGTTCATAGATTATTCCCTATGTACCTATGTTAAAGGTGAGTTTTTTTACACTTAATTTGCATGATTTGAAAGTATATTCAACTTCAATTTTATTTGTTCCACAGAAAAAAAGAGTTTTCAATAAGTAAGTGTAGTAACTCACCCAGCTTATCACATCATGTTTGATACTCATGTTTTATGATATATCAGCCTTTAGTTTATTTAAGTCTCTTGGTGAGTCTACTTGCACTTAGCATGCATGTTTTAAGATTATGCATTAATTTAATTTTACTTATTGTATTGACCCCCACTTACTCAGTTCATTCCAGAAGTATTGACCATATATATGTCTATTTAGCCACATTGTATCATAATGTAGGTACCAGTTATAACCCTCACATTAGGGTTAGACAGTTCACAACTTCCATCCAGAAGGTGATAAGTTCTCTTATTGAGGACTCGAGTCACTTATAGTTAAAGTATTATATCCTTTATTTAGTTGTATTGATTAAGGATAGCTGGGGGTCATGTACTGGCTACCTTTAGTCAATATTAGTAGAGGATTTATAGAAAGTCAGTCAGAGTTGATGTATTCCATGGTACTCAATTTCAATTTAAGTTTGTATATTCCAGTATTGTAAATATTTTAAATCATTTTATAATGAATAAGTTCTACCAATGAGATCTCTTCATCTTATTATTTTTATTTTTATACAATTTATTTAGTTACTCACAAATTATGCCAGTATCAAGGGTTAGCTTGGAAGCACTCGTGGTTCTAGGAACCGTGTGACGTTTAGAGGTAGTCTTGGGGTGTTAAACTCCTATTGAATATTCATCTCCCTTGGATCCCCCATGTCGTTAGCATCTCCAATGCCTAGTTATATTGATTGTATTTCAGTGATCACTATTGTTGTGCATATATCAAAAGACTGGGCTCCTGAACTCACATGTGTTGTGGTTATGATAAGTGATGGATTTTCCTTGTTTTTTTGGATTGAACAGATTAGGAAGTATTATTATTAAATACTACTTCTCTCCTAAATTCCTTTGTAGGCATTTGTTCTTCTATAGTAGGACTGCTATAAACCATCTTGATTTTTGTATAAAAGTCCCTTTCCCCCTTATTTATCATATCATATTTGTTGCTACTGCTCATACCTACTATACTTATGAGGTGTTGTGCATTATTTGGGTTGTTTTATTTTGCACACTTGTTGTAGGTAGTTCATTCTTTTGTTTCATTTGTTTGCACATATTAACACTTTCATATTCATTATTCTTGAAGTGTCCTTATGTTGAGTAATTTTCTTCTTTGGTTTTTTCTCTTGTTGCTCTACCTCATGAATAGTCTATCTATCTCTAATTTGTTCACCTTCATTCTACAGTATTTCAAAAGAATTACTCATGTTGATGCCTTGTATTTTCTGATTGTCTTTGTTCTTTGTTTACGAAATTAGTTTATTTGATTCTTCATCCATATTGAACCTCCTACTTCTAGGATTCCATCTAGAAAGTCCCATATTTCCATTTACGTATCTCTTTCACACAGATACTTTACCATTAACCTCCTTCTTATTTTCTGTATTATTTCAAGTGTCTTCATCTACTAGATTTCTAAACCCTTCGTGTAAATTTTGCAATCCTCTTCTCCATGTCCTTATAACTTTCCTAAGTAACAATATTTTAGTAGTGTATCATATTTTATCTTGACCTCTACACTCTTGTCTCTTTTGATTTATCATTAACTACCTCAAGCTTGACATAGCCAGGTATCATTGCCGTTATTTCACTTGTAATTTAACTCTAGCACAGCTAAGTCTAGTTTTATTTATCTTAGCTAAGTCCATATGGATAGGTTTACCAATAGATGAGGTCAATGAGAATAGACATATTCTTATAAAAAAGGTGGGGAGAATGTCAGGGAAAGATATCTAAGCCATTGTCTGGGTTGTTTTATTATAAGGTTTGAACATGGAATCATCGATTAACAGTCTTATTTGGTATTCCACTTCATCCTTCATGATGATATAGTAGATATATTTAGACATCGTATTGATAAAACCCTCCATGAAGTTGAATCTTATTAATATATGTCTATTTCTAAGCAAACTTGTCTTACCATCTCTTTTTGTCTTGAATTTCTTAGGTATTTGGATTCGAAGATCATCAAGTTCTACCAATCCATACAAATTTACCAACAATTTCTAATTGAAGTCCTCAATAACATTAATCTTATTTACTTTTTCCTCTGACTAAGTGATTCTGGGGATTCCATCTCTATATTCCACTGTCTTTACTAAAATTGTATCGATTGCCAGCTTCTTCATTTAATGGAGTATTAGGCTTAATTAGTTCAACAAATTTCATCTTTTTGACATCTTCATCACATTTATTCAAGTTATTATCACCTTCCACATTTCCAATTCTAGGCAAGTTATGAGGATTGATAAGGAAATAAGGTTTTTTGGGTGATTTGGGGTGATAGAGTTTAGGAAAATCTTTCATAGATGTAATAGCCATATTTTTTGGTTAGCCAGAGGCGACTGACCAGTGGTCGGAATGGCCATATCAATGGTGGAAAAGGGAAAATAGTTATGATGGCAACTAAGATTTTAGAGTCAGTGATTAGGATTTTTAAGACTAGTGAATGTAAGCTTAAATCAATTAAAAGAAATCTATGAACCTTATCATCTTATCTTTCTATAATTGATCCAAAGAACATCAAAGAGTCTTAAGTAGATACAAAATGGATTGTAGTGAAATGGGAAGAGATAAATCAATTTTAACGAAGCAAGATATGACACTTGGTTCCCAAGCTAGCAGACAAAATAGTAACTAGAATAAGATGGGACTTCAATAATAAATGGGATGATCAAGATATAATCACTAGAAATAAAACAAGGTTGGTTGTACAGTGTTACAATTAGGAAAAGGGAATAGATTATCATGATACTTTTACTCCAGTATCCAGAATGGAAGTAATTAAAATATTGATTGCCTTACTACCTGTATGGAGTTCACTTTTATCATATGGATGTTAAGAGTGCATTCCTAAAAAAATACTTATAAGAAGAGGTTTATGTAAAGCTACATTTGGGGTTTGAAAGCTTTGAACATCCTATACATGTGTACAAGCTCCACAAATCTATGTATAGACTGAGGTAGGTTCCAAGATCATGATATGGCAGATTATCTACATTTCTTTTAAATCATGGGTACACTAGAGATGAGATTGAAAATACACTTTTCTAAGGAAACAAGTAAAATGTTTTCTCATAGTAAAAGTATATATTGATGATATCTTTATTAGAGTAACAAATGACACCTTCTAGCCACGACCCAATTTACGAGTTATGATGGCACCTACTATATCCCACCAGTAGGTAAGCCAAATCGTAACTCAAAGTTAAACACAATGGGTTAACTTTATGGAAATGCCCCAAAGGGCCAAATTGGTAATACAACACAAGAAATACGCAAGGCAATAGAAATAGTTTAAAGGTAGTCACTACATAAATACCACCCTGTGACATGGTAGAGCCAGTACAAGAGCAACTATAAATATAATCAAAGTATCTAGAATAGTCAATACAATCTATCTTGAAACTAAAGACTAGACATAAGTAAGATAGAAGGAAAGAGGTGACTCCGACTTCAAAACCTAACCCTATCTCCATATCTCAACACAACATGAATGCCAATATACAAAAACAACTAGTACTTGGATCTGCACCAGAAAGTAGCAAAATTATAGTATGAGTACCAAAATCACAGGTTCTTAGTAAGTATCTGACACGACTCAAACCAGGTCCTGATCAAGATGGGTATGTCAAGTCCAACGAGAATCGGAGACCACCCCCAACACCCATCATAGACCACCTTACACCCATGTCAGATGAATTTCAAACATATAACAAGATAAGAGAACTTGAAATTTAAGATAATAAGATATATCCATAACCAGATCCCACGAACAAAAAAACCATCCTAAGTCCACCAAATTGAATATCAATAAAATGTCGAGACATGTCCCCACGATACAAAAAAATAGTAGCCAATAGTCTATAATTCAAAAAGAAAACATAATACTAAAATGGAGCTTTTCGAAGCATGGAAGCTCACCACTTCAAGTTGACTCTTGATCTATCAAAAATTACTGAGCAGGAGAAGTAGAAGTATGGCCAAATCCTGCATCGCAAGGGGATATTGCATTCAAAGATGGTTAGTGGGGTAAAAGCTAGCATGTATCTCAGGGATAAGAATAACATAATGACATTATCAATAGTTAGACATCATTCAAACCAATGAACATAATCAAATGAATATACATACAAAT
This sequence comes from Capsicum pubescens, assembly GCA_030864215.1. Lineage (NCBI taxonomy): Eukaryota > Viridiplantae > Streptophyta > Magnoliopsida > Solanales > Solanaceae > Capsicum > Capsicum pubescens. The sequence goes on from CM061541.1 coordinate 123,522,785, forward strand.
ATCACATACCGAGATAGGGAACAAGGTTTAGCATGCACTTTAAAACCTTAACCTGGATTGTGTATCTCAACAGTCATATAATAGTACCCATAGGTTATACGGGCCCCAACTCTCAACCCCTGGTCGGGCCCCAGTTCATGTAGCCACACGAATCGGAGAATAATTTCATATATATGCACACGGGGGATTAGAACCTCCCAACATATACTAAGGTGACTTAAGCACCCGATCATGTAATGATTTAAGGGGGACTCAAACCTACCTAATTAGGAAATAATAATAAGGGGGACTTGAACCTCCCAAATCACTTTGACCTCCGCATTGGCAAACACAGTTTCCAGTGTCGGTCACCCGAACCTCCACTATCAAAACTTAGCTACACAACCCTTATTAGAGCTTAATTAAAACATTTTTCACATAATCCAATTCATGAACCACATTTCACATTAAGGCATACATTGTTGGTATCATCATGCCAATAACACTTGCAAGGTAACAACAACATGCCAAGACAAATTTCCATTAAATTGGGGAAAATAACTCATTTGTTCATTAATACAAGGTGAGGGACACCGACTCCATTTTTTCATTAAATCAAACCATTGTTGTTTCAAATATCTCTTTATATCAGGCTTCAGTTCAGGACTAGTTCAATTTTACAAATTCCCACCTTTCTTATAACTCAAAACTAGTTTCACACTATGGGTTGGCATCATAACCACTTCAAAACTCATAAGTTCAGGAAAAATCACATTTCCCTAGTTAATTCACCATACCCAAGCACCGACAAGTTCAAAACCAGTATTAAAACATGAATAATCATATGTAAACCATAGAAAAACATTGTTCAATAATAAGCGTTCAAAACCCCCAACCCTTATTTTAAAACCATAAAAAATAACTCATGAACAATACTTTGAATCATATGCTATTGCAAAATTAACAATATGGGAAGAGTAACATGTCCGAAATAGCGAGATGTACGGAGAAAAATCACCCTTGATATCCCTAATAGATCAACCTCTTGAAAACGCTAAGTGTTCTTAACCTAGAGGAATTTAAGAGTGTTGAGATATTACTTTGATGTGTTTCTGAGTGCTAATGATACCCTAAAGAGGTTTTAAGATATGGGTTTCAAGTTAGGTAATGTCTAGAATGACCTTAACTTAAAAGATGGAAAAGTGTCGCTTTTGGCTACGAGTCAACCATTGACTCATAATCACTACTTATGACTCATCATCACGAGTCATAACCAAGGTAGTACCACCAAGGAACCCTATACTGCCATTCTTATGACTCAACCACATGAATCGTAATTGGACCCTATAGGGTCCAGCTGTAGTCATCACAAAACCCAAATTAAGACTTACACTGGACACCCTATGATTACACCTAACGACTCAAAGCATATCCTTATAGCTCTTAGTGAGCCACTCCTACTGATATTAGAATCAAGACACAAACTTAATGATTTGGTTATGAATCATTTCTATGACTCATCAAGACACCCTACGACTCATAGGGTCCAGTCGTAACCAGGGTAGTGAGCTCAAAGCTCAAGAAATTTTCAAGGGCCAAAAATCTGAGGTGTTTCAATTATCCCCTAACTGGATCATTCATCCTCGAATGATGGGTCAAGGAAATTTCTAGGATGATTTGACTCTATATCCCCCCTTACTCTTACTTTTAACAAGGACAAAAAACAACGATGCTAAGGAAATTACCTTTTCCATTAACAAAGTCAGAAAACAAAGATGTTAAGGAATACACAAATCTTAAGCATGGTTATCCAAAACGGAAAATAAGAATGGATACTTGGAATTCATGTCCTTTTTGGCTTCCTATGTAGTCTCTTTAACCTTGTGGTTCCTCCATAGAACTTTTGCCGAAGCTACGTCCTTCGTCTGCAACCGAAAAACTAGTCGATCCAAAATTTTGATAAGGACTTTCTCATAAGATAAGGAATCTGAAATACCTACCTCCTTTAAAGGAAAAACCGTCGAAAGATCACCCATACAATTCCTCAACATCAAAACATGAAACATCGGATGAATGAAGCTCAAACTAGAGGGCAAATCCAATTCTTATCCAAATTTACCAACCCTCTTTACCACTATGTGTGGTCAAACATATCGTGGACTGTTCTTTCCCTTTTTATCAAACCATATAACTTCCTTCATGAGGGATACCTTTAAGAATTCCCAATCACCAACACTAAACTCTAACTCCCTTCGCCTCACATCGGCGTAGTACTTTGGGTAGCTTTAAGTCTATCCCGAATCACCTTCACCTTCTCCATCGCTTGGTGAACAAAATTCGGGCCAAACATCTCATCCTCACTAACTTCAAACCATCCAATAGGAGATCTACTCCTTTTTCCATATAATGCCTCAAACGGAGCCATCCAAATACTAGAGTGGTAGCTATTATTATATGCAAACTCTATAAGGGGAAAATGATCAACCCAACTACCCCCATAGTCATTCAAATAAGATCTAAGTATGTCTTCTAGTGTCTGAATATTCCTTTCCGCTTACCCATCCGACTGCGGTGGAATGTAGTACTAAGGCTCACCTTAGTTACCAAAACTCTCTGAAATGAATGTCAAAAGTGTGATGAGAATTGAGCACCATGATCTGACATGATAGAAATAGGTGCACCATGTAACTTTACAATATCTTAGAGGAACAACTTCGCATAATCCTCTGCCAAATAATTAGTACTCACTGGCAAGAAGTGGGATGACTTAGTCATCCTATCTACGATGACCCAAATCGAATCAAACTAACTCTGAGACTGAGAAAGATCGGTAATGAAATCCATATTAATTACTTACCACTTCTATACAGGCGACTCAATTTCTTGATACAACCCTCCGAGTCTCAAGTGCTCAACCTTCACTTGTTTACACACCATGCATTTAGCCCAATAGCTGGTCATATATTTCTTCATATTATTCCACCAATAAATTTCCTTAAGATTATGACACATCTTCATCAAACCAGGATGAATGGCATAACGCGACTCATGAGCCTCATCCAAGACCCTCTCTTGCAACCCATCTACATAGAAAACACATAATCTACCTTGGTACCTCAAGATACCATCACCACCAATCTCAAAAGCTACAACTTTTTGCTGACCCACATCTCCCTTAAGTTTTATTAAGATAAGATCCAATACCTGCTTCTCATTTATTTTAGAAATAAAGGATGACTTCGTTACCTATTGCAGAAATACACCACCATTCTTAGAGTCCAAGAAATGAACTCCAAGGTTAGCAAAATAGTGGATATCTTTCACCAACTCCCGTTTCTCCTCATCCACGTGAGCTAGACTCCTTATGGGTAACTTACTAATAGCATCATGTCATAGTCTTTTGGCAACTCAAGCTACCACATATGCCTGAGATTCAAATCCTTCTAGGTGAAAACATGTTGTAGGATCTTATGATCAGAAAAGATATCTACATTGATTCTATACAAGTAGTAATGCCAAATCTTCAATGCAAACACCACAACCAACAACTCTAAGGATAGAAGACCCTATTTAGTCTTCCATTAGTTCCAAAATTTGTTCATCATAGGGAACTAATAGAAGACCCTATTCATCAAGTATAGGAATCCCATCGGGGCATTTGTCAACCCAAAAGTCATGACGAGGAACTCATAGTGACTATACCGAGTTTGGAAAAAAGTCGTAAGGATATCCACCTCCCTAATCTTTAGATGATAATAAACCGACCGAAGATCAATCTTATAGAAACATCTAGCACCCTGAATCTGGTCAAACAAATCATTAATTTAAGGAAGGGGATGCTTATTCTTCACCGTAACCTTATTCAACTGATGATAGTTGATGCATATCCGAAAGAAAACTATCATTATTATCCACGAACAAAATAGGAGCACCACATGGAGACACACTAGGAAAGATAAAACCCTTGTTAAGGAGGCCTTTCATATTTCCTTAAGCTCGTTCAACTTAGCCAAAGCCATTCTATAAGGAGGGATGAAAATAGGATGTGTGTCCAGAATAAGGTCAATCCTAAAGTCAATCTCCCTGTCAGGAGGGATACCAGGAAGATTGTTAGGAAAAACCTTGTGGAATTCATTAACCACGAGAATGGATTTGAAGAAAGGACCCTTTGAATTTGAATTTTTAACCAAAACTAAATGATAAAGACATCACTTGGAAATCAACTTTCAGGCTCTAAGATATGATATGAACCTTCCCTTAGGAACTAGAGAACCCCCTTCCCACTTAATAATTAGCTTATTACAGAATTTAAATATGACCTTACGAGTTTGACAATCTAAGGAGGCATAACATGATGGTAACTAATCCATCCCTAATATGACATCAAAATCTACCATGTCTAACTCTATCAGATCTATCAGAGTTTCTCTACCACAAATAGATACCACACAACACCTAAAGACTCTTCTAGAAATCACATAGTCAACCACTTAGATAGAAATAAAAAAGGGATCAAGGATACACTCGCGACCAAAACTAAAATACACAGCCACAAATGAGGTCACATAAGAATGAGTCGACCCTGGATCAAGCAAGTAATACACATCACGAGAAAAGAGTCATAACATACCAGTGATGATATTTAAAGATACCTCAAAGTCCTAGTGGGTAGTAAGAGCATACAAGCGATTTTGGCCAATGCCGGAACTGGAAGCAGAAGCAGCACCCTAAGGTACAGTACCTGATAAAGTGGCAAAAAGAATCTTACTTTCCCCTGAAGCAACCTTGGAAGGACAATACCTTTCTAAATGACCAATCTAACCATATTTAAATCACATGTTCCTTCCCTTTTAACAAAACCCATGGTGCGCCTGCCAGCAAAATCTACAAGAAGGATATGATGGAGCTGACTGAGCCCCATAAGCTTGAGATTAAGCACCCTGTGCCCCAAACCCACTGTCATATTGGGAATGATAATCACTCAATAGCTTCAGATAAGGAGCACTAGCCGTAGAGTAGGAACCAAAACTCCCCCATTTTTTTTATAGACTACCTTCAACTATCTCTACCACTTGCTACTGACCTCCAGCCTGATTAGAAAATCTAAACTTCTTATTCTATCTTTCCCCTCTCTCTGCCTACTTCTTCTTCTCTTCCTCAACCTATTAAATATATACAACCAATTTGGAGATGTCCTTATCCTTATGCAACAAGGCATCCTTACACTCTAGAATCAAATAACAGGATTACCCATATGCAAATTTCCTCATTCTTGACCTCATGCTAGACACTAACTCAGGAGCATATCAGGATAACATATGGAATTTCAAGTCATACTCCTTGATAGTCATTTGCCCTTGCATCAGATTAATAAATTCTTTCACTTTTGTCTATCTCAACTCCTAAGGAAAGAAATGGTCCAAAAAAGCACTAGAGAAATTATCTCATAGTGCAGATTCAGCATCGTCTCCCCTAGATTGTTCCCATTCCTCGTACCATTGGTATGCTGCATTCTTCAGTTGATAGGAAGAAAATTCCACACCCTCTACATTAGAAGCATGCATCACACATAAGATCTTATCTATCTTATCTATACAATTTTGAGAATCTTCCTAAACATCAGAACTAGTGAACACAGGAGGACTCAACCTTATGAATTGGGAAATTCTTGTGGCCTCGGAAGATAGAGTAACAAGAGCTACACGTTCATACAAAGAAGCTACTATTTGAGATAACATATGAATATATTGATGAAATTCCACATTCGACAGGTCAACCAGAAGAGCTCAAGGAGGACTAGAGGGGATCGGTGGAACTTTAGAAGAGAAATCAAGAACTGGACCCCTATACTGGGTGTGTACCCCATAGATAGGGTGTGTCCTATCAGTATTGTCCTTAAGTGGGATAGAAGAGTTTCCATGAGCTTTAGATCATCTGGGAGGCATTATTAGAAAAGCAAACAAATTGGAATTAGAGGAGACTTAAGACCTTAGACTCTATAGCTTGAAATAGAACAACAAGAAAAGAAAACATTCCTAAATGACTCATAGCCTCTCCCTTGTAAGTGTGGCGCGCTACACACCCATTAAAGAGACTCTACTTTACATGGCTTTGTGAATAACAAATTGACCATGAACCTAGTATCTGATACTACCTTGACACGACCCAAACTAGGTCTTGGTCGTGACGGGTATCTCAAGTCCAATGAGGACCGAATACCACCCTTAAAACCCACCGTAGCGCACCTTACATCCAAGTCAGATGAATCCTAAACATATAACAAGATAAGAGAACTTAAAATTTAATATATTAAGATATGTCCAAAACCAAATTCCACCAAGATCCAAACCATACCAAGTCCACAGTACTCCGACAAAGACTTTACCAAAATAAATATTAATAAAGTGTCAGGAGACTCCCCCGACTATAGCCAAAATAAGTATCCAATAGTCTATAACTAAAAAGGAAAACATAATCCTAAAATGGAGCCTTCCGAAGCATTGAAGACCACCACTTCAAGTCGACTCTTGATCAATTCATAATCACTGAGCAGGAGAAGTAGAAGAAAGTTAAATCCTGTATCGCATGGTGATACAACATCGAAAGATGGTTAGCGAGGTGAACACTAGCATGTAAATTGGGGATAAGGATAATGTAGTGACATGATCAATAGTTAAACATCATTCAAACTAATTCACATAATCAAATGCATATACATGCATATATATCACACGTTGTGATAGGGAATAAGGTTTAGCATGCACTTTAAAACCTTAACCTAGCTTGTGTAACTCAACAATCATATAATAGTACCCACGAGCTATATGGGCCTCAGCTCTCACACCCTAGTCGGGCCACAGTTCATGTAGCTATACGAATAGAAAAACAATCTTATATATATGCAAATAGGGGACTCAAACCTTCCAACATATATGAAGGTGACTTTAACACCCGATCATATAGTAATTTATGGGGGACTCAAACCTCCCTGATCATGAAATAATAATAAGGGGACTCAAACCTCCTTTGTCACTTTATCCCCCGTATCGGCAAACACAGTTTCCAGTTTTAATCATCTAGACCTCCACTTTCACAACTCAGCAATACACTCTTATTAAAGCCCAATTAATACGTTTGTCACACAATCCCATTCATGAACCACATTTCACATTAAGGAATACATTTTTGATATCTTCATACAAGCTACACTTTCAAGATAACATCAACATTCCAAGGTAATTTTCCATTAATTTTGGGAAAACAACTCCTTTTGTTCATTAACACAATGTAGGGGACACCGGCTCCCTTTGTTCATTAAATAAAATAATTTTGTTTCAAAGATCTCTTTATATCATGTAATAGTTCAAGACTAGTTCAATTTTACAAATTCCCATCTTTGTCTTAACTCAAAACCAATTTCACACCATGTGTTGGGGTCATAGCAACTTCAAAAGTCATAAGTTTGGGAAAATCACAATTCCCTAGTTCATTCACATACCCAAGCACCCACAAGTTCAAAACCATTATTAACACATGAATGATCATATGTAAACCAAGGGAAAACATTTTTCAATATTAAGTATTCGAAACCCCTAATCCCTATTTCAAAACCATCATAAATATCTCATGAACAATACTTTAAATCATATGCTTTTGCAAAATTAATAATGGGGGAAGAGTAATGATGACGTCCAAAAAATACCTTCTTTTAGATAATGATACGATCTCTAGTCATAATAAAGTAACCCAATAAAGGTTGGGGTCAAATCCCAAGGAAATACATGGACTCATAGATTTTAGATGCTATAATCAACGGGAAAATATTAGAAACATAAATGTGGGAATTTGGATGTCAATATCGGATAAAGAGAAAATGTCAACTTTGGTTGTGATAAGTATTGGTGAACACTAGGATTATGTTCCTCTAAGATTCTCAACTCCGTAGGCTTATCGTGCTATGTTTAACCAACCTGAAACCTTGCATGCAAAATTGATAAGTTATGAACCATCTACAATCTTTTGGATTAGTGGACAGATTTCACCCCTTACTTTTTGAGTCTCAGGATGTCGTATTACTAATTCTTTTCTGGATCCCAGTTAACTATTACCCTTTGAGACTCCAGTTTTCTGATAAAATCTAACCATCTTACTAAGATAGAACCTAAAATCGTAGATCAATAGTTAAACTCCAAATTACTATTGTCATTATCTTTTTCTAGTCACTACTCCACTTTTAGAGTAAGTACCAATAATCTAGATATGATTTTGGACTTTTGGCACTTGCTTTGCCTATGTGCGGTCCATAGGTCCCACTTGAGGTCCAGTAGGTTTACTTGGTAAGTGATGGGAGTCATCTTTTCAGACCTTCTTCTATTCTTAAACATGCTTTGATCACGATCAAGCTGGAAAGTGTCCCAAATATCCATCATTGCTCTAAAAAGTAGCAAAATAGTTTTTTTATGAACTTAGCATACAAATATGATTTCCTACAAAACATACCCAAAAAGCATTATATCTACCAAAATAACCTCAGAAACTTGCATACTTTTCTCATTTTATGCATCAAAAGTGCTATATTTCTATAGAACATCAACACCCTCAACTTAGAACGTTTTCATGTCCTCAGGTAACAAAAAAAATGATGCTTAACTAGGAGAATCTAAGCTATTCAAGGTAGTCAATCAATATTTTAAACTCTAATTATTACATCCCCCTCCTATCTTACTTTTTAAAGACAACTGTGTATGAACATAAAGCAAAACAATGTAACACAATGGGATAAAGGTATGGTAATTACATTAGCAAAAGACAACCACTCATATACATACAAATTACACTACTTGAAATAAGCAAATAGCTAGCAATATGTCTCAAATGACCTTACAATACATATGTCCCACTCACTTGTATGAAATAACGTATGTCGATGCAGGTACTGTCATGAGGCACACATACTAAAAAAAAAGTTCCAATTAATGCATTTCAAATGTCATAGGCTTGCCCTTATTTTCTTTACCTGAACATTCAGATAGCCAAGTTAGGATCACTATAGGACTTTTGTCGGCTTGTAATGTAGGGTTGGGGGATCGTATGGTACATATGGACATATCAAGTGAGTAAGCCTCATTTGCACTACACTAACTTTGGGTTCTCACTTTACTAGCCAATTTTCTTTTTATTCCACCCTTATTTCTCCCCTTTTATTCTTTATTGCATATTCAGGTTGGGTGTGGTTTTCTTATTCTTTCTTTTTTACTTTTTCATAATTTTTCTTTTCTTTTTCTACCACACCCAACCTTACTAACTTTTTCTCTTATTTTCCCTTCTTCATACCTATTTTACACGACATACCCCTATGATAGCCACCCTCAACTTAGGTAGTTTGCCTGAGTTGAGGTGCACAATGTCCAAGGAGGAACAGGGATAAAATAGGTTTATTGTAATATAAATCAGAAGTTAGATGGTGAAACAAAAAAAATAGGATTACAAGGTTCAAAATCAGGATCAAGGGATATAATTCACACATGGAAGGTCATGTAGGCTAAAATAAAGAAGGGTCTATGATCCTTTCCTACCCAACTATCTTTCAACAAAGGCAAGACTAACTAGGCAAGTTTTGAATTTAATACACAAGGGGAACTAGGTAGTATCTCTTACACATATGGCTTAAAGTTAATATTACAAGCTACTACCTATCGGGTTCATGCAATTGTTAGCACTGTTTATCATGTCGCTAATCCTAATGCCATAACAAGATCCACAATGTTAACACATAAATAAATTCACACAATTCTAAAACAAAATATTGGAGGGGTATCAAAAATCAACAAAATTTTGAATACTTCCCTAAATACTTAAAAAATCCTAATTACACAAAAACATAACATGAAATAAAACACAAAATGCCTAAACATACCGGCTCTACTAAGAACAGGACTCTGGGGAAAAGAGGAACAAAAACCCCAAGAGGACATCAAGATCCACAAGAAGACCACCCCTAACTTAAAATCATGTATTTTCCCTAATGTACAAACCTTTACAAAACAAAAGAGTTAGGAACATACCCGTGGAACCATAGGTGTGGAGATTTGGCATCAATCACAAACACAAATACAACTAACAAAATACCTTGGGTTGCCTCCCAAGAAGCACCTGATGTATGATTGCAACACGACTTAGTTCCCTTGGCTACTCAGACTTTGCCAAGGTCTATTTCAACATAAACTCTTATTTCTTCTAGGTTTCCCATATTATGTTTCACTCATTGTCATTCACTTTAAATGGGATATCTCCATCATGATTTATCGTAATTGAACCATATGGGAATGCCTTAACCATAGTGAATGGTACAGTCTATCTTAATTTCAGCTTGCCAGAAACAAACGTAGTCTTGAATTATATAACAAAACCAAATCATCAAATTTGAATATCTTTTTCTCAATCTACTTGTCATGGTAAAACTTCATTCTTTCTTTTTGTATGGTCGAGATCTCATAAGCACAGAGTCAGAATTCATCCAATTCATTCACCTTGCTCAACCTCAAGTTTGCTGCATCACGTCACTCAAAGTTTAGCCTTTTCAATGCCCATAGTACTTTATGATCTAGCTCAACCAGTAAGTGGAATGCTTTGCCTTACACAAGTTGATATGGAGAGTCACCTATGGGGGTTTTATAGGCTGTCTGGTAGGCCCACAATGCATCATCTAGCTTTTTAGACCAGTCAGTCCTGTTGGCATTCATAGTTTTTGACAATATGGAGTTTATGTCTCTATTGGAGACTTCAACTTAACCACTCGTCTGAGGATGGTAAGGTGTTTCTACCTTATGACTTACCCCATAACATCAAGTAGTTCTTTGAACAAATGGTAGTAGAAGTGTTGCCCACCATCACTGATAAATGATAATTGCGTGGAGTGCCAAATTAGGAAAATATATTTTTCTTCAAAAAGGCGGTGATGCTTCTACCTTTATTGTCTAGAAGTGCAATTACCTCCACCCAATTTGATACATATTCAACCACTACCATAATGCATTTCATGCCATAGGATCTGACAAATGGTCCCATAAAATCCATCCCCCATACATTAAATAACCCCAACTCTAGAATAGGGGTCAGGGGAGTTCCCGATATCATGAAATATTGCCTTGTCACTGACATTATTCACAGGATCTTGCAAAGTCATGAGCATCCTTGTAAATAGAAGTCCAGTAAAACTCACATCGTAGAAATTTATGGGTTGTCTATGTGCCGCTGTTGTAGCTGCCAACTGATAAAGAATTATAAGCTTTCAGAATGCTCATCATCTCCATCTCTGGAATGCATCTCCATATCACACCGTCAATTCAGATCCTAAACAAATATGGCTCATCCCAAAAAAACTTCCTTACCTTTTACATAAATCTCTAGCGCTGCTGGAAGGATAGATCTTTTATGATAGATCGCTTGCCAAATAATTGGCAAAATTAGCAAATGAGAGAATAAAATCTTGAGATGCTACCTACACTCACTCATCTGAGAAAACATCATGTTATGCCCCAAATTTGGTACTCGAAATGCCACACAGTGCTCATGACCCCAAAGGACCACAAGCTAACCCACGACTGATATGTGTAACTGAGTACTACATAACATATTGTATAAATGAAGAATAAATAGTTGAAAGTCCATAAGGTTCAAATATCTGATAAAACATAACATCTAGAAATATGGTCTATCAATGCCAAAACAAAACTGAAATAACTGACTGAACATGCTATAGTCTAGAAGCCTCTAAACTGTCTAAAAACTGTGGAGCTGATGGGATCTATCCCCAACTAACTCTGAACTACTAAAATAATAAAGTAATAAAATAATCATGCTATCCTCGAATGATGAGGACTCACTGCTAGTATGGCTGCTGAACGTCTGATCTACTAAGGATGCTCTAGAGCTCGTGCTTCTAAACCTATAGTATAAAACACCATAGTACAAATACGTTAGTACGATTGAATATACAGGTATGCAAGTGAGATAGGCTGAATGCAAGGGGTTTATATGCATGAACAATACTAACTGACTGAATAACATAAACGCGAGAATACATGTATGAATATGTGAACTGTAACTGAGATCATGACATCACTGAATCTGAATACTGATAACATAAGTTTTTGTATAACTGATATACTATTATCTGAATGACTGTGCTTGACACTCCTATTTCTGAAGAAACACGCTATACTGAGCTGGGTGACTATATCTGTCAGTCCTGAATTTTGTAGAACTATCTGAGTTCTATTACTGAGACTAAGACTGTAACTGTAACTGTGGGAAGTATTCATATAACTGACATACTCCTAATAAGCTATTATAGCTAAGTTGGGGTCTAATCTGTAACCCCAATTGGAAGGGTGTCAATACCGCGCCACTGGTAAGGACAAAATATGAGTTATCCCTAATATAATAGGTACTCGAAGGAGAACGATGGGACACTTATATAACAGGTTAATCCACCTTATCTAACCTCATCTAGCAGGTTTGATGTCTCAACCTATGCTGGCTACGTAGTTCTGGAGTGCAAGAATTGCTTCTAAGAATCACATCCTCTAATAACAGGTGAGTTCCCATCCTTGGGCTCACTCGATGCTGAATCCTACTCCTATCTGAATACATACCGAATTAATTATACTGAACTGACTAGACTGAGTTCACTGAGTTCCGTTGACTGATGGAATATTACTAAGATCTGATAAATAAATGAGGTTACTAAGATTACTGAGATTACTGAGTTTTCCTGAGTCATGATACTGACTAAATTCTACTGAACATGGCTTGACTAAGAGTATCTTGAAAACTAACACTAACTCTAGGCACACAACTAAATTGTTAGGTACAAGTACCCCCAGGACTCGATAGTATGAAACTGACAAGACATGACACTTCTTGACACATAAATATAGTCAACAATTCATAGTACAATCATTGGGAATTTTCATGAAGTATTCGCATGCTATAAGCTTACACATGAATAGGAATGCATGTGAACATATCATAATTTCATAAGCCTAATCTCATGAGCATTATGTCAATCCAAAACAAAGCATATTAATAACGTGGGAGTCATATCAAACTTAAGGGAGAAACATGTATTCATGAATTTTTGTCACAAATGAGTCATAAGGCATAGTTCCTATTCTCTTAGGCATTTTATCAAACACCTTGCGCGTAAATCTTAAGGCTTAGGTATATGTATTGAATTAATACTTTATGGCAACATTTTACACTTCCAATGCAAGAATTTCAACCACATACTAACATATTTTCATGATAGTCCTTAAAGACTTCAACTTGGAAATCAAACAATAACATAAACATGGATATAATTCAATTCATACTATGGAATCCAAAGTTTATATTTCAAATAGGGTTTCTTGAGCTTCATGGTTCAAAGGAACCCATGAATCAATACTTGACATACCTGGGTGGATGATTTCTTAAAGATTGGTGGAGGAAAGCTTGAATTCTTGACTTGAAATTAAACACCTAGGGTTTCTAATTCTTGGGGATTGATCTTTGAGAGAAACCCTAATTTGGTGTTATAGATGAATAATGATGTTATGAGCTCTGGTTTGGTATAATTAGGGGTCAAAATAGGTGGAAAAGATCCAAATACCCTTTTAAAAATGACTTAAAATTGTTGATCAAAAATGGCGATAGTTTGGTCGACGGTCTATCGCTAGCTTGACGGCCCGTCGGTCCTGACAGTTGTACTTGGATAGAACCTGAACTTTCTGCCTCATCTGCAATGGTTTGGATGGCGGTCCATCACTAGCTCGATGGTCCATCGGTCCTGGCCATCGTACTTAACCAGAAGTCGGGTTCACTTTCTTAGTCGCGATGGCTTGGGTGACGGTCTATCTCTAGGTTGATGGTCCGTCGGCCTGACCATCACTTCCGGGCGGTTCCGATAGTTCTCTGTAAAATGTCCATAACTTTTTACTCTGATATCGGATTTGGACGAAATTGGTATCGTTGAAAACTAATTCAATTTCCCATATGATAAAAAGTTGAAATTGGGGAAATTCTATCTGATTTAAACATTAATTATTTAGGAAGTCATCACTAACTCTTTTGAAGACTAGATTTGACTTAAAGAAAGTTCGGGGTATTACACATCATCTATCTCAAGATTATCCCCTATGTTCTATATGGTATCCTCCTCAAGTCTGGATAAGTGGTCTACAACTTGGTTTTCTTTCTTTTTTCAGTCCTTGACTTTAAAATCAAACTCTTGCAGTAAAAGAACCCAAAGAATCAACCTGGGTTTGGCATCTTTCTTTGAAATCATGTACCCCAGTGCTACATGGTCGGCGTGCACTATGACCTTAATCCTAATCAAATTAGACTAAAATTTTCAAAAACAAAAACCACCGTAAGTAACTCTTGCTCTGTAACTGTAAATTATTTCTATGTGGGGTTTAAATTTTTGCTGGCACAGTAGATGGGATTTAGTATGTTTTATCTTCTTTGGCCTAGAATAACTCCCAAGGAGACTCCATTTACATCACACATTACCTCAAAAGGTGAAGACCAATCAAGAGACACAATGATGTATGCTAAAATCAAATAGTCGTTTAGGCATTTAAAAGCCATGTGATAAGCATCATTGAACAAAAATTTCATCTCCTTCTCTAAGATCTTGTATAGAGAGCATGAAATTTTAGAGAAGTCCTTGATTAACCTCTTATAAAAACCTGCATGACCCAAAAAACTCTGTATGCCTCTAACTTATATTGGTGGTGGCAACTTCTCAATCACTTCAATCTTTTCTTTGTCCACCTTAATACCATGTTGGGAGATCTTGTTCCTTAGAACAATACCTTATTTCATCATGAAGTGGTATTTTTCCCAGTTTAGTACCAAGTTACACTCCTTACATATCTGCAGTGCACTGGCTAAATGGGCTAAAAAGTCATCAAATGAGTCCCCAACCACTAAAAACTCATCCATTAATACATTAATATGTGTTTCACCATGTTAGAGAATATGGAAATCAAATATCTCTGAAAAGTGACAGGTGCATTGCATAGTCCGAACGATATTCTATTGAATGCAAAGGTCCCATAGGGGAAAGTAAAGTTAGTCTTTTCTTAGTCTTCAGGAGCAATCATGATTTGATTGTACCCTGAGTATCTGTCAAGAAATCAGTACAAACCCTAGCCTACTAGTCTATCAACATCTAATGCATGAACGATATTGGGAAGTGGTCTTTTTGTGCCATGCATACTCTCTAACTGGTCTCTAGCCTCATTGGTTCTAATTTATTATTATTATTTGGAACCACTGTAATTCCTCTATTCATTGGTATGCATTTAACCGGTCTCACCCATTTTCTAGCTACAATGGAAAAAATAGTCCTATCATATAACCATTTGATTATCTCCTTTTTCACTACCTCCTTCATGAGAGGATTCAGTTGTCTTTAGTGCTCAATACTGGGAATGTTGTTTGGCTCAAGATGTATATTGTGTGTGTATATACCTAGTGGTATCCCTATAATTTCTGTAATTGTAAATCCCTAAGATCCCATCCCGAGACGTCACACGATGCTTATGACCCAAAGAACCACAAACTAACCCTTTTACTGATATCTGTACCTGTGCACTATATAATATCTAAAATAAATACAAAAACTAGCCATAAGGTTCAACACATCTATAAATACATAAAACTAAAAACTGAATACTAATACATTCATCTAAAAAGCCTCTAAACTATCTGAACTGTGGAGTTGATGGGACATGTCCCCAACTAACTCCGTAAATTGAAAGTAAACAAAATCTGATGCAATAATAGTAAACTGAGATTCTTCCTTGAAAGAAGAGGACTCATGGCTATGGATATTGCTAATGGCTGGGACTGAACTACTAAGGAAACTCTGGATCTTGTGCCTCTGAATTTATGGTGTCAAATAGAACACCATAGTGCAAATGCATTAGCACAGAAATGTATCGAGGATATAGACGAGGTAGGTTAAACGCAAGGGCTCATGCATGCATAATATCTAAACTGAATAATCATAAAAATGCCGCATGAGAACCCATTCACATACATGAATACATAAACCATAGTCACAATCATCACAACTCTAGAGACTGAAACTCGAATACTACCTTACTGCAGACTGAACTCACTACTGACACTGAGATACTGAGACACTGACTCATCTGATATTGATGACTGAGAAACTGGATGTACTTATATCGATGAGTGAATTCTGAGCTTACTTCTATCGACTAACAATATTAAATATCAACCTCTCTAACGGATGATTAAGGAAGCTATTATCAATGGTAAGGAACTGATCATATCTGAATCTGACAACAAGAATACTCAATAGAATCTGAGACTGTGATCAAGCTTGTTTGGCTGCATATCTCTGAATATGATATCAAATAACTGTATATGAGACCAAGCCTATCTGACGGATGGTCCATGAATCAATGGAACTATCTGAGTTCCTCATAGAGATAGATGACTGTATCTGAAAGTCCTAATTTCTAAAGATTGATATAGAGTCTGAGATTGAATTTGAAACTGAAACTGAAAATGTAGGAAGTAGTTACTTAACCGACATGCCCCAACCTACCATAGGTGGGGTCCAACCTGTAACCCCAGCTGGAAGGGCATCAATACCGTACCACGAGTAAGGACCTCTCTCTAGTCAATCCTCTCTAGCGGATGACCCTTAATAGGAAGTCGACCTAAGGAAATATAATAGTCAAATACTTCCTCTCTGGAGGTGCCAGCCTTTTCCTGATGGTGACTCCTGTATCCTGCACTAGCTATGCAGTTCTAGAGGTCAGGGATTGCTACTAATGACTTTGACCTATCTCTCTCTAATGGGAGGAGCCTCCATCCCTTCCCTCACTCGGTGCTAGTTTTTACTCCCAACTGAAAGACTCTGACTGAATTCTTAACTAAAAACAACTGAACTGAATCTGATACTGATCATGTTTATCAAAAGATCTGACTGAGCTATGCTGAGATCACTTAGTTCCGTATCTGATGGAAATGTTATTGAATCACGGTATCTGACTGACGATACAGAGCTTGAATAGATTATTCGAATCTCTTTTGAGATCAGAATTAAATATTTGAATACTATTGGATTTGAGCTGATCATAGGACTGAGGCTAGATTACTAGCAATATGGAGATTATAGAGATAACTGAGATTACTGAGATTTCTTAAGTTCTGTAACTGTCTGAGGATATAGCGTTCTATAATTCACTGAGTTCTGAGAGGCATAGCTCGACTGGAAATATCGTGAAACTGACACGGGCTCTAGACAACAGCTAAATTGTTGGGTATAAATACCCCCAGGACTCGATAACATAAAATAAAGCATAATCATTCCTCCATCATCACAACCATTCATTCATCATCATCATCACAATCGTTCATTTAATATCACAGTCATTCATTCATCATCATTATCATTAAAGCATCTCTTCAAGTATTTAGGAAACATAACATACCTTCACCTTTACAATCATTAAGACATCTCGGCAAGCATTTAGGAAACATCAACATGTACTAGTGTAGGGAAACATATTACTAGATTATACTTCCTTCAATAAGGTCTTACCTTAAGTACTTCACACCTAAATCAATCTTGGAATGTATTTGGACATCACATGATTAGGGGAAAACTTCATACTATCATGTCTCAACTTACTTGCTAACCACTTAGCACGTATGAAAAGCTTAGCATATATCAGAGAACATATAATTGGGGAATTTACAACCATCGTATCTCAACTTGTTCACTAAGGTCTTTCAACAACACTAAGCAAGTACGGGTTTACACCTACTTGGGGATTTCATACTATCATGGCACATTTCACTCACTAAGGAATTTTATCAAACACTAGGCATGCATGGACTAGCTCCCAATTTGGGGGTTTCCTGTTCAAGATACTATAATGGCCCTTATTCTTCACCTAAGATCTTTAAGAAATTTATGGGGGACATGCTTCGCTTATTCAACCATTTCTACTCCTATTTAACATAAACACTTCATATAGGAAACATCAT
Source organism: Capsicum pubescens (assembly GCA_030864215.1). Lineage (NCBI taxonomy): Eukaryota > Viridiplantae > Streptophyta > Magnoliopsida > Solanales > Solanaceae > Capsicum > Capsicum pubescens. Next base: position 123,540,845 of record CM061541.1, read on the forward strand.
TAAGAAAGTTCATCACCACCCTCACAAGGATTCCACATACTAGGGTTCATCACCACCAACACAAGAATTACAAATACTAGGGTTCAAGTTCATAAATCTTGTAGACAAAGATGAATCAAAACTCAACAACACATGGAACATCAATTTCAACTCACATAAATCATTAACAACTCATAAACATAAAATCTTTGAGTTTTAGAAAAGGGCACTTGAGCTTCTTGGATGAAAGGGACCCAAGAATCAACATCTACATATCTGGGGAAACTCTTTTCTTGAAGGTTCTTGGAAAGATTTCTTGATTCCTCTTGATTCTATCTTGATTTTTGTTGAAGAAAAAGAGAGGGTTTTGATTTTGGAAACCCTAGTTTTTGGAGTGGAAGGAGAGAAAATGAGGCCAAATCCCGTGTAAGGGAGTATATATAGGGGTTGGGAAAAGACCATTTTCGTCCTTAGAATTAAACTGAAAAATCCTGATTTTACATGATGGCACGACGCGCAATAATCGCGCCTGCTCACTAGAATTTGGACAATTAGGAAACTACTCGATGGCACAACGCGGTGGAAATCGCATTGCCCCCTTGGTTGCGAACTGAAACTATAAATTGACACGGTGGAATTATGGAGTTTCACTGGAATGTGACAATCGCCATTTTCGTTGGCTCCGCGATGCGCTAATGTGCCAGGTGGCACACTGTCTCACTAAAATGGCTCTAACTCTTCACCCGAGTATCCGATTTGGGCAAATTTTGTATCGATGAAAAGCTTATACAATGCTCTATATGACAGAGTTAAAATTATGAAAATTCCAAAAAATCCAGAGTATTTCATACTTGGGGAGATATTTTTGAATTTTTTAGACTCGGATTCCCGCTTTACTGAATACGCTCTAAGGCTCAGACTGGAAGAGTACTTTGCGGGGTATTACATTATCTCCCTCTTGGGAACATTCATCCTCGAATATCACTTGATAGACTGAGAATACGGATCAAATGAACTAACTCAGGGAACGGGAACATCTCAGAACATGACTACGCAACTGGAACAACTGCCATACAGAGTTCTCACACTGGGCATGCATATATGATGTATGGAATACTCGACTGAATCTACCCATAGCTGGGTTCTCATAACACTCATGCATATCTAATGCAAGGACTCTTAACTGGGATGATCTCATGAATACATCACTGAACACACACTAACAAGTTGAACTCATTTCTATTGAATGTGCATATCTAATGTATAAATGACTGGCTCAGATGACTTTTGAAAGCACGACTAATAATACAATAACAACTGATGCTAACTTTATAAACAAAATCTGAACATGCATCTGGATGAATATAATGACATGAAAATATCATAATACTATGGGGTATCTCCTCCTTGAGACTCTTTTTCCCTCTAAACATATTCGCTAAAATACAAGGCGGTGTGCGGGACACCTACAGACTAGGTCATAATTAACCGACTGAGATCTGAAACTCATGCATGACTCATGCTAGCATTTAAGCTCGAAATGAAAGGAAAGGATATAACAATGTATATCATAAAGATGAAGGGCTCATAACATACTCGGGTCTATTTCAGGGAATCCCCCCCGATCAAGGCGAGCCTGAAGCGCATGGAGTCTACCCCTTTGAGTCAGCACTTTACATTTTCGCATTCTATGTCCTGGCTCACCACATCTAAAGCACACATTGCTACCAGCTCTACACACGCCTTTGTGGCGCTTGCCACACTCTCTATAACGCGGATAGGTACGAGCACCACTAGCGCTACTATGGGCTTTAGATCCTGATGCTTCCTTAGATCTGACACCCTCGAACACAGGTGCGGGTACGCTAGCTGAGGATGGAACTGGGACTATAAATATCCGACCATGCCTAGAATTACTAGCACTCTAGGACCCTTCCCGAGAGAAACCATGACTACTTATCTTGGCTCTCTTGCTTACTCTCTCTCTCTCCTTCATCTTATTTGCCTCAATATATTGCGTATGCATCATTAGCCTAGAAAGATCCAAATCTCTATTCAGCATAGAAGCTCTACACTCTTTCAACATATAACTCGATACCCTAGACAAAAACTTACTCATACTCGTTGAAGGGTCATCTACTAGGTCGAGAGAATACTTAGGTAATTGGTTAAACTTAAGACAATAATCTTTCACGATCATGGAACCTTGCCTTAGGTTCATAAACTCTTCTACCTTAGCCTCTCTCAACTCTAGTATAAAGAATCTATCTAGAAAGGCACTCTGAAACTCTAGCCAAGTCACGGGAGCTTCATTCTCCCCTATACTCTTCTCCCACATCACTACCCAATCATGAGCAATACCCTTTAACCTATAGGATGCTAACTCAACACTTTTTTCCTTAGAAACATGCATAATCTGGGTAATCTTCTTCACCTCTTCTAGATAAAGCTATGGGTCCTCACCTACCACTGACCTAAAGAATTATAGTGGGTTCATTTTCATAAAATTTCTAACCCTGGCTGTGGAAGAATTCCCATCTAGCTGAGGTGGGACTGTAGCCTGATGGTTACCCTGAAAATTAGTCACAACTTGGGCTAGTGCCTAGAAAGCTGCTTAAAACTCTGCATACGACACATTCTCATTCTTGGGATCTACTGGCTGAGGGGACTGGTCATCAACCCTATGGACAAAATCTCTGCGAGGAGGCATACTCTATAAATGGAAGGAAGAAGTAGATTAAACTGAGAATCAACTTGAGCTCATGCTCACTTGCATGATCTGAATACTGAAAGAAGGGAAACTTCTCCAAAAACATCTCGTTGCCTCTTGTACATAAATGTGGCATGCAACAAACCCATGAACAAGACTCTACTAGATGCAACTTTTTAGACTCCCTAGGACACTATTGAACCTTAGTCTTTGATACCAAGTTTGTAATGCCCTAAGATCCCATCCCGAGATGTCACACGGCGTTTATGTCCTGAAGGACCACAAACTAACCCTTTTACTGATATCTGTACCTGTGTACTGTATAATATCTGAAATAAATGCAGAAATTAGTCATAAGGTTCAACACATCTATGAATACACAAAACTGAAAACTGAATAATAATACATTCATTTGAAAATCCTCTAAACAATGTGAACTGTGGCGTTGATGGGATATGTTCCCAACTAACTCCGTCAACTAAAAGTAAACAAAATCTGATGGAATAAAAGTAAACTGAGATTCATTCTCGAAAGAAGAGGACTCACGGCTATGGCTACTGTTGCTGGCTGGGACTGAACTGCTGAGGAAACTCTGGATCCTGTGCCTCTAAACCTATGGTGTCAAATAGAACACCATAGCGTAAATGCGTTAGTACAAGAATGTACCGAGTATGCAGACGTGGTAGGTTAAATGCAAGGGCTCATACATTCATAATATCTAAACTGAATAATCATAAAAATGCCGCATGAGAACACATACACATACATGAATGCATAGACCAAAGTCATAATTATCACAACTCTAGAGACTGAAACTCAGATACTGCCTTACTGCAGACTGAACTCACTACTGACACTGAGATACCGAGACACTGACTCATCTGATACTAATGACTAAGAAATTGGATGTACTTACATCGATGACTGAAGTCTGAGATTACTACATTCGACTGACAAGATTAAAGATCAACTTCTCTAACGGATGATTAAGGAAGCTATTATCAATGGTAAGGAAATAGTCATATCTGAATATAACAACAAGAATACTCAATAGAATTTGAGACTGTGATCAAGCCTGTCTGGCGGCATATCTCTGAATATGATATCAAATAACTATATATGAGACCAAGCCTATCTGACGGATGTTCCATGAATCAATGGAACTATCTGAGTTCCTCATAGAAATAGATGACTGTATCTGACAGTCCTAATTTTTGAAGATTGATACTGAGACTGAGACTGAATATGAAACTGAAACTGAAACTGTGGGAAGTAGTTACTTAGCCAACATGCCCCAACCTACCATAGGTAGGGTACAACCTGTAACCCCAGCTGGAAGAGTGTCAATACCGTGCCACAAGTAAAGACCTCTCTCTGGTCAATCCTCTCTAGCGGATGACCCTTAATAGGAAGTAGACCAAAGGAAATATAATAGTCAAATACTCCTTTTCTGGAGGTGACAGCTTTTTCCTGATGGTGACTCTTGTATCTTGCACTGGCTATGCAGTTCTTGAGGTCAGGGATTGCTACTAACAACTCTGACCTCTCTCTCACTAATGGGAAGAGCCTCTATCCCTTTCCTCGCTCGATGCTAGTCTCTACTCCCAACTGAAAGAATCTGACTAAATTCTTAACTGAACACAACTGAACTGAATCTGATACTGATCATGTTTATCAAAATATCTGATTGAGCTACGCTGAGATCACTTAGTTCCATATCTAACGAAAATAGTATTGAATTACGGTATCTGACTGACGATACATAGCTTGAATAGATTATTCGAATTTCTTCTGAGATCAAAATTAAACACATGAATACTATTGGATCTTAGTTGATTACAGTACTGAGGCTATATTACTAGCAATACGGAGATTACAGAGATAACTGAGATTACTGAGATTTCTTAAGTTTTGTAATCGTCTGAGGATACAATGTTCTATAATTCACTGAGTTCTGAGAGTCATGGATCGAGTGGAATTATCATGAAACTAACACGGGCTCTAGACAATAGCTAAATTATCGGGTATAAATACCCTCAGGACTCGATAACATAAAAGAAAGTATAATTATTCCTCCATCATAACAACCATTCATTCATCATCATTATCACAATCATTCATTCATCATCACAGTCATTCATTTATCATCATTATCATTAAAGCATCTCTTTAAGTATTTAGGAAACATAACATACCTTCACCTTTACAATCATTAAGACATCGCGTCAAGCATTTAGGAAATATCAACATGTACTAGCATAGGAAAACATGATACTAGGTTATACTTCCTTCAACAAGGTCTTACCTCAAGTACTTCAAACCTAAATCAGTCTTGACACGTATTTGAAAATCACATAATTTGGGGAAAACTTTATACTACCATGTCTCAACTTACTTGCTAACCACTTGGCATGCATTAAAAGCTTAGCATATATTAGAGAGCACAGAATTTGGGAATTTACAACCATCATATCTTGACTTGTTCACTAAGGTCTTTCAATAACACTAAGCAAGTACGGGTTTTGTAATACCCCGAGAATCCCAACCGATAGTAGAACCATACGTCAAACTCATGAGAATAAATCTAATTGATTTGGTAGTTTTATGATCAAGTTTAATGTATACTAATGCCTTAAATATGTCCTAGCTATTAGACGAATCAAAAAATCCCTTACTGATTGAATTCTTGAGAAGGACATTGCTATAGTCAAATTTAAATGAGTATATTTCCCATTCTACAAAGAATTTTTGAGATCATGACCACCAACATATAGATAATTTAATTATATTTCCAACGATACCAACTTTGTCAAAATCTGTAATCGGAGTAAAAAGTTATGACCATTTTACTGAGAGCTGCACGAGCTGACCAGGAGCAACCGGCAAAATGACGGACCGTCAAGTCAACGATGGACCGTCACTTTGGCCGTCACAACTAAACAAGTGAGGCCATTTTCTGGACCAAAAATAACGGTTGGAGTGACGGTTAGTCACCAGAGTGATGGTCCATCACTCAGACCGTCAGTTCTGCCCAAAACAGTGCTGAAATGTCATTTTAAAGAGATTTTTGGGTCTTTCTCCACCCTATTTATCACCCAATCACCTCGAATCAAAGCACATAACTCCTCATTCATCCACAACATCAAAATTAGGATTTATTTCAAAATCAAAACCCAATAACAAGATTCAAACCCTTATTAAATAATCTAAGATATTCAAGTTCTTCAAACTCAAGAACAACTTATTTTCTCTCAAAAGGACAAGAACCCTAGTAAAAAAATCAAGAAACAAGTCTAAGAATTTCTTCAAGAATCATTAAGAAAACATCAAGATTTGTGTTTCCCAATCCAAGAACAATAAAAAAAAGTTATATTTCTTTCAAGATAAAGCTTCAAGATTTGGGTTTTATTACTCCATAATTTATCTCAAACTCCAAGAAAACTAGTTGATTGGGGATTCAATTTCAAGAAAGTTCCACCATTAATCTTCAAGAATCTTCTATCTAAGGTATGAAAGTGTTCATCCATGGATTCCTTTCATCCATGGATCTCAAGAATCAAGTTTTAAATCATGTATTGTGAATATTTTGTTGTGGGTTAATTGTAACCATGTGGTTATTATTGTATGATTCCCAATTTAGAATCTTTGTGTGATTTTATGAGAACATGTTAGCATATAAGTTGAAATCCATAAATTTGGTGGTTTAAGATTGTTGAATTTATGATTATACCTATGCCAAAAATGGTGCATGTAAGGTATTTGATAAAATGCCTAAGAAACTAGAAATCATGCAATATAGCTAAATTGTGACTAAGTGAAGGATTCATGATATGCCCCTATGTTCCAATGACTTCCATTTTGGTAATGTGTCTTGTAAATGTTGTTGGAATACTCATGAACTAGTTTTATGAGATTATGCTATGCTTAATTGCAAATCCTACTTATGTACAAGATGTATGATAACAATGTAATCTATGAAATCCCCCAAGTTATGATATTATGGATTGTTGATGTTGGTCATGTATTCAAGAAATTCATGTTGTTAGTTTCCTTCTATCGAGTCCTGGGGGTACTTGTACCTAAAAATATAGTTGTGTGCCTAGAGCCATGTTATGTTATCATGATACTATCATTGAGCCATGATCTATAGAAATCAGTCAGTCATGTGACTCAAGAAAATTCAATAATCTCAGTAATCTCAGTGCTCAGTAACCTCAGCAACCTCAGTATTCATAGTCAATCTCAGCAACTTTAGTACTCTCATCCAGTCCTTTGAATTCAGTACATTCCATCAGTCAAAGGAACTCAGTAAACTCAATTTAGCTCTGCTAAATAATATCACTAGTATCAGGTCAGTTAACTCAGTCCAGTCCAGTTTAGTTAATGAGTTAAGCTCAGTTATTCAGTTCAGTGTCTTTTAGATAAGATTAGGATTCAGCACCGAGCAAACCCAAGGATGGGAACTCACCTGTCAAATTAGGGTATGATTCTTAGCAGTCATCTTCGTGTTCCCGAACTATGTTGCCAGTGAAGGTTGAGACATCTTAACCTGCCAGATTAGGGTTGATGAGGTGGCTTAACCCGTCAGATTAGGGTCCCACCATTCTCATTAGAGTAACCTGCCAGTTAAGGGTCACTCACAACTTGTTCTTACTAGTGGCGTGGTAGTGACACCCTTCTAGTTAGGGTAGAGATTGGACCCCAGCTCATCTATAATAGCATATATGGGGCATGTCGGTTAGATAACTACTTCCCATAGTCTTCGTTTCAGTCTCAGTCTTAGTAAAAGAACTTAGATAATTCTTCAGATTTCAAAATTGTCAGATACAATCAACTCAGATTTAGTACGGAACTCAGCTAGTTCCATCAGATTCAGGACTTTCAAATACAGTCACTCATGTTATCAAATATATAAGTTCTCAGAACTCATGTTATCAAATATATCAGCTATCAGAACTCATGTAATCAGTCATCAGCTTCAAGACTGTTAGATACATTCAACCAGATTAGTTCTTCATAATCTGAACTGTCAAAAATAATTATTCATGTATCAGTAATATAGTTTTAGTCCTTCAGTATTCAACAACATAATATCAGTTCCTCACTTCTCAGTGACTCAGATATAAGGATCAGTAAACTTAGTTATTCAGTATCCCAATATTCACATACTCAGATATTAATAAATATATGTTATTAGTAACCTTAGTAGCCAGAACTCAGTATTCAGTCCTATCACGATCTCAGTTATAGTTATGTATCCATTTATGTATTCTCACGTTTATGTTAGTCAGACAGTTATTATTGTTTATGTGTATGAACCTCGTGTATTTTGCCTACCTCACTTGCATACCGGTATATTTAAAGTACTGATGCATTCATGCTATGGTGTCTTATACCATAGGTTTAGAAGCACGAGCTCCAGAGCATCAACAGTAGATTCCAGTCTCAGCAGTCAGAGTTAGAAGTGAGTTCTCATCTTTTGAGGACATGATAATTTCATTACTATTTTAGTTTTCAGTTTATTTCAGTAGTTGGAGTTTGTTAGGGACATTTCCCATCAACTCCTTATTCAGACAGTTTAGAGACTTTCAGACTATAGTATGTCCAGACAATTATTTCATATTTATTTTGGTATTGTTATACCATATTTTCTGTTATGTATTAGTATTGAACCTTATGGCCTTTCAGTTCATTTTTCCATATTTTTTTAGTTTTTTATGCAGTATATAGGTGTAGATATTAGTCATGGGTTAGCTTGTGGTCCTTCAGTGTCATGAGCACCGTGTAGTGCTTTGGTTCAGAAAATTAGGGCGTTACAAACTTGGTATCAGATCCTAAGGTTCAACATTGTCCTAGGAAGTCTGAAAAGCCGCATCTAGTAGAGTCTTATACATGCATGTGTTGTGCACCACACTTATGTGCAGGAGGCTATGAGATGTTTTAGAAACAGTTTCCCTTCTTTCATGTCTCAGATCATGCTATAGAAAAGTTTCTAAGAAAACTCATATAGATTCTCATCATGCTGCATGCATGTTAACTCCACCTTACTTTCAAGATAACAGAAACAGTAAAGCTTAAGTCCTAGAGATAGGGCTTTCTTAGATAGTCCTTACAGTTAGTTATGGGATTGCCTACAGCCTTAAAATACCCCATCAATCCTGTTATGTTCCAAGTCATACATATTTCATTAATGACCATGAGAACTCGTTCACGAACCCAATTTTAGATATGCTATGAGATCTCTTCTTAGAATCCTATGACAGTATAGACATAGATTTTTTTTGCATGAACTCAGTAGTTAACAGTGGTAGAGTTGGGATAGTATTATCCAATTTGATCAGATTATGTATTCATGGGGATAGTTATACCAGAGTAAATCAGTAGGCTTGAATAGTGTAAGCTAGAATTTAAGTTTATTGATTTGAATTAAGTATGAAGGTGTGGAAGTGATATTAGTAGTATATAAAGCAAAAGAAGTAGCTAATGTTCTTAGTAAGGCAAGAATGTTTTTGATAGAGTGTAAGTACATGATTAAGATTGTTGTTCAGTTCAGAGTTTAGTAAGTTCTCACAGATTTAAGATGATGGCTTAAAGCTAAGGGGGAGATAATAGATCAAGCAACCAAGTCAGGCTCTTAGATTCTAGTAGTAGTGCCAGTATGTATAGAAAAATAGTAAGGGAAGAAAATTCCTGACTCATACGTATCTCAGTGCAAGGTTTTGTACTTCAGTCAGCCTGATACCTATGCATGCTTCACATCTCAGTTCCATGAACACAACTTATATTCACACTCTTTCCATAGAATCCTATGTGATTCTAATTTCTATTATAAGGAGTATCAGCTCCCTCAGTGTTACAAATCATGTCTCACGAATTCAGAAATTTCTAACTCAGGTCATGCAGCTCATGACTCATGTACACATGTCAGGCCTTATAGTATATTCAGTTTCCATGACTCATGTTATGCCCTTACATATAAGATAAATTCAGACTACATTATGTATATTATTAGTTCATACCTTTTATGTTAAATCTATGTTGTTGATATTCTATTCCTCAAGTTTCAGTTCAAGTGTCAAGTTCAGTCAGTATCCATTCAAGTTTCAGGTCTTTTTGATTTAATCCTTTAGTAAGATCTCCTTGTAAACAATGTAGTGTGGAGCAATTGCTTAGATGGGAGAGAGTAAATATTTCATGACTAAGAGAAGATTTTTGGATGCTTGTTATATACGAGGGTGTAGTTATGAGGATAGGCTTGAATGTCATGTTAGTGTAAAAGTAAGTGGTTATCATGAGATCATACTTAGAAGTTGGGAAAGTACAGAGTGTGAATGTTTATTTCGATCCTTGACTTATGTCAGTCCCCATCGCGTACTATGAAAAACTCAGTTGCCATCTTAGTTACAATTTCAGTATTCAGTACCCAGTAATCAACATTCAGTTCAAGAATTTAGTATATCAATACCATCCCGAACCTCAGTTATCAACATTCAGTTATCAGAACCCAACATTTAGTTCCAGTAAGAATATCATTTACAGTTTAGTTTTAGTGCCAACTTTAGTTTAGTAATCAGATCAAAAACTCAGTTCAGTTCCAGACTTGCTTGACCCATGCTACAGTTACCAGTTACATGTTAGTAGTATTTTAGTACCTCAGTCTATAGGATGTTTCATAATTATGTTATACTCCTAGCCTTGAATTCTTGAGGTGATACAGTTTTTCTCATTCATGCTCAGTTACCTCATGTTATCCAGTCAATCATTACCTCCTATGCATAATATTTTATAGCCTTATTCTAGTTATTCGGACTAAGTATAGAAAAATCTCATATGTCCAGTATTCAGCTATCATATATTTAGTTAAACAAATAAGTTAGTATATTCATGCAGTCGTGCTCAACACCTCGTAAATATTTTAGTTGTCTCAGTTGTAGTCCATGAAGTTTAGGTGCTTCATCTTAGATCATGTATCAGGCCTCAAGTTTTAGATCTCAGATGATCAGTCATGATTTAGGTCCTAGGTGCCTTGCGCATCGCCTCAATTTCCCTCAGTAGCTCAGCCAAGACAGTATTTCCTAGAGGGACCTAGTCTCCCAAGGGGGAGATATGTTATGATTCCTTCAACTTTCATAACATAAGCATCCCATTCTCTTCTCACGTAATGAATCCATTTTGGAGTAGAGATACTCATAAGTTGACCCTCAAGCTCCAACCTCAGTTGTACACCATGTATTCAAGAATCAGTTCAGTTCATAGAAATTCAGTTTATGTATCATGTTTCATCCTCAGTCATGTTCTTAAATTCCCGTTCATGCATACTTCTAGCATAATCATAGGGTCATCAATACTTTTCAGCTTACGTAATAGATTTCTTGAACTTACTCAGTTACCTGTTCAAATTACCATTACAAGATAGGTATTCAATTTATGCTCAGATACCCATTACAAACTTGGTACTAAGTACCCTTGCATATTCAGTCATGCATACATATATCAGTTCAGTCATGAAATTATGCATCATACATGCATTCTCACTGAGACAAATTCATTTCATCAGGATGTTCAGTCATGTATTCATGAGTCAATTATCCATGCATCAGATATGCACAAATTTTGCTTATTAGTCATGCATGTTCAGTATGTTATATTTAGCTCTTCAGTTATGTCAATCACGAAATCATGTCTCAGTTGATCATGCTTAGAATTCACGTTAGTAGTCTTTTCTCCCCTCCCAGACTCATTCGAGGATGAATGTTCTCAAGGGAGAGATATTCTAATACCCTGAGAATCCCAACCGATAGTAGAACCATGCGTCAACCTTATGAGAAATAAATCATTGTGATTTGGTATTTTTATGATCAAGTTTGATGTATATTAATGCCTTAAATATGTCCTATCTATTATATAAATAAAAACATCCCTTACCAATTGAATTCTTTAGAAGGGCATTGTCATAATCAACTTCAAACAAGTATATTTCCCATTATACAAATAATATTGAATTCTTTAGAAGGGCATTGTCATAATCAACTTCAAACAAGTATATTTCCCATTATACAAATAATTTTTAATATCATGACCCACAAACAGAAATATAATTTAATTATCTTTCCAATGATACCAATTTTGTCAAAATCTGGCATCGGAGTAAAAAGTTATGGCCGTTTTACTGAGAGTTGCCCGAACTGTCCAGGAGCGACGGGCAAAATGATGGACCATCAAGTCAATGATGGACCGTCACTTTGGACGTAAAAAATGAACTATTGAGGCCATTTTATGGACCTAAAATGATGGTTGGAGTGATGGTTAGTCACCAAAGTGATGATCCGTCACTAAGACCGTCAGTTTTGCCCTAAACAGCGCTGAAACGTCATTTTAAAGAGATTTTGGGGTATTTTTCCACCCTATTTAACAATCAATCACGTCAAATCAAAGCACATAACTCCTCATTCATCCATAACATCAAAATTAGGGTTTCTTTCAAGATCAAAACCCAAGAACAAGATTCGAACCCTTCTTAAAAAATCTAAGATATTCAAGTTCTTCAAACTCAAGAACAACTTATTTTCTCTCAAAGGTACAAGAACCCTAGTAAAAAATAATCAAGAAACAAGTCTAAGAATTTCTTCAAGAATCATCAAGAAAACATCAAGATTTGTGTTTCCCAATCCAAGAATAATAAAAAAAAAGTTATATTACTTTCAAGATCAATCTTCAAGATTTGGGTTTTATTACTCCATGATTTATCACAAGCTCCAAGAAAACTAGTTGATTGGGGATTCAATTTCAAGAAAGTTCCACCGTTAATCTTGAAGAATCTTCCATATAATGTATTCATAGTGTTTATCCATGGATTCCTTTCATCCATAGAGATCAAGAATCAAGTTTTAAATCATGTATTATGAATATTTTGTTGTGGGTTAATTGTAACCATGTGGTTGTTGTTGTATGATTCCCAATTTGGAATCTTTGTGTGATTTTATGAGAACATGTTAGCATATAAGTTGAAATCCATAAATTTGGTGGTTTAAGATTGTTGAATTGATGATAATACCTATGCCAAAAATGGTGCATGTAAGGTATTTGATAAAATGCCTAAGAAACTAGAAATCATACAATTTAGCTAAATTGTGACTAAGTGAAGGATTCATGATATGCCCCTATGTTCCCATGGCTTCCATGTTGGTAATGTGTCTTGTAAATATTGTTGCACTGCTCATGAACTAGTCTTATGAGATTATGCTATGCTTACTTGCAAATCCTACTTATGTACAAGATGTAAGATAGCCATGTACTCTATGAAATCCCCCAAGTTATTATATTTTGGATTGTTTATGTTGGTCATGTATTCAAGAAAGTCATGTTGTTAGATTTCTTCCATCGAGTACTGGGGGTACTTGTATCCAAAAAATATAGTTGTGTGCCTAGAGCCATGTCATGTTATCACGGTACTCTTAGTCAAGCCATGATCTATAGAAATCAGTCAGTCATGTGACTCAGGAAAATTAAGTAATCTCAGTAATCTTAGTGCTCAGTAATCTTAGCAACCTCAGTATTCATAGTCAATCTTAGCAACTTCAGTACTCTCAGGTAGTCCTCAGAACTCAGTACATTCTATCAGTCAAAGGAACTCAGTAAACTCAGTTTAGCTCTGCTAAACAATACCACTAGTATCAGTTCAGTTAACTCAATCCAGTCCAGTTCAACTAATCAGTTCAGTTTAGTCAATCAGTTCAGCTTAGTTATTCAGTTCAGTGTCGTTCAGATAGGAGTGGGATTCAGCATCAAGCGAACCCAAGGATGGGAATTCACCTGTCAGATGAGGGTGTGATTCTTAGTAGTCATCCTTGTGTTCTAGAACTACATAGCCAGTGTAGGTTTAAATAATTTAACTTATTAGATTAGGGTCCCACCATTCTCATTAGAGTAACCTGCCAGATAAGGGTCACTCACATCTTGTTCTTACCAGTGGTGCGGTATTGACACCCTTCCAATTAAGGCTGAGATCAGACCCTAGCTCAGCTATAATAGAATATATAGGGCATGTCAGTTAGATAACTACTTTCCACAGTCTCCATTTCAGTCTCAGTCTCAGTAAAAGAACTCAGATAGTTCTTCAGATTATAGGACTTTCAGATACAGTCAACTCAGATTTAGTATGGAACTCAGCTAGTTCCATCAGATTCAGGACTGTCAGATACAGTCACTCATATTATCAGATATATCAGTTCTTAGAACTCATGTTATCAAATATATCAGCTATCAGAACTCATGTAATCAGTCTTCAGCTTCAAGACAGTCAGATACAGTCAACCAGATCAGTTCTTCATAATCCAAAATATCACAAATAATTATTCATGTATCTTTAATATAGTTTCAGTCATTCAGTATTCAGTAATACAGTATTAGTTCCTCACTTATCAGTGACTCATATATCAGGATCAGTAAACTCAGTTATTCAGTATCCAATATTCATGTACTCAGATATTAGTAAATCCATGTTATTAGTAACCTCAATAGCGAGAATTCAGTACTCAGTCCTGTCACGATCTCAGTTATAGTTACGTAGCCATGTATGTATTCTTGCGTTCATGTTAGTCAGATAGTTATTATTGTTCATGCATATGAAGCCCATGCATTTTGCCTACCTCACTTGCATTCCAGTATATTCAAAGTACTGACGCATTTGTGCTATGGTGTATTAGACCATAGGTTTAGAAGCACGATCTCCAGAGCATCAACAGTAGATTCCAGTCTCAGCATTCAGAGTTAGAAGTGAGTCCTCATCTTTCGAGGAAATGATGATTTCATTACTATTTTAGTTTTTAGTTTATTTCAGTAGTTGGAGTTAGTTGGGGACATGTCCCATCAACTCCTTATTCAGGTAGTTTAGAGGCTTTCAGACTATAGTATGTCCAGAAAGTTATTTCAGATTTGTTTTGGTATTATTGTACCATATTTTTAGTTATGTATTAGTATTGAACCTTATGTCCTTTCAATTCATGTTTCCGTATTTTTTTAGTCTTTTATGCAGTATATAGGTACATATATCAGTCATGGGTTAGCTTGTGGTCCTTCGGGGTCATGAGCACCGTGTAGTGTTCTAATTTAGAAAATCGGGGCGTTACAGGTTTACACCTTCTTGGGGATTTCATACTATTATGACACATTTCACTCACTAAGGCATTTTATCAAACACTAGGCATCCATGGACTAGCTCTCAATTTGGGGGTTTCCTGTTCAAGATACTATAATGGCCCTTATGCTTCACCTAAGCTCTTTATCAAACTTATGGGGGACATGCTTCACTTATTCAACCATTTCTATTCCTATTTAACATAAACACTTCATATAGGAAGTATCATTAAGAAAGTTCATCACCACCCTTACAAGAATTCCACATACTAGGGTTTATCACCACCAACATAAGATTCCACATACTAGGGTTCAAGTTCATAAATTTTGTAGGAAAACATGAATCTAAACTCAACAACACATGGAACATCAATTTCAACTCGCATGAATCATTAACAACTCATAAACATAAAATCTTTGAGTTTTTAAAAAGGGTACTTGAGCTTCTTGGATGAAAGGGACCGAAGAATTAACATTTATATACCTGGGGAAACTCTTTTCTTGAAGGTACTTGGAAAGATTTATTGATTCCTCTTTATTCATCTTGATTCTTCTTGATTTTTGTTGAAGAAAAAGAGAGGGTTTCGATTTTGGAAACCCTAGTTTTTGGAGTGGAAGGAGAGAAAATGAGGCCAAATCCCGTGTAAGGGAGTATATATAGGGGTTGGGAAAAGCCCCTTTTCGCCCATGGAATTAAACTAAAAAATCCCAATTTTACATGCTGGCGTGATGCGCCATAATCATGCCAGCTCACTGGAATTTGGACAATTGGGAAACTGCACGACGGCGCGGTGTGGTGGAAATCGTATTGCCCCCTTTGTTGCGAACTAAAACTATACCGCAATGAGGTGGAATCACGGAGTTTTACTGGAATTTGACAATTACCATTTTGGCTGGCTTCGCGATGCGCTAAAGTGCCAGGTGGCACACTGTCTCAATAAAATGTCTCTAACTCTTCACCCGAGTGTCCGATTTGGGCAAATTTTGTATCGATGGAAAGTTTATTCAATTCTCTACATGAAAAAGAGTTGAAATTAGAAAATTCCACACGATCCAAAGTATTTCATACTTGGGGAGATATTTCTAAAACTTTTAGACTCAGATTCCCGCTTTACTAAATATGCTCTAAAGCTCAGACTGGAAGAGGACTTTGTGGGGTATTATCATAATTGTCCACCCAATAGCTCTCTTAAACTTTTGTAACACTGATATCAAATCTTCCACCTATGCTCCCACCAAATCTGCTGTAATAATTACTGGTAAAGTAATGTTGGACCCCAAGAATGCATACTGATAATGAGGCAGGAGGGCCTTCAATTCCAGTACAAGTGGTTCTTTTATAAATGATCTTGATGGAGGTGTGGTTCTATTCTTGAAGTCAAGATCCAGCTTCTTAGGGGCATATTTGTAAGAACCTATGCCATGTAGTGCCTGAACCATATCATCATAATCATTTATACCTTCACTCTAAAAGCTTATAATAACTATTGCTATTTTTTCTTCCCCTAATATTTCCTCAATATGCATATCTTCTGCAACCACATTATTATCCACTGCATCAATCAATGCTACCACACTGATATCATCAGGCTGCTGAATTGTCATACATATATTTAACACTATTTGCTCATTATTCTATCTAAAAGTGATCTTCTCTAGGTCCATATCAATAAACATCCGATCAGTGGATAATAAAGTTCTATCCAATATAATTAGGGAGGGGGAATCCACTTCATAATCTAAATAAGGAAATCTATTGGATATGTGAATGATGCCAGCTTCACTTCTACATTGCGGCCAATACCCAATGACTCCTTTATAGATGAATCAACCATCAACAACCATGTATATATAGGCTTGATTTTGACTAACCCCAATGCCTTGTATATCACTAATGGCATTACATTTATTCCTTCTCTTGTATCTCATAAAGCCTGATTAATATCATAAGGCCCAATAGAATATAGAATGGTGACTGCACCTAGGTCTCCCCTCTTTTCTACTGATGGTGCATGAAAATTTGTGCTATATTGATGCACTATATCTTGGAGCTCTCCTGCTACCCAGTAGTCATTGTCATTAATCCCAAAATTATCATTATTACAAGTTAGTTTCTCAAATTCAGGTTGAGGTGGCTCATCTGCAATAATTTTTTTTTTCTTTGGCTCATTAGTAGAAGGCAAAAAATGCTCATTAGGTGGGGAATCACTTATGGTGTTATTAGCCAAAAAATTAACTGGTGTTAGAAGATTTGACACATTATCACTAGAAAATTCACCTGTATGATGTTGGGCCAGCGTGGAAGAGATTTGCCCATACTACTAATCCAGCTGCTTGATAGCAATTGAATGTGCTTCGACTTTCTGAGTCAATCCTGAAACATCGGCCTTGAGTTCTTTGAGGTAAGTTTCCTGACTCTCTTGATCCTTCATCATCTTAGCCAACATCTCTTCTATTATTGATTTTGTATCTTGTCTGCCAGGTATAATTTATTTGTCCACATACTTTAATCATCCTCTAACTCATTCTCACGTACCCTAGAAGTTTCACCCTATACCTCTACTACATTAACCTTTGTAGAATTTATTATTTTAAATTTCTTGGCCAACTCACCAATGTCCATCCTTAATAGTGAAATCTCCTGAACTACAACATCCTTAGCTACTCCCCGATTGCCTAGAAGCTCCAATGGAATAAATGTCAGATCCTTTCTCAACCTCCCGTGTTTTCCACCCTTGGTTAGTTAATAATATCTAATCCATAATAGTCGAATCCATCTCCCATCGTAATCTCAAGAAAGCTCCTACGATGAAAGTGTCTGCCATTGATCTAGAGATGATAGTTAGGGCTCTATAGAAGATCTCAAATAAGATTATCCCTAAAACTCTATGGTTGGGGATTATGCTAAGATTCTTCTTGAACCTGAACCATGACTCATACATAGATTCAGACAACAACTTTCTAAAGTTATAAATCTCATCCTTGAGCTACAATACCCTAGATGGAAGAAAGAACTTGTTCAAGAATTATCTATGTAACTCGCTCTATATAGTAATATACCCTCTTGGAAGTTCTCCTATACATGAAATGCTTCTCCAGTAAAAAAAAAGAAAAACAACCTCAGTCTCAATGCATCCTGATCTACCCTAGGTATGGTATATGAAGTACAAATCCCAGTAAAATTTTCAAGATGCACATTTGCGTCATCTGTAGGCAACACTATAAACATGCCCTTCAAGTATAACAACTGAATCATAGCACTAGAAATATTAAACTTGACATCAGAGGGAAAATAGGAGGAATGAAAGATCCAGTCTCTTCTAGCTCAATGTGTCCTAGATCCTTTTCATCATCTTCATATAGCTGAACATACTACTATGCTGGGATTACTCTACTAACCTCCTTTTATTCTTGGGTTAAGCTAAAAGATCACCAGTCTATTGATCAACAATGTCCTAAACTCCTTCAGGAGGAGGGGGAGGCAAATTATCTCTTTTCAGCTCTGCTATCATACCAGGTGTCTAAAGGAACCTCTCTAGCTTCAGTTTCACTAGGAGTAAGGGATTGCCTTTACTCCATGTTCTAGGCATACACCAGCATATTCCCAACTAAGAACAAAAAAAACCCAAATACTGCAATGACTTCAATTAACAAATCAACACTATACTCCCCAATAATGACGTTAAAATTTTGATGACGTCCAAACAACACCTCCTTTCAGATGATGATATAGTTCCTGTCAAAATATAGTAATCCAAAAAAGGTTGGGGTCAAATACCTAGGGAATATATAGATTTGTGGATTTCAGATGTTGTAATCAACGGGTAAAAATTAGAAAAGTAAATAGGAGAATTGATAAGTTATGTACCATCTATAAATGTTTTGGACGAGTGGAAAGATTTCACCCTTTACCTTTTGAGTCTCAGGATGTCGTATTAATAATCGTTATCTTGATCCCAGTTAACTATTATCTTTTGAGTCTCTAGTTATTAGATGAAATCTAGCCATATTACTAATATAGAACCTAGAAGCCTGGATCGATAGTTAAACTCCAATGTATTATTGCCATTATCTTTTCCCAGTTACTACTCCTCTTTTGGAGTAACTAGCAATAATTTTGACATGATCTTAATGTTGGTCATTGCACAGAAATCTATTATAGAGAAGATAATACAACACATCCCATGGGTATCAGTTCAATTCAACAATAGCACTTCCCCTACTTTGTCAATCCGCCAGGGTTTGCACAACCCTAGATATGGGTTTTAGCCGCTCATGCTTGTGAAGAAATCAATATCATTCATAATTGAAAGTATGGATGAAATCAAAAAAATAATGGGTAAAAATCCACAACTATAACTGAATTGATCAATTGAAGTCGATACAAGATAATCCAAAGAACAAAGTTTAATCTAGTAATCAAAATATGTTTGTGAGTATCAATATTGTGTTACTCCTACTAAAAACACATAAATGATATTTGTAGTACAAGAGGAAACCCTAAAACTAATGCCCGAACAAACTAGGAGAAAATAGGGGTGGTGGCCATATGTGGTCTGTACCACACTCTGACCATGGGTGCAGGTAGTACCTGCGGTCCTGATCCTGGGTGCAGGTATGGGCACATATCGCGGGAAAAAAATTCTGCAACTTTAGCTCTCGATATTTTGTACTTCTAGCAATTGATTTGCCTACCTTTGGTCGATAGGTACTATATATAGTCCATAGGTTGACTTGGTAAGTGTCGAGAGTCTTTTTCAGCTCTTCTCCAATTCTCAAACATGCTTTGATCGCGATCAAGAAAGAAAGATCCCGAACATCTATAATTGCTCCAAAATGTAGACAAAAATACCATTTTCATGAACTTAGCATCCAAAACATGATTTCCTACAAAACATACCCAAAAAGCATCATTTCTAACAAAATAACCTCAGAAACTTGAATATTTTCCTTATTTTAAGCATCAAAAGTGTTATATTTCTATAGCTCATCAAGTAACATGCCTGGAATAGTGAGATGTATGGAGATAAATCACCCTAGAAAGCCCTACTTGATCAATCTCTTGAAAATTCTAAGTGTTCTTGACCTTGAAGAATTCTAGAGTGTTGAGAAGTTACTTTAATGTGTTTCTGAGTGCTAATAATACCCTAAAGGGGTTATAAGACCTGGTTTTCAAGTTGGGTAAGAGGGGAAATGTTCAGAATGCCCTTAACTTAAAAGCTGGAAAAGTGTCGGTTTTGGCTACGAGTCAACCATTGACATGTAACCATAACTTACAACTCAACACCATGAGTCGTAACCTAGGCAGTACCACAAAGGCACCCTATACTTCCATCCTTATGACTCAACCACCAGAATCATAATGGGACCCTACAACTCATAGGGTCCAACCGTAGTCATGACAGAACCCAAATTGAGACTTACACTTGACACCCTATGATTACACATTACGACTCGTAGCATATCATTATGTCTCTTAGTGAGACACTTATACTCAGAGCAAAATCAAGCCATAAACTTACTAATTTTGGTAGGAATCATCCTAAAAACTGGTTAGGACATCATGCAACTCATAGGGTCCAGTCCTAACCAGGGCAGTGAGCTAAAAGCTAAAAAACATTTCAAGGGCCAAAACTCTGGGGTGTTTCAGCATCATCGACCGGCTGAGCTAAATCATGATATAAATATGATAAAATACAAGATAACATAACTAGGTCAAGGTAGGAACGAACTTGAATCATCTCCATATCATTGTGCATAAATAGGTAAATTACTAAAATAGTAGCATAACATACGAAAAGCATCAACACTCACAATCATAACTACAAAATTGGCTCCCATTCACCAATTGATGTGGAAAAGTAAATAACCAATCCTAAGTTGCCATAAGCCTACAAGGTAAACACAAGATATCATAACCCACAACTGTCATTCATCAATTCTCATAATACATTTGGAATTCATCCAAGTCATGCCATATCCAAGTCAATTAATCAACACTAATCAAATAATCATTATTTCCCTAGAATCCATTTATATTATACCACATTATAACCATTTCCTTATTTTCAACTTAGCTAGATTATAAATCTCAGACCCCAATGTCACCATATCATAATAAGTATATCATCATTGCATAATATGCATATTCAAACTTGAACCGGTATATATAATCAATATCCAAATTTGAACAAGTAAATATGTAAATATGTAATCAATAGCCAGACTTGAATTGAAAAATATATCATTAATAGCCGGACTTGAATCGGTAATATATCATTAATAACAAAACTTAAACTAGCAAATATATCATCAATATCTTGACTTGAACCGATAATTATATCATCAATAGATGGACTTGAAATAATAAAAATATATATACCAACATAATCAATAGTATTAGCAAGAGCATAATCAATAGGCATCAACCCTCACATCAACCAACATATCCTTCAAGTGTCAAGGTTTCTCAATATTACCTCAAGAAACATTTCCAAGAATATAACAAGCGTACAAAGGTCTACACAAGCTAACATGGATCTTAGCCTAAGGTGAGTCAAGGGCTAACTTCTAATCCTCGAAGTTCTATTTTAGGTAAATCATGTACTAGGCTTTAGGTATCTAATTCTACTTTTATATGTTAAGCAACCCTCAATTATCCCTAAGCTAGGAAATTCACCTAAAATATGAGGAACTAGGTCAATTATCCCTAAATTATGATTTTTGAATGGCCTAATCAGTCTAACTAACCTAAGAATTACAAATTATCATACCAATACCTACAACCCATCCAAAATTTAACATAATGTCATAAACATACTATGAATTAGATAAATCTAACAAGGGATAAAATCTAGCCTATCTCAACACCGAAAAAAGCTTAAAGATCTACTAAATCACTGATTTTCCCTTTCGAAAAGCCTCTATAAGATGGCAAGCTATAAAACTACGTTATACTCATTAATATGAGAATAATGATACCCATATTGCACTATTGTTCATCGGATCCAAAAAATACCCAAAATCCCACATGGGTCCCATTTATGAAAAATCACAATTCCAAAGCCAACCCAACATTCCCATATTCTGAAGGAATTATTCCCATAAAAAATTGGTGCAATCCGGGTTAATTTGGGGCTAAAATCAAGCCCCAAAGTTTTGGGATTTTAGAACATGAAATAGGAAATTATTTCATGAAAAGGGTGAAATCTTACCAAAAATAGAAGGGAAATCATGAAAATAGATGTTAGCCAACCTCCTAGATCACCCACAATCCTCAATTCTAAGCTATCTCCCCTTTTAGGGTTTTAGCCTCAAGAGAACGGGTGAAGAATGAAAAAAATTAGGCTAAAGTGGGGTATTTATACCCTTTATAGATTCTCGGGTCTTGCGATAGTGACTCGACATTCGTGATCAAGGTATATTGCGATAGGATCAAAAGTCGCTATCACTACATACTCGTATTGCGACTACGGTCTAGTGGACTATTATTATAAGTCACGATCGCAACATAATCTTTGTGATCACGTCTTCCTGGTGACTGCCAGGGGTATCATGATAGTAACCCGCGATGCACCAAATACAGCTGTGACTTAGGAAGCCCTCTAGAATCATCTGAAATCCTGTATATGAAAACGACCTATGTAACCACACAAAATTTGATTTTCCAAATTCAATGGGCAGTCTAAATTTCCATTCGAGGTCATTTTGACAAAATATGGGTCCCACACCCAATTCTCAAATTTTTAACTTTTTGACCAATAGGTTGAAATGAGATCAAGTACCTCGGGACCCAAAACAAAGATACACATAGAGTAAAATCAATATTTCAGAGCTATTAGAAGAGTCACAAATTGCATTTGAGATTGTTTGACTAATGTTGTTTCCCGGTGGCCTTTTGGAACTATTGAAGACTTCAAAATAGAATATTTGCTCTAAAAATTAAAGGCACTGCCCTGTAACTAAATTGTCAGTTCTATTAAGTCATAAATGACTTGGGGAAGCTACAGAAAATCTCTAACGGTGAAAATAAGAAGAAATATGGAAAATAAAATGAAGGGTCATTAGAATATCCACTAATAAAGGAACTTTCGTCTATGAAAGTTAAGGATTATGATGTACCTGAAGTCTCAAATAGGAGAGGATACTGGGTCTGCATCTTGCTCTCGATCTCCCAAGTAGCCTCCTCTACTAGGCGGTGCCTCCACTAAACCTTAATAACAACAATCTCCCTAGCACTTAACCTCCGAACATCACTAGCCGAAATGAGCACCAACTTCTCCATTAAGGTCAACCACTCTTCCAACTGGACTAAATCCCATCCAAGCATATTAGATGAATCAGGAATTTATCTGTGCAACATAGAAAAATAGATGGACAATAGAAAAACCTGGAGGTAAAGCAAACTTATAAACTACCTCTCTAATTATGTTAATAATATCAAAAGGTCCAATAGACCTAGGGCTGATCTTGACCTTCCTCCCAAATCTCATCACACCTTTCATTGGCACACTCAGAGAAATACTTGATCACCAACTCCAAATGTCAAGGCATGAAGCCTACAGTCTTCATAGGCCTTCTGCCAACTCAGAGTTGCTCTCATCCTATCCTAAATCATCCTAACTCTATCCAACAACTCTTGAAGGAAATCAGTACTATGGGGTTCAATCTTGAAAGTCTCAAATAACCCAATCAAAGAATGATATCTCCTACCATACAAAGCCTCATAAGGCTCCATCTCAATATTTAAATGATAACTGTTGTTATAGAAAAACTCGGCCAAGGATAAGTTCTCCTCTCACTAGCCTCCAAAATCCATAACATAGGCTCGAAGCATATCCTCAAACATCTAATATTTTTCTTGAACTAACTAATTATCTGCAGATGGAAGGTTGTATTCAGATCTACCTTAGTACCTAACTCATCATAAAAAGCTCTCTAAAATTTAGAAGTGACCATGGAACCTCAGTCCAAAATGATAGATATGGTCACACTATAAAAATGGACTATCTCACGCACATAGGTACAGACTAATATTTTAGCACTCTAGGATATCTGGATAGGAATGAAATGCATTGACTTGGTCAAAAGATCCACGATGACTCAAATACCATCAGAACCATGAGAAGTATAGGGCAATCCACTAATAAGATCCATGGTAATATGCTCTAATTTCCACTCGAGAATGAGTAATATCTAAATCAAACCACCTGGAAGATGATGCTCGGCCTTCACTTGCTAATAACAGAGGCATCGATCGCGGTATATTATGACAGAATTAGAATTAAATATTGGAACATACCTTTATTGTGATTACGGTCTAGTGGGATATTATTGTGAGTCTTTATCATGACCTAATCTTCATGATCACGATTTCCTGATGACTTTCAAGGATATTATGATCGTAACCCTTGGTATCATAATAGAGATGTAGCTGATACAATTGAGAATTGTGAAATTTTCCATGTTTCCACTAAGACTTTGGGGTTCATTTGGAATCTTGTAAATGTAAATGAACTATATAGCCACACCAAATTTGAAATTCCAAACTCAATGGTGAAGTCAAAATTCCATTTGAGGTTGTTTCGATTAAATGTGGGTCCCACTCTTAATTCCCAATTTCTTAACTTTTTAACCAATAGGTCAAAATGAGCTATGGTACCTCAGGACCCAAATAAAAGGTCCACCTATCCTAAAATCAACATTTTAGAGTTGTTGAAATAGTTAAAATTTGTACTCAAGGTTGTTTGGCTAAAGTTTTTGCCTGGTGGACATTTGAAACCTACAAAGACTTCAAAATAGAAAATTGGCTCTAAAAGACAAATGAACAGCCTAATAAGCAAACTGTCAATTCTAGTAAGTCATAAATTACTTAGGATAGATATAGAAAAGCTCTAACAGAAAAAATAAAAATAAATATGGGAAATAAACTGAAGGTTCGTTACGTTTGTCTACTAAATTTTCTAAGATGATGAGTAGTGAATTTGAAATAAGTATGATAGGGAAATTTAATTTCTTCTTAGGATTACAAATTAAGTACTCCTTCTCAGGTACATCCATCTCAACAAAAACGTTCACAATGTTGTTGAACAAGTTTGATATTGTGAATACCAAAGTTACTAACACACCAATTGCCACCTCAACCTAGCTAGAGAAAGCTGAAATTGGTACACTACTGGCTAAAATAGGATTAAAGGGAATGATTGGATCTTTGTTGTATTTAAAAGAAAGTAGGCCTGATTTTATTTATAAATATGAACTATTCTACTATTTTTAGTCTTAACATTATGGTCTGATTTGGGCCTCGATCCGAGCTCTATTTGTGTTCAAATTTTGAGCATGCATTCCTTTTTATTTGAAGGACCTCGCTATGGATTCAGTTTAAATTTCCATTAGAAGGCCCCATGAGCCTTGTATTGACCCAATTTTGGGCTTGGAGTTTTACAATATAGGTATCATTATACACCTATAAATGCATAGATGATAATTTTTATAGTGAGATATCATTTTTCGGATCATAGAACAAAGATGAGCTATTTATGGATGGTTCATGACTTGTAGTTTAGCATCAAGGTAGGCTATTGTATATTTTTCTTTATAAGATAATGTGTAGTTTATATTTTATGCTAGGTGGGTATTATGGTACATGTTTATGATTATATTTCACGACTTAGCCTATTTTGGGAATATAGGGCAGAAGTGTGACCTAACCCTTGAGATGAAATACTTGTTATGGCAATAGAACCTATCACCTCAGATTATAAGCATGTGATCATAGTTGATGCTAAAAACCCTTTATTATAAGCTTTACTATTTGACTTAGTGAATTGGATCATAGTTTTCTAGATTATAGTATTACTACCATGCTAGTTATATGCTATTGGTCATAGGTGATGTTTATGATACCAGTTGGAATCCAGGTGAGTATTTTACCTTTATCTTTATACAAGATAAAGTTTTAGTCTGCAGACACTTACCTTGTATTATATGGATAATGGTGATGAGATTTATAGATTATTGTACATTCATGCTCACTTAGTGGAATGATTCCAACCAAACCATGATTTTATAATTATTTTCCAAAATGGGATTTATTCCTACTTTTCTCTTTTGAAACAGATTATTTTATCATGGAAATCATACCACCTTCATTGATGATTTATGAGATTTTAGAAATAGATATAAGGTTTTGGAAATTAGAACAAGATTGATTTTGGTCTATGGTTTACCCACATTTTTACCACTATTATTTACTTTGGTTGAGAGAGATTTCGACTCTTTCTACTCTAGGATACTGATTTAGTCCTAGAGTTAATCTCAGGGAATGGATTTACATACTTACACTCATTAGTCATAGTTCAAGTTTGTGAACTTATTGTATCTCTACATCTCATCGGTACACGAAAAAGTAGATTGATGATGATGACTATTAGAAATTCTTGATTGGGACCTGTTAAGTGTATAGATATTTTCCAATCCCCTAGGGGGTCCTTCGCTCGTATGATGACATGCCGGTGAACAAAGGTCATCATAGGTCTGCCTTTGTGAGTTATTAAGATGGAAGAGGTGCATATACTTGATAAATTATGGCACTTGGATCAATTATGGTACTTTTGAATTAGTTTTCAATTAGTCATATGCATTGCCTATCACCAATATGTTGTTTGGTGCTTATACCTATCATACTTATGGGGGGTTGCATAGGTATAGGCTATGATTGTTGTTTGCTGAGTGTTGATTGAACCTTTTGGGTATATGGGCCCCTGCCAGGTATTGTTTGTACAGACTAGTTGTTTCCTTCATGGCAGGTTGATTATGGACTGATATAGAGGTTGTAGGTATGAGTTTGATCTCTTTAGACTTTTACAATAAATTATATTATGGATAATTACCTTGTAATTAAGGACCCTGATCATACTAGTATTATCTTTCTTTCTTGGTTCGGATTCCCTGGAGAGGTTAGGTTTGACTAACTTAGGTTTTTACCTTTGAGTTAGTCTTGTATATCTATATGTATATACTTATATCAAGATATGGTATCACCGTATATCCCCTTCTTCACTTGTTTATTCATATTATATGTGCATTCCTGGGAAATGTAAACTACTATAAATCCTTCCTCCACTCTTTATTTGGATATTGGCTAGTGATTATAGTATAGGACTTTAGCTACTAAATGCTTCTATAATAGGATAGTTTATGCTTACTTGCTCTCTAGCTTTGTTATGTTAGCTTCTTGGATTATTGCATGTAGTTTATATTCCTACTTTGCATTTTATTTATACTTGCATTATCTTTGAATCTTAAAAGGCAGTTTCCTACTGAGTACTATATGTTTGGTACTGATGCTACACTTCTGTAGCCTGTAGATCATAGTATGAGTCATCTCCATTGGTGTGTGCGTCATACGGAGAAGCTACGGACTGGAGATTTGGGATGAGCTCCTGATGTTTGGAGAATTACTACACTCTCTGTTATGGATTAGACTATTTTCTATGTATTATTCAAGGATTGGTTGTACATGTATATTTATTCAATACTTGACTTTGTATTCTTATTGTATTAGAAGCTCTTGTACTAGATTCACCAGGTGTTGGGGTTTCTTTATATATATTATCCCCTTTAGTATATTTATTTTATTGTTTTTATTTATTTTTCTTGATAATCTGTTACTAACAATTTTGAACTATGGGTTGTCTTACCTACTAGTGGGTTATAGTAGGTTCCATCATGACCTAAGAAATTGGGTTATGAAAAATTGGTATTAGAGCCTAGGTTTACTGGTGTGTTTGTACAAGATCCAGGTGTTTGCTAAAGTCCTTTGGATCGATCCGTAGACATCTGTATCCTATCTTTAGGAGGAAATAGGGCATTATTAGGAAATTTAATTCTTGACTCCTTGTTGTTTGTCCATATTTATATGAACCTCTAGTATATTCTTTGACATTATTCTGATCTAGATGGATGATAAGAGGTTATCGATAGATGCGGACAAGGCTATCACATGTATTTCTAGAGTTTCAACATAGCATCAGACTCGGGAGTTAGAGATTGATATCAAAGATTGTCAGTGTCAGTTGAACCATTAGGGATTCTAAGCCTTTTTATGGATACCTCAAATCTAGAGATGATGTCCAATCCATCTAACAGTTCTTAGACCATTGTTGAGTTTGTTGGTGTTCAGAAAGGTTCTATGTCAATTTCATAGTATGAGATTTTGTTTATTTAGTGGGCCAGACATACTCATATGCTATATCTTTCACAACATGAGATGGTTGACGATACTCAAACTACAACCTTAAATTGTAAGAGATAGTCATCAGTATAGTAATCCAACAGAGGGTGGGGCCGAATCCACTTGGAGTGAAGACATGGATTTCAATACTCAAGAGCGTTAGAAGTAAACTTGGAGTTAACCCATAATGTGTCATAAAAAAAATGAAAGTAAAAGTGAGGGATTTATTTGAATGATTTTTAGTTTAACAATTTTTTTGTTTGAAAATACTATATCGAAGCTAGGAATAATTAGAGTTAACAAAGTATAGATGAGACTTGGGGTTATGCCTTACTAGGTATGGGTTCATGCATGGCTATTTGATTATTTTTCCAAATTTTTCTAGTAGTCATGGGTAGGCTATATCTTATGTTTTGGTGTCATTTTATCAATAAAACACAAAATATCACAAATAGGTTATGTCAAACACCTCATAATTGTAACAACTTTACTAATCTATGGCCTAAATTTGTAAAAATTTTACTAATGTATGGCCTCAATTAACATCATTATGTCTAGGAGATGCTTTTAAATAAACTAATTCAAGTTATTGTTTACACTTATTCCTCACTCATATCCCCTCTAACAAGGATGATATGGGTTCTTAGGTAATTGGTGTTTGCAACTCCTAATTCTTAGTTAAACCATGGAATAAGTGCACAACCCATATCAAATAACTAAATAGGAAGACAAATAAACAAAACCCATGTACTAATCACAACCTATTCAAGCATAACCCAAAGATAAAGAATTAGCTACTTATAGAGAGAAAGTAGAGATCTAACAAAATTTCCATCAAATTGATCCTTAGAAAATAAAGAGAATGAAAATCCAAGCTTTAGTTTCAATAAAAATCACCAATTCTTCACCTAAGAGTCACTCTAAATATGTTCTTAGCTCAAGAGTAGTACAATAATGCTCACTAATGGTGGAAATGAGCTAAAAAATCCCCTTCCTACCCCAATTTCATATTTTCCAAATATTACAAAAATTCCACCACACTCTTGATCTGGTTGAGCAGATCCATAGAAGATTGGGAGTACATAGGGATATTTTGGCCATTAAGCGGGTGGCCTCCCGACAAGCCCACATGTTCTTTAGGCTCATTTTTGGTTCATATTTGACCTCCCATTGACTTGAATGGCTTGCTAATCTTCATTTTCAAACTTTACCTACACAAATGAGCATTATACATGAGTTTAATACCAAATAAATCAAAAAATATGATAATTTAAGATTAAACTCTAACAAGTCGTCAAATCGATGACTTATCAACCCCCTAACTAGAACTATTGCTTGTCCTCACAAGTACCTAAGAATAATCCAATGATATAGGATACTAACGAATAAAACCCACCAAAAATAATGTTATACTGAATATCTAGACTAACAAGGCTCAACAAAGACTTCTCAAACATGTCATGGCAACAAGTAAGCCAAATTTTTTCTGCATGCACATATCTATAAAGCAAGGATGCAACTTTGTATCAAATGAACTTTTGAAATCAACAAAGTTACTAAACAGGTACACAAAATCTTAAAATATCATATCAATCTTCAGAATGCAACTTATCTTGCTCATTTACTTAAATCGGGTGTAATACATCATCCTCTACCCTAAAGTATCGATATCGCTCACATGCAAGAGTTAGCTCCATACACTTAAGACATTTCAATTCTTAAAGGAGATGATAGAATGAAATCATTTACACTCACTCTCTCAAAGAAATTCAATTACAATTAGTAGAACTATAGGCTTGTCCTTTGTGTTTTTTGCCACTAATGTAGACTTACCTAGCTTTGAATTGCCATGGTTTTGCGGGTGTAGATAAAACTTTAAGGTGTAGGAAGGAATATATGGATCAAGTGACTAAAAACCATCTCCAATACAATCTCTCATCCCCTTCTACCCCAAAATTTTCAAATTATCCACCTTATTCACCTTCAAATCATATTTCTTACTTCCCTTAACCTTTAGCTTAGCATTTTTGAAATAAATCAAATCTATTATTTTCTTTATTCACTTATTTTCTTTATCAAGAGATTTTCTAATGCATAGATCTTCTTATCCCCTCATTTGTTTAATTTCTCTTCAAGTTCTATGGGCTAGGCTATTCAACTTTATCATCAAGCCTATCTCTTGTCTCTTGACCACATGATTTGACAACCTTACATACACTTTTCTTGGATCATCATATGATATCACATTCTTCCCCCAATTTGCAGTTTGAACCATCCTTACATTAGTCTCATAAATACATAACCCACTAAACTTAGGCTTTCACCTATATTTCATTACTTAAAATCATGTGATGCATCAAATGAGCTTAAGTGTCAAATGAAAGATTTTTAAAAGGGTTTTAGTGTGTTTTAGCAAGGTTATTATTACAAGAACATATAAAAATTAGCAAAAGGCTCAAGGGGGTTAAATAGGGAACAAAGTTAAGGTGGGAATTTGGCTATTCGAAGGGTCAATAACGACCTTGGGTCATCCTCCAAACCAATATTGCCTAGGATTTTTCTTTGAATAAACTCGGGGAAAGTTCTATACTACATGTATGTACAAGAATTATTCAAAAATCTCAACACACATGGAATCATATTCAGAGATAAAAAAGTTAGTCTCCCAACCAATTTGAACTTAATAATTTACTCCTAGCCAAAGAATCATCCTCTCAAAGAGAGAGCCAAAAATTAAATTTAATTATCTCACTCAAAAGAAAGATCATGAACATCCTTGTTTTTTTCTAACAAAAAAATAGTGTTTTTTTTTTCTTGAAATCATTTCATTCCTTGCCAAGGATTTATTAAAAGAATTTTAGAACTTTTGCATATTCCTAATCAATTCAACGATTAGATAGTTCACCTGAGGAGTTTTCCTCATTATCCATCATGGTTGAAATATCACTCAGTTCGACAAATAAGCTAAACTAAAATAAAGAGAAAAGACAAAGAGAAAAGAAAACAAAATTTTGCTCCTTAAGAAAGAATCGAGTTTTGAAGAAAACCTTTGGAGTTTATTGGACACATAAATACAAAAGGCAACAAGAATAGTTCACAACAAATTGGGTATAGATTTAATATTAAGTGCATGATACAAGCTTGAAAAGGGCACTGATAATGCTTAACTCACTCCCATAATTGAGGGGTGAGGCGGTCGTTGTCAAGTTATTTACCCAACAAGAGTCGGGGCCAAACCCACGAGGAATAATGTGAGAGGCTATTGAGTAAATTCAAAATAGAAGTACTTGCTATAATTCAAACCTATGATACAAAATGGTTTGGGGGTTTTCAATCGTGTCAAATGCGAATGCAAATCTTAGGCTTCTAAGGGACTAATTTGAGACTAAGAACAATTAGAGTGTAATCAATTAGAATGGATCTTGGGATTATACTTTCCTAGGGGAAAGATCTTCATGGGAACAGGATAATTCGATGCATATTATAATCATTGATGATATCGTAGGCTAGGTATAATGTCCTTGAAGTTAGTTTTTCAACAAAACCATAAGGATTTCACCCATTGGCTCTTTCGGGCACCTAAGAAGTGTGTTAATAAAACCACCCAATACCTTAATCAAGGCATCCCTATTTCTAGGATGATACCCATGGTATAGTTAACTTCACAACCATCTTTATGTCTAATATAGTGATAGATTAGCAAACTATACACATAATTTTCTATCATTGCTTTGGTCTCCACATCCCTCTTTCAAGGATGATATGGATTCCTAAAGTTCACCAAAAACCCTATTTTCAAAGATGACCTTGATCTTTCTAGAATTTGGAGCATTCACCCATCAAACCCGTTTGGGTATTTGGGGCTTTCACCCATCAAATCCCAAGCAATTTAATAAAGCAATAATAGAACCCATCATTAAAAAACTTAAATCTACATAAAATTATCACAACCCACACACAATTGCACCCTTATCAAGCATAATACCAAGAGGTATATCTAGCAACTCATAATGATAATAAACACAAATAAACCAATATTTCCATCAAAGTTATCCATAAGAGAATAAAGAGAGGGCAAACCACACATTAGAATCCAATGAATCTTCAATGGGTGAATCCAAATCTACACTTAAAAGTCACTTTAATGTCTTGTTAGCTCAAAATTAGTACAAGTCTTGCTCCAAGATCCTAGAAATTACAAAAACCCTAAATGAAGGATGGAAGATAAGTAATGTAATGATGGATCATCTCTTGGATTAGGGTTTAAGACTTCTTTGTTGGGAAAATTTGGGACAGCTTCATGCATTTATAATTTTGCCCTTGGGATAAAATCCTGGTAGGCCACGATTATGGTGTTTAATACGATTGCAGTACAACGACCGCAGGTAATTCCACATGATCACGACACTTTGGCCTGCTTGACTCACGCGATCGCGACCTGACACCCACGATCGTGATAACTAAGCCCATGTTTTACTCTAGATCTTCAACTACACATTTTTTATTTCTCTTTTTACTTTTGTAGCTCCAATCTGCATCGTTTAATCTCATCAACTTTGTGACTACAAAATATGGATATTAGTGCATTTAATCACAATTATTTCTCACTTATTCATTCAAAACAAGTTAAGGTGAACAAATGATAAGTGCGAATAAGTGGTAAAATTACCACTCACCAGTCACCATCAGATATTAGCATCAATATACCTAACAAAGGCCATCCAAAATCTATGTCAATATGAGGAACAATCTCTGCGAGGACTAAAGTAAATAAGAATCAAAGTGCAAGCCCTGTGAAGGATAAAGTAAATAAACAACACAAATGTAAAATATAAATAAACATCAAAATCATAACTATAAAAATAGTGCATGAGTATGTTTATACAATCCATCAAACCAATTCCATAAAATGAAACAATAGGTACAGACCATCAAATAAATAATAAGAATGCCCCACTATTCCCCCTCACTTTTTAAAAATTATTGCATTATCCTTAATGTAAAAATAAAAAGAGAGCAGATGAGGTAAAGACTACATGTGGCGCACTAAGTGCTCGGGTCCATATCAGTGAATGGTTGTACTATCTTAGTAGGAGTCTCATCAAACTAGAAACCTCTCATTGGGTCCACTACAAAAGACAAATTATCACCATGACGAGAGCTAGAACTAGCCCAAACCATTCGTGTATGCTTAGCATCCTTTGATAGTTGTTTGGTGATATTAACCTACTGGGCTTTAGTAAGCCTCTATGTCTAATAAACCTCTACCTCATTACCAATATGCTTATGCATCTCTCTGAACAAGATATTAAATGGAAGTACTAGTACATAAGTCTACAGAGGAAAAGCAATCTCCATCTAACCAAGACCTAAAGAGGGAAGCCGGAGTGAAACTCTACCTCTAAACTATGAAGGTATTCCCTTAAAGATACCACCTCTTACAATCCCCTCTCACCTTGAACATGGCCACTCTCTTCCTAACTTTGATATTTCAGAATGTAGACATGCCATAGAAGCTTTAATAAACTGGGGGATATCATCCAACAACCGAGTAAGAGTAACATTACTTGCTAAATTCATGGAAGCAACTTTGGTAAACGTGACTTTAGATGTCCGTGTCAGTTTTATGGGATGGGTTGTAGTGCGGTTCTTGATGATGCATTTGTATTTGTAGAATTATGATAAGTCTTAAAATCAAGTATAAGATCCGGAGAGAGCTCTACTCTCTCTAACCTCGACATATCTTCCTCGGCCAAATCTACCAAAACCAAAGTTTTCCTCTTAATCCCTGTGGGATTATCCTTATTCTTAGAATGTGTGATATCAATGATTCTGGTGCATATAAATCTTTGGTCAATCTTGGAGAATAGTAGTACATTGAACATATAGCAAAGTAGAGTGATGAGTTCCGGGAAAGTTAGGCAATAAAGTGTGTGATTGTCTTGACCTTAGTTTTATCATATTTGTTATCAACTCTCCCGGATTAATTGAAACTTTATACATAATTCATCTAAGGAGAATGGACCTATCAATTATGACATCTTGTTCATTTCTTGAGTGAAATAGGAGGTTACCAACAAAACCAATCCAATGTTTGGCTTGAACCAAAAGGTACCTCCCCTTGATTTAACCCACATAATAATCCCATAGAGGAAGTCCCTTAGCAATCACACGAGAAATACAAGGTAAACTTTGACACCCACTAAATATACTCTTTTTCACTCTACCATGAAATCCAAGTAGCAAGAAAAATAAAATTTATTAATCTCTGTGGTCGTACAAGGGACTTCCACACCTTGAATTAGTACACTTAGGAGACAAGGTTGTACAATAATTGACATCTTGTATTTTTATTTATTGTGTGAAACAACATATGAAAAATAAAATTCTCAAACAAGTTCTATGATGTAGCATAGTGGATGACAAAGAGGTTCCATACCTTAAAGAGATCCTATATTCGGTCTTAAACTTCGGTACCAATTTCAGGGAAATAGGTTTCAACCCCCTTCATAGTTAATACCTTCTCAGGATTGAAGCCCTGAGTGTTTATCCAATCATCATATTGATCTTTTACCCTTCTACACTAAAACAAATTTGATCCACTTCCTTTCCAACTCACTTTGTACGTCTTGTTGGACACCTTTGGAAGTTGGTTATTTATCCATTGTGGAAGTAGTTTTGGCCTTGCCCTTATCCAGAGCATTACTCGTTTTAGTATCTCATGGTAAATTCTTCCTTGGAAACATATCTATGAACGAGAAAGGAACAAAACTAAAACAAAAGAATAAGAGGTAAAACATGTTTTTGGGATTATCATATATTAAGAAAGAATTTTTTTTTAATGAAAACTTAAGGTGGATGCAAGGTAACTTCATCATTAAAACTCATGGGAATCTTTCATCAAAACACTCAACAACTTAGACTCTACATTGTCACACATTCTTCACATTTCACCATTCTAGTACATGGAATATCCATAAACCGCAATGAAAACAAGAATGACTCAATACCATTTAGAATGTCATCACCCAATCTATCATT
Source organism: Capsicum pubescens (assembly GCA_030864215.1). Classification (NCBI taxonomy): domain Eukaryota; kingdom Viridiplantae; phylum Streptophyta; class Magnoliopsida; order Solanales; family Solanaceae; genus Capsicum; species Capsicum pubescens. The sequence goes on from CM061541.1 coordinate 123,575,944, forward strand.
AGGAAATACAAGCATTTATGTCTCCCCAGTTACTTAGACTTCACCCGTGGCATCCATGTTAAGCATATTAACTAACAAAAACCATGGATTCCCTATTTATTAACAAACTACATCAACCAATAACTACCAGTTATTAAATATTTAGGACCAATTGGACTAAAAATTATGCTACAAGAATTATCACATAATTCCCCAAGAAAGATCACATTAACCATTACAAGTATTGAAGGCATTCCTCTCTTATTAGCATTTTAACAAACACATGGTGTGCATGAAAACTAAGAGATTAGAGAATAGAAACACATGTGAGCAATCCCATTTCACCAAATTATCTCCAAACACATCTATGGTGCTCATACTATCATAGTTGAGCCACCCACCACACTGATTAGACAAAAAAGTTCAATTGGATATTTGATCAAACACATGGTATGCACTAGTTTGATTAAGCAAGAATTACCAGTTAAATATATAAAATAAAGCTTTGCACACACACCAGGTAAGTTATAGACATCAAAATAAAATAAAGTAATACAAAAAAAATCTCACTCACACATGATGCATGCCCAAATTAGGTAGGATCATCATAGATTCTCAACCAAATAAACACATGAATTCAACATTAAGTGAACAACGTACAAGAGTCATAAGAAGAGCCTAGGTGTCTAAAAAATAGTCAACCATTCATGCAAACAACATGCTTTCACAACCAAAATACCTTGCACCATGCAATCATATATAACACCAATAAGAACATCTCACTGACCTAACATAAAAGTTTAAAATTTACTCCTAAAAAAGAAAAAGGATATTGGATGTAAAAGGCACCCCTTAGAAAAGAACCGAAAAGAACAACCACGAGGTGGGTAAAGTGTGTACCTACAAACAGACACCGATAACTAAAAACTAACAAACAAAAATCCTTTTGTAATATTTTTTGGATTTATCCAAAAACTAGAAAATAACTAAGAACTCAGATCCTACAACAACACTTCACCCAAAACCATGGGAATATCCCTACCCCACACTTAAAAACCTACTGTATCTAAAGTATACTAAAAAAATAGGGATTAAAATACTCTTTTAGTCCTCTAGGCCTAGCTAGTAGCATCTTTTAACATCAATAGGGTCTAAGGACCCCACACTTAGTCTCTACCATAGTGCTTATCTCAGGTCTCCGATACTCGGAGTTTCCATCAACTTATGACTCAAAAAAAAACTATGTGAAGTAAACTAATAATATAAAAATAAATACCTATGTTAACTTGGACTGCCTCCCAAGTAGTGCCTGATTTAGTGTAAAAGGACAACCTATATCACTATATCAACCATTTTTCTTTATTTTTTCCTTCTACTCAGAGGCCATCATCTCTCTCTTTTATTACCTCGTAAGTGTGCACTTTGAAAGTTATTATTTTTCTCAAAAATATATTTTTCAGGATCATTGATATTATCCTTTCGGGCTTAGTTGGTGGCTTAGACAACTCAATGAGACAATTTAAAGAGGTCTTTGGTGGTTTCTACTCCATTACCCCACACTCATTCAGTTCCATCACGGTAATCATACACAAATATTTGTAGTGGAAAGGTAGATCAAGTCGCTTATAAACATTAAAGCCACCTATTCATCATCCAATATCGTTTTGAGAGTGTTATCTCTAACATCAATCAACGTTTCTCTCGTAATTAAGAATGGACGTCCTAGAATAATTGGTACCCTGTCATCTGCATCATAATCCATAATAATAAAGTCGGTAGGGATAATAAACTTACCAACCTTTGTGAGCGCATCCTCAATAATTCCTTTAGGAAGGACTATGGTTTTGAATGTAATTTGAAGTACCACAGAGCATAGTCTTAGCTTCCCCAATCTAAGAGTATTGAACACTGATAGGGGAAGAAAATTCATACTTGGCCCAAAATCACTCATTGAACGGACCATATTTCTATCTTTAATTTGTATGGGAGGGTAAAACTCCCTAACCTTAAGCTTCTTGGGCATCTGCTTCATCGCCATAGAGTTGCACTCCTCAGTGAGTGCTACAATATCACCATGTCCTTTAAGTACTTAGCATACATATGCATTTCCTGCAAAATATCTCGCAAAGGATAATTAATGTAAAGTTCTTTTAATGCTCAAAGAACTTCTAGAAAGAATACCCCTCTATGTCCTTTTTCATCCTATACGAGATTGATGGTGGTGTTCTTTCCTATAGTTTCTTAGCAACCTTCTTTTTGGGTAATCAGACTTTCCCATATTATAAACATATTATCCTACAACATGTTATGGAACTAACTTTACATCCACCTCCTTAAATGGCTTTGAAGCCCTATTATTAAGATTTTTACCACTACTTAAAGAGATTACAATAAATTTTTTTGGAGGTTCATTATCACTTGGTGTAACACCCCGAGTCTGGTACCCAGAATTCTACATGGTGCGCATGAACCCGAAGGACTACAAGCTAACCCATGACTGATATCTATACCTGTACACTGCATAATATATGCATACAAATGCGGAAATAAATGCTGAAAGTTCAGAGGGTTCAAATCTAATAAAAACATAACATTTGGGTAGGGTATGAAATCCCCAAAACAACTATAGTAAACTGTTTGAAACATGATAGTCTAAAAGGCCTCTAACTCTCTGAATAAGGAGTTGATGAGATATGTCCCCAACTAACTCCAATTACTGAAATAAACTAAGTACTGAAATGATAAAATAATGATCATATCCTCGAAGGATAAGGACTCACTGCTGACTCTGACTGCTGAGTACTAGAATACTACTAATGATTTGGAGCTCATACTTCTGAACCTATGATATAAAACACCATAGCGCAAATACGTCAGTACGTTTGAATGTACTGGTATGTATGTGAGGTAGGCATAATGCATGGGGTTCATATGCATAAACAATACTAACTAACTAAATAACATGAACATGAGAATACATGCATGTACAAGTAACTGTAACTGAGACCATACTGACACTGGTACGGGGTTTTGAGTACTGATTTAATGACATCTGAGTTTACTAATACTGATAACCGAGTCTACTAAATGTTAAAAGACTGATGTTATATTACTAATAAAGGAAAGACTATTTCTGATAGTTCTGATTATGAAGAACTGGTCTGATTGATTGTATCTGATATTCTTGAAACTGAATACTGATAACATGGGTTTTGTTTAATTAATTTACTATTAATTGAGTTAGTGATAACATGATTACTATGTATGAGTACTGATAACATGAGTGACTATATCTGACAGTCCTGATATTGATAGAACTAGTTGAGTTTTGTATAGAACTGAGTTGACTTTATCTGACAGTCCTGAGGTCTGTAGAACTATCTGAGTTCTATTACTGAGCCTTAATGATTGTATCTAAAAGTCCTGATCTATAGCTAAAACTATGGGAAGTAGTCATCTAACCTATATGCCCCAAATAATACATTATAGCTGAGTTGGGGTCCAATCTGTAACCCTAACTGGAAGGGTGTCAACACCGTGCCATCTATAAGGACAAGATATAGGTGAATCTCATCTGATAGTGTCCCCAAAAGAGAATGGTGGGACCCTCATCTGATAGTTTTTATCCACCTTATCAACCCTCATCTGATAGTATTGATGTCTCAACCTATGCTGCTACATAGTTATGGAATGCAAGGATGATTTCTAAAAATTACACCCTGATTTAACAGTGTGTGTTTCCATCCTTGGGTCTACTCAGTGATAATTCGTACTCCCATCTTAATAGACACTCAACATGGATTACTGAACTAACTGGAATGAATTAACTGAGTTTCCGTTGACTGATGGAATAGTACTGAGATTACTGTATTACTGAGCTTTCCTAAGTCACATGACTGACTGAGTTCTATGTATCATGGCTTGACTGAGGATATCTTGAAAACATGACACTAACTCTAGGCACACAACTATATTTTCGGGTACAAGTACCCCCAGGACTCGATGGGAAGAAATTGACAAAGCATGAATTTCTTGAATACATGACTAACATCACAATCCATAATACAATAAGTTGGAGATTTCATGAAGTACAAGTTCTAAAGCACCACAATCGATACACATATACCCATACTTCATTGACTAAGGCATTTCATCAAACACTTGACGTGTATAAACTTGTACATGAATGGAGATTTCATATTATTACATTATTATGACACTTTTCCTTCATAAAGGCATTTAGTCAAACATATGGGGATCATGCTTTGGTTATACAATCATCAACACATCTAATAATCATAGATACATCAATCAACTTGTAAATTGAAGGAGGGGGGAGGGGGGGGGGGGGGTATCATGATTATTATACAAATCTTCATATACTAAGGTCAATCATTGGAATATGTAATTTAAAACATGAATCAAAACCCCACAACATCATGAACATGAATTTTAATTCTATTTAAATCATGAACATTCATAAATACACAAATCTTGTATTTTGAAAAGAGATTCTTGAGCTTAATAGGTGAAAGGGACGCATGAATCTACACATGACATACCTTAATGCTTGACTTTAATAAGATTGATAGTGAAATTCTTAAGATTTGAATCTTCTATTAAAATCCAAAGGCTTGTTCTTGAGAGAGTTTGAGAGAAAGTGAGTATATTTTGGTGAATTGAGGTTGAATTTCATGTTTATGGTGTTTTACGTCATGGGGGTATGGTTTAGGGTAAGGAAAAAGACTAAAATACCTCTACGAAACCACTTCCTAGTTGCTTAAATTCTCAGCTGACGACCAAGGCTGATAAGCCATCAGATATGTGACGGCCCGTCACATATGTCGTCTCTCAATTGCCAGGCTAACATACTAGAGTAAAATGGGTATAACCTTTTGCTCCGATATTGGATTTGGGATAAATTGGTATCTTTGGAAAGATAATTTAATTAACTATATTTTGGTGGGTTATGACCTCAAAATTTCATAGTACAACGAGAGATATGCTCGTTTGAAGTTGACTATACCAATATCCTTCCCAAGAATTCAATCGGTAAGGAATGTTTTGATTCGCCTAATAGCTAGGACGTATTTGAGACCTTAATTGACATCAAAATTAATCATCAAACTACCAAAGAACATTGATTTACTATGAATAATATTGAAATATGGCACTAATATTGATTTGCATTTTTTGGGGTATTACAATATCTCCCTCTTGGGAACATTCGTCCTCGAATGAGACTGATTAGACTGAGAGAAATGATATAACTAAAAGTACATACTATACATGCACAATGGAAACATGATTTCATGACTGACATAACTAATAGGCTGAACATATCATACTAAACATGCATATCTATTGCATGGGTAACTAATTCATGAATGCATGATTGAGATTTTTGATAAACTGGATTTCTCCTAATGTGGATGCATATCTGATGCATGACTGATAAGCTGAATTCATGCATATCTAATGCATGATTATATGACTGAACTGTTACATGAATGCATTGTCGAAGATAGAATGGTATTCAGTACCATGTTTATAATAGAATTCTGAGCATGAAACTGAATACCAAGTTGGTAACAAAATTGAACATGATAACTAATTATAACGCCCCGAGATCCCATCCCAAGACGTCACACGGTGCTTATGACCCCAAAGGACCATAATATAACCCTTTACTGGTATCTGTACCTGTACACTGCACAATATCTAAAATAAATGCGGAAACTAGCCATAAGGTTCAACACATCTATGAATACTCATAATACAGAAAAAATGAATACTAATACATCCATCTGAAAAGCCTCTAAACTGTCTGAACTGCAGAGTTGAAGGGACGGGTCCCCAACTAACTCCCTCAATTGAAAATAAACAAAGTCTGAAGCAATAATAGTAAACTGAGATTCAACCTCGAAAGAAGAGGAGTCACTGCTACTTCTGCTGACTGGGGATGAACTGCTGAGGATACTCTGGATCCTGTGCCTCTGAACCTATGGTGTCAAATAAAATACCATAGCACAAATGTATCAGTACAAGAATATACCAAGTATGTAGACGAGGTAGGCTAATGTAAGGGCTTATGCATGCACAATATCTAAACTGAATAATCATAAAGATGTCGTATGAGAACACATACATGAATGCACAGACCATGTAGACGATCACTGCAACTCTAGCTACTGAAACTCAGATACCACTTTACTACAGACTAAACTTACTACTGATACTGAGATACTGAATCACTGACTCATCTGATACTGATAACTGAGAGTCTGGATGTACTTACATCAAGGACTGAATTCTGAGCTTACGACTTTCGACTAACAGAATTAGAGATCAACTTTTTTAACAGATTATTTCGACAGCGATTATCAATGATAAGAAGTATGATCATGTCTGAATCTGACAACAATAATACTCAATAGAATCTGAGATGGAGATCAAGCCTATGTGACGGGAAATCTCTAGATATGATAATAAGAATACTCAACATGTTCTGAGACTGAGATCAAGCCTCTCTGATGGGAGATCTATAGAAATGATAATAAGAATCTGTATATGAGACCAAGCCTATCTGACGGGATGGTCCATGAATCAATGGAACTATCTGAGTTCCTCACTGAGATAGATGACTGTACCACGCAGTCCTAATTTTTTAAGATTGATACTAAAACTGCAACTGTGGGAAATAGTTACTTAACTGACATACCCCAACCTACCATAGGTGGGGTCCAATCTGTAACCCCAACTGGAAGGGTGTCAATAACGTGCCACAGGTAAAGGCCTCTATGGTCAAGCCTCTCTGATGGGATGACCCTCGCAGGAAGTTGGCCTAAGGCAATATAATAGTCAAACCTATCTGATGGTGACAGCCTCTAGTGATGGGTACTTTTGTATCCTACGCTGGCCACGTAGTTCTGGAGTTCTTGGATTACTCCTAGCGACTCAGCCTCTCTGACGGGAGAGCCGCCATCCCTTCCCTCGCTCAATGCTAGCTTCTACTCCCAACTGAAAGACTCTGAACTAAATTCTCAACTAAGCACAACTGAACTGAATCTGATAGTGATCATGTTTCTCAAAATATTTGACTGAGTTATGCTGAGATTACTTAGTTCCGTATCTGACGGAAAAGGTATCAAATCTTGGTATCTGACTGAAGATACAGAGCTTGAATAGATTACTCAAATCGCTTCTGAGATTAGAATTAAATAACTTGAATACTATTATATCTTAGTTGATTACAGTTTTGAGGCTAGATTACTAGAGATATAGAGATTACAGAGATAATTGAGATTATTGAGCTTTCTTAAGTTCTGTACTTTTCTGAGGTTACAAAGTTCTATAGTTCACGGAGTTCTGAAAATCATGGTTCAACTAGAATTATCGAGAAAATAACACGTGCTCTAGACAACAGCCCTATTGTCGGGTATAAATACCCGCAGGACCTAATAACATAAAAGTAAAGCATAATCATTCACTCATCATCACGATCATTCATATATCATCACAATCACCTATTCATCATCACAATCATTCATGTATCATCACAGTCATTAAATCATCTCATAATTATTAAAGCATCATCATAATAATTAAAGCATCACCATAATCATTAAAGCATTTTCACAGTCGCCGAAGGGTTACTTAAAGCATCTCGGAATCATAAGCATATAATAAAGTAGGGGAAATATGCTACTAGATCGTACTCCATTCAACAAGGTTTTACCTTAACTATTTCATATCTATATAAGTCTTGACATATGTTTGGATATCACATGGCTTGAGGAAACTTCATACTATCATGGAATAATTCATTCACTTGGGCATTTTATCAAACACTAGGCATGCATAAACTAACTCACAATTTGGGGTTTTATCTTAAACATGCTACAATGGCCCTTATGCTCCACCTAAGCTCTTTATCAAACCTAGGAGAAATATTCTTCGCTTATTCAACCATTTCTACACCCATTTGACATGAACACATCACATAGAAAGCAACATAAGGAAGATTCATCACAAATATCACATGGATTCCACCTACTAGGGTTAAGGCTCATGAATCTTGTAAACAAACATGAATCAAAACTCAACTATACATTTAACATCAATTTCAACTCATACAAATCATTAACAACTCAAAAAAATAAAAATCTATGAGTTTTGAAAAGGGTTCTTGAGCTTCTTGGATGAAAGGGACCCAAGAATCAACATCTACATACCTTAATTTTTGAAATTGGATGAAGTCTAATGCTTGAAACTCTATCTGCACTTATAATAAATAATTCTTAAAGCCCACACTATAAGGAACTTGATTCTTGAAGAAATCTTGAAGATTTATGGATGATTTTTAGAAGTTTAGGGTTCTTGAATTGAAACCGTAGATATTCTCTCTTTAGAGAATTCGAAGAGAAATGGAGAAATTAGGGTTTGAATGAGGGTTCTCATATTTATAGAGGCTTCCAAAAGGTGGGAAATGACCAAAATACCCTTGAAAAAATGTCCTTAAATTGCTGAAAAAAATAGCTGACGACATCCGTGACAAGCCGTCAAGTTGGTGATAGGCCGTCACAAATTATTGTCACGAAAGGGTGAAATTTTGAGTTTCTGGTTAAGGTTGACGACATTAGTGATAGTCCATCACGGGCATGACATCTTGTCAAAAAATGTCGTCACCAGGGTCAGAAATCTCCCTAGGTCTGACGACATTGGTGATAGGCCGTCACGGGCGTGACGGCTTGTCACAATTGTCGTCACCGGTTTTCCAGCCAGACATTCTGGAGTAAAATGGGCATAACTCTTTGCTATGATATTGGTTTTTGAAAAAATTGGTATTGTTGGAAAGATAATTCAAAGATATTTCATTTGATATATAGTAGCTCCTTTAATTCGATATATACAAGGAGTTATGGTCGATTGAAGTTGACCCAAATTTTGACGGTCACTAAAACTTGAATGATAGGAAAGATTTCAACTCGTCCTTGAGTTAGGGGAACTCTATGATCTTACTTTATGCTCAAATAGATTCCTACATGATTAAAAGTATTTCATACTTAGGAATATATTTCTAAAACATTTAGAATCAGATTTTCTCTTTACCAAATACGCTCTAAGGCTCAGACTAGAAGAGGATTTTGCGGGGTATTACACTGATACCAAATTTGTAACTCAAATTTGGACACGGAACTGAATAAACTTAAGAAAAGCTATTACCTTGAGCTAAGTCTGAGTTAGAGGAAAAGAGGTCAGGATACATTGTCCGCATCTCTGCTCCCGCTTCCCAAGTAGCTCTCTCAACAGAATTGTTCCACCAAAGAACTTTGACTAGAGGGACTTCTTTGTTCCTCAGTCTACAAATCAAATAGTCTAGGATTTTGACTGGAATCTCTTCGAAAGAGAAGTTGTTCTGAATATATATGCCCTCTATAGGTACTATAACTTATGAGTCACCTATGCACTTATCAATCAAGGAGACATAGAACACTAGATAAACTGAGGCTAGATCTGAAGGCAATTTGAGCTCATAAGCTACTTTGTCGAAGCGACTAAAAATTTTAAAGGGATCGATATATCAGGGACTGAGTTTTCCCTTCCTGACAACTCTCTTCACTCCCTTTATGGGGGAGATCTCTATATACACATAGTCACCAATCTCAAACTCGAGATCCTTTACTGAACATGCATGAATAGGAACATGAGAACATAGCTGAGTCTGAAACGTGATGCATGAACTGAAACCTATGAACTGAATATTATGAACTGAACCAATCCCCTAAATACATGGCTCACGACTGAGATTAAAACTTGAGGGTCAACTTATAAGTACCCCCTACTCCAAACTGCATTCATTACATGAAGAAAGAATGGGATATTTATGTCATGAAAGTTTAGGGGTTCATAGTGTATCTCCCCTATAGGATTCTATGTCCCTTGAATAATACTGACTTGTGTGAGATGTTGAGAAAAACTGGGGTGATGCACAAGGCAACTACGAACTAAATCGTGATAGATTATCTGAGATATGAAACTGAGTCATAATACATAGACTAAGCTGAGCTAACTTTTATCTAGTTTATTCATCTGAGAATGGTTAAATTCATGAGACTTTGTATAGTATATTTGGATGGAAGGGATGGGAACCCAAGCCATGTGTACTTGTCCGTCTGATTGCTAAACTGAATTACTGTCTTTGCGGATTAACTCATGCTAAAAACTTATAATCGATAAGAGCCTTTCTTTAAAACTCCTTCTATAGAATTTTAATGGATTTAGGGTGCAAGGAAACATTGGCGTGATCTGATTAAGATAGATGAATAAGAAAATCATCACTTGGCTAAATTTTAATAAGATGAGTTTTGGTCTACGAACATGATTTAAGATAAGGTAACTAAGCCTCCTGTACTACAATCGAGACTACTCAAAAGATTCACATGGGTGCTGAGCACGAGTGAATAAATATTTTGACTTATCTAATTAACTAGATAACTGATAACTGAATACTAGGCTTGTAAAACTAAACTGTACTTAGTCTAAATAGCTGGACTGAGGCTGGGAAATATTATGCATAAGAGGTAAGTACTAACTGAGTAATATGAGGTAACTTGAGCATGGATTCATGGGGTCTTTATTATTTGTGAATGCGGGACCAAGTGTACGACATGATTTGGAAATATTCGGTAAACTGAGGTACTAAAATACTAATAACTGAGTAACTGACAATTGTATGCTAGGGTCAAGCAAGTCTGAAAGTGAACTGAGTTTCTGATCTGATTACTGAACTGAAGCTGACATTATAACTAAGGTTGTAATTGGGGATCATAATGGAACTAAATTCTAGGTACTGATAATTAAATACTGATAATTGAGGTTTAGACTCATACTGAAGTACTTAATTCTGAGACTGAACACTAATCACTGAGTGCTGAATACTGAAACTGTAACTGAGATGGCAACTGAGTTTTGATAGTAACGTAGTAAGGACTGACATAAGTCAAGGATATAAATATACACTCACACTCTGTACTTTCCTAACTTCTAAATACTACCTCTTTCAAGCCATTTACTTGCACACTAACATGGCATTCAAGCCTATCGTTATAACTACACCCTCGTGTACAATAAGCATACAACAATATTATCTTAATATGTAACATCCACTCTCCCCCATCCATGCAACTACTCATCACTACATAGTTTTCACAAAGAGAGCTCACTGAAGGGTTGAATCAGGAGGACCTGAAGCATAAATGGACACTAACAGAACTTTGACACTTGACTGAAGCCTGTGGAATAGAATATAAACATCATGTATTCACCAAGAGGTCTAAACTGAGGATATGCATAACATAGTATGAATTTAACTAATCAGTAGGGGCGTAGCAGGAGTCACGAAAGTTGAGTATACTGTAGAGCATGATATGTGTACATGAGTCATAAACTGTATGACCTGAGTTTTGGAATTTTTTGTATTCGTGGGACATGATTTGTATTACTGAGGGGAATAGAATTAAACTCCTTATGCTGGGAACTGGAATCGTACATGATTCTATGAAAAGCGTGTGAATATAAGTTGTGTTCATGGAAATGAGATGTGAATCATGCGTAGGCATCATGCTGACTGAAGTACCAAACCTTACACTGAGATAAGGATAGGTCGGGAATCATCTTCCCTTACTACTTTTCTATATGTACTGGCACTACTACTGGAATCTCAAACTTGAATTGGTCACTTGATCTATCATCTCCCTTTTAACTTTAAGCCATCATCATAAGTCTGTGAACACTTTACTAAAATCTGAACTGAACGGCAATCATCATCACATACTTACACTCTGTTCGACATATGCTTGCCTTACTAAATACATCATCTACTTCTGTTTCTTCATATACTACTAATATTGCATCTCCTAATTCACATCCACATCTTCATACTTAATTTTAGATGAATAATCTTAAATTCTTGCTTGCACTGTTCAAGCCTACTGGTCTACCATGGTACAACTATCCCCATGAATACATAATCCGCTCAATTTGGATAACATTATCCCAAATCTCTTACTGCTAAACTCCTGGGTTCATGCTTCTAACTCTAGGTCATATCCTATTATAGGATTTTAAGAAGGGATCTGATGGCATATCAAATTTTTGGGTTCATAAATGAGCTTTCATGATCATGAATGAGATCTGTACAACTTTGGAACATAACGGAACTGATGGGATACTTTTTAGCCTGTGGGAAATCCCATAACTATCTGCGGGGACTATCTGAGAAAGCCCTACCCTTAGGACTTTGAGATTCACTATTTTTATTACCTTAAAAGTAAAGTGGATTTGACATGAAATAAAAAATAAATAGTTCCTAAAACATCTCATAGACTCCTGTCCATAAGTATCGTGCACAACAAACCCATGTCCAAGACTCTACTAGATATGGCTTTTCAGACTTCCTAGGACACTGTTGAACCTTAGGCTCTGATACCAAGTTTGTAACGCCCCGAGTCTGGTATCCAGAATGCTACACGGTGCCCATGACCCCGAAGGACCATAAGCTAACCCATGACTAATATCTATACCTATACACTACTTAATATATTTATACAAATGCGGAAATAAAAGGCTAAAAGGCCATAAGGTTCAAATCTGATAAAAACATAACATTTGGGTGGGGTATGAAATACCCAAAACAACTGTAGTAAACTGTCTGAAATATGATAGGCTGAAAATTCTTTAACTTTCTAAAAAAGGAGTTGATGGGACATGTCCCCAACTAAATCTAACTACTTAAATAAACTAAGTACTAAAATAATAAAATAATGATCATGTCCTCGAAGGATGAGGACTCACTGCTGACTCTAACTACTGAGTACTGGAATGCTACTGATGCTCTGGAGCTCGTGCTTCTGAACCTATGGTATAAAACACCACAACACAAATACGTCAGTCATTTGAATATACTGGTATGCATGTGAGGTAGGCTGAATACATGGGGTTCATAAGCACAAACAATACTAACTGACTGAATAACATGAACGTGAGAATACATGCATGAATAAGTAACTGTAAGTAAGACCATGCTGACACTGGTACTGGGTTTGGAGTATTGATTTACTGACATCTTAGTTTATTGATACTGATAACTGAGTCTACTAAATGAATACAGAGAGTCTGATGTTATATTACTGATAAAGGAAAGACTATTTCTGATAGTTTCTATTATGAAGAACTGGTCTGATTGACTGTATCTGACAGTCCTGAAATTAAATACTGACAACATGGGTTTTGTATAATTAATATACTATTAACTAAGTTTGTGATAACATGATTACTGTGTCTGAGTACTGATAACATGAGTGACTATATCTGACAGTCCTGATATTGATGGAACTAGTTAAGTTCCATACTGAATTGAGTTGACTTTATCTGACTGTCCTAAGATCTGTAGAACTATCTGAGTTCTATTACTGAGACTAAATGACTGTATCTAATAGTCCTGATCTGTAGGTTAAATTATGGGAAGTAGTCATCTAAACGATATGCCCCAAAAAATACATTATAGCTGAGTTGGGATCCAATTTGTAACCCCAATTGGAAGGGTGTCAATATTGCGCCACTGGTAACGACAAGCTATAGGTGACCCTCATCTGACAGTGTCCCCAAAAGAGAACGGTGGGACATTCATTTGACAGTGTTTATCCACCTTATCAACCCTCATCTGATAGTGTTGATATCTTAACCTTTGCTAGCTACATAGTTTTGGAATGCAAGGATGACTTATAAGAATCACACCCTCATCTGACAGTGTGTGTTCCCATCCTTGGGTTCACTCAGTGCTAATTCCTTCTCCCATTACTGAACTAAACTAGACAGAATTAACTGAGTTTCCTTTGACTGGCGGAATAGTCCTGAGATTACTATATTACTGAGCTTTCCTGAGTCACATGACTGACTGAGTTCTATGGATCATGTCTTGACTGAGGATATCTTGAAAACATAACACTAACTCTAGGCATACAACTATATTTTTTGGGTATAAGTACCCCCAGGACTCGATGGGAAGAAACTGACAAAACATGACTTTCTTGAATACATGACCAACATCACAATCCATAATACAATAAGTTGGAGATTTCATGAAGTACAAGTTCTAAAGCACCACAATGGCTACACATATATCCATACTTCATTAACTAAGACATTTCATCAAACACTTGACATGCATAAACTTGTACATGAATGGAGATTTCATATTATTATACTAGTATGATACTTTTCCTTCACATAGGCATTTAGTCAAACATATGGGGAGCATGCTTTGGTTATACAATCATCAACACATCTAATAATCATGGATACATCAATCAACTTGTAAATTGAAGGGGGGTATCATGATTATTATGCAAATCTTTATATACTAGGGTCAATCATTGGAATATTTAATTTAAAACATGAATCAAAACCCCACAACATCATGAACATGAATTTTAATTCTATTTAAATCATGAATATTCATAAATACACAAATCTTGTATTTTGAAATGAGATTCTTGAGCTTCATGGGTGAAAGGGACCCATGAATAAACATATGACATACCTTAATGCTTGACTTTAAGAAGATTGATGGTGAAATTCTTCAGATTTGAATCTACTATTAAAACCCTAAGGCTTGTTCTTGAGAGAGTTTAAGAGAAAGTAAGTATATTTTGGTGAATTAAGGCAGGATTTTGTGTTTATTGTGTTTTACGTCATGGGGGTATGGTTTAGGGTGAGGAAAAAGACTAAAATACCCCTAAAAAAACACTTCCAGGTGCTGAAATTCTCAGCTGACGACCAAGGCTGATAAGACGTCAAATATGTGACGGCCCGTCAGATATGTCGTCACTCAGTTGCCAGGTAACATGCTGGAGTACAATGAGTATAACGTTTTGCTCTGATATTAGATTTGGACGAAAATGGTATCCTTGGAAAGATAATTAAATTATATATTTGTTGGTGGGTCATGAGCTCAAAAATTCATTGTATAACAAGAGATATGCTCGTTTGAAGTTGACTATACCAATATCCTTCTCAAAAATTCAATCGGTATGGTATGTTTTGATTTGCTTAATACCTAGGACGTATTTGAGACCTTAGTTGACATAAAACTTGATCATGAAATTATCAAAGAGCCATGATGTACTATGCATAATCTTAAAATATGGAGCTAATATTGATTTTCATTTTTTGGGGTATTACACTTGGCAAACCACCTTGAGGCCTGGTATTTTGTGCATGGGTAATTATCTTAACTGTTGCTATAGCTACTTCTGAGCCTCTAGTTTAGTTTTGACCTCAACTACCATTTCTTCATGATTGTCTAGGATCTTCTTCAAAGCTTCCTCAATGTTACTGGCTTGTGTGTTGTTTATGCTGCTGGAACTATTGTTTCTGATTATTTCCCCATGAATAATTGGGATGAGTCTGCCACTTTTGGTTGTACGTATTCACATAAGTTGTCTTATATGCATTTTCCACAAAGTTTATGGATTCAATATTTGCACCACACAAGTCTGGAAAGTGTCTACTATTGCCATAAATCTCACACAAACCTGGGATCTTCTATACTCCACTCATTTAAGCCAGAGATTAGTTCATATCTGATTTGCTGAATTGAGTCATCATTTTATTCTGTATAGATGATAATTGAGCTTCTAAGGTTGTGATACTATAAACTTCAGTAATGTTTGTAACCTTTTTCGCTGCAATTCTAGACATGCCACCATGCCAGTCAAGGTTTCCTAGAGCATTGAGGTTCAGCAAATCACAGAGCTCATCATAAGTCTTATCCAAAGACAGACCACCTCGAGATGAATCTAGCAAATTTTTTGTGTTATGATCAAGATCTTCAACAAAGAAGCGATTTAATAACTTATTGGATTGTTGGTGATATGGAAAGTCTCGAAGAAGAGATTTGAATCTCTCCCAAGAATTATACCAGTTCTCATTCGGCTTTTGCTTGAAGCTCAAAATCTAACTGTGTAGTCTAGCTATTTTTTTAGATAGAAAGAAATAGATGAGGAATTTTTGGTCCAAGTCATCCCATATAGTGATGGAACTGGTGGCTCATCGTTCAACTACTTCTTTTCTTTCCCCAAAAGTGAGAAGAGGAACAGGGTTATCCTCATATAGTCAATAGATACCCCCAAAGGTATAAATGTGTCACATATATCAAGAACATTCTACAAGTGAACCCATGGATATACATTTAATAAGGCTACACCATGTTCCGTTTCAACTCAAATCTACCACTTGCAGTGGGTCTTCAGAAACCAGAGGTAACATTAGTCACAAATGGGATGGCCACTTTATGAACTTTTCTGTAGGCTGGTGGATCTTCAACCATGGGTTCATGATAATATTCCTCTTTCTAAATTTAAGAGATTATGTAGAGAAGTACTTTTCTCTCATTTGTTGGTGAAAGAATTGCTCGTATTCAAGATCTGGCTCAACCAAATCCCTATCCCTTGCCATCTTACTAGCCTTTTAAACATATGCCTATGTATTCAGAATCTAAGATCAAGTAATTAGAACTTAAGAAATCTAAAAAACAAAACTAAAACTAAGACTGTTGCCAAATTACAAGTTCCCGACAATGACGCCAAAAACTTATTCTACCCAAGTTCTCACACAAGTGTATGTAGTCCACCTAAGTAATATAGTGGCCTTATTAAAAGTGAAGTATTGATCTCACAGGGACCAGTGTTAAGAAACTATCCAAGACTAGTTCAACTATTAAGATTAAACTAGTGAAAACGTAACCACAAGAGTTTGAGAGTTATAAATTGAAAGTAAAGTAAATAATGCAGCATATTAAAGGTTCTTGGACAATAAATGGGGATAAACCCAAGGCTAAGGCACTACGAACAATCACACTAAGCTATGTAACTTCACTGGTTAGGTTAATTATCTTAGTTGTTGGTCCACGGGGTCGATATTATGACTATGGATTTTTGAACCTCTAACCAATTATGTAACTTAGCCCCACAACTACATCATTGAGCGGGGATGAGAGAAATAAGTCTAATTTATTCATATTTAATATTATAATTGAACCAAAGAGGGAACTTAGGTATATTCCTATCCTAAATGCAAATCATAACATCATTCAATTGACATTAAAATCCTATTCCACCTATCCCACATTCTATCTGATCTTTCCTCCTTCTAGGTTTATATTAGAATTAAGAATGTATTATAAGGCTTGAAAATCCTTAAAATAGTTAAAACAAGGATAGATAAACAACCAAAAATGATAAATAACCCAAAATAATTCAATTCATAACAAGAGTAATCATGTTCTTGGCCTTAACCCTTGAAAATGGTGTTTAGCCTTTCATGGACATAAATGTAGTCACAATAAATGAATCCATGTTGAATCCATGTTAAATACATAAAAAACTAAATTAGGGTAATTAAAACCCTATTTTAATCCTTCTCAATGGTGTCTCTAATCCCTAAGTTCGTCCAAGTTGTATACAATAATGTTTAAGTGCGCTGTTTATACTAGGACCAAATTGCCAAATTGAATATAACATCCGTGCCACGCATCTATCGTGGAGGATAGGCCATGTGGAATGGTTATATAATGCCTATATACTGTAATTGAACATTATACAATGCAACCAAGGGCATTTCATGCCTCTATCGTGGTGCATAGGGTTCGTGGCACGCCAATGAGTCCAAATTTCCTAGACTTGTACAATGTTTACTCCATGGTTTGGTTCCTTATTACTTACTTTGTGGTCACTTTTTATCTAGATTTAAATCTTTTTTATCAACCATGTATAATATTGATCAACTCACAAGTCATCCTATAGCATCAAAAATCATAAATTAGAGCTCAAAACCACATAGAATCTAACACGGTGAACTAGAGAGGAACATAGCTCACGCTAAGAGTACTAGTTTTCGTGTTTGAACTTAACTTTTTGACTCCAAAAACATTATGAACATGCCTTAAACACTAAAACACATAAATAAAAACATAGATGCTTATTTATCCAAAGACTAACTCCATATGCACACAAAAAGTCCTCAAAACAAGGCTAAAGAGCATAGATAGTGACACTTAGGTGCATAAATCCACCTAAGATCACCACTCTACACTTAAAGCCTTGGTCTTCCTCGAACAACTCTTCACTTAAGCATCAATATCATGAAAAGACCACAACACTACTACTACATGCAAGACACTCAATCTAGAACTACAATGACTACATTGATAGCAAGTTCACACATAAGCAGGCTATATACAATTAAAAGCTGAAGAATACTACTTCTAGCCATACGATCCTCGATAATTGACTTACCAACTTTGAGAAATAAGTCATATTACCCAATCCAAAAGATCATATAAGTAACCTAACTATCATCAAACATGCGGGCTCACCACAAGAGATTTACCCACATCCACTCACGTAGATGCAATTTATCACAAGAATGGGTATAAGAATCAAATTGCGTTCACTCTCACAAGGAATTCAAAAGTTACACAAGATGAACCATAGGCTTTCCCGTAGTGTAGTACTCCACTATGTCAGAATGTTAAGGCTTAGGATCAAATAGGACCTTAAGGGTTGTCATGTAGGCTAGGGGATAGATAAGAACTATATTGGCCAGGAATGGTGACTATATTCCCTAAGAACTTTAATACATCACACATATATTAAGATAAATCTCTAAAAACAAGAGTTTTAACAACCCCTACCTTCATTTCTCTTTTGTTTTTCCCCATCTTATTAAGTTAGTTCACATATACAAGTAGGGAGTATGCTCCATCAAAACAAGATTAGCTTTTTACACAATAATCTTTCTTTTCATGACATTACTCTCACCCACAGTACATCACTAAAAACTAACAAACAAAAATCCTTTTTGAATGTTTTTTAAATTTAACCATAAACTAGAAAACAACTAAGAACAACATCACTTCACCCAAAACCATAGGAATTTTCCTACCCCACACTTAAAAACCTACTTAGTCCCTAATGTATACTCAAAAGTAAGGATAGAAATACTCCCTGAGGCCTCTAGGCCTAACTAGTAGCTTCTTTTAACATCAAGAGGATCCGGGGACCCCATACTTAGTCTTTGCCATATTGCTTAACTTAGTCTCTAGTACTCAAACTCCCCATCAACTTGTGACTCAAACAAAATAAAAATTATGTGAAGTAAACTAAAAATATAAAAATAAATACCTACTTTAACTTGGTTTGCATCCCAAGAAGTGTCCGATTTAGCATCGCAGGATGACCTATATCACTACATCAACCATTTTTCTTTATTTTTCCCTACTACTCGAAGGCCATCTTCTCACTCTTTTCTTTCCTCTTTTGTGTGCACTCTCATGGTCATTATTTTTCTTAATAATATCCTTTTCAGGATCATCAATCATCATCCCTTTGAGCTTAGTTGGTGGCTTAGAAAACTCAACGAGATAGTCCGAAGGGGTCATTGAAGGTTTGTACTCCACCACAACACACTCATCCACTTCCACCATGGTAATCATACATAAATATTTGTAGTGTGGAGATGGATTGAGTAGCTTATATTCTTTAAAGGCCACCTCTTCATCATCCAATTTTATCTTGAGCGTGTTCTCTCTTACGTCTATTAGTGATCCCCCGTTGCTAAGAATGGACGTTATAGAATGATTGGTACTCTATCATCTACAGTATAATCATAAACAATAAAGTCAGTAGGGATAATAAAATTACAAACATTTATAAGCACGTCCCCAATAATTCCTTTAGGAAAAACATGGGTTTTCTTTGCCATCTGATGCACCACAGAACGTGGTCTCAGCTTTCCCAACCCAAGAGTATTAAACTCTTATATGGGCATCAAATTTATACTTTCCCTCAGATTAATCAAACTATGGACAACATTGTTGTCACCAATTTATACTTTCATATAAATTGTTGTCCCTCAGATTAAGCTTCTTGGGCATATTCTTCATTACCACAGAGTTACACTCCTCAGTGAGTGCTACTATTTTAATATCCTACAGCTTAATATTGTTAGTCACCAAGTCCTTCAATTACTTAGCATACTTAGGCATTCCCTTCAAAACATCTAACAAAGTCCAATTAATGTAATGTTCTCTGAAGGTGTCGAAGAACTTCTTAAAACAAGCATCATATTTGGCCTTTTAAAACCTATGATAGAATGGTGGTTCTAGTCATTCCTACACTTTCTTGAAAACCTTTGCTTTTGGGTACTTAGACTTCCTCAGATTATCAACATCTTTGCCAACAACCTATTGTGGAACAACTTTGCATCTAACTCCTTATTTAGCTTTGGAGGCCTATCATTAAGCTCATTACCACTCCCTAAAGTGATTGCCATAACTTTATTTGGAGGTTTATTATAACTTTGTAAACCGCCATGAGGCCTCGTATTTTATGCATAGGCTAGTTTCCCCAGTTGTTGCTCTAGCTGCTTCTAAGACACTTACTAATTTTCTACCTCAACAGCTATTTCTTCTTGATTGTCCGTGATCTTCTTCAAAGTTTTGGCCTATGTTTTGTGCTAATGTTGGAGCTGTTAGTTCTTATTATTGCCTAATGCATAATTTCATTGAGCTTGCCATAGTTGGTTGTAGGTATTCGCATAAGCTGGCTTATGTGCGTTGCTCACAAAGTTTATGGATTCAGGATATACACCACACAAGTCTGTAGAGTGGCCACTATTTCCATAAATATTACAGCAACTTCGGGTATGTTGCACTGCATCCACTTATGCCAATAATTGGTTCATACCCAATTTGCTGAATTGAGTCATCATTTAATTCTCCATAGATGACAAGTGGGCGCCTAATGCTATGATACTATAAACTTCAATAATGATTTTCGCCTTTTTCATTGAGCTTCTTGACATATTAACATGCCAGTTAGGATTTCCTTGAGCAATGCGGTTCAACAACGCATAGAGCTCATCATAAGTCTTTTCTATAGCCTAGCCACCTATAGTTGAATATAGAAAAACTTATGTTTTATGGTCAAGAGCATCAACAAAGATTTGATCTAATAACTTATTGGACTTTTGGTGATGTGTATAGTCCCAAAGAAGAGATTTGAATCTCTCATAAGCATGATACAAGTTCTCATCCAGCTTTTTCTTAAACCTCAAAATGTCACTGTGTAGTCTCGTAGTGTTTTTGAATAGAAATAAATAGATGAGGAATTTTTGGTCCAAGTCATCTCATGTAGGGATGTAACATGTCGGCTCAGTGTTCCACCACTTATTTACTTCCCCTAAAAGTGAGAAAGGGAAGATCGTCAACCTCATAAACTTAATAGATACTCCGTGGGTATGAATGTTTCACTGATCTCTAGAAATTTCTACAAGTAAACCTGTGGATCTTCATGTGATAGCCAGGTAAACTACCCATTTTTGTGCAAAAGCTTCACCATGTTCTATTTTAACTCAAATCTACCTCATGCAGCGGGTCTTTGGATGGCATAGGTAACATTAGTTGGAAAAGGGATTGCCACTTCACGAACTATGTCCTGTGGGCTGGTGGATCTTCAGCCATGAGTGTATGGTGATCTTTCTCTTGCTAAATTTGATGGATGTTTTAGAGAAGTATTATTTCTCTCTTTTATTAGTTTAAGTGTTGCTCAAGTTTGGGATTTGGTTTAACCAGCTCTCTAACTATTGGTAGCTTACTAGCTTTTGAAACATATGCCTACAAACTCAGAAGCTAAGATCAAGTAATTAGAACTTATGAAATAAAAAATGCAAATCTAAAACTTAGATTGCTGCCAAATTACAAGTCCCTGATAATGGCGCCAAAGACTTATTGCAACCAAGCGCACACACACTTGTACATGGTCAACCCAAGTAATATAGTGGCCTTATGAAAAGACAAGTACTGATTCCATAAGGACCTAGTATTAAGAAACTATCCAAGAATAGTTCAACTATTAAGATTAGACAAGTGAAAACATAACAAAAGAGTTTGAGAGTTCTAAACTGAAATTAAAAGTAAACAATATAGTAAATTAAAGGTTCTTGGACAATCAATGGGGAGAAACCCGGAGCTAAGGCACTATGAATAATTATACTAAGATATTTAACTTCATTTAATAGGTTAATTATCTTGGTTGTTGGTCCACGAGGTCGATATTATGACTATTGCCTTTCAAACCTCTAATCAATTATCTAACATAGCCCCACAACTATATTATTTAGCGGGATTGGAAGAACTAAGTTAAATGCATTCATATTCTATCCCATAATTGAAAAAATATGGTACTTAGGTATATTCCTATCCTAAATGAAAATCATAACATCATTCAATTGAGATTATGATCTTATTCCATCTATCCCACACTCTATCCTATCATTCCTCCTTCTAGGTTCATGATAGAATTAAAACTGTAATCTAAGGGTTGCAAATCCTTAAAATAATTAACAAAAGGATAAATAAAATACCAACAAAAATAAATAATCAAAACCAATTAAATTCATTACAAGAGTAATCATGTTCTTGACCTTAACCTCGGAAAAGGGTGTTTAGCCGCTCATGGATATAGACTTAATCACAATAGGTGCATCCATGTAAAAATCCATAAACAAACTAAATTAAGAGAATTAAAATCCTATTTTCATCCTTATCAATCATGTCTCCAGGACCTAACGTCGTCCAAGGAGTATACAATAATGTTTAAGTGTCTTTTTTATACTAGGACAAAATTACTGAATTGAACAAAGCCTCCATGCCACGCCACTATCGCAGTAGCTAGCTAGTGTGGCACACTGCTGTCACACATATCTACTGGAATTGGACCTTCCACAATACACCAAGGTAGTTCCATTCCCTTATCGTGGTGCATAGGGTCTGTGGCACACCAATGAGTCCAAATTATCTAGATTTGTACAATGTATACTCCATGCAATTGGTTGCTTATTCCTTGCTTTGTAGTGACTTTTTCTCTTGATTTCCAGATTGTGTGTCATCCATGTATCATCTTTATCAAATCACCAACAATCCTATACCATCAAACACAACAAATTATATCTCAAAAACACATAGATCCAACACGGTGAACTAGAAAGGAACATAGCTCAAGTTAAGAGAGCTAGTTTTCGCGTTTGAACTTTAACTTAATTTTTTGACTCCAAAATCATTGTGAACACACCTTAAACACTAAAAAAACATAAATAAACACTTATATTCTCATATATCTAAAGAGTCACTCTATGTGCGCACAAAAAGTCCTCAAAACAAGCCTAAACAGTCATAGATAATGACACTTAGATGCATAAATCCACCTAACGTCAAACAAGTGCCAAATTTAAGTATCCAAATTTGAATTCCTGTTATAGGAAGTGAAAATTTTGAAGTAAGTTTGAAGAATTTTGAAGAAATAGAAAATTTTGAGTTGTTGAAGATTATCAAATGATTATGAGGAATTTTAAATAAAAAATTGACAAATGTTTGGTGAATTTGGTATTTTTAAGTCATTTAAAGTGACATCAAGAAAAAACCTTGGGTTATGGTCATGGCATGACTTCAATTGATCATTGTTTTGGATCTTTTAATTGAAGTGACTCAACCTTAGTCGCTCTAGGTCCACCAACATGGTAATTCTTTAACCTTTGGCTATTTACCAAAAAAATCCTCTTCTCGTGGTCTTCCAACTCAATAGATCCACTCGAATAAATATTTTAGACCACGAATGGGCCAGACCATTTAGTTATAAGCTTTCCTGCAAAGAGTTTCAACCTTGAGTTGAAGAGGAGCACATCATCACTAATACAGAACTCTAGTTTTACAATCTTAGAATCATACAACTTATTCATTTTCTCTTTATATATCATTGAGATTTCATATGCTTTGAGAAAAAAATCTGCAAACGCATGAAGTTGATCTAGTCTCAATTTTAAGGCATCCTCTCTATTCATATTCAAATTTCTCAAAGCCCATAAAACTTTGTACTCAAATTTTGTGGGTAAGTGATAAGATTTTCCAAGTACAAATTGGTAGGGAGATATACCGATAAGATCTTTGTAGGCCATTCTATATGCCCAATGAGCATCATCGAGGTGTTTTGATTTCATGGTTTTCTCAAGGATGGACTTGATTTCATGATTCAAAACCTTAACTTGACCACTAGTTTTAGAATGATATAGGTTGGTGACTTTATGCTTCACCCTATACTTATCAAGCAAGGCATCAAAGACCTAATTAGGAAAATAAGAATTGTCATCACTAATAATTTCTTATGGAGTCCTGAACCTTGTAAAAATGTACTTCTTCAAGAAGAAAGCAACACTTTTGATTTCATTGTTCGGTAGAGAAATAGCCTCCTCCCTCTTTGAGAAATAATCAATGGCTATCAAGATATATTTATTATCTTATGAACTTACAAAGTTACCCATGAAGTTGATCCCACACACGACGAACAATTCAACTTCAAGGTTGGTCTTAAGAGGCATCTCATGCCTCCTTGAAATTCCTCCTTGTATTTGACATTGAGGACATGTCTTAACCAACTCATAAGAATCTCTATAAAGAGTAGGCCAATAGTATCCACTTTGAAGAACCTTTGCAGCTGTTCGAATCCCACCATGATGACCACCAAATAGGGACGAGTAGACGGCCTCAAGAATGACCCTTATTTTTTAATCCATGACACCCCGATGAATCATACCATCCGCACACTCTCTAAACAAGTATGGTTCATCCTTAAAATACTTCTGCACATTGAATAAGAATCTCTTCTTTTGATAATGATTAAGATCATCGGGAAGTACTGTTTTTCCCTTTTTTGATTAAAAGGGTTGGAAAATCATTATTTTCAACTTTTTAAACTATTTCAAAACTTTAAAGAAATTGTGAAGCAATTTAGGAAATTATAGAGTTGCCACTTGATTTTTGAGAAAATATCAAGAAAAAAAATATATTACTGAAAATATTCAAATAAGAAAAAATATTTTAGGTTTAAAAAATCTAAGTAAGTGGTTCGTATTAATACTCTTGGGAGATTGTTGAGGAACCAAGAGTATCCGCTAACTTGAGGTTATCCAGACTATTTGAAAATAACTTTTTTGACTAACTTTAAAAAGGGAAATTGATTTTTGAAAAGAAAATGATTAAAAAAATTTGTCTTCAAGATTTGTGCAAAACAAATTTGAAGACTTAGTGGGGATTTTTAACTAAGTCGAAGAAAACTAAGAACAATTAGTATATAAAGGGGAATGGGGGAAATTAAATGACTTAGTCCATTAGTCCCATATTCATAAAACCTATCCTAAGCTAATTTGTGCTTTTGACCCATCTTCACTTGTCCTAATCTAAATACTTAGGATTTTTGCCCATAACATATCCTAAGCTAGTTATCGGACCTTGATATCCCATAAAATCCACTTCACATGTATTAAATTAACACTTTGGCTTCGAGGCCCAAGTGAAAGAATAAATAAATAAATAAAGAATAAGAGAATAGTAAAAATCGAGACTTTTCAAGTCTTTTAGAGACCTCATCAATGGGTTTTGACCCATTTTTCTTATTCATCCATTTTCTTGCACCTGCACGCCATATAATCTACTTTGGGTTTAAACTTTGGACTTGACTCATAGGGGTGTGCCTCATTGGCCCATTAGGAAATGCAAGAGGAAAAGAGTCCATTTGGACTCTAAAACAGATTCATGCAAACAAAAAGATAAAATAAAAAGAATTATTATGTGTTCAAAAATTCTACTCTTAATACATAAATGGTGATATAAAAAAGATAACATTCTCAAGCATAAAGAAATAGTAAAGTATGATATCAAAGCAAACCAAATTATCCAACAAAAAAGAAGTTAACCCATCTCTTAAACATTCTTACAAAAAAATAAATCTATCATAATATAACCAACCAGCTATTGAAAAGAAAGACATGGATCCAAAGACATAGTTGCTTAAAAATTTAGACAAGTATTCCTTATAGAGTAACACATATTTGCAGCAAGTACTATGATATGATGTAGTCTAAGATATGTTTTAAAGAAAGATAAGGGGAATGAGCATAGGAGAAGGAAATCTTTTTGTGACATCTCAACTATGAACTACAAGGCATACTAAGGCAACATCATGTTTCAATACCAAATGGAGTCAATCAACAGATTTGAAGAAAAATTAATGGTAGTTGTGAATAATAATGGGACATCTAAATGCACAAAAATACATCAAGAAATAAATCAATAAGTGAGGTGAAGCAAATAGCATATATTAAACATGTTTGAGAAATGATATTAAAAGAAAAGATAGAAAAAATAGCAAAAGATTAATTCAAGAAAAAGTGTCCAATCATACCAAATCCTATTTTAGTTCTACACTATTTCAATAAAATCTATAACTCTAACAACTTTTCAATCTAAACAAGAGAAAATTAAAGATAATTTTGACCATGAAAATGAGTAAATCATGACTGTAAACATATATCAAAAGAACTTAGCATTTTTTCATAATATATAATCATGGATAAAACTAGCTCTTTAATCAAAAGAATCAAGGATCAACAAAGGAGTTAGATCTTAAAAGTAGCACTTGAATTACAATTTTTGCATGTAAATGAGCCAACTATCATGTGTATGCTAAAGTGGTCAACTTCAACCTTAAGCAGTGATTTTGCAAATCGTTAGGCCACAAACATAGCACACTTTGATATGCCTTTCAAAAATAACACCAAATCTCTAGATACAAGTAACTCACTACTTCAAATTGAGAAACAATTTCAAGACCCTTAAAAAATATAACTATTCTTTTTTAGTATAAAGAAAACTACTTTAAAGGTTAAAAGCGAACATATCCATCAATAACGAATTTAAATCAGGTATGAGTACGTATTTTAATCAAGCAATGATTGAAATTTTATACATCTAATTTAATTAGGCAAAATAAACAATAGTGACTATTCCTTTTTCGACATAAAGGAAACAACTTTACATGTTAAAAGCGAACATATCCGTCAATAACGAATTTTAAAAAGATCTGAGTACATATTTAATCAAGTAAAGATCGAAACTTCATCGATTTAATCATAATAATCAAAGAGAAAACCCAAAGAAATACGTTAGTTTATTTTATACCATGAGCATAAAAATAGCCATAATATTGACATCACAATATCTTATGGCCTTCAAGGCTGTCTACATCAAACAATCCCAGCAAATAAAATTACAACTACAATGAAGGAGATGAAGAAGAAAACGATAACAAAACTAAAAGAAAAAGGTGTGTTTACATTTTTCGAAGAAGAAAAACCGGACTTTAAGCTTTCTTCAGAGTCTTGATCACCACCGAAAAATAATCTTTCAAGAACCCCGATTAGCCTACCATTTGAAAAATTTAACTCTTTGCTCAAAGTTTTTTCCACTCTTTGAGACTTGCCTTCTACCAAAATGGTGGTAGTATTTATATTAAAGGATGGGGATTGAATTCTTTAAATCCACCAATGTAGGAGAAAAAACTTAGGGTTTTTTTTGAAATTTGAAAAAGTAAGGTTTGTTGGAGTATAAGGTGAGGTAGAATTGAACAATACAGTACAAAATTTGAATTTCAAAAATGAAAAAAGGAGAAGGTTGAGGTGGAATTGTACAATATAGTACAAATTTTGAATTTCAAAAATTGAAAAGGACAAGGTTGAGTTGTAAAATATAATATAAATTTTGAAATTTATATTTGAATTTTATAATTTGAATTTTTGGTTTGGGTTGAGTAGAAGGGTTTTGGGGTTATTTATTTTAAATAACTTCAATGATTTAGTCATCTCATTAAACTTTTGGCCAAATTGAAAAATCAATTGGCCAATGGCATTGCAATTATGGTTAATTTGATTTCAATTATTTCAAAATTTAATAGATTGGCTAAATAAAATTGAAATTCGATAAGAATTAGTACTTTATTTAATCCCAGGTTTCTTGATTTATAAAATAAACCATACAAATATTACTCCAAATAAATTATTTTTTGAGAACAAATTATAGTTAAATCAAGATTTTACCAATTTGAATTAATTTTCAAGCTTAATCTTAATAAAAGTCTAATTTTGATAAAAATATTCATTTACTTAATAAAATTTATACAATCTTATATATATATAAATACAAAAACATATAATCGTCACTTAAATGACTAAATTAATCTAAATAAATATTTTAAATCAAATTTATCCGAAAGAAATAAATATTTTGATTCTAGTAAGAATCGAAGAAACTCAAAATTAAATTTAATTGTGGAGAGAAAAAGTCAGGTGTCAACAATTGCCCCTCCCTTTGGGTACGGTGGATGAAAGTAACCCTGGGCAAAGGGAGTTTGACATTCTTAATTTTATCCGACCTCAAATTTATTTCTGAAAGAAATTGGTTTTCACACTAGTTTTATTGAGTTATGGATGGACCTCAGTATCAGGTTTCCTACATATCTCAGGTTATATGAGAATTTAAGCAATTTGTAGTTCATAATACTTGATTTTATGCCTGATTTTCAAAGAATTCACAAGCAATTCTAACTTTTGTATTTTGGTGAAACCGAAATGCTGGGGAATAGGTGGATTGGGGGAAGGCTGGAATGCAGTCAAATTTTCAACATAGAGCCCAATCTACATATCCCGAAGACTTAGGTAATTAGACTTCTTGTAGTTCGACTCAATTGGTAAAAAAGATAGTCTTTATTTTAAACGATCTTTGGCTCAGGATGAGTGACAAGTCATTTGAGTTATGAAAAAGAGGTTTGTAACCTCAACCATGATTGTGGAGATCTTCACATCCATAGGTAAGAATCTACCCGAACATAATTTCCAAAACTCTAAGTTCGATGTCACTCAGATTTGAAGGAAAGAAAAGGTTAGCCTTAGTATGAGTCTAGAAATATCCCAAAGGTGAAGATGAAACCAGAATATTCCAAAATATCTACATGCCTTCTAATAGGGGTGTGGTTTGATGGAAGTGGAAATTATCGTTTAGCTCGTGTCCACAGAGTGTGATGTCCCTCTTTAGAATATGTCTCATTTTGTTGTTAAGAAAAACTTCCACATAGTGTTGTGTGGTTTTTGGAGTCGTCTGCACCTGTGGTTTTGATTTGAGACTTCATCCTTTCGGATGATCTCGACAACATCTCAAACAATATGATTAGTTATAAATGTCACATTACACTAATGTAAATAGGTGCAAACCTATTTGAACATGCTGTGTTGAGATAGTTGATGAACCAATTTGCATAATCTGTTCTAAAAATGTTATGCCACTTTAAATGGGGTGACAACCCAATATGTACCAGTAAAAGGCAAATAATTTATCTTGAATGTAACATGCCACTTTGAACAGAGTGACATTCCAACATGTCTCAATGAATGGTAGACGACCTAATTTAAATGTAACATGCCACTTTGAATAGAGTGACAGTCCAACGTGTCTCATTGAATGGCAGATGACCCAATTTAAATATAATATACCACTTTGAATGGAGTGATGGTCCAACTTTTCTCATTGAAGGGCAAAAAACCCAATTTAAATATAACATGCCACTTTAAATGGAGTGACGGTCCAACATGTATCATTAAAGGGCAGACGACCCAATTTAAATGTGAACGGAGCAATGGTCAAACATGTCTCATTAAAGAGATGACGACCCAATTTAAATGTAAAATGCCACTTTTAATAGAGTGATAATCCAACATGTCTCATTGAAGGACGGACGACCCAATTTAAATGAAACATGCCACTTTGAATTGACTAACGATCCAAAGTGTCTCATTCAAGGGCAGACAACCCAATTTAAAGGTAACATGCCTCTTTGAATGGGGTGACAATCCAACGTGTGTCATTGAAGGGCAGAGGACCCAATTTAAATATAACATGCCACTTTGAATGGAGTGACAGTCCAACATGTCTTAATGAAGGGTGGATGATCCATTTGAATGTTACATACTCATTGAAGTATGGATGACCCAATTTATATGTAACATGCCACTTTGAATTGAGTGATAGTCCAACATGTCTCATTAAAGTGCATACGACCCAATTTAAATTTAATATTCCACTTTGAATGGAGTGACGGTCCAACGTGTCTCATTGAAGGAAGGATAACCCAATTTTAACGTAACATGTCTCTTTGAACATAGTGATGGTCCAACACGTCTATTAATCATCTAAACTAAAATTATTAGTAGCAAATGCAATATAAGGGCAATTGTGTATACCTTGTTTTAGTATGACATACTGAAGGAGGTCGCAATTCATAACATAAGACGTTGTCAGAGGTGATGGTCCATAACATAGTAATATGTCACTCTTAAGGAAGTGGCGGTCCATAACATAATCTTATGTCACTCTGAAGGAGGTGGAAGTCCATAACATAATGACATGTTACTCTGAGGGAGGTGACGGTCCATAACATAATAACATGTCACTCTGAAGGAGGTGATGGTCCATAACATAATAACATGTCACTCTGAAGGGGTGACGATCCATAACATAATAACATGTCACACCGAAAGAGATGACGGTCCATAACTTAATAATGTGTCACTCTGAAGGAGGTGACGATCCATAAGAATAAGTCATGTAGAAAGTGGTGACAATCCATAACATAATAATATGTCTCAAATAAAGGAATGGTCTAATGCATCCTCTTAACGGATGGAAAATCCAAATATAACAATATGTGCCCTTTTAAAAGAGTGGATGACCCAAATTTAATAAGACATGTTACCTCGAACAAGTGACGATTTGGTATGTCCTCTTGAAAGGGTTGGATGACCCAAATATAACAAGATATGTCACCTCGAATGGGCTGATAATCCAATAAGTTTCTTGGAGGGTAGAAAAATCCTAATATATAAGAAAAATAGAAGTTGATTTTTTTAAATTCATCCTTTGAAATAAAAATCCTTAAAAGGACTTGGACACATCCTGAGCTTCTGGATTGATTTCTCAAAGTTTGAGAGGATTGGCTTATGTTAGTTCTTAGACGCAGTCTTGAATACATCACCTACATAAATCAAACAACATTCATTAATACATCACAATTTATTGTAACTAAGCCAAAAATGTAACAGAAGATAGAGTATAAAGATTAAGTCATTTGACTCATGATGATTTAGAGATAGTATTTTGAATAATATCTCTATGTCTCAATTGTTACACCGATCATTTACCTTCAAAATTAAAGAAATCATTAAAGGTCATAACAAAGTAATAGAAACATTAATCATGAGGAAAAGGGAGAAGAGAAGTTGTTTGGCTCACTATGGCAAGGCCACGATGGGTCTAATAATGTCCTTTGATATGCTTAGTGTTGTCAACTTCGTGACTTCACTATTCATACATCCAAAGAAAACAATTTTAATTTTAAGGGACTGACTTTGTTGGTAATTCCTTGTTCTCTTGATGCTTCTTATTGATCATCGATTTATAGGCTTGAAATGCAGTCGTTGTGGAACTTTTAAGGATCTTCCTCAAAAATTCTGCCCAAGTTTAGGAACTCTTGAGCTTCTTTATAACTTGTGAAATCATTTAGTATAATATTTTTGAGATCTTCTCAAAAATTCTTCCCTAGTCTAAAATGCAAAATACTTTAGTTCTTTATGGCGTAGCATAGTTTCAATGTTTAGAACTTCTCAAAAAATGCCTCAACTTCAGCAGTAGCAATGTCTGGTTGTATCCTTTGTATTAAATGTAGAGTTTTATGAAATTTTTGAGACATTCTCAAAAATTTCTACCCCAGTTACATGCTCCAATGTTATCTCCATGTAACTTGAAAAAAGATTATCTTGATAAAATTTTGAGGTCCTCCCAAAATTTTGTCCCAAATTCTATGAAAATCTTATGAATAATATGATCGAGCTAGTGGAGTGTCCACACATTCCAGTGAGGTAGGAATCATATCAAATGTAGTTCAACCAATAGAAGGAAAAATAAATTTTCTAAAGAATTGACCAAAGCCGACATAGGCCACATACGTATTCCATTCTTAGAAATTCAGGTCCAACGTAGTTCATATTACAAATAAATCAAATCATAAAGTGCAATTATAAGAAAATAAGTACAAGAAGGTTTGATTACAAGAAAAGAAAATAATATGTTTAAAATGCAAGATAGAAGGACACCGAAAGTGCGCCTTTTAGGAATCTTCATTCTTCTTCGTGACTGATGGCGCGAATTATTACTTTCCTTTTACTCTTTGTGAAGTGAGCAAGTTTGACTACCAACATGAAATAGTCTCTCTTTAAAAAGAAATAAAAACACTCAAAAGGTAAAAGTATAAGTTCATGAATTATAATAATTGACCAAAGTAATATATGAGATGAATCAAGAAAGTATAGATAAAGCAAAATAATGATGTACTTTAGCACATAAATAATTTATAACGTATCCTACCATACATGAGACCTTTCAAGTCAAAGGTAAGCCTAATGTTTGAAGGATATGCATACCTTTTGTAAGATGTTTCATTGCCCCCCAAAACATCATATAAACCTCATTAATAAATTAAATGGGGATACAAAATGAGGGAAAGGGGAAATACATGATATCAATCCCATGCAGGTGAGAAAATCTAAATCAAGCCTCCATATTAGTACATCGATCATGCACTTCTTGAAACGTCTTAACATCCTTCCAATGAATATCTTCTTTTGATTAAAAGAAATAATCTAAATAAAACCCTTAAAACTAAGGAACAATGGTCCTCACAATTCA
The DNA here is from genome assembly GCA_030864215.1 of Capsicum pubescens. NCBI lineage: Eukaryota > Viridiplantae > Streptophyta > Magnoliopsida > Solanales > Solanaceae > Capsicum > Capsicum pubescens. The sequence goes on from CM061541.1 coordinate 123,608,663, forward strand.
GCATTATATCCTTCAATTTAACAAATAAGGGATGATCATCTTTTATGACTCGTAGTCAATAGACTCAAGGTAGGTTTTCTAATAGAACCAATACCCCCTCAAATATTGGGTAGTCCTAGGCTCATGCCTAAACATGATTTTGGTTTCTCTCTATCCTAGGTGTCTAGAATGGGCTTCGACCAAGTTTCTAAGTGGACAACATGGGTTTGAAAATAGGAACAACCATCGGATGCCACACGTGCAGATAAACCATCATATACCCAACACTTATTTAGAATTAAACAATAGGGGATGGGACATCCATGAAACCCCAAAATATTTTAATAATCAAAATGCAAAATTATGCCATAAATGCAACAGTTAAGAATTGTAATAATTTAAACACATAAGCACATTAATAGTTTAAACACTACAAAAGTTTTTCAAAGAAGCTAATTCAACTATTTGGTTAGAACCTAGATAAAGTCCTTAACAGAGTCGTCATTTTTATTTTTCTCCCTTTTTGTTTTAAAAGGATTGGAAAATCATTATTTTCAACTTTTTAAACTATTTCAAAACTTTAAAGAAAATTTTGAAACAATTTACGAAATTGCAGACTCGCCACTTGATTTTTTAGAAAATATCAAGAAAAACTAAAAATATTATTTAAAAGATTCAAAATAGAAAAAATATTTTAAGTTTAGAAATTTGGAGGAAGTGGTTCCTATTAATACTCTTGGAAGGTTGTTAAGGTACAAAGAGTATCTGCTAACTTGCAGTTTTCTGAACTATTTAAAAATAACTTTTTTGACTAACTTTAAGAAGGGAAATTGATTATTGAAAAGAAAATGAATAAGAGAAAAATTGTCTTCAAGATTTGTGCAAAACAAATTTGACGACTTAGCGGGGATTTTTAACTAAGTCTAAGAAAACTAAGAACAATTAGCATATAAAGGGAAAAAAGGGAAACTAAATTGCTTAGGACATTAGGCCAAAATCGATAAACCCTATCCTAAGTTACTTTGGACTTCTATACATCTTCACTTTTCCTAATCTAACTACTCAGGCTTTTTGGTCCATAACCTTTCCTAAGCTAGTTCTCAGACCTTGAAGGCCTAAAAATCCTTTTCACCTGTATTAATTACAACTTTTACTCGGAGGCCCAAATGAATGAACAAATTGATTAATAAATAAATAAATAATAAGACAATAATAAAAATCGAGACTTTTCAAGTCTCTTAGCGACCTCATCAATGAGTTTTGACCCATTTTCTTTTTTTATCCATCTTCTTTCACCCATACGCCATATAGTTGACTTTGAGTTTAAACTTTGGACTTGACTCGGAGAGGTGGGCCTCATTTTTCCACTATGAAATGCAAGAGGAAAGGAGTCCATTTATCTCCAAAATAGATTCATGCAAAGGAAAAAATAAAAGAAAAAGAATTAATAAGTGTTTGAAAATTCCACTCTTAATAGATAAATGGTGATATGAAAAAGATAACATTCTCAAGCATAAAGAAATAGTAAACCATGATATCAAAGCAAACCAAATTATAGAACCAAAAAAAAATTAACCCATCTCTTAAACAATCTTACAAAAAATTGAATCTAGTACAATATAATCAACTAGCCCTTGAAATGAAAGACATGGATCCACAAGCATAGTTGCTTAAAAATTTAGACAAATATTCTCTATAGATTGACACATATTTGTACCAAATATTATGATATGATATAGTCTAAGACATGTTTTCATTAAAGAGAGAAAAGAGGAACGATAATAAGATGAGAAAATCTTCTTGTGATATCTCAAATATGAAATTCAAGGCATACTAATGCAACAACACTTTTCAATACCAAATGGAGTCGATAAACATATTTGAAAAAAATTAATGGTAGTATGGGAATAATAATGGGATGTCTAAATGCACAAAAATATTTCAAGAAATAAATCAATAAATGAGGTGAAACAAACAACATATATTAAACATAATTGAGAAATGATATTCAATGACAAAATAGAAAAAATAGTAAAAGATTAATTTGAAGAAAAAGTGTCCAAGTATACCAACTTCTATTTTAGTTCTACATCATTACAACAAAATCTATAACCCTAACAACTTTTCAATCTAAATAAGAGAATTGTTTGGGTGGAACAACTGTTTTTGGGCATGATTTGCTTGCATTGTAGATCAGGTGGAACAACTTCTATTTTATTTAGCCCAACACCACACCTAAAGCAACACCACTCGTATCGCACATTATATCAAAAGGAAAGGACCAATCTAGAGCTACTGTGATAGAAGACAGCATGACCAAGAAAACTTCTAAAACCACTCATGGAGATAGGTGTGGGTAACTTAGAAATCACTTCAACTTTTATTTGATCGAATTAGATGCCTTTTCCCAAAATTTTGTGACCTAGCACTATACCTTCCTTGACAATAAAGTGATATTTTTTCAAATTAAAAATGATATTGGTCTCCATACATCGTTTAAGGACATTAATTAAATGATCAAGGAAGGAATCAAATGAATCCCTAACCACGGAGAAGTCATCCATCCAAACTTCCATGGTAATCTTAACCATATCAGAGAAAATGGATAAGGTATATCATTGGAAAGTAGCTAGTGTGTTGCATATGCCAAAAGGCATACATTTGTAGGCAAAGGTTCCATAGGGGCACGTAATCTTTTCTTGGCCTTCTGATGTGACACATATTTGATTATACCACTAATACCTATCAAGGAAGCAATACCATCCACACCCATCTAGTCGATCCAACATTTAATCCATAAAAGGCATAGGAATGAGATATTTCTCATTCCAAGAATTTAATGTACGATATAAAATCATACATACCCTCAAACCCATGACAGGACATATGGGCTCAAGATCATTGTTCTCATTTGAGACTACCATCATGCCACCCTTCTTGGGAATGCATTGGACCGAACTCACCCATATACTATTAGTAATTATGTAGACAACACCCGCATCTAGCCATTTGATAATTTCCTTCTTCACTACCTCTTGCATCAGTGAATTGAGTCTTATTTTGTGTTACATACTGGGAAGATGATCGACCTCCAATTTGATTTTATTAGAGAAAATTCTAGGAGAAATTCCTATGATGCCCGCTATGGTCTACCCGATAGCATGGATGAACTTTTTCACAATAGATATGAAGGAATCTACTTGACAAGGCACTAGATCACCCAAAATAATGATTGGATAAGTATTGTTCTCACCCAATAAAACATATCGGAGGTGGAAGGCAACAAATAAAGTTAAATTTAAGGCATTTAAAAAGTAGATTATTTTGTGGGTAAACATTCATAATATCTTAAATCGAGATACAATTTGACAGGGTTCTTGGTATAAAAGACAACACCCATAAACAAAGTAACCACCTCATCATATTATTCAATTTCCTCACTTCCTCAGTTCCATAATACACCCACCAAGAGGTCATTTACAAAATCCATATCTATGGTATTAGTCACCACATCATCTATCACATCAATCACCAAAACAACTTGAAAATCCATAGGTTGCTACATAGACTTACACATATTGAAGGAAACCTTTTCAATGTTCATCCATAACTTTATTTAACCATATTTAACATCAATAAAGGCACTTTCACTAGTGAAGAATGGCCTACCAAGAGTGATTGAGACCTCATGATCTATCTCACAATAAAGAATGACTAAATTTTCTAGAAATATGAATTAATCAACCTTCTCCAGAACATCACACAACACACCAATAGGGTTTTTGATTGAACAATTGTCCATTAAAAGCCTCATAGTGGTAGGCTTGGAAGAACCCAAGCATAAATTCCAAAACATGTGAAATGACATGAAATTAATACTTTCCCTAACATTATACAATGTTTTATTGAATTTATACACCCTGGTAGTGCAAGGAATAGTGAATGAACCCGGGTTTTCTTCCTTACCACCATCGTGCTTGATATTATGGCACTATAATTATGGGTTACCTCGATAATTTCAAAATCCATGAATCATTTCTTTGTTACCAAGTCCTTTATGTATTTACCATACCCAAACATATTTTGTAAAGCTTCTAATAGAGAAATATTCACTAATAGGTTACTAAACTTATGGTATCATCTTCTTTCTTCTTAAGCCTTTTTGGGGACGGAAAAGGAATTTTAATTTATGATAAAGAAATAACTGGAGTTTCATCAATTTTTGTAGAATCACCATCAACCGCTTTTGGAGATTCTTTACTTTCAACCTTTTCTTAAACTACCTTTGGATTATCAACAATTGGCTCATTAGGCTTTGGAACATCATCATTTGAGTTTTCTAGTCGTTTTCCTATCCCATTAACTTGTTCAATATTTTCTTTTTCATTGGGGTATTCATTAAGATCAACTACATATTTACCATGAGTTCGACCACTCCTAGTAAAAATAACTATTATGTGAGAATCATTTTTGAGATTAACAACTGTGTCACTAGGCAATCCACCCTTTGGTCTTGCATTAAGTTGAGCCAAGATTTGGCCTAATTGAGTTCCAAGTTGCTTTATAGAGGTCAAATGAGATTTCACCATTTGATTGACTTGTGAGATATCACTTTTCAATTATCATACCATTTTATCGGTGTTGTTAACTCCTATTAAGAAATGAGCAAGTATATCTTAACTTTTGAACTTCTCCGAGTAAATGGATCTTAACTTCTCACCCTTGTCCTTATAATATGGAGGTACATATCAGTCATAATTCCTATCCTTATCTCTCAAATCCTGGTCTCTATTAAGATCTCTAAATACCAATCTCTATCATAATTCCTTTACTTGCAACTTTGATTCCCAGTCTTTGATAGGTAAGGCAGGAACCCCTTATTTGGTTTGATAAGAACTAAATTTACTCTTCAAAAGACTCTGTTTCCTCATTATCATAAGATTTAACACTCTTAGAAGTAATGGAACTAACCACTTTTGAAGGAGCTCCCATTGTATGATTTGTCAGAACATCAAGTTATGTCATCACTTTAGCAATGCTATTATCTCTTTCCTCATCCTTTTTTATTTTCTTGTCTTACAAAAGATGCGGAGGGATCTCGCACGGACACTTTGATATATCTTGTGTGCCAACCTATAGTTTTCTTGGTCACTTGACCAATAAATCCATTCCAACACAATAAGATTGATTGATAATATATCCTCTAGCTGCATTATCTGCTACTGTATTATTCAATTGATCTGATGCCCTATACAATATTTGAAAAATCATTTTGTCCAGGACCTCATGATTTGGGCATTGAATTATCTTATTGTTGAATCGTTGTCAAGCTTCATGCAATGGTTCACCATTAAGTTGGCAAAAAATTATGATTTCATACCTTAGTAGCATCATCCGAGAAAAAGGAAACTACCAATGCAAGAATGTTTCCATGAGCTCAACCCACGAAGTGATAGATACTGTAGTCAAGGATCGCAATTATAAGACCTCTTCTCCCAACAATGAGAATTGTAAAATACGTAAATGAATTAATTCTTGAGATATGTGGGTTATGTCAATTGGAGAACACACATCAACAAAATTATTCAAGTCTATATTGACATCCTAATATGCTTGACCTCCAATCAACCCTTTCATTTAAAGAAAGTAAAGCATCACACTACTAATGTGAAACATTCCATTTTCTTCCATCGGTGGAATACGAATAGCACTAGCTTGACCCACATATCTAAGGTGATCATTATTCTTAAGATGCAAATCAAAAGTATCTGTATTACTATTGTGTTGGCTCATAGTATTTTGTATACTATTATCCTCCCTTGGGAAAGAGCAAAAATAGCAAAAAATGTAAAATAAAACACTATGGCTAACATTGAGTGACTAATAATACTACAAGAATGAAAATTATATTTTACAATTAAGAAACGGTGCCAAAAGTTTGATGATGCTTAAACTAAACCCTTGATGTGTAAGCAATCAGCATCGGTATAGTAACCTAGCTGAGGTTAAGTTCAAATCCACAGGGAGTGAAGACAATGATTTCCATACTCGAGAGTGGTAAAAGTCAACTAAGAGTTGACTCATAATACGTGGTAAGAAAATATGAAATTAAAAATGAGGTTTTTTTTGAATGTTTTAAAATTTAACAATTTTGTTGTTTGACAATACTATTTCGTAGCTAGAAAAAATTTGAGATTAGCCGAGTGTAAATGAGACTTGGGGTTATGCCTTACTTGGTGTGGGTTCATGCATGGGTATCTGATTATTTGTCCAAATTTATCTAGAAGTCATGGGTAGGCTAAATATAGAAGTTTTGGTGTCAATTTATCAATAAAAGACCAAATATCACAAATGAATTCTATTAAAAACCTCATAAGTGTAACAATTTTACCAATCTATGACCTCAATTAACATCCTTATGTCTAAGAGATTCTATTAAATTAACTAATTCAAGTAATTATTTATGCTTATTCCTCACCCATATCCCTTCTATCAAGGATGATATAGGTTCTAAGGTAATTGGGATTTGCAAACCCCAATCCTTAGTTAAAACATAGAATAAGTGTAAAACCTATATCAAATAGTTAACTAGAAAGACAAATAATCAAAACTCATACACTAATCATAACATTTTCACGCATAACCTCAAGATAAAGAATTAGATACTCATAGACAGAGAAAGTAGAGATATGCAAAAATTTCCATCAAATTGATCCATAGAAAATAAAGAGAATATAAAATACAATCTATATTTTCAATTAATCATCAATTTAAATCACTAATTCTTCACTTGAGGTCACTCTAATGTGTTATTAGGTCAAGAGTAGAATAATAATGCTCAATAATGGTAAAAATAAGATGAAAATCCCTTTTTTAATCCTTATTTTATGTTTTCTAGATATTACAAAAATGTCACCACACTTTTGATCTGCTGGAGTAGATTCATAGTAGAATGTGCACAAATAGGGTTGTTTTTTCCAAGAGGGTGGACACTCAAGACATCCATGTGATCTTTAGGGTTCTTTTTCTTTCATATTTAACCTTCAATTGACTTGAATGGATTTCTCATCTTCATTTTCAACCTTTACCTGAACAAATGAGTATTATACATTAAATTAACACTAAATTAGTGGAAAACCATAATAATTAAGCTTAAATAATGCTAATAAGTTGTCAAATTAGCGATTTATCAATGGTGCATGGATTTATTAGAGGATTAGAATTACGACTCTCTTTATCATTGAGCATTGTTAGAATAGTTGGGTGTTCCTTTCCTTAGGTTATTTATCATGCAAAGGACACAAAAAAGCATTTATTGAGACTCTTTGAGGTGGCGATACAAGGTTATGTCATTAGTACGGTGCTATTGCTATTTCTTCCAAAAGTAGGGATCCTTCTAGTATAGATCAACTTCACTTGTAGCCTATTAGTACGACGCAGGTTGCGTTTCTGGTTATAGGTGGACCTCAAATCAATTTTTGTAGTCATAGCGAGTAGAGTTCTCATCAGAAATTGTAGAGTATTAATCATTGACCTTTAGGTAGTGGTTGTCATTCTGGATCAGTAAGTATAGTACCTCAGAGTATTCCAAGAGATTGTCGTGGTTATGGCAAGACTAGTCATTGATGTAGAGACTTCCCCAGGCACGATTTGGCTATTCAAATAGTGTTAGGATATGTTCTTTATCATCTTAGATTTATTAAAGTATGTTATGATTATAGAGAGGATGGTCATTTTAGCATGAAGTGTCCCCAATGTTGGTTGGTAAACTAGTTGGGGTCAGCTAGTACTTCTCATCTGCTTTAGGCTTCAAGGGTTTTCTATGACTATAAAGAGATAAAGCACTAGTCTAGAGAGTGTCCCTAATATTGGATTATTAATTACTCATCTTGTCCAAAACAGTCTCATAGTGATTTGGCACTTTCAGTTAGCGGCAGTGCACTTAGTACCTCAGTTGGTGATTCAAATGCTCAATCAAAGTTTGGACATACTCAATTCATATTCCCTCGGTTACTTCAAGCATGTGACTTTCAATTCCACCATGATAGGTGTACCTTTTATTTCCTGTCTATACCTTTTTATTTGAGTGTCTTGGGGTTTTTGTATCCATCGATGATTATATGTGTTGGTAGGTTTATAATAATTGTTGTGTGTCTTTGGTTAGAGTTCATGATTATATAACTACCCCCATAGATTATTTCCTTTAATAATGGACAAAGTTGATCAGTATTAATATTTCCCTAGGGCGTAGCATTTGGGTTTGAGTCCTATTTACCATGGAAAATTAGCCTTCTTATGGCTTATAATAGTACTTGTTGTTGGTTTTATTTTGGTGCCACCGACTCCTTATATTAGTGTTTCTATTGGTGTTATTCCTATTGCATTATTTTGACACTGATTGATTCTTAATTAATTGATAATTAGATTAGCATTTTCTAGTTAGAAGTCCCTTTCTTGAGATTCTTATTTATTATCATAGGTGTCTAGCTTGGTTTGATGATTTCTCTCTTGTAGCAAAGTGAGGTTGGTCTTTTTTCTCTTTTATTGGCGAGGTTAGATCGGTTGTTAGGTGGGCTATGAAGATGGAGGTAGTTAGCCTTCCATAGTTATGTTATAGTTTTAGCGTTGGAAAATTAGTTGCATTGTATATTTTTTGAGTTGAGATTCTAGGACTTACCTTCTAGTTTGTAGAGATTTTAGCATTAGTCTATAGCCTATTTTTGAGATTGACTAGTGTGGGCTATGTTCTTTTGATTTGGTTAGTTCATCTCCTAATAGGAGATAATGGTCATGATGTTGATGTCGAGAGGTATTAGGTTAGCCTTTCAGGTTTGTTGGGTTCATCATCTAGTGATAGTTTGATCTTGGTATTGGCATGTAGTTTCATCTAAGGTTGCATTTCTTTGAGTTGCTAGAGTATCAATATACTATTTGTAGCCTTGGTGAGTTATTAGGTATGCATTGATGATTCATTCCCTCCAACATATATAGAGATGATTAATTGTTCTTTCATCCTATGGTTTATCCTCTATTATGATTTTGTTCATTAACTAAATTACAATTTTGGCTCTGGAAAGACCCAGTGGGGATATGCCTGATCTTTGATAATGAGGGTGATTTAGGTGTTTGCCCTTGTTTTAGACTTGTTGGCACAAGTTTGGCATCCTTACTCTTTTGAATGTTGGCTTAAAGGTTATGGTAGATTTGGAATATGGATGCTTACTCGTCGACAAGATCGGTTTAGATAGTTGAGATTGAGTGGTTCAGCCTTGGTGTTGAGATTTCAATTGGGAGTTGTAAAGCTTGGGTGCAACCTTTGCTTTAAGATTTGTCTCAGTTAGGGTTTCACCTATAGGCTGGCTATGCTACTCATTGTTTACCTATTCAGTCTTCTTCAGTTTAGATGGATTATGGTTGGTAGATACTTGGGTTATAGTCCGTTGGCACTTGTTGATGGTTTCTTTTCCTCTTGACCTTAATTTTTATTTTTCATCAGAATTTTAGATTATCTACTTAATAGAAGTAGTGTGCTCAGGTTTGTTTTAACATGGTTGCATCCTTAATTGGTGGGAGATCCTGGAGCGGATCATTCACTGGTGAGGGTTTGTTCTTTGGACTCCTGACTTTTGATTTTGAGAGTCATTCGAATCAGTTAGTGACTTTGGCATTCATTGCAAACATAGATCATCGCCATTTATGTGTCTAAGTGGTACCTTATGGGATTATCCTTATGTTTGCCATTATGGACTTTAGGTGGATTAACTTTAATTTTTTAAGGTTAGTGTGATAGGATTGCGCGGATAGGACTCGAATGATAGCTTATGTGATTTGGAGTAGATGGTAGGTTTGGAAAGGCAAAAAAAGGTTATATTTAGGATGCTAGAGTTGGTCGCATGATTTATTCCTTGTATTGCCTTTGGCTTGGATGAGTTTTTGTTTGGCTTTGTTTCTATCAATGTGGTATCCGTATGTTGTGGTTTGAATTTGCATGCTTCATCCATTCTTAGTTCAGTTAGAGACCAGTTGGTTGTTGAGGTTGAATTTTGATTATTAGAGAAATAATGTGAGAAAGTTGTTTGAAAAAGGGATACCCATAGAAAAATCCCTCGAAAGCATTGTTTCTTCTAACAGGTTACCTAGGGAGTCTTTCTTGGAGAATACATGCCCAGTACCTCATCCCTTTAAGCTTTCTTTCTCTTTCTATCCATTGAATTTTGTGAATGAGAGTCCTATTAGTAGTGTATATCGTAATGACCCTTTAGGTCATTCCCTAATTTACGTGCATTTTTGGTGTTCAAGCCTTCCTATAATAGCTACAAGTCATTTATAACTTGTCAGAACTATCGATTAGGTTATTGGATAGGTTCATTTTCTTGTTTTGGAGCTCTCGTTGTTAAGGAATTGGTTTCGGACCAAAAATCCTAGTAAATGACCTTAGATGAGAATTCCAACTGTGCCACCAGCTTCATAATTTTATTTTTGGCCGGGGGGCCCTTGGTTCAGTTTTGAGGCTTTTAGACTCATCTTGATCTATTGGGTGGATTTTGGTTAAAATGATCCTTTGAGTGAAGGACCCACATTTAATCGAAACAACCTTGGATGGAAATTTTGATGGCACCATTGATTCTGAAATATTAATTTTTGGTTAGGAGGATAATTAGTTCAGGCCCTGAGCCTTTATATTTCATTTTAAGTGTTCAAACAAAAATTAGTTAAAATTATTGAAAAGGGCTCCGGGGTGTTAATTTATTTTAAATGACCTTTTTTCCTAAATTTGATTATTTCATTGGATACAAAACATGTTTTATGATCAATTTGCACTATTTAGTTCATGTTCATAAGGTTCCAGATGAGTTCTAAAGGTCAAAAATAAGTTTTGAAGGTTGTTGGTGCTGGTGTGGACGCTTTAGTAGCCGTTGACCATTTGACCGGCTGCTAAATAAACCATTTGACTGCTTTAGCAATATTCTTACCCTCTGATCAGACAACTTTACCGATCAAAGTGCCGCTTTAGCAACCATCGCTGAGGATAAGACTCAAACCAAACCCATCTCGTATTTTTTGACATTTTAGAAGCTAGGAAGCTCCTATTTTAGAAATTATCGATATTTTTTCCTTGTAAAATATTTTTCTATGTGATTATAACTTCACATTTCTAATTTTAAATATTATCCATTTTGTTTTTCATAATTTTTGCATAAAATTGTTAGTCAAAATCCTTTTTCCACCACATTTGGAGCTTGAAACATAGGAAATTGTTGAAAATCATCCATTGAGGCTAAGATGATTCAACACCTCTTGATCATTCTCCATCATTTTTTCCTTTTCAAATTCCTCTTTTACTTGTAAATTACTAGAAATTAGTTTTCGAATTTCTTTACTCTTTGTGCTGATTTGAGCCTCAATATGAGCTCCGTGTGTGTTCAAAGTTTAAGAATGAATTCCTAGTCCTTTGAGGGACCTCATGAAAGATACAATTTGGAATTTCATCAGTGGCATCCATGATCCCATTATTGACCCAATTTTGGTCCGAGAGATTTATATGGCTATATGGGTATCATTTTACTCCTATTAACACATAGATGATTAGTTTAATAGTGAACATTATTTTTGAGATCGTGGAGCAAATGCGAGCGAGTTTTGAATGGTTCATGATTTGTGGTTCGACATCGAGCTAGGATTTGGTCTACTTTACTTCGTAAGATAATGTCTAGTGTGGATTGAATCCTAGGTGGGTATAATAGGACATGTTGATTATTAGAATATCATAACTTATCCTATTTGGGGAATTTGGGGTAGAAGTATGACCTAACCCTTGAGACGAACTACTTTTTATGGCTATACAATAATATCATCCAAGATTATAGGCTATAGTTAATGCTAAGGATCCTTTATTATTCGTTTTACTATTTGACTTTGTGAATTGGATCATACTTTCTTGGATTATAGTATTACTACCATGCTAGTTGTATGTTATTGGGCCCGAGGTCATGGTTACGATACTAGTTAGACTCAAGGTAAGTATTTTATCCTTATAAAGGACGTGGGTTTTGTCTGCATATGCTTAGAGGCTTATGATTGTATTATATGGATTCTAGTGATGACATGCATAGATTATGGTACACTCATGCTCACTTAGTGGCATGATTCCTACCAAACCATGATTTTACTATTGTTTTCTAAAAAGGGATTTATTTTAAGTTTTCACTTTTGAAATGGATTTTTTTATAATGGAAATGGTACCACTTTATTTGATAATCTATGAGGTTTTAGAACTAAAGATGATGTTTTTGAAATTAGACTGAGATTGATTCATATCCGTGGTTTACCCTCTCTTTTACCACTACTATTTACTTCGATCGAGAGAGATTTTGACCCTTTATACTCTATTATACTAATTTAGTCCCAAATTTTATCTCGGGTAATAAATTTACAGACTTACATTCTTTATTCATAGTTCGAGTTTGTGCACTTATTATATATATACATCTCTTCAGTACTTGACAAAGTAAATTGATGATGATTATTATTATAGATCCTAGATCAAAACTAGGTAAGTGTATACGGGTATTCCTGAATCACCAAGGGGTCCATTCACCCATAAGACGTTATAATGGAGAAGAGAGGTCATCGTAGGTCCTTTCTTTGGGAGCTATTGAGCTGGATGAGGTGTATAAACTTTGTACATCATGGCACTTGGATCAATTATGGTACTATGGATTTACTTTGCATTCATTCATTCATATGCATTGACTATCACTAGTATATTGTTTAGTCCTTGTATTTATCATCCTTGTCAGGTGTTGCATTAGAATAAGCTGTGATTGTTGTTTTTTGAGTGTTGATTGAACCTTATAGGTTTATAGGGGCCCAATTAGGTATTTTTTTAAAGACTAGTCGATTACATTATTGTAGTTATTATGGTAAGTTCGTGATAGGCTGATTATGGATTGTAACTAAGGTTAGAGGTAGGATTCTGATCCTTTTTTTCTTTTTACGGTAAATTATATTATGGATAATAATCTCATAGTTAGACATTTATGGTTAGGGATCTGATCAAGCTAGTATTAGTTTTCCTACTATTTGGGATTACCCAGAGAGGTTAGGTTGGACACCTTAGGTTGTTAACTTTGAGTTTGTCTTGTATACCTATATGTATATACATTTATCTAGCTATGGTATCAGTGTATATCCCTCTCTTCCCTTGTTTATTCATATTGTATATGTATTTACTAGCCTTGTATGCTACTATAGATCCTTCTTTAACTCTTTATTTGTATAATGTCTAGTGATATATGGTATATTACTTTTGTTCCTGAATAGTGCTAGAGTAGGGTAGTTTATCCTTACTGCCTCTCTAGCATTATTATGTTAGCTACCTAGATAGTTTCTTGTAGTTTGTATTCTGGCTTTTCATGTTATTTATACTTGCATTATCTTTAGAGCTCAGTCGGTAGTTTCCTGCTGAGTACCACGTGTTTAGTGCACATGCTACACTAATGCAACCTATATATCATAGTACAATTTCTAGTTATTGGTGTGTGCATCATGCAGACAAACTATGAAACGGAGATTTAGAGTGAGCTCCTGATATTTGGAGCATTATACTCTTTCTCTTATGGATTAGATTGATATTTATATTGTATTTAGAGATAGGTTATACATGTATATTTACTTAGTATTTGACTTTGTACTCTTATTGTATTAGAAGTTCTTGTACTAGCTTCAGTAGTTGTTGGGGTTGCTTTATATATATTGGCCCCTTTGTTACATTTACTTTGTTGTATTTATTAATTTCTCTTGATATTCTATTACTAGCAGTTTCGTACTACGGATTGGCTTACCTGCTGGTGGGTTATAGTAGGTGCCATCATGACCTAAGAAATTGAGTTCTGACACAGGTAGACCTAGAAAATAAAAAGGTCAGATTGTAATTCTTAATATTGAGATATCCAATATGAAATATAATCTTTCTAACATCTTATACCTCAGCTTTACATTTAAAGGATGGCACAATGAATTAATAGTAAAAGCACAATGCCAAAGTTGACACCCTTCTAAGTCTCCTCCCATAGAAGCCTCGCCCTTCAGCCTCTCCCTAGACTTTCCACATAGTTTTTATTCCCCTCAAGATCTAGTCTTGTATGATGACAATAGTTTTAGGGTTTTTATGAGACACATTATTCTTTTTGTTCAGGGTATATTTTGGGCTTAATGTTGTGATTATTTGTATTAGTTGGTGATCTTCTCCTATGCTGATTTGTGTTTGTCATTTGGTGAGATGACTAATATCTTTAGTATCATGGCTTCATCTTCTATTAAGTATGTGTCAGTGTTAATGTAGTAGACATTAATCTTTGTTACTGCCCTTTCTTCTTCCTTACATATTATTTAGACAAACTTATAATGTTTCTAAAAAGAGGAGAAAGGTTATATGTGATATGCTGATTTTTGTGATGAGTGATATGGTTGTTATATTTATACACTTGTATAGTTTGTCAACATCAAAAAGGAGAAACTGATAAGTTGACTAAAAATGCAAGTTCTTGCTAATGTGTATATTGATGATAGAAAAGTAATATGAGAACCAAGTTCTCTCATGTAATTGAGCTAAAGTAATGAAAATGAGAATTACTCTTGACCAATAAGAAAATAAATAGCACTAGGTGCAGAAATAAAATGACATGGCGGCTTAATATTATATTAGTACAAGCAAAATCTCTCAACGATCTATGTATGGAAGTTAAATTGAAGAGGACAATGAATTAAGGGCGATTAAAAAGTTTTAAAAATAGGTGTAGGTGACACAAGTATTAATTATTTAGTGTGGGTGACAGTTATTAAATGATGGATTAAGAATTTTTTACCCATATGTGAGAATTGCACTAAATTTTTTATTTTATACTTTGCCCAATATAAAACACTAATAACTAACTAAAACTGGAGGGAAAACATAGGATACGGCTGCTTCTCACTTTGATTGTTGTTGTTCATTGTTGTTGCTGCTTTTTTCTTATTCTTCTTCCTTTTCATTATCATATTTTTTGTATAGCACCATCTCTTTCTTCTTCTTCATTTCTTGTACCATTTTTGTTGTTGTTCCTTCTACTGCTGCTATAGGACCAAATTTTTAGATCAATGTTTGTTCAAATATTGCTTGGCATTACTTCATAGGTGATTTTGGTAAGTAAAATTAAGATTTTTAGTTCAATTTTTGTTCTGGGTATATCTAATACTAATGATATTTCAATAATCTATTTATCCAATAGTTGTTGTATTCGCTTACTATAGTTGTTGCATAGTTTCCATAACTATTAAGGTAGTTCCAACAAGTAATTCATCTATTTCAATAGATGACCTACCTGTTGGACTATTGATGTACATTGTTTTGATGATGAGCAACTTACAACAAGGGACCAGGTCATTGGATATTCAAGGTAAGAGTACAGCTAGCACGCTCCTGCATAGTTTTGTCATCTAGTGTAACAAACTGCACCTGCGTTGCTTGTACTATTTAGGACACCTGGTCCAGTTGCACTTTAACCCTACTCATTACTCTACTATAAAAGGAAAAAGATGTTTCTCAATTGATAGTTTTTGCACATCCAAAAAACTGAAGATAGAAAGAGGCAAAAACCCAACATTTGGCATTGCTCAAGTTCTTATTTCTTGTATGTGCTGAAATAGAGAGTATTCTTGAGTCAAGCTTGAGTCAAGCTTGTTCCTATCTTTGCTTTCTCTGAGAGTGATTTGGTAGAGTAGCCAAAGCTTGACACTAATTAGAGTTAATCAGTTTTGAGGGAATCTTGGCAGAGTTGTCAAGGTGAGCTTGCAGTAGAGTTATTATAAATAGAAGGAGCCTAGAGTTAGGTTCAAGTTTGATTCTATAAGCAAGAGGTTGATTATAGTGAACTTTTTGGTTCTTTTGAGGGAAATTCGTGGTTGTTCCTCCATGAGCAAGGAGTTTACCATGTTAAATCCTATGTTTGTTAAGTTTCCTACACTATTTTGTGCTCATGGTTAGTTTACTATTTTATTACCTATGAGTTATCTTGAGGGACCTGGTCCTTCACTGTGTGGTGAAACCCACAAGGTTTCAACTATCAACATAAGAGAGAGAACACTCTAAAAGGTTCAGCCCTAGAGTGATTTAGTTAGCATGGCTGCTCCATCTAACCTGTAAGAAGGGCAATCTACCACTTAGCCTTCTAGATTTAATGGTCTCTATTATGGGCGATGGAAAACCAATATTTTTAACTTCATTATGGATGAGGATAGTGAGCGGAGGGATATAATTCTTGATGGTCCTCATGTTCCTATTAGAGAAGTCAAAGAGGGTTAAGTTACAAGAATGGTTGTCAAAAGTAGGAGAGAGTTCAATGATGATGATCAAAAGCAAGTTGAGAAACACTATAAGGCCAATAAATTGTTAGTTTATGGCATAGGACCTGATAAATACAACAAAATTTTTGCCTGGGAAAAAGCCAAGGAGATTTGGGATTTCTTGAGGACTGCTCATAAAGGCACTACTGATGTGAACGATTCTAAAGTAGACATGCTAACCACTCAGTATAAAACCTTCACCATGAAAGAAGGAGAAACAATCCAAGAAATGCATCTAAGATTCACTTCTATCATAAATGGGCTTCACCTCTTGGGTGAAATGATTCCATTGTATAAGCAGGTGAGAAAGATTCTTGGTGTTCTTCTAAGTCCCAGGAAAGAAAAGTAGATGCTATAATTAAGGCAAAAAAACTGAAGACCCTCACTATAGATGAATAGATTGGAAATCTAAAAATCTATAAGCTCAAGAAGTAGCAAAGAATGGAGAAGAATGAAACAAAAAGGGGAAAAACCCTGGCATTAAAGGATTCAAAATAGGATTCAGTCGAAGAGGACATTTATATTGCCTATTTAGCAAAAAGGATTGTCAAAGCCAAGAAAAAAAGTGGTTAGTTCTAAAGAAGAGAAAGAAGCAGCAAAAGAGGTAGCAATGTTGAAGCGTGCCACAAATGTGGAAGTCCTGAGCATTTTATTAAGTATTATCTAATGCACGAAATATATTACCAAGAATACCTCAAGACTAGAGGTGACAAAGGAAAAAATAGGGATCGGGTCCCTAAAATTTCAAGAAGGAAGGCTGCAAAAAAATAGGGATCGGGTCCCTAAAATTTCAAGAAGGAAGGCTGCAACTGATTATGCAGTAAACAAGCCCTGGTGTTATGGGGAGATTCGTCCAGTGAATCTAATAAAGATGAGAAGTCTAGAGATGTGTCTATGCTATAAGTGGAAGACAATCCAGTTGTCTATGATTCTCTATTTCCATTCAAGGCAAACATAGAAAATGAAGAAAAAAACATATAACTTTGTCTAATATTAAGGAAAACCTAGATTACTACTCTGCTAGAAAGATAAAAAGGCTTGCAAGTGTGTTGATAGACTCTGTGTGTGAACTAATTGCTGAGAAAAATGCTTTAGAGGAGAAAGTAGAGAATCATGATCTTGAATTGACTGCTTTAACCATTCAAATATCTGAAACTAAAGAATTGGTCTCTAAAGTAAAAACTGAGAATAGGAGTTGTACGAGTCAGCTGAAGAAGGTAAATGACTCAGATGGAAAAGGGAAGAAGGAAGCCTCATGGCTTAATATTAATCTTGAAGAGAAATTGAGAGATTCTTAAAAACACCTTATGTCTGTACTTCATAAGAATAATGAACTAGAAATGGACCTAGTCTATTTAAGAGAAGAGCTCAACAAATCTCTTAAATAGACTACATATTCACAGATCCTTTCTAATCTAACTAGTCAAGGTGTAAATAATAGTAGAGGACTTAGGTATTACAAAAGAACTCAGTCTCTTTGGTCCCAAGGAAAGGATGCTCCTGATGCTATAAACAAGGTTCACAAACCTATATGTACTCATTATGGAGGATATGGACATTTAAAAAAAATGTTTCAGCATTGGCTTAAGGCTAAAATGAGGAGTACTGAATATATTCAGCAAGAGAATTCACATCCTAAGGGTTTTAGGTCTCTGAAAAAGATTAAGAAGAGATCTCTATCTAGATGGTACAAGAAGGACTTGATCACACCATTATCCTCTTATTGGGAACTCAAACTTAAGTGGGTTCCTAAATTCAACAAGTGAGCTTGGGTCTAGATATGATAAAGGGGATTGCAGTCAAGAATAGGTTATGGATAGTATGTGTTCAAAGCTTAATATTGGAATATTTGACTGTATTCTCTCTCTCAAGACACTTCACGGTAGAAGTGTCTCATTGCAAAATAGATGATTTTAAAGGACCTAGTCCCTAACAAAACAGAGATAAAATTTTCAAGTTATGAAGTGCATGGAGGCCTCGAGTTGTCAGGAAAGCTATTGATCCCTAATTATAGTGAAGTCTCAGAAATTGAAGAATTCATTCATGCTCAAAGGATTGATCAAATTGACCTACTCTAATATGTGAATCAATATACCTCTTTAAATCTGGCTATGATAAGGAGGAAGGTATCCTTAATAGAATAGGTGTATATTGGTCTAACTCAGTACCATATCTTTGTAGGTATACATCTATGAGAATAGCTTTGGAGAAAAACATTTGAAGAAAACACAAGCTGAGAATTCACTCAAGAAAGAGAAGGACCTAGTCCCATCTCTCAAGTGAGTGCCAAAATAATGTACCATAAAAATTTATAAAAGTTTTGATTAAAAATGCCATATGTCTTCTCCTATATGAACAAAACTTGTTAATTCAAATCAAGTATAAAGAGTCACACCTTTATAATCAGTTACGTCTATTCAAAAAGTTACCACTTAAATGTCAAACAGTCATCTCCTTTATTTATAAAAGCAAATCCTTTTATTTCACTCTCGGCTAAATTAAATCGGAGTATCCTTCTAAATTATGTCCTTTCTTAATCTAAACTAGTCCTTTTCTTTTCCTCTCATAAGAATTTCAAAATGTCTAAAATCCCATCTTCTTCAAACCTCTGAAATAATTATCTTTTGGTCATTTCAAGAGTCACAAAATGCTTTACCCATCAGTCAATCTCATGAAATTCCTAAAACCCTAAGTGAAATTGTTCTAGTCAAAACTCTAAGGTCCAATAAAAGTGCTACTGAGTTAGTCTTCGAAGATAACTTAAATAAAGGCTTTGGTTCTCCAATTAAACAAGGGATTCCACAATCTAAAGAACCTCTTTCCTAAAACAAACTAGAGTCCTCTAATGTTTCTCAAATCCCTATCCCCTCTAAAAAATTGAAAGGTTTTGAAATTTAAGAAAACTTACAAGTACCTAGTTCACCTACTCACTCTGAGTCAAATCTCATATTTTTCTAACTAGTTGATGGAAAGATTCTTGTAAAAAAGTTTGACCCATTCAGCAGCGTAAATTGGGTAGCTGAGAATTTACTATTGCTTGTAAATGACTCCAAGAAAAGTTTAGTATGTGTAAGGGAGCAAATTGCAGGAGAAGAGGATAATATGAAAAAGGATGGAGAATTTATATTACCTCCAAATAAGGAAGATAATAAGGATGAGGATGAAAAACTTCTCAGTGGTTTATGAAGAGACTAAGGGACGGTAAAGGAAAGGAGAAAATGATTGTCTCCGGTGTACATGTTACAAGATCTTATTCTACTAGGGGGTCTAGAAAGATATTTCTAGAAGATGATATGAAGAAATATAAGTCTTCTACCACTAAAAGAAGAAGTCTCAATAAATCTATTATAGAGAAGGAGGAGAATGTTGAAATAGTAGAGGTTGGAGAAGAAGAGAACATTGATTCTGATGTTGTTGCTGTAACCGAAAAGAGAATACAATAAGTTCATGCACCAGGGAGGACCAGGTCCATTATATTAAAGTCTGGTAGCCCTACTGGGATGAGGAAGAAACACATAAAAGTTAAGAAAATGAATGACTCTAAGGGACCTAATCCTAAGAAGAGGAAAACTGATGAAAGGAAAAGCCAAGTAAGGAGCCTAAAAGAATGAAAAGGAGGAAGAAAAGAAATACATGTCTAGAGAAAGAAGGATTGGAAGCCTGAAAACACAAAAGGTTTTTTCAAAAGCATTTTTTATCCCAAAATATATGGGAAACCTGGGATGATTGAGCTAGTTGAGTATGTCAGACACTAGGGTTCGCTGCACTTATTTGAGGAATCATCACCCATAGTTTTTGAACATGAAGTTACAGAATTCTATTACTCAATATTTTATTTGAAGATGGGTAAGTCTGTCAACCCAGGTGCAAGGAAAGCCTATTAAATTGGATGAAAAATTACTAGAAAAAATCTTAGATGTACCTATCATTGGTGTGAGAATAGTTGCAAAGTAGCATCCCTCAAAAAAATTTATGCTTAATTCCTCAAAGGTTGGATGGACATTAATAGCTACAAAGAAAAAGAAATTTCTAATAAGTGAGTTTCAGTTGGTATTTGAGTTTATCAACAAGGTCCTGTTGCCAAGATCTGAGAAAAAAATATAGCATCTGTTGTTGACTTGTTTTTGATTGAATGCTTAAGTTAATTTGAACTGATAAGTTTGCTTGCTCTAATGATAGAGCATATGCACAAGGGGGTTTAAGAAAACAAAGAAAGACATGGGATACAATGTGGTTATTTCTTGAACAAAGTGTTTGAGTACTTTGGTATAATTAGAACTAAGGGAGCACCTGGGATAGTCAGGCAGATGTTCCGTTTGACAAATCTGGTGGAAAATAAAAGCATAGGAGGCAAGGCTAGAACAATGTACCAAGTGTTTGAGTTGCTGGATTCTCAAGTAAAGGTGAGCACAGAAATAAAGGAATTGAGTATCATGTTGGCAACTAAAAACATCGAGATAGTTGATGAGTGGTGAATTTACCACTCATATACATAAAAAATATGTGCACTACTATGAGTTAAAGGTGTAAATGAGATAAGTTTGTTGGTTGAATGGACTAATTTCCACATTTTGCAGGTATACAAGTGACGATGAAAGAATGATATGGAGTTGAGCTAAAATGAAATTAAAAAGTGAAGAAAAGTGCATAGCTGAAGACCCTACAAGTAATCATGCTCATTTACCGTGATAGTGGAATAAGGGCCGCGAGCGTGGCCAGTCAAGATTGGTCATCCTCGGCAACCATGAGGATCTGATCGCAGTCGCTTTTTCCATAATCTTAGACAAATTGCAGTGATCATGGCCCGATGGGTTTATTCCCAGGGGTAATTATATCATTTTTCCCATCTGACCTCAAATCCCTTATAATGCTAAAATCCTTTCCCATTTGACATATCACACTTTGAACAATTGAACTTTGGAAACTTTGTAACCCTACTAATTGGGGAAACTTTTGTGTTTGAATTTTTAAGTTGAGTTGGTAAAATTGGAGTGCAATTTGAAGAATCTTCTTATCCTCTATTATTATGGATGCTTTGAATGAACCTTATGGTATATTTCTTCCTCTTTACTTCATGAATAGCGAAATTTCCTTGTCTTTGAATTATGTTGAATTAAGTTCCAATTATGTGTGGATTATGATGTATTTATGTAGATACTAGTTTTTTGATGATAGGTTTCACTATTGCTTGTTTGAATTAGTTGGTCTTTGTGGGTGAAAACCCCAAATGCCCAAAATGAATTTGTGTGTGAAAACTCCAAATTCTTGAAAACTCACATAATCTTTGAAAGAGGGATGTGAGTGAATTTTTGGAACCCATTTCATCCATTAAAGGGGGATATGGGTGACAAAGTAATAGTGGACAATAATGAATGTAGTTTGTTATCTCTTTGCTATCTTAGAAATAAGGATGACTAGAGTGTTAGCTATGTCTTAGGAATCTTCCTAGAAATACGGAGGCCCAATTAAGGTATTAGGTGGTTTTAAGTGACACACTCGTTAGGTACTCGAAAGGATCAATGAGTGATATTATTGAGGCTTTGTTGACAAACTAGCCTCAAGGACTTTAAACCTACCCTACCATATTGTTAATGACTAGAATTTGCACCAAGTCATCATGCTCCCATTCATAACTTTCCCTTAGGTAGACATAATCCCAATATCCTTCTCATCTTGAATTTTCAATTACATTGGTTTTCTTTTGTTCGTTAATTTGAATAGATATTGATCAACCCTTCTTCCAAATCAACTCCCCTATATTTAAATTATATATTTTACTTTATCTACGTTACGGGTTTCCTTGTTATAATTATTAACACCCATAGGAATAAAAATTAAATTTTGCTCCTCGTGGATTTTACCTCAACATAAGTTGTGCTATTGATAATGATCGTCGTCTACCAATTTAAACGGTAGATGTGAGCTTAATCAAAATAGAATCGTTGCCAGGGAGTGAAATTTAGTTTTCACTTGTGCGTTGTTGGTTTTTACTTAGGGTTTATCCATAGTGGTGTGTATTATATTTGGTTGTTGTTTTTGTATCCTTTTTAGGTGATCTCCATAGAATACACGAAACCATGAGTGACAATAAAATTCATTCTAGGTCTTTCAATGGTACTCTTAATGACGAGGAGCAAATCAATAACGTTGGACATAAAAGTGCTATCCGTAGCCCGCCTACTCATGGGAATGCGGTCTTTCATTTAACAAGCGTAATGCTGCATATGCTCCAAATGAAGGGAATTTTTGGGAGGCAAGCTTACTAGGACCCCAACTTGCATTTAAAGAAATTTGTATAAGTGTGTGCAACCTTTGATATTACACACATAACCCAAGAGTCTATCTGATTGTTCCTCTTCATGTTCTCTCTAATAGGAGAGGCAATATTGTGGGTTCGATCTCTCCTAATCGGGCCAATCACTTCATATAATGAACTTACCGTTCCTTTCCATGAACGGTATTTACCACCATCCAAGATGCTCTAATTACATGATGAAATCATTAATTTTAGCCATTTGAATGGAGAACACTTGTAAGAGGAGTGAAAAAGATTTAACAAAAAACTCATGCAATGTCCCAATCACGAGGTCCATAAGATGCTTGTAAATCTTCTGCAGGGCTCTTGATCCATTAAATAAAATCATGGTAGACAATGCATCTGCAGGGCTCTTGATCCAAGATGCTCTTATGAAGTTGACTTATCATGCGGCTACAAATTTTCTTAAGAAAGTTACAAAGAAAAATCAGGGGTGGCACACCTATGATACCGAGGTACCAAAAGGATCTCTTACTACCTCCTTTCTTGACAAGGAACAAATGAAGAGAGATTAAGAAAGAGAGAAAAACATGGCAAAAAATGATGACTCAATTAGAGTTTCTAATAAAACATGTGATGGGTACACCCACAAAAAAAGTGAATGATGTGTCATCCAAGTCCTATGACGATGAATAGGCCATGAATCTTGATTAAGATATTCAATATTTGGCTAATTATTCGGGGGATTCCACCCCATCTATCAAAGACATGGCGGGAACCATGGTTGGAATGAAAGAGATAGAGAGCATGATTGTGATTGGAGGGATAGAGACCGTAACTATGATCATTATTTACCCCCTCATGATCGGGCAAAGAACAAAGAAGTAAATCCTGTCGACCACGACAAATACAAAACTGAAGATGTCTTAGCAAGAATTTTAATGAAAGTGGAGGGAAAAGACAAGATGGTCCATGAATTAAAATGTGACTTTTTGAAAATTAACCAAATAGTTGTGATCCACTCTTATTTGATTAAACAATTGGAACTAAAAATAGGCCAAATCTCCATCGAACTCCATGATAGAAAAAAGGACTTCTTAGTGAAACTATTGTGAACTCGAAGAATGATTCTCAAGTATTGGTAATAGTCACTAGGAGTAGAAAGACCCTTAGGGATCATTTGAATAAAGTTGATGGAGAGAATGTGGGTGAAAAATATCTCGAGATTGAGAATATGAGTGTGAAGAAAAATCTTGTGGTTATGTCAAAAGAAGAAACTCCAAACTTTTAAAGAGGGGACGAGAAAGACCCATTTGTGATTAATAAAATGGTGGATGAGAATAATGAGCCATGAGGTGATGTATTTCCCACAATTAAAGTCCCCCCTCTATTTCCATGAAGTTGTAAAAGAAAAAGGTAGAATGACAATCTCAAGAAATTCATGACTAAGCTTAGAAACCTCTCTATCAATAACCCTAGTACTTGGTCCATCCAAGAGTTTTTGTGGTATGATAATCTTATGAAGAAATTGATTTCAAAGTAGAATCTTGTTAAAGGTTACACCATTGAAGTTACCCATGGGTGTAACACTATCATCAGTATCACAATGGAAGAAAAGAAAGAAGATCCGGAGCCTTTACAATTCCATGCACCATTGGGACACATAATTTTGGAAAAGCTTTATTTGACCTTTGTTCGAGTATTAATATCATGGAATTTGAGTACCCCACTCTAACGTCAATGAGGTTTTTGATGGTGGACTATTCTATCAAGAGACTAACAGGTGTTTTGTTCGATATGTTGGTAAAAGTGGATAGATTTATCATTTCGGTAGATTTTGTGGTGCTAGATTGGTATATGGACCAAGAGGTGCCTATTATCCTTGGTCAACCTTTTATTTCTACCATGAGATCCATGGTTGATTTGGAGCTTGGGGAAATGAGGTTTAGGGTCCATGATAGTGAGGTATCTTTTCGGTTATACAAAACAAAGAAACAACCCATGGAGCTTCAAGTGGTGTCGGTTATAGATGTTGAAGTTGAGAAAGTTAATAATGGGTCCATTAAATATCCAACTTGAAGATAATGAAGGATGTCATACCACGATGAAAACTATGATGCTATATGGGAGGCAACCCACAAATGCCATGAAAGTGGCTCCTATCCTTTTCTTTTAATTTAGTAGGGTAGTTGTAACTTTTTTCATTGATTAATCCATGCATTTTTGGAACTATGGAATGTTTGAATGAGTTTGAAATAGGGTAAAGTGTATCAAAATAGAGCAGTGAGCTAACCAGGGGAAAATAGAGGTGCTGAAATACCCTCAGTTACTGCGATTGTGGGTCCTGTGCCACCATAATTGTGGTCACTGCTTTGTCACAATCACAGACCTCAAACCATGATCGTGGTCAAGTCAGTTTAAATAACTATCCCACTACCCATTTTCTCACACTCCCAATATAAATTATTTCTCAAATTATACCCACTCCTGGTCATATTTTTGGCATCTAAAAGTATCTTAGTATCCATTTGACATCATCACTCTAGTATGTGCTCTAAATTTAAGATTAATTTTTTCTTGATAGGACATAAAATGCATGAACTTGGGAAGGTACTAAAACCACGAGACAGACTACCTTCTTCCAGAGTGAAGAGCAATGATGAGGCCCCAGTCGACTGGTCATATTTTGAAGATGCAAAAGATAATACAAATTTTGAAGGCGAGAGTATCTCTTTATGTGGTTTTAGGGATCACCCTTTTATCTCCTTATAATTTATTACTTATGCAGTGAGGAAACTATAAGTTTCTTAGTTGGGGTGCCTACATCCCTATTATTTATTATTTGGGTATGTATTATTTAGATATTTCTGGATATTTTTATGTTATTTTGGATGATGTTTATTTTTATTTTGAGTTGTTATATTTGGGCACTCCGATGGTGCCCATATTTCATGGATTAATTGCTTAGTTTGTTTAGTTTTCCTTCTTTCTCTTTCTCTTTGTTGTGATGATATCCAATGAGCATTTCCTTATAATAGATGTAGAGAGTATGCTATTAAGGAAAAAATCATTGTGATATGGTTTTGAGCCATGGATGTAGGGGAAGTCTATGTACCCTTAGCATTGGAGCTATAAATATAGTAGAAGACTGATTAACCATAGCATTTTAGATTTCGGATCACACTTTTACCTAAGGTGAAGTCTAAGTAGCAATATGGTTTGCCCGTATGAAAGACAAAACATGAGAAGTTGGTTTGGTTTGGTGCCATAAAAAGAAAATTGTGTGTGATGCAAATGCAAAGCTAACACCCCCCTCTATCCTAATTTTTTTTTGTCAAAAATAAAGGGCACGGACGTGAGCAACCTTGTAATAATACTTTACCTCTTTTGTGACTCCAAATTTTTAGCTTGTAGAAATTGGTAGATACTATATTTTCGCTTTAGTGGTAAGGGAAATTAAGCCTCCTTGAAGTGTTTGCATGCCATGTGCGGTGATCATATTTTTCCAAACTTCATGCATACTTGTACCATATAGAACTTACCCTATTAGTCTTTCAAGGCTAATTTTTACTATGCTTGGTTGGTGAAATGATCCCAGGTCATATCTGTGAATATAGGAACCCATTTTAGCCTAAATAGCCTACCCATGCATAGAATAGGACCCTTAGTTACCCAATTCAAGCCTTCAAGCCATTCTTTGGCAACCACATTACAAGCCTTGATCTATTCAAAGTTCTTCCCTCTTTTGAACCCTACCCTCCTTGAAGATAAAATCTATATATGAAAATTAAGGATAAATGCCTAAGTTGGTGGTGGTAAGTTTAGAATAGATGACCTTGGGCCAAGATAATAGCAAGTTGATGCCTATGAGATGGGCAATGAAAAAGTAAAAAAGAAAGTAATGATGAAAACAAGGATGAGGAATAGACTTCAAAAGAAATAAGAAAAATTAAAGATGCCTTCAAAAAGTTGGATAAATCAAGGTAGTTAAAATTGACATGTGTAAAGTGTGAAAACAAACGAAGTGATCCTTGGTCAAAGGTTTGATGGAATGGTGTGATGTAGATATTCAAGGAGGGTATATCCACTTTGTTCCTAAATGTTATCTTACCATTCTCTGAACTTACGTCACAATCTCAAAAATCCCATTGAGATATCCAACTAAGTGTATTCATTATAGTAGAGAATAAAAATAAGGGCATTTCTATGGTATGGTACTCGTTATCGTCGATAGTCCTTGTGAGAGAGAGTTTCAAATTTAAATCCCTTGTTGCATATTATATAAGTTGGTGTGGGGGATTACCTTCTTGTGAGGAGGCATGCAAACAAATCGAGGTGGGTGATATTGCCATCATTAGAAAAATAAGGCAAAAGGAGTATGGTGGAGTAGAGGTCAATAGAGGGTCACTTCTAGGGTGTTAATGATTGTTGCATTTGTTCTCTTAAAAGTCGGTTTCATCTTTGCAATTATGTTTTATGTTAAGAGGTGTCGTGAGAATAACTTTTCCCATGTTTGAAGAGTTAGTTGTGGTAGCAATCGAGTTTGAAGTTATTGTGATCATTGGGGTATATAAATGGGCTTCAATTTGCATTATCTCTTTGAATAAAGAGTTAGTGTTGTTTCAGGACAAACAAAGGTATAAGTTGGGGGTGTTGATAAGTGGTGAATTTACCACTCATGTTCATCTAAAATCCATGCACTACTATAATTTGAAGGTGTAAATGAGACAAGTTTGTAGGTGGAATAAACTAATTTTTACCTTTTGCGGGTATATAGGTGATAATGAAAGACAGATGTGGAGTTGAACTGAAAAGTAATCAAAAAGAGAATAAAAGTGCATAGTTGAAGACCCTGCATGTAATCAGGCTTAGTTACTAGGATCACAGTCTGAGGGCCGCGATCACGACCAATCAAGAGTGGTCATCCTCCGCAACCGTGAGGATCTAACCATGGTCTTGGTGGCCGTGATCGCGGATAAGTTGCAGCGATCGCGGCTTGGCAGGTTTATGCCCAAGGGAAATTCTTTCGTATTTCCCAGCCGACCCCAAATCCCTTATAATGCTATAACCCTTTCCCATTTGAGATATCACAATTTGAATAATTAAACTTTGGCAACTTTGTAACCCTACTAATTGGGGAAACTTTTATGTTTGAATTTTTTAAGTTGAGTTGGTGCAATTGGAGTGCAATTTGAAGAATCTTCTTATCCTCCATTATTATGGTTGTTTTGAATGAACCTTATGGTATCTTTCTTCCTCTTTACTTTTTGAGTAGCTAAATTTCCTTGTCTTGGGTTTTTGTTGAACTAAGGTATAATTATGTATGGGTTATGATGTATTTGTGTATATTCTAGTTTGTTGATGATGGGTGTCACTATTGCTTGTTTGAATTAGTTAAGATTTGTGGGTGAAAACCCTAAATGCCCAAAATGGATTTGTAGGTGAAAACCCAAAATTCTTGAAAACTCACAAAATCCTTCCAAGAGGGATGTGAGTGAATTTTTGGAACCTCTATCATCCATTAAAGAGGGATATGGGTGACAAAGCAATAGTGGACAATAATGGATGTAGTTTGTTATTTTTTCACTATCTTAGAAATAAGGGTGAGTAGAGAGTTAGCTATGTCTTAGTTATCTTCCTAGAAATAGGGATGCCCAATTGAGGTATTAGGTGGTTTTAAATGACACACGCATTAGGTACTCGAAACAATCAATGAGTGATATTCCTAAGGCTTTGTTGACAAACTAGCCTCAAGGACTTTCATCCTAGCTTACCATATCGTTAATGACTAGAATTTGCAGCAAGTCATCATGCTCCCATGCATAACATACCCTTAGGTAGACATAATCCCAATATCCTTCTCATATTGAATTTTTTATTACATTTGTTGCCATTAGTTTATTAACTTTAACAGATATTGATCAACCTTTGTTCCAAATCAACCCCCCATTTTTAAATCAAATATTTTACTTTGTCTACATTATAGGAATCTTTTTAGTAACTATTAACACCTATAGGAATAGAAATCAAATTTTGCTCCTCATGGATTCGACCTTAACATAAGTTGAGCTTTTAACAATGATCATCCTTTGCCAATTTAAATGGTATAGGTGGGCGTTAATAAATAGTGCACCAAAAGATACAAAATCATAGGTCATCTTCTAAGGGACCAGGTGCCATTGAGGAAATTACAGCTGAAAATGCAAGGTTCCAAGATAAAGTTGTTGAGCTGACTAGCAAAGTTCAAGAACTGAATGCTAAAGTGAAGGTTCTTACCAAAAAGTTGTTGGATTTTCATGCAGCTAAAAGTGTAAGAATGGAAATGTTTATTAAATTCTTCTCCCTTAAGCCCCCCTCTACCTGAGTCCCTTGTGTCAGTTTCCAGTCCCTATCTTTATGGTGGCCTTTGCAAACAATTGTTTTATATTCTTTTGGGTATATTTTTATGGTACTGATCCTTCTTAATCTTGAATGAGTTTCTATTTATGTGCTTCATCTATTTTCTCTTTATCTTTAAATTGTCCTTTATTTTGGTGTTGCCTCAGTGGCCATGAGTAAACTAACCAATGATTATTCTACTCTTGGTTTACTGTCTTCACTTTTCAATGATTCCAAAAGAGATAATACTGATTTCATGTGGTAAGGACCAGGTACCAAGTGTGTGTAAATGTTGAATTACAGATGTGTATGGCATAATGATAGGGGGAAGTATTTAAATGCACTATATGAATAATGGTGCATATTGACAGGGGGGAGTGTGCGAATGTACTATATGAATAATGGTGCATGATGTCAGGGGAAGTAAATGAATGACTTGGTAAGTAAATGACATTTTCGATAACAATTTCCAACAAGGGACTAGGTCCCTAAGTTGCATGATGATAAAAGCATGATAATTGATTGATACAGGGAACATTCATCTTTAGTAGTGGTAATCACTCTGATTAAATATGATGAATGAATGGAAATGCTTAAAAGCTTTGTAGGTGGTTTGTCATCATCAAAAAAAGGAAAATTTATGTATCTCATTTTCATGTTGAAAAGCTTACAATAAGGGTCCAGTTCTCTGGATATTCAAGGATAAAGTATAGCTGGCACGCGCCTGTAATTTTTGTCATCTAGTGTAACAAACTGCACTGGGGCAGATTGTACTATTTAGGACACCTGGTGTAATAACCCTTCTTGTCATTTTTCATATTTTTTCTTATCTTCTCTATTTGATCTTCTCCATTACTTTACCATGTAATTTATGACTTGGTGGGATAGATGGTTTGATTACTGGGAAGTTTGTGTGGTTTTTAAAGCCAATTTCCTATTTTAAAGTCTTTACTAGGTCCAAATAACCCCCGGGCAAAAACTTTAATGAAACAATCTCGGATGAAAATTCCGACTGTACTAGTAGACCTGAAATGTCAATTTAAGTCTAGAAAGACCTTTGATTTGGATCCCAATGCACCGACGCTCATTTCGACCTACTGGTCGGAAAGTTGAAAAATCAAAATACGAATGTGGGATCCATATTTGATCGAAATGACCTCAGATGGAAAATCCATTTATTCCATCCTATCTAAAATATTAAATTTAGAATACGGGGACACTTGGTTCAGGTCCCAAGGCTTCCACATGAAGTCTTCATCTTCCTGCATGGTAGCAGGGTTGTGGCTGGCTAGCTCGTGCAATCAACGACAAATCCATTTGCCTTAGTAAGAGTAAGCTAAGCAAGCCCTTTTCTCCGGGCACTAAGGTAGGGGATCGCTATTCCATTCAAATGACTTTGTTTAAGGGTTCGCGCTTTCCGGCTTTTCCACTCATGACAGGGCTTGTCTCGGCCTTGTTAGATAGAGTCTCACTTTAAGGTCGACCTCTCCCTTATGGTCGAGCGACTACGTACGTTGGTCAAAATAGGGACAAACATCCATATGATCCCATAGACTTCTTTTAAGGATTAGGTAAATAGGTATAAAGATTTAGAGCCTGAGTCAAAAGAAGAGTGAAGAACAAACAATTGATTTAAGGGATAGTTTGATACTGAGGATATAGTTCCATTACTTGAGGAAGTCATTCGTATGGACTTCCCAATGAATTCTGCAAAGCCTATCCGTGCTGATGATCTTTGAGTACAGGGAAGTCTGCTGGTAGGAATTCCTCAGGGCGTATTACGATTTTTCACCGAGGGGGTGGATCGAAGCGATTGCAGTGAAGAATTGATCAAGATAGGGTCGTTCACATGAAAGAAAAAAATAAATCCTTGATAGCCAAAATTCTCATCCCGGGCCGTGCCCCTG
Organism: Capsicum pubescens; assembly: GCA_030864215.1. Classification (NCBI taxonomy): domain Eukaryota; kingdom Viridiplantae; phylum Streptophyta; class Magnoliopsida; order Solanales; family Solanaceae; genus Capsicum; species Capsicum pubescens. Next base: position 123,639,566 of record CM061541.1, read on the forward strand.
ACAGAGAACCTAAGAGCTACCAATAAGCCTTTAGAAATTACGTGAGAGAAAGAACTTCTTGGTGGAGTCCAGTCCGCTGCCAATAACCCAAGATCGTGCCACCCTAGAAATGAGAGTGAATCTTGGAACCAGAAGGAAGTCGAAAGTTGGATCTACATTGGATCTCACCCGAATCGCCCCATCTATCCTCCTGATGAGGAGTTTGGTTTCAAACAACGTAGCTTCATACTACTCGCTCCATTTTATTTTGCTCGTTGGGTTCAACCTTCCACAAAAGCATTAATAAAAACCCCTCCTCCTCGGAAGATTCATCCGACCTCCAGGTCTTGTCGGAGCCTTGGCCCGTGACTCACAATGTAGGCTATGAATCTTCACTCCGAAATCAGATTTTTAGACTGGAAAATGAAAATAGCCCTTTACTGCTCTCTAAAGAGAATCTAGTACTTCTTGGTCGTGAATATCTAAACTGGTTGTTTGCTATTCAAGAATTCTTGTTTAGGCAGTTCATACCATCCATACATAGTGTTTTGATCTAAAATTTCAATTCTTCCGTGTTTCAGCAGTAACATATTCTTCCATGGAGCTAAGGTCCAAAATATGGAAGAAACAAATGTTTCCACGACTCTACCACCCAGTCAATTCTGTTCCACTTAATCCCTCTTTCATGGCACATATCTTTCCGGCTAAGGAATGGGAAATCTTTCTCCTGTTACATGAATCCAATTTTCATTTCATCCGAGAAGAGCCATCTTTTTCTCAACAATGTCTTTGTCATTTGATCCAATAGCGTTCCGTTAGATAGGAACAGATTTGATAAATATTGATAAATCTCGGATAGATTATTAGAATGGAAAGATCCATTAGATAATGAACTATTGGTTCTAAGCCATCTCTAACGATTAATCAATAATTCGAAGTGCTTTTCTTGCGTATTCTTGATAAACCAACATTTATATATAGATGTAGGAGGATCTTTTTGGGAAGTAAGAAGCCCCTTTGACATCTCTTCATCTGCAAATAATTCTCGATGTGAAAACACAGAGCCAGGGGGCTGATCTTTGAATAGGAAAAAGAGTGGATCTGCAGGGTCCCAAATGAATTGGCTTATTCAAAAAAGGCCTTGTTCTTTGGAAGATCTATCTCGTGTCTGGTACTGCTAGAAGGAAGTGCATCTTGATTGTCGGGGGGAATCCTGCCTCCTTGGGACTTAGCTCTGAAGATGAATTCCAGTATAGAGCTATGGTCCACCTTGTACCAAACAACACTTATTTTAGTCTACTGAGCGGACTTTATGAAAAAATGAAACTATATGTGCAGGACCCACTTATTGCCTAAATGATCTTGGATTAAAGTTTTGGTAATTCTGATGGATTTGAAATGTGTTTTAAACTCAAAATTCACTATTGGGTCATGTTCTTTGGATTCTAAATGTGTTTCGAGGGTAAAAATTAAGATTTTTATTTTTCTATCATCTAGTGCCCAGGGGAGCAACTGCGATCACGACAAATTGTATGGAGATCGCACTAGTGCAATAGCAGCCCCTAGGACTAGTTTTGAGTGAATACAATCCCAAACCTAGCATTATCCGAGTGAATAGTGTGGATATGATATAATGCTAGGTTTGGGATGTGTTTTTAGTGTTGGAAGTATGATTAGTATATTTAAGCTTTTTGGGCTAGTGTGGTTGTATTGAAATTGTAATTTGGGTAGAGTTAACTTGAATTCCCTTGTTCTAGTCGAAGTTTCTATTTTAGGCTTAAATATAGCTTACGTGACCTCTAGAAGTTGAACTAGATACCTTAGGCTAGTTTAGGCATAGTGTGTCTAATTATTAAAATTGAGGATTAAAAGTGGGATTGTTCGGCCTACTTAGGCCAAGACTTGTGTTAGTCTTACGGACTTAGTTATGGATGTTAGGCTTAGTTGAGGTTAGCAAACCTTAATATGAGGTTACTTCATGGATTATTGAATGATGATGTATTTTCCCCAGATAATGAAATTTGGGCCTATAGAGATGTTTTTTCCTATTTGACATGATGTTAGGCCTATAGAGATACAATTTTCTCTTAGATATGATATTGGTCCCTTAGAGATGATTTCCTATTAGTTATGATTATTGGTCCTATTGATATGATAATCCTTTTAGATATGATAATTGGTCTGGAGATGTGACATTACTCATAGTCAAGATGTATGACCTACAGATATGAGATGACTATATGCTTATTGATATTATGCCTCCTATATATGAGATGATTGTATTCTTATTAATATTATGCCTCGTTGATGTAAGATGATTATATGCTTATTTATATTATGCCTCGTTGATGTGAGATGATTATATGCTTATTGATATTATGCCTCCTAAATTTGAGATGATTATATGCTTATTGATATTATGCATCCTAGAGGTGAGATGATTATATGCTTATTGATATTATACTTCCTAGATATGAGATGCTTATATGCTTATTGATATTATGACTCTTATATGTGAGATAATTATAGATATGCTACAACTTATAAATATGTTTATAAATATATTTATCAATATGATTTTTGAATATGTATACGGGTTTAAGGCCGTGATTATGATGTTGAGATTATTTCAGACACGTTATTGGGACAAATGCTTTGTTTTTTATATTAATTAGATATCTTGGAAGTATTTTTCATATAAATAATATGGTTGTAGCATATGGATATATATGTATATGTCCATGTACACATCTCTCCAGTATGAGATGGAAGAAGATGTTGTATGACTCTTATTATTCCACTGATTGAATATTGATGATGGCACGCATAGATTTGGTACATTCTTGATAATTATATTTGTGGTTGATGTGATTCTTGATCAAATAAAATCTTATGATTGTTCTTTCTAAATAAGGTTTTGGTTATGTGGGAGCTAGTTGTCTCTTAAGTGAATATAGAACTTGATGGCTAGAAATCTAATGTACTAGTTAATAAACCTTATCTAGTTGAAATATGGTAGATAACGATTATAGATGATACATGGCTAAGATGATGATAGGGTTAGTGTTGGTGAAGATTAGTTTCTATTGATGACTAAGATTATGACATTGATTAGTTGTTAAATGAAGGTTTATGTAGTAATGATGCTAAATAATAAATGATGTTAGTCGATAGATAAATAAAGTGTCTAAATGATGGTTAGTGGCCTTTTGCATGATGGTGACTAGTGAGATTATAATGGTTAGAAATGAACATTTATTAATTGGAAATTATGGTCTAGTGGTGAATCTTGACTAGGTACTAGATATTGGCTATTTAGTGAATAATGAATACGTGAAGAAATGGATAGGATAATTATTAGAGGTCATCTCCATGATTTGACCCACTCATTTACATCCGTCGTGGAATATTCTGACCCTTTCTACACTTTTATAATGTTTAGTCTCGAATATCATTTCGATCAACAAACTTTTGGATTTACATTCTTTTATCCATGACTTGAGTCTGTGCACCTATTATATATCTATATATATATGTATTGATGATTATGATATATATATATATCCAGTTCGAGTCTGGAGGATACTGTTGTGATGATATTAGCATTTGGTTTATGTCCATAAAAAACTATTGTGATGATATTGATACCCAGTAAAGCCAGAGGATATTATGATAACGATATTGATACTAGGCAAGGCCAGAGGATACTGTGATGATATATTGATACCTAGCAAGATTGGAGGTTGTTTACGCTAATGATAGTCATGATAATAATAGTTATGATGGAGATGGTTATGATGATGAGATTGTGATATTGACTGTGTACCTTTCATTCTTTCTTACATGTGCATCACCTATCACTAGTATGTTCCTATATCTATTAGTCGGTATGGGAAGATTTTATAGATATGGGTGAAGAATAAGCCTTATGTTGATTGACCTTCCAAGATTGGGGTGGTGGTGGTACATATAGGATTGGCTATGTATTTAGTTGTCTGGAGTAGCCGGTTATTCACATTGTTGTTGATATTGTTATTATCATTTTATGATCATTATTATGGCTACATTATGGTAGATTTAGTCATTGATCGGGTATCGAGATTTGAGGTATGTCTTCGGCCTCTTCTATTTTATGATCGCATTACTATGGATGACTATTTTATGTTTAGCCATGTGGATTAGAGACCATGATTATGATAGTATTAAATCCCAGTAGTATTATAATGAGGTCTCAGAATGAGGATATAATGGTCTAGGTTATTCTTTGAGATGACCTCATGTTTATATGTATGTATTTATATATATGTGTGTGTGTGTATTTGTGTGTATATCTAGATATATGAAGCTATGGCACTACCGCATATCCTTTTCTTCATTTTTTCATATTGTATATTCGTTTCTTGGACTTTAATATTTCTATATATCTTTCTCTCGCTCTTCATTCGTATATGGTCCTGGGATATATGGTATAGTATTGACATCTATTGAATGTGGCTGGAATAGGATTGTTCACCCTGATACTTCCGTAGTCTTATTATGTTAGACTCTTGGACTTGAACAGGATAGTTGCTCCTTATTATTCTCATTAACTTGTTATTTCATTTCTGGACTCTTGGGTGTAGTTTCTATTCTATTTATATGTTGTATATATATACTTTATCTTTGGAGCTCAATTGGTTGTTGCCTACTGAGTACTATTCATTTGGCAGTCATACTATACTTATGCAACTTTCATATCATAGTATGGGTTATCATCGTCGATGTGTGCATCATATGGAGCTTCCATTGTTCGAAGACTTAGAGTAAGCTCCTAACGTTCAAATTATTACTTATCTCTCTCTAATATATTAGACTAGTCTCTATATTGTATTCAGGAATAAGTCGTATCAGTGTATTTTTCTTGATATTTAAGTTTTGTACTCTTATTATATTAGAAGCTCTTGTACCAATACCACTAGGTTTTTGGGATTTTATTATGTTTTTATATTTATTTCATTTATTTTGCACACTTTTCCTTATATTATTATGTAGTCTGTTACTAGTCATTTAGGACAATGGGTTGGCTTGCCTACTAGTGGGTTATGGTAGGCGCCATCACGACCTGAGAAACTGGGTCATGATAAATTGGAATTAGAGCCTACGTTTCATTAGTTTATTAGTATAAGAGCTAAGTGTTTAGTAGAGTCTTGTGGATCAGTTCTGAGACGTCCATAACCTATCTTCTTGAGGCTACAGTGACATTTTAGGAAATTCACTTCTTTACTCTTTATTGTGTGTCGGTATTCCTATAAACCTCAAACACATTCTTTGGCTCTACTCTGTCACCAAAGAATGATGCAAAAATGTTGAAAGATACGGATGAGACTTCACACACATTTCCAGAGTTTTACCACAACATCTGACTAGAAAGTCAGAGATGGATATCGAAGATCTTCAGCGGCAACCAAAAATAATTTTTTCCAGCATAGGCTTCATAAAAACTTGTGACTACTTCAATCTTCGAAGTTCGACATTGGGGATTCGAGTCATGTTTTAGTTCCCTCTTAACCATGGATGTCTTTCGATTCATCTAGCAATTCTTAAACCAGTGTTGGGTCTATTAGTGTTCATCAGGGTTCTTTACCAGTTTGTAGTATGATATTGGTTTTATCTTGTGGTCCAGGCATTTTCTATGCTACATCCTTCTAAGCTAAACATTAGTGCATGGATGTGTTAGAGGGTTAGTATTGTCACTCTATTTGGCGTCAGAGCACTGGATAGTAGCTGAATCTTCCATCCATTAGGATGTTAATTATGAGAGGACCGTAGAGAAAAAGTACTTAGACTTATGGAAATGGAGGCAAGAGGCATGTCATCAGTATAGTGTTATTGGTATTTTATCCTAGAGTGAGGATTCATCTAATAGAGTTCAGCTTCATCTGCAGCCCATCAGCTCTACCCATATAGTATTCCTTACTAAGAGTAGTTCTCAGATTATTCATGATGATTACAGTGAGAAGAGTCCCCATCAAACTTGTGGAGTGTGGTATGGTTCTTTGGGCCATGGCAACCATTCTGGATTATGATAATATTACTTGATGTTGTTACTTGATGAATTTGATCCTGTGTAATACCCCGTACTATTTTTAGCTTTGTTCAGTTTTTAGTTGCATGCATAAGAGGCTTAATTCCTTAAAATTTCACTAAGTGTTGGGGAATTAGTCATTTTTAAGACCCCTAAACTTTGAGGATTTTATTTTTGGACTTCTCAACCCAGAGATGTTGGTTTTTGAGTTGATTCATGTTTAGGGATGTATGAAGTATGCCTAGAAGAAGTTTCTAATTTTTTGAACAAGGTTTGGGGTATGATTGGATCGTGGAACCAGAGGGTCACCGCGATTAGGCTGTGGCGCAGAAATCTCATGTTTAACATATCACAGAGAAGGAATTTAATAAGCTCGATTAGACCGCGTCGCACTGACATTGTTGCACCCAGTTTTTGATTTAAATGGTAGAGGGGAAATTGGGTCTTTTCCCACCTAACCCAATCATCCATAACACGAATTGGGACAGTATTTAGGGCATTAGTTGCCCTTCTTCTCCAAATCCCTATTAAGAAAACCCTCTCCTTCCCCAATGAACAAGAATTCAATTTCTTTCTCACCAACAAATCAATAATTGAAGTTCCCCAAGATTAAAAACCTTCAAGAAAGCATCAAAAATAGTATTTTTCATTTTAAGTTAAAAGCTTAAGGTATGTGGGATGTTCATTCATGGGTCCTTTTCACTTATGGAGCCCAAAAACCTTCTTTTTAATTAAAGAATGGATTTTTCTATCATTATTGTATTATTTATTGCTTATGAATGGTTTAATTCATGTTTTCATGGTGATTTTAATGTAATTCAACTCATGTATTATCCCATACAAGATTTGATTTACACATGGTTCGAATTTCAGTTTCCCATATCCTATTTCAAGTGAATTCCATGCTAAATCTGCAATTTATGATTTAAGTCATGTAATTAAGGTATTTCCCTTATTTAAAGCATTCCCGTGTTTGAATTTATGACCCCCACGTGTTTGATGAAATGTCTATGTTGATGGATTTTGAACCATGATCCTTTACTACAGTTTTTAAGCTTGTTATTACATTCAGTGATCATTTCATATTAGTGGGTTATGAATACCCAATACCTAAGTGTTTAACATGAATTAAGATTATTTCAGTAATGATTCAGTTAAACCAAGAATTTTATTATTTACGTAGTTGATGTAATCATGATGAGCACTATAAGTTATGAAACCATGTTCAATCAAGCTTAGTTTAGTTCAATTCCAGTGTCAGTTTAGTTGGGAGTAGGATTTAGCACTGAGCAAACTCAAGGATGAGGGATCACCTGACAGTAGAGGATGTGACCCTTAGTAGCAATCCTCGAGTTATAGAACTATGTAGCTAGGGTAGGTTAGAGATGTCTACCTATAAGTTAAGGGTAGACAAGGGGTTTACCTGCCAGTTGAAGGTAACACAAATCTCATTAGAGCACCTTCTAGTTGAGGGTGACTCTTTAGTCTTTTCAGACTCTTGTTTAGTGGATTCAAACAACCAGTGTTAGTACCAGTGGCACGGTACTAACACCCTTCCAACTGGGGTTACAAGTTGGACACAAATTAGCTTAAATTAGGGCATGTCGGTTATATGATACCTCCCATAGTTAGTACAATATTCAGTGCATATTAAGTTCAAGTTTGCTTGACCAAAGCATATAGATTTATAGTTATTCAGTTATACAGATTTCAGTTTTTCAATTTACAGTTTATTTCAGAAATAGCTATATGCTTGGTCTTGCATCCTCAGATATTGTAGTTTTCATGCATTCATGCTCAGTTATTTCATATTGTTAAGATAGTCCTTATCATATGTTCACAGTACCTCATGTATTTCAGCCAGACCTCATGTCATATACCAGTACATTCAAAGTACTGATCGCATACTTTTCTTTGTGCTATGTTGTCTTATAACATAGGCTCGGACGCTCAATTTCCCAATCGCTCCTAGACAACTCAGCGTACCTAACAGTAGTAGTGGTGCGTCCTTATTCATCGAGGATTTGATTGCTTAATCCAGTTATTTTAGTAGTTCTTTATCTCAAGTCAGACGAAGTTAGTTGTGGGTATGTCCCATTAACTCCTTAGTCGGTTAGACACTTTTCAAACAAACAGGTAGACATTCAGTTAGTTACTTTTAGCTTTAATTAGTTTTGTAGACATGAAAGTATTACATATTTTAGTTTTTCAAATTTTCAGTAGTTTATTAGCCTATCTACCGCATATGTTATATCAGCGCCCTATTATTCAGTGCTCACAGTAAGTACAAGTTCATGGGTTAGCTTGTGATTACTTGTGACCATAAGCACTGTTGTCGCAGCTAGGGGGTAGCCTTGGGCAGTGACAAAACTTAGTATCAGAGCCTAAGGTTTTACAGTGTCCTAGGGTGTCTCAAAATCGCATTGAGTAGAGTTTTGTGCATGGGTGTGAAACGTGCCACACTTATGGATGAGAGGCTACAAGACATTTTAGGAAAAGTTTCCCTTCTTTCAGTATTCATGTTGTAAAAAATAGCATGAACTATATTTAAACTCTCTTTCTAACTCATTATTCATTTTGTTTAAAGACCATGCCCCCAGAAGAAATTACGGAAGAAGGAATAGGGACCATCCCGCACATCCGCTTGTTCAAGAAGATCCCTTGAATGAACATTTCTCTCACGCGGAGTTCAGAATTGTTTTTACTACTTTATTCCATTTAGTAGCCACTTAGAACAATCATTAGGCTATTGCTCCAGCCAATCCAGTAGCTAATAAAGATGCAACTAGGATTCAGGAGTTCACTCGAATGAATCCCCCTTTGTTTACAGGATCTAATTCTGAGAAGGATTTGCAGGAGTTTCTTGATAGGGTCCAGAAGGTGACAGATATTATGGGAATCACTTCGAGTGAGAGTGTAGAGCTGGTTCCATATCAGTTACAGGATATAACTCACACCTAGTTTAAGCAGTGGAAGGAGGACTAAGGTGTTGATGTAGGGCCTATTGAGTGGGAGGAGTTTGCAACATCTTTCCTGGATAGGTTCTTCCCATTAGAGCTGAGGGAGGCTAAGAATCAGGTGTTCACTAATTTAAAGTAGGGCATCAAGAGTGTGAAGGAGTACTCGCTTAAGTTTACTTAGTTGGCGAGTATGCTCCTAATGTGGTGGCTAAATATAGGTATAGAATGAGTAAGTTCGTGTCTGCTGTAGCTGATGGTGTGGTTAAAGAGTGTAGAACTGCCATGTTGATTAAGGAGATGGACTTATCTGTACTTATGGTTCATGCTCAGCAGATTTAGGAAGAGAAGCTTAATGAAAAAAAAGAATAAGAGGGCCAGAACAAGTATTTTTAACTTTTCTCAGGCAAGGTAATAGTTCTGTTAGAAGTTTTCTGGCCCATCTCTATTTCATCTAGTGTGTTAGTGCCTAAGTTTAAGCAAGATAGTCGGGATAGGGCACTAGGATCTATGTTCCAGGGAGGTATGAACCATGGTCATACTAATCCGCTCTATGGGAAATATAGTAGGCATCATCAGGGTGTGTGTAGAGCTAACATTGATCTGTGTTTTGGATGTGGCAATCCAGGCCACTGAGTCAGAGAGTGTTAAAAGGACGGTCATCAGGGTCAGTCCAACCATCCTCCAGTACTAGTCGGTCTCCTGACTCAGCAGGGTACCACTTCTAGCACAACTAGTGGAAAGCATCAGAATAGGTTGTATGCCCTCCAGACCCGACATAATCAGGAAAGTTCTCCTGATGTAGTTACGGGTACATTTTAGGTCTTTCATCTCATGATTATGCTTTATTAGACCTTCACTCTCTTTTGTAACCCCCTATATAACTATCGATTTTGGTGTTAGTCTCGAATCTTTAGCATAACCTTTCTCAGTGTGTACCCCAATAGGTAAATCTATTATCGCCAGATGGTATAAAAATTGCCTGGTAACAGTACCTTAGAAAATTATCTTAGTTGATCTTGTAGAGTTAGAAATGACTGATTTTGATGTCATTCTAGGCATGGATTGGCTCCACTCATGTTATGCCTTAGTTGACTGTAGAAATAGAGTCGTTCAGTTTCAGTTTCCCAATGAACCAATCATTGAATGGAGGGGTAGTACCTCTATGCTTAAGGGTATGATTGTTTCTTATCTTAAGGTAGGAAAAATGATATCTAAAGGGTATGTTTACTATCTTGTGCGAGTCAAAGACTCTAGATCTGAGACTCCAAGTCTTGAGTCCATTTCAGTGGTAAGGGAATTTCCAGTTGTGTTCCTTGAAGACCTTCCCAGAGTTCCTCCCAAAATAGAAATTGACTTTGGAGTAGATCTCCTTCTAAATACCTAGCCTATCTCTATTCCACCTTATAGAATGGCTCCAGCCGAGCTTAGGGAATTAAAAAATTAGTTGAAAGATCTCTTAGATAAGGGATTTGTAAAGCCTAGTGTTTCCCCATGGGGTATTCCATTCTTGTTCGTGCATAAGAAAGATAGTTCTCTCAAAATGTGCATCGACTACCGTCAGTTGAACAAAGTCACAATCAAGAATAAATATCCACTCCCCAGGATTGATGACTTGTTCGACCAACTTTTGGGTGCTAGTTACTTCTCTAAGATAGACCTTAGATATGGCTATCATAAGCTCAGAGTCAAAGAATGTGACATTTTGAAGATAGCTTTCAGAACTAGGTATGGTCACTTTAAATTTCTAATTATGTTCTTTGGAATAATGAATACCCCTGCAGTTTCATGGACTTGATGAATAGAGTATTCAAGCAGTACTTGGACATGTTCTTCATATTCTTCATTGATGATATTCTTGTATATTCTCATAGTGAAAATGATCATGCAGACCATCAAAGAATTGTATTGGAAACCCGTAGAACTCATTAGTTGTTCGCCAAGTTTAGTAAGTGAAAATTTTTTCTAATATTAGTGGCTTTCCTTGGCCATATTATTTCCGGCGATGGTATTCAAGTTGACCCTTAAAAGACCAAAGTAGTGAGAAACTGGCCCAAACTCATCTCTCCATCAGATATTAGGAGTTTCTTAGGTTTGGCTGGCTATTACAGACAGTTTGTTGAAAGGTTCTCTTTCAATTACATCCCCATGTCTCGATTTACTCAGAATAAAGTCAAATTTCAGTGGTAAGCTTCGTGTGAGAAAAGTTTTCAGGAGTTCAAGACTTGACTCACTTCATCCCTAGTATTGACTTTGCCAAATATCTCAGATGGGTTTGTAGTTTATTATGATGCTTTTAGAGGTTGTCTTGGTTGTGTAGTTATGTAGAGAGGTAAGGTCATACCCTATGCCTCTAGACAGTTTAAGCCCCATGAAAATAATTATCCTAACGATGACTTTGAGTTGGCAGCTATTTTTTTTGCCTTGAAAATCTAGAGGCATTATGTTTATGGGGTTCATGGAGCACAAAAGTTTGCAGTATGTGTTCTCGTAGAAAGATTTGAATCTTTGTTAGAGAAGGTGGCTTGAGTTCTTGAAAGAATATGATATAAGTGTGTTGTATCATCCGGGTAAGGCCAATGTAGTGGTAGATTCCCTTAGTAGATTGTCTATGGGTAATGTTGCTCATATTGAGAAGGATAGGAAGGAGTTAGTTTGGGAGGTTCATCAGCTTGCTATATTAGGTGCTCGGCTAGTTGACTCAGCTAAAGGTAGTGTATGGGTTCAGAATGGTATGGAATCTTTATTGGTTACTGAAGTAAAGGAAAAGCAAGATAGGGATCCTAGTCAGGTAAAGTTTAAGGAATCAGTCAGAGATCAGAAAGAAGAGGTTTTCTCCCAAGGAGGAGATGGTTTTTTGTGTTTTCAAGGTAAGTTATGTGTTCCATGTGTTGATGATTTGAGGTAGCGAATTATAGAAGAAGTACATAGTGCATAATATTTCATTCATCCAAGAGCCACCAAGATGTACAGTGACTTGCAAGAAATCTATTGGTGGAATGGCATGACGAAGGATATTACAGAGTTTGTGGCTAAGTGTTCAAATTTTAAGGAGGTTAAAGTTGAGAAACAGAGGCCTAGTGGTACATTGCAGGAGTTCATCATCCCCACTTAGAAGTGGGACGTGGTGAACATGGATTGTGTAATTGGTTTACCTCGTTCACGTTGTCAGCATGATTCAATATGGGTCATTATCAATAAAATGACAAAATTAGCTCATTTCTTACCAGTTCATACTTCAAACTCAGCTGAGGATTATACTAAGCTTTATATTAGGGAGTTGGTTAAGTTTCATTGGATTCCATTGTCTATTATTTAAGATAGAGGTACTCAATTTACCTCTCACATTTTGAATACTTTTTAATAGGGTCTTGGTACCCAAGTTTACCTCAATATAGCTTTTCATCCTTAGATAGATGGTTAGGCAGAGAGGACCATACTGACCTTAGAGGACATGTTGAGAGTGTGTTATTAATTTTAAAGGTAGTTGGGATGACCACTTACGTTTGAATGATTTTGCCTACAATAACATCTATCACTCTAATATTCAGAATGCTCTGTTTGAGGCTCTCTATGGAAGGAGATGTAGATATCTAATTGGTTGGTTTGAATCAGGTGAGGCTACTTTGATAGGGCCAAATTCAGTGTTTGAGGTGATATACAAAGTTCAGTTGATCACGGAGAGGCTTAAGACAGCCCAAAGCCTTCAGAAATCATATGTAGATGTAAGGAGAAGAGACCTTGAGTTTGATGTTGGTGATTTATTCTATTTTAAAATATCACCCATGAAGGGATTGAAGAGATTTAGTAATAATGGAAAGCTCAATCCACGATATGTTAGCCCTTAAAAAATCTTGAATCATTTTTGGAAGGTAGCATATGAGCTAGAGTTGCCTGAAGATTTGACATCAGTCCATTTGATGTTTCATGTTTCTTTGTTAAAGAAATTTATCGGCAAATCAAATATTGTTATTACTTTAGAATGTACGGGTGTTTAGGATAGACTTTATTTCGAAGAAGTCCCAGTTGAGATCCTTAACCATCAAATTCTTAAGCTATAAAAATAAAAAGTTTCTTTGGTTAAAGTTCTATGGAGGAATCAGTCTGTTGAGGGAGCTACTTGGGAAGCAGAGGCAGATATGCGTACCAAGTACCCTCATCTTTTCTCCAAAATTCAGACTTAGCTTTAAGTAACAGTTTTACTTAGATTGACTTGTTCCCATTCTTTGTTCCAGCTTTATAATCATCTCATGTCATTTTATGCATTCACTAAATTAGTTCAGTTCATGTATCATGATTCAAACTCAATTATGATTCATGTTCCCAGTCATGCATGTTCAGTATGTGATCTCAGTAGCCTTAGTACAATACTCTTAGTCTAATCAGTCTCATCTGAGGACGAATGTTCCCAAGGGGGAGATATTGTAATACCCCAGCTTTGTTCATCTTTTATTTGCATGCATAAGGGGCTTAAGTCCTAAATATTTCACTAAGTGTTAGGGACTTAGCCATTTATAAGACCCCTAAACTTTAAGTATTTTATTTTTGGTCTTCCTGACCCCGAGATGTTGGTTTCTGAGTTGATTTATGTTCAAGGAAGTAAAGTAAGTTTTTAAGAAATTTTGAATTTTATGGACAAGATTTGGGGTATGTTTGGATCACAAAATAGAGGGTCACCGCGATTAGGCCGCAACGTGGCAATAGTCCCAAACTCATGTTCCCCACGTCACGGTGAGGGAATTCAGCGACTGTATTTAGACCGCATCGCGGTGATGTTGTTGTGTCCAGTTTGTTATTTAAATGGTTAAGGGGAAACTAGATATTTCCCCCCTTCAACCCAATGGTCCATAACACTAATTGGGACATCATTTAGGGCATTATTTTCCTTTCTTCTCTAAATCCCTCTCAAGAAAACCCTCTCCTTCCCCCAAAAGCAAGAATTCAATTTCTTTCTTCCTAAGAAATCAATAATTCAAGTCCCCAAGTTCAAAAACCTTCTACAAATCATCAAGAATAGAATTTTTCCTATCAAATTAAAAGCTTATGGTATGTGGGGTATTCATTCATGGGTCCTTTCACCCATGGAGCACAAAAACCTTTTTTCAATTAAAAAATAGATTTTCTCTATCATTATTGTATTTTTTATTTCTTAAGATGGGTTTAATTCATGTTTTTATGGTGATTTTAACTCAATTCAGCCCATGTACGATCCCATGTAAGATTTGATTTACTCATGCTTTGAATTTCAATTTCCCATGTCCCATTTCAAGTAAATTCCATGCTAAATCACCAATTTATGATTTCAGTCATGTAATCTTGTTGTTTCCCTTTTTTTAAGCATTCCCATATTTAAATTCATGATCCCCACTTGTTAGATGGAATGTATATGCTGATGGGTTTTGAACCATAATCCTTTACTATAATTTTTAAGCATGTTATTACTTTCAATGATCATTTAGTGTTGGTGGTTTATGAATACCTGATACCTAAGTGTTTTTACATGAATTCTGATTATTTCAATAATGATTCAGTTAAAGCACAATTTTTTTTATTTACTCAGTTGGTGTAATCATGGTGAGCTCTATAAGTTATGAAATTAGGTTCAGTAAAGCTTAGTTCAGTTCAGTTCCTATGTCATTTTAGTTGGGAGTAGGATTTTTCACTTAGAAAACTCAAGGATAAGGGCTCACTTAACAGTAGAGGGTGTGACCCTTAGTAGTAATCCTCGAGTTACAAAACTATGTAGCTTGGTAGGTTAGAGATGTCTATTTATTAGTTGAGGGTTGATAAGGTATTTATCTACCAGTTAAGGGTGACACATATCTCATTAGAGAACCTGCCAGTTGAGGGTGACTCTTTAGTCCTTTGGGACACCAGTTTAGTGGATCCACAAAGCCTATGTTAGTACCCACGACATGGTAGTGACACCCTTCCAACTGGGGTTATAGGTTGGACCCCAATTAGCTCAGATTAGGGAATGGTGATTATATGATACCTCCCACAGTATCAGTATAGTATTCAGTGCATATTCAGCTCAGGTTTGCTTAACCAAATCATACAGATTTATAGTTATTCAGTTATATAGATTTCAGTCTTTCAGTTTATTGATTATTTCAGAAATATGTATATTCTTGGTCTTACATCCTCAGATATATTAGTTTTCATGTATTCATGCTCCATTGTTTCATGTTATTCAATTAGTCCTTATCTAATATGCACAGTCCCCCATGTATTTTAGCCATACTTAATCTCATGTACTAGTGTATTTAAAGTACCAATCACATACTTTTCTTTGAGCTATGTTGTCTTATAACATAGGTTCAGATGCTCAGTTTCTCGCTAGCTCCTAGATAGATCAGCATACCCAATAAAAATAGTGGTGAGTTCTCATCCATCGAGTACATGATTTCTTATTCCTGTTATTTTAGTAGTTCTTTATATCTAGTCAGACAGAGTTAATTGGGGGTATGTCCCATCAACTCCTTAGTCAGTTAGAGGCTTTTCAGATAAATAGTTAGACAGTTAGTCAATTACTTTCAGCTTTTATCAGTTATTGCAGACGTAACAGTAGTATGTATTTCAGTATTTTCAATTTTTAGTAGTTTATCAACTTATCTTCTGCATATGTTCTATCAGTGCTCACAGCAAGTACCAGCTTATGGGTTAGATTGTGGTCACTAGTGACCGTAAGAACTGTTGTCGCAACTAGATGGTAGCCTCGGGTTATGACATACTCGCTGGGTAGATGTATAGACTAGAGTTATCTAGTTAGACTTTCATTTTCTTATGAGAGTAGATATAGCTTGATTTGATGATTTATTTCCCCTAGTGTAGCGAAGTTAACTGTGTTCTCTCTTTTTTAGTTGTATTAGATTGATTTGGGATGTATTTTGATATCGAAGAAAAGTTGACCTTCTGTGGTGATAATATGATTCTAGGGTCAGAGATTTAGTTGTATCATCCATTGTTGAGTTTGTGACTCTTGAAATTGCCTCCTATGTTTCAAAGGTTTTCTCTTTGGCTATCCTTTCCTATCTAACCCTTTTATATGATTAACTAGTTTGAGGTTTGTTCCTTTGTTATGACTATTTCATTGCCCGATAGTGGTTTTAAGATTGAGATTTCATGGATTCATCTTTTAGATTTATTGGGTTCATTCCCTTTTATTGGTTTACCCTTGTTACTAGTGTGGAGATTAGATACGTCTTTCTTGATTTGACATGGTTTTTTCTAGTAGAGTTAGGGGGTTAGAGGTAGGTGGCCTTTTCTTTGATCACTTCTTAAGTTGGCAGATTAGAAACACTTTAGCTTGAGTTGTTGGTTCTCTGGTGGTGGTATCAACTTTGACCTTGGTTTTGAGATTGGTATTTTTTTATGATGTGATTCTTAGGTGGATTCAGAAAATCCCCATTTCAGCATTTGTTCGGCCTAGTGAGGCTTGGTGGAGTGATTTTCCTCGATGATACCAGCCTATGGATATTCTTTAATTATATGGAGTGTTGGATGGGTTAGTTCTTAGCTTAAATTGTATTTCTTCTAGTTTCTAAAGTTTTTCCATTAGTGGTGTGGTTTGCAGGCTTGGGGAGTTTTTGAGGAAGTTTTGATAGTTCATGCCCTCCAGCGGATATGGAGTGGGTTAATTTCATTTTCATACATTGATTTATCCTATTCCATGTTTTTTATTTTGCAGCTATATTTTATGCCCACCAGCTGATATAGAGTTGGTTGCTTGTGTTTTCAGTCGGTGGCTATCCCTATAGTGATTTTGTTCTCCATATATGTCCCACTGTGGCTTGGTATGATTAATCTCGGATATGTTAGATTTGGATACTAGAGTTTATTTGGGGTAGTTGACATTGATATAGACTTATTGGCCTAGTTTTTTTATTTGACACCTTGGAATGGAAATTTGGAAATATGATTGATTGAGAGCATTAATGCCTACCCATTTTCAGGTTTGGTTTGGGTAGTTAAAATCGAGCGTTTCATTCTTGGTATTGAGATTTTAGCATGGTGTTATAGAGATTACGTACAATATTTATTTAAGACTTTTCTTAGTTCAGATTGCATTTATAGGCTAGTTGAGCCTACTCCATGGATTGCCTATTTTGACTCCTCGACTTCAGATGGAATATGGTTGATAAGTATTCATATGATAGCCCATGGACTCAGTATTAGTTCATTCTGTTTTGTCCTTAAGTTCCAGTTCTCTTTGGGAATTTAGGATGATTTACTCAACGGGAGTAATATACTCGAGTTGGATTCAGTATGATTCCATTCTCGATAGATGAGACATTCCGGAGTGGAATATTCAGTGATATGTATTTATACCTTGGATTTTGAGATTTCAATTTAATTTTCATTCAGATTGGTTAGACCATTTGCGTGTATTGCATCCCTCGATTATCTCTATTTGTGATCCTAGATAGTTTCTTATAAGCTTATTCTCATGTTTGCCCTATGGACATTCAGTTGGTTAGCTTTAGTTCTTTGAGTTCTCTATGATAGGACTGTGTGAGCGAGACTCAAGTGATTTTCCTCCTGGCTCAAAGTGGATAGTAGGTGCAAAATGGTAAAAGGAGTGTATAATTGGATTTGGATTTGGTGGCATGACTCATGACATGGGTTGTCTTTGGCTCAGATAAGACTTTGTTGATTTATGTAGATATAGATATAGTATCAGCGTATTTTGTTTTATATGTATGTCAAATTGTGGTTTATATGTACGTGCTTCAACCTTCAGTTTGAGGAAAGTTAGTGGTTAGACTGAATTTTGGCTATTGATGTTAGGCGTATTTACACGCCTAAAGCACCTTAATTTACCCATATTTTAGCTAAGTTTTAAAGGACAAAGTATATAATTCCTGCACTTTTAGTCCTTTTTCCTGTAAGTGAGCTAACCAACGTGATTAGCAAGTTTTCAGGAATAAATGATGAAGATTTCAGCATTTTATGGACTGTTGGACGCCAAAGGAAACTTCACGTAAGAAGGAAGGCAGCTTCTGGAAGTTTGTGGACTGAAAGTGATGCATGGAGAACTTGTCCCGGGCAAAAACAGCATTTCTAAAGACTTGGGGGATCAGAAGTAACTTAATAGGATTAGGACAAGTATGCAGTAACCCAGTAGGACTAAGACAAGGATAAAAACCCTATTTCAGTAGGACTAGGACAAGGATGTTATAAAAACCCTATAATGCTGAATTTTTCAGCATTACTTCTTCATTAATTTGAAGCTTATTATTATTCACTCATTCATTAATTCAAGTCTTTTTTCATTCAACTTTTGCTCCTAATTCACGTTACAATTTCTGACAGAGGACACGGCTCTCTTGAGAGCAACGGGCCAAGAGGAAAACGTCAATCTTGTTGTGACGCCACATTCCTCTTCAACGTGAGATTGCTATAGTTGTGGTATGATGATGATGTCTTCGTTGATTTCCGTTACCCTCATGAGTAGCTAAACTTCTCTGTTAGGGTTATGGAAGCCTTATGAGACACTATCTATTGCTATGAGTTTGTGAATTCTTGATATGTATGCTGGTTATATCATTAATCTCTTCATCTTAATTGAATTCTTGTGGTTGCAAACATATGGAATACGCCAGTATAGCATTAACTTGTTCGAAAGAAAAGTTATATGTCTGGAAAAGAGAGAATGACAAGGAAATAGGGATACTAACCCCTATTTAAAAGTTAGTGCCGTAACTAGATTAACCTCTTGGAGAATTCGTACCATTAGTATACGCTTTAAGCTCAAAAGAGTTAAAGAGTTAAAGGGGAATACAGTTGTCAACTAAGTTTGTGATAGTTACTAGACCCTTTGGTCAAAAATTCTCATATTTTACTTTTAGTTGTTGTTTTTGTTTTATTCAGGTTTGTTTGAGTGCATGCCAAACACTCGAAGTTCAGGTCAACCGATATTACCCATCAATCCTGAACCTCAACTTATTGGCAGAATGGATGCACAACGTGACATTGACAGAAGTGCGGCTCAACAGGAGCAGGCTAGACTAGCTGCACTGGCAGCTGCTCAAGTGCATCAACAAAATATTGATAACCCAGGTCGGGCAACAAATCCTGATGATGAGGACCTGGGTGATGAGGAGTTACTTAATCCACGATGTGCAGATGAAGTGGCAGCACCTATGCACAGGAGAGATCGTCAATCTAGAATGAGACCTGACTGCTGAGCTGTGCAGGCCCCTTTTGATGATGATGATGATGATGACGATCTTGATGGAGCTGGTGCCACAGGGGCTATTATTCCTCCGCCCTTGGCACCCGGAGCTAAGTTCAATATCACTAGCACCATGATTCAGTTATTGCAGCTCAAGGGGTTATTTGGTGAACTCGCAGGAGATGATCCGAATATGCATCTGATCAACTTTATTTCAACATGCAAGTCGTTTAACAATCCAGGAGTTGGGTAGAATGCAATTCGGCTGCGCTTATTTCCATTGTCTCTGTCTGGGGAGGCAACTCTATGGTTGAACGGGCTAACTCCTAATTCTATTACTAATTAGAGGCAACTGAAAGACGCTTGCCTAGAAAGATTCTTTCCGCCATCCAAGAGAGCCCAATTACGGGATGAGATCAACAATTTTCTACAGTTTCTAACTGAAGCTCTCCACGAAACATGGGAGAGGTTCAAGAATAAGCTTATGAGGTGCCCAAATCATCAGATGACCAACATCCACTTGATGGAGATATTATACAGGGATTTGAACTCAGTGACAAAGCCAGTGGTTGATAATACTGCAGGTGGGTCATTCATGGACCTTACTTTTCTTGAGGCAAGTGATATGCTAGATCGTATGACAAAACAGAGTAGAGCTTGGCATACCAGGGATTCTGAGGTAGCAATCTCTACCGTATCTATTGGATTGACTGCAGAGCAGAGGCGTAGACAAGAGGAACGTGACCAAGATATGGCTCACATAAAAACGCAGATAGATCTTCTTACCAAGCACTTATTATTAGGGAAGACCGAAAAGGTTAAGGCCATTGTATCACAGGGAAGAGATGAATCCGACTCTGAGGAAGAAGCGAACTACTTGAATAATCAGGGGGGTTTCCGAGGCAATGCCCAAGGAAACAAAGGTCGGAACTATTATGATAAATCTAGATACAAGGACCGCGATCAAGGTGGTTGGAAGAATAAGACTGACAGGAGTGGTTTGTATGTTCCTCCTGGAAACCGTGAGGCTATGGCGTCTAGCTCTGGGAAGATGTCGATGGAAGATATGATGGCGAAGCTGTTGAAGGGAGTAGAGGCAACTAATACGGGAGTAAATGAGGTGAAGAACGATTTGTGTTCAATAAATCAATTGGTTGACTCGCATTCTACTGCAATAAAGCAACTAGAGCAGCAATTGAGTCAACTTTCAACGGCATTAAATCAAAGAAAAGCTGGAACACTACCTAGCGACACAGTGCAAAATCTAAGAAATGATGGATCGTGTATGGCTATCACCACCCGAAGTGGTAAAGTGTTGGAAAATCCATCCAAAGGCAAGTAGGTGGTTGATGATATAGAAGATAATGAGATCATTGCAGAACCAAAAGATGCCGAAGCAGCTGATGAGGTTGTTCGTGATGTCACCTCTCAACGTCCACAGCCTCAAAATTTTATCGAACTGAAGCAAGATGAAAAGGAAGTGGTGGAGAAAACTATTCCCCTTCTACCACCACCTTTTCCTCAGAGATTGAAGAAGAAAGCTGACGATACCAGGTTCAATAAGTTTATGACTATGTTGAAGCAGCTAACTATTAATGTTCCTTTGGTCGAGGCACTGGAACAAATGCCTGGGTACGCAAAATTTATGAAGGATCTTTTGACAAAGAAGCGGGCAGCAAGTTATGAGTTGACGGATACTGTTCATCATTGCAGTGCAATCGCTACCAGATCACTAGTTCAGAAGAAGGCTGACCCCGGTGCCTTCACTATTCCTTGCACTGTCGGATCTTTGAATTTTGCCAAGGCATTATGCGATTTAGGAGCCAGCATCAATTTGATGCCGCTATCTATTTACAGAAAGTTGGGGTTGGGTGATCCTACTCCAACCAATATGAGGCTCGTGATGGCAGATAGGTCGGTAAAACGACGTGTTGGTATTTTATATGATGTATTGGTGAAGGTTTCTTCATTCATCTTTCCGGCAGACTTCGTTATTCTGGACTGTGAGGTGGACTCTGAAGTTCCCATAATCTTGGGGCGCCCTTTCCTTGCAACAGGGAGTGTGCTTATTGATTTAAGAGAGAATGAGCTTTTATTCCGGATGAATGACGAAGTAGTCCGCTTTGATATATGCAAATCAATAAAGCAACCCAAAGATCTGAACGTGTTCTCGGTAGCTGATGTCTATTTTGATGATGAGAAAGAATTATCCATAGAGGAGCAGCTTATTGTTGACCCATTGGCGGCTGTGCTTATGAATATTGAGCGTGAGGATGCTGAAAATTATGAAGAAACTATTTGTTCTCTAACAGGAATAGGGTCGTATACTTATGCTCCCAAGAAGCTGGACCTCGATCTAAAAAATCGGCCTACACCACCAGCTAAACCATCCATTGAAGAGCCACCAATGTTAGAATTGAAGTAGCTACCCAGTCATCTAAAGTACGCATTCTTGGGAAGTGGAAACACCCTCCCGGTTATTGTGGCGGCTGACTTAGGTGAGAAGCAAGTTGCAGCTCTCATTGCTGTTCTAAGGAAATACATGAGAGCCATCGGTTGGACCATCGCTGATATTATTGGTATTCCGCCTGGGATATGTATGCACAAGATTTAGCTTGAAGAAAATTGCATTCCCAATATTGAGCATCAAATACGTTTGAATCCACCTATGCAAGAGGTGGTGAAGAAAGAAATTATTAAGTGGTTAGATACAGGGGTAGTGTATCCAATCTCTGACAGTAAATGGGTGAGTCCGGTACAGTTTGTGCCCAAGAAAGGGGGCATGACGGTAGTTGCAAACGAAAGGAATGAGCTAATTCCACTCAGACCTATCACAGGGTGGAGAGTATGCATGGACTACCGGAAACTGAATTCATGGACGCTTAAGGATCACTTCCGAATGCCATTCATGGATCAAATGCTTGATCGATTGGCAGGGAAAGGATGGTTTTGCTTCTTAGATAGTTATTCCGGCTATAATCAGATCTGTATTGCTCCCGAAGACCAAGAGAAGACAACGTTTACATGCCCATATGGTACGTTTGCCTTCAAACGTATGCCATTTGGGCTATGTAATGTACCCGCCACTTTTCAGCGTTGTATGATGTCCATTTTTTCTAATATGGTTGAAGACACCTTGGAGGTATTCATGGACGATTTTTTTGTTGTGGGTGAGTCGTTTGAATCGTGCTTGGCGAACCTAAGTATGGCGTTATAGAGATGTGTCGAATTCAACTTGGTGCTAAATTGGGAGAAGTGCCACTTTATGGTTAAAGAAGGTATTGTTCTTGGGCATAAAATTTCCGAAAGACGAATTGAGGTGGATCGAGCTAAAATTGAAGTCATCGAGAAACTACCACCTCTAATATCTGTAAAGGGAGTTCATAGTTTCCTCGGGCATGCAGGCTTTTATCGAAGGTTCATTAAAGACTTTTCCAAGATTGCTAGTCCGTTATGCAAGCTTTTGGAGAAGGATGTAAAGTTCGACATTGGTGAAGATTGCTTGAAGGCATTCGAATGCATCAAAGGGAAGCTAATTGAAGCTCCTATCATTGTAGCACCTGATTGGTCCCTACCATTTGAAGTTATGTGTGATGCAAGTGGAGCAGCTTTGGGTGCTGTACTTGGCCAGAGAAGAGAAAAGTTATTTCATCCAATCTACTACATGAGCAAGGTCTTGAACGGAGCCCAGAAGAACTATACTGTCACGGAACAAGAGCTTCTAGCAGTTGTTTATGCTTTTGAAAAGTTTCGTGCTTACCTGTTGGGGACTAAAGTGGTGGTTCATACCGATCATGCAGCCCTGAGATACCTAATGATGAAGAAGGATGCAAAGCCGAGGCTAATTCGATGGGTGTTATTGCTGTAAGAATTTGATTTCGAGGTAAAAGATAGAAGAGGTTGTGAAAACCAAGTGGCTGATAACCTATCTAGACTTGAGAATGAGCACACAACGCAACCTCATCTTGAGATTAATGATGCATTCCCCGATGAAGAGATCCAAGCCACGATGGTGGAAGAATTACCATGGTACGCAGACTTTGCAAAATATGTGGCAAGTAATGTGATACCTGCACATCTGTCCTTTCATCAAAAGAGGAAGTTCATGCGTGATGTAAAACACTACTTCTGGGATGAGCCATATTTGTTTCGACAATGCGCGGATGGTGTTATCAGGTGATGCATATCTCATGTGGAAGTTCCGAGTATCTTGGAAGCAGGTCATGCTTCCCAAGTTGGGGGACACCATGCAGGTGGTCGAACAACAAGGAAGGTATTGCAAAGCGGCTATTATTAGCCATTGATATTTAGAGATGCCTACAAATTTGTGAGAAGATGTGACCAATGTCAGAGACAAGGCACGATTTCAAAGCACCATGAGATGCCCATGTTAAAAATTCTCGAAGTAGAGCTGTTTGATGTGTGGGGTATTGATTTCATGGGCCCATTCATAAATTCATTTGGGATGAAATATATCCTAGTTGCTGTCGACTATGTATCCAAATGGGTCGAAGCAGTAGCGCTGGCCGATAATAAAGGGAAGCATGTTGTAGCATTCTTGAAGAGAAATATCTTCTCTTGTTTTAGGGTACCACGTACCATCATAAGAGATGGAGGATCACACTTTTACAACAAGCTGTTCAAATCCGTCTTGGTGAAATATGGGGTCAAGCAACATAAGGTAGCCACGCCTTATCACCCACAAACTAGTGGACAGGTAGAGGTTTCTAATCGAGAGATCAAACAGATCCTTACTAAGACTGTAAACGCTAATAGAAAGGATTGGTCTCGGAAGTTGGACGATGCACTATAGGCTTATAGGAATGCATTCAAAACGGCAATTGGCATGTCCCCGTACCAACTAGTTTATGGGAAGGCCTATCACTTGCCCATTGAGCTCGAGCATAAAGCATTATGGGAATTGAAGCGACTGAATTTGAATTGGGATGATGCCATGAATATGAGATTGGAGCAGCTGAATGAGATGGATGAATTCCGTCTACATGCGTATGAAAGATCAGACTTCTACAAGGAGCGGATAAAAAAGTATCATGATCAACGGATTGTTCAACGAAACTTTCAAAAGGGTGATATGGTACTTCTTTTCAATTCCATACTGAAGATATTCACAGGGAAGTTAAGGTCCAAATGGTCTGGTCCGTACAAAATTAGCCAAGTCTACTCGTCTGGAGTAGTTGAGCTAGAAGACAATAATGGTGTTGTCTTTAAGGTGAATGGACAACGAGTAAAACCATATATCGGTCCTCTTGACTCGATCAAATGCATGGCCGCCATCTATCTCGACAAAATCTAAGTACTCGAGGTAACTATGTCGTGCCGCGACAATAAATCAAGCGCTAGATGGGAGGCAATCCATCGTTTTTCATTCTTTATTGTTTTACTAAGAGTTTTTTTTTGTTAAATAAAAAAAAATATCCAAAAAGAAGAGTCGAGCCACGACCAAAACTAAGGCGCTAGATGGGAGGCAACCCATCGCTCTTATCGTTTTTGTTGTTTTTGAATAAGTGTAGGTGTAAAGGAGGAGATTGGTTTCAAATTTTGATTTGGAAGTATTGCATGTTGAAGGTGGTAAGTTGGGAACGAAGAAGTAAAAGGCTATGAGTTAGGCAACGAACAAGGCAAGGCCTATGCTATGGCCTAAGCTCTCTGAATCTAGAGTGCCATGGCATAGGCGCCGCCTATGCAAAATCCCTTTGTCTATGAATCTAGAATGCCATGGCATAGGCGCCGCCTATGCCTAACAATTCCATAGCATAGGCGCCGCCTATGCTCAACTAGGCTTTGCAGAAGGCGCCGCCTATGCCAAGCATAGGAAAAGCATTAGGCGCCGCCTATGCTCACTTTTTGGTCTCCTAATCCGATTCCAAATGGGTCAAAACCCGACCCAAGCTTGTCCTATAAATAGAACCTTAGTCTTAGAACAAAAATGCATTGCAAATTCAACCTAAGCGCCTCCTACCTCTCCAAAATCTCTCAAAAAATTTCCTTTTGCTCTTTTAACTTTGCAAGAACATCTTCCAAGGCCATCAACCAAGTAAGTACTTCTTTGTTCTTCTTTTATATTCCGTAAAGTACTACACTACTACGCCTATAATAAATTGTTAAATCTTGAAGTAGTGTTGGTGATTTGAATATGGTTGATTTGTTGTGATACAACTAAGTGAGTGAAAGAATACGTAAGGATGCTCTTGACTTGTTTCCAACTTGTATTTGATTTTGTTACACTGTCATACTTTTGCGGAATTGACATGGTCAAGAAAATTGCATAATCTTGTAATTAGAAAGCTTACATGTTGGAATGACTTGTTCATCGAGATGAAAATCATGGTTGACTACAAACATACGATGTTGTGATTATTTCTAATGCCATAACTTGATTCAATCTCTATGTAGTAGTCTTACACAAAAGGTACATCAATCCAAACATGAAATTATTTCCAAGATTTCATGAAATAGAATCAAAAAGGATAGTTAAGATGACAAGAAAAGTATGACTGCACTGATTATATTTTTGGAACATAACACCTAAACGTATATCAATGAAGTCTGAGTGATCGACATCGTTCACTTCACTAGTTTGTGCCAACAAATTAAGTGTGGGGTGGTTCCTCTACTGCTTGTGTTGTTGACTGTATCCACCGATATGAAGCTAACATGACTATTATTTTAATCTCAGGTACAATGGCACCAAAACCAAGACAAGGAAAAGAAAAAACAACCACTTCACAAAAAGGCCAGAAAAGGGGACGAAAAGAGCAAGGTGAATCCTCCTCGCTGTAAATACCTCGACGCGTGTACGAGATAAAATGGGTCCTAAAGGAGGAAGGAAAGTAGTGGTACAAGAACAATAAAGTAAAAAAATATGTTCATGTGGAGTTGATACAAAAGGAGATCCTAGCAAAGAAAGAACCCCGCATTTTGGCTAAAATCATGATGCTACATCTTGATTTCATTTTACAAGATATGGGAGAATGCAATCTTGATCTAACGCGAGAATTCTATGCCAATTGGTCCCCGAAGACTACCGAAAGTGAAGTGAAGATTCAGGGCCAAGTCTTGCAACTGAATGCGGAGTTCTTCAACTATTTTCTGGGTCTTCCATCTGTGGATCCATCACCGCTCAAGGAGCTTTATCGTAGATCTCCATACAGGGCAATCAGACACACACTATGCGGAACAATATCAATGGCATGGTGGAGTCATCACAAGGATACCGGTCGGCACAATACCTTCCTGTATGCCTCCTTGAATAGAGAAGCTCGGATATGGTTGCGGATAGTCAATTATTGCCTGATTCCAGGGTCATAGTACACAAAGATCACACGAGATAGAGTGTGCTTGGTGTACGCTTTGATGACGAACATCCCCATCAACATTGGGGCGATTATTCGATCTTCAATGAGTAAGGCCAGGCTGCACAAGAGGTCCCACTTCAGCTTTGGCAATCTGTTGACTGCGATATTGAGGAAGGAGGACATCGAAGAGGAACTTGCAGATCATAAGCTTCCACACAACCCGAAGAAGGTTGACCTCACAAAGGTTAAAGATACTGAATCCATGCATGGCGTCAACCTAACCACTGCAGAAAGACATGCTCACAACGAAAGCTTCTCCCACCATTTATATGGCATGATGAAGTTTACCATGATGAGAGGGGGTCGTGTTCCAACTACTGCAGAGCTCCAACAGTTGGATTATGACTACCCAATGAATGAGCATGCGAGGGCGATGTGTGGAGTAGGTGTATATTTTGAGGAACCTCTTGATGATGAAATGCCAACCGATGATGATCGACGAATGCCAGACTCCGACGTTGAGGAGAACTCTGATGACGACGACTCTGATGATGATTCTGATGCAGGGGGTATGACCCCAAACATAGAGGATGAGTCCGACTAATCAGGTTCTTCTTATTTATTTTCCACTGAGGGCAGTATGTCCCGTCTAAGTGTAGGGTGCTGGTATTTGCATTTGCATTTATTCTAGTTCTTTTTTGTTTTAATTAGTCGTAATTAGTTAGTTTAATTTTAAATTTTTTAGATTTTGCATGAAATTGTTCTGATAGACGGCATGGTAGTATAACAAGAGTTTGTGTTAAATCATTACTATTGAGATATTTAGGCTCTACATGTGACTCACTGTGTGATAATTGTGTGGTTTAATTCATTCATCTGTTGGGTCAAGAGTCTATACTGCTCCCAATAAAGTTGACCATGTGCCTTGTATGTGTGAGGATATAGTATATTTTGTGTTGTGACTGATGCTAGAACTTTCTTGGTGTGTGTGTAAAGCGAAATAAAGAGTGTGAGTTTAGGAGATGATTTAGGCATTTCTTTGGCAGCCTGTGACTGTTTACCTTCTGTTTACCTACCCGTGGACATTATCCTAGTCAACCCTTTTGAGCCTTTAAGCTATTTTCTTTGACAGCCTCATATGTAAGCCTAGTCCATTTTTTTTCAAGACCATAATTTGATCCAAATTCCTAAGTGCTTTAAATTATGAAGTCATGTGACAAAATAAGAGGAAATTGGGTGAGAGTGATGCCTTAGAGTGTATTGGTACTTGAATTTATTATGAAAAAGAGTGGCTATCATGGAGGTGTGTTATAAAAAAAGAGAAAAGAAAAGAAAAAGAAATAGAAAAACAAAAAGATAAATTGTATTTATGATTAAATAAAAAGATAGTTATGCTTGAATGGCAAAATAGGTGAAAAGGGGTGATAGATGAAAGAAAGGTAGCAGGGTTGATTAAAAGAGAGTGTTAATGGCATAATGTGATGTATTAAAGCGCTTAGGAACATAGTCACTATTTCTGGCAAAAATAATCCTACCCGTCCCTTAGCCTACATTACAACCTGTAAAAGACCTATTTGATCCTAAGTTTAGTATTTTGATATTAGTGGAGCATTACACTAAGGGCAAGCCTATGGTCATCAGTTGCAACATATGAATTCTTTGTGAGAGTGAGAGCAAGGATAATCTTATACCCATGTTTTGAAAAATAAAATACTTATGAGTAATTATGGGTGATATATTGTGAGACACACATGGTTGATGAGTTTTGGGTAGTCTTGTATGATTCTTTGTGCCTTAAATTTTGAATACGAATTAGCCATCATCACGAGTCTATGTTGGAGGTTGAATTGTTTCTAGAAGTGATTAGAAAACTACTCTTTGTTAATAATTGTTGTGCCTATCTTGATGAATATTTTGTGCTGTTACTGTGAAACCCTAAGTAGATGTTTATATGGACATGATATATTGTCCGAGGACGAACAAAGCTTTAAGTGTGGGGTGTTGATGTTAGGCGTATTTACACGCCTAAAGCACCTTAATTTACCCATATTTTAGCTAAGTTTTAAAGGACAAAGTATATAATTCCTGCACTTTTAGTCCTTTTTCCTGTAAGTGAGCTAACCAACATTATTAGCAAGTTTTCAGGAATAAATGATGAAGATTTCAGCATTTTATGGACTGTTGGACGCCAAAGGAAACTTCACGTTAGAAGGAAGGCAGCTTCTGGAAGCTTGTGAACTGAAAGTGATGCATGGAGAACTTGTCCCAGGCAAAAACAGCATTTCTAAAGACTTGGGGGATCAGCAGTAACTTAGTAGGATTAGGACAAGTATGCAGTAACCCAGTAGGACTAGGACAAGGATAAAAACCCTATTTCAGTAGGACTAGGACAAGGATGTTATAAAAAACCTATAATGCTGAATTTTTCAGCATTCACTTCTTCATTAATTCGAAGCTTATTATTATTCACTCATTCATTAATTCAAGTCTTTTTTCATTCGACTTTTGCTCCTAATTCACGTTACAATTTCTGACAGAGGACACGGCTCTCTTGAGAGCAACGGGCCAAGAGGAAAACGTCAATCTTGTTGTGACGCCACATTCCTCTTCAACGTGAGATTGCTATAGTTGTGGTATGATGATGATGTCTTCGTTGATTTCCGTTACCCTCATGAGTAGCTAAACTTCTCTGTTAGGGTTATGGAAGCCTTATGAGACACTATCTATTGCTATGAGTTTGTGAATTCTTGATATGTATGCTGCTTATATCATTACTCTCTTCATCTTAATTGAATTCTTGTGGTTGCAAACATATAGAATACCCCAGTATAGCATTAACTTGTTCGATCCTATAGCTTGCCAGATCCTATATCCAAAGGCGTTCACAAGACGATTAGTGAAAAATAGTTTGCCAGATCCTAAATGCAGAGCAGTGAGATAGTTGGATTAAGCATGATAAGTCTACGGAGTTAGAAATCTATGGGGAACACAGTCCTAGTATTCACCTCAGATTGATTTGAAATAAAGCCATCAACACTTTTTTCTACATACTATTTTCATAGAGAAACCCCCCATGTACTTTTTTGCAATTATCTAGCTACTTCAGCAGATTCTTGAGAGATATTAAACCTATTCCATGTGGGTTGGAATCCAATCTCTATTTGACTATTACATTTGACATTGATCGCAATATACTTCTTGGAGGTAAGTTTTAGGCGTCATTAAATTTTTGCACTACTGTCGGGGAATATGATTACAGATTAATTAATAAAGTTTGTTGTGGTTGTTGGGTTTTACTTTTCTATTCTTTTTGGGTTGTACGTTGGTTTATGCCTAGTATTAGGAGTGAAGGGAATCCCTTGATTCCATTTGATCTAGAGCTTGAAAGAACCCTATGATAGAATCATAAGGTATCAAAACATGGTGATCCAATTGACTTGCCTCCCCACCTCCTCATGGTGTTTAGTAGATAACTCTTCAAACTACTGCACAATTACTAACAAAAACAAATGCAAGGATATATAATGAGGTTGTCCGTCGTGCAACTCTTGAACAGTGTAGAGACAGAAAGAAGATCATTAATCAAAACTCATCAGATCTAGAAAGATAGAGCTCACGTTCTCCCAACTTATAAGTATTTTCTAGTATATGATGATCTATAGGATGACCTGGGACTTATTGAGCCTATAGAGAGGATTTATCATTCCTCCAGAGTTGCCCCAAGGGGTGAAGTTTTATATAACAAGTGTTATGATTAAGTTGCTAAATTTCATTGGTGTGTTTTCCGGTTTGCCAAATAAATATGAAAACATGAACATACTTAATTTTGTTGGAATCCACACTTCTTCAATTCACATGGGAGATTCAGGAAGCTTTGAGACTCAGGTTGTTTCTATTTTCTCTAATTGGTGAAGTAATATTATGGTTCGGGGAACTACCTCATGGGCCCATTACTAATTGGAACGATTTGCAAAATGGTTCTTAAACCAATTGTTCCCTCCTACTAGAATGCTACAACTGAAGGATGAGATTTATATTTTAAGGAAATTGCATTCTAAACCACTATATGAGGCATAGTTTAGATGAAAGAAGAAGTTGATTATGGTGCCTAATAACAAAATTTTAGGGAAAAATTTGCTCAAAATTTTCTATCGAGTCTTGAACACCAATGCCAAAGTCTTTGCGGATACTATTATGGGTGAAGCTTTCATAGCCTACGCTTGGAGGTAGCATCAAAAATCATAGATTGGGTCTCATTTACCAACAGAAGGTGGAATACTCAGGAGGCAGAAAGAGGTTCTAGTACATATGCTATTAGTGATTCCAGCGAGAAAAGAATCATTGATGTTACTATGGCTCAAGAAGTTAAAAAACTAAGGATAGAGATTGTGTTACTGAATAAGAAATTCGTAACAATAAATTCTTAAAAGGTGAATGCATAGGAGCACAAGGTAAAGCACCTAAGTTGTATGATCCTAATGATAAAAAAATTAAAGTTTCTTGATATAGAGTTGGAGTGTTTCCAACCCAATGGAAAAGGGTCTACTCAAGACACATGGAAATCAAAGCAAGAAAATCAAGGTTGGAACTATTATATAGACAGATATAGGGATCAGAACAGAGAGAGAAGGTGACTGAAGTTGTAAGGATGATTATAAGAAAAAGAGCGGTGTTATATTTCTCTAGGGAACTATGATACTAATTCAAGAATCAAAGAATTTCTTACTAAGTTGGTTAATGGTTTGAGAATAAAGAGAATAGGCTTAAGGAGATTAAGGTAGAAATTTCAAGTTTGATCCAAAAAGTGGAATCACATGTTGTTATGATCAAGCAACTTGAGCAACAATTTAGTAAAATGTTAGAGACCTTGAATTAGCATCAATCAGGCACTCTTTTGAGTAAACTATGCAGAATCCAAAAAATGATAGTCACTGTTTTGCCATCATTACTTGAAGTGGTAAGTCTACCATTAATCCCCCTATGCCCATAGTTGATGAGGTTCGAGATAATGTTGTTGATATTGATGATACACCCAAAGCGAGAACTAAAACATTGGTTACTAGTGGTGAGTCATCATAAAAAAGCAACGGGTGTTGATAAAAAAGTTGAGAAGGATAAAGAAAATGGGTAGGAAGTTGAGCCTATATTGAAGACCATTCCTCAACCCCCCCTAAATTTTCCTTAGAGATTAAAGAAGAGACAAGACAAAGAAAAGTATCAAAGTTAATAGCTGTGTTGAAAGAACTTTCTGTCAATATTCCTATTATGAAAGCAATGGAGCAGATGTCAAGATATACAAAGTTCATAAAGGATTTTATTACTAAGAAACAAATGGTGACTTTTGAGCCCATTGATAATATGCACCATTGTGTGCTATTGCTTCTTATTTTTTAGCAGTAAAGAAGGAGGACCAATGAAGACTTTACTATTTTGTGCACTATTGGGTCCTTCAACTTCTCTCGAGCTCTATGTGATTTAGGAGCTAGTATCAATATGATTTCGTAGGTGGTCTACAAGTAGTTGGGGTTGGGGGAGCACAAACCACTATTTATGAGGTTATTGATGGTCGAACGCACTGTGAACAAACAAGTTGGTATATTATGTGATCCATTTGTGAAGGTGGTATCCTTTATACTTCCATCTGAATTTATGATCCTTGATAGTGATGTGGACTTTAAAGTCCCTATTTTATTAGAAAGACCCTTCATAGCTATGGGTAGCACATTTGTTGACACAAAGATAGGGTAGATAAAGTTTAGTCGCAATAACGAATAGGTTAATTTTAATATGTTCTAGTCTATGTGGAAACCAAAGGATATGTAGGCGGTGTCTGTGATCGTCACTATTGATAATTGTGTATTGAATGTCCTTATTGAGGAGAGACTTGGGGTTGAGGCACAAACAATAGTTATCATAAACTATGATGGTGATGGAATCGATAAATATGATGAGATAGCAAGAACACTTCTTGGTGGAGGTTCTTATTTTTATGCTCCAAAAAGGTTAAATCTTGACTTAAAGAATAGGACTGAGGAGCCACCAGTCTTGGAATTGAAGGACCTTCTATCTCACTTGCAATGTGAATTTTTAATGGCCGGTAATAACTTGCTAATTATTATTGCTACTGATTTATTAGATTCACAGATTGAGGCATTGATTTCAATTTTTTTGAGATTTAAGAGGGCCATCCAATAGACTATTGTTAACATTGTGGGGATTTAACTCGAGATTTTTACTCATAAAATTCATCTTGAATTGGATTGTGTACCAAAATGGAGCACCAGTATTATTTGAATCCACCTATGCAAGAGGTGGTAAAAAATATATTATAAGGTGGATAGATACGTCGTAGTTTACCCCATTAAGGAAAACAAGTGGGTTATCTAAATTTAATGTGTCCCTAAGAAGTGCGGGATCACTATGGTCCTAAATGAGAAGAATCATCTAGTCACCATGAGATCACTTCTTGGACGGAGAGTGAGCATGGACTATAGAAAGTAGAACACTTGAACTCAAAAGGACCATTTTTCTATGTCGTTCATGGATTATATGCTACGCAAACTTACAGGCAGAGGTTGGTACTATTTTCTAGAAGGTTATTTAAGGTACAATCAGATTCCATTATCCCCAAAGACCAAGAGAAGACTACTTTCACTTTCCCATATGGTACTTTTGTGTTTAAGAGGATGCCTTTCAAACTGTGCAATACTCTGACCAGCTTTTTGTATTGTATGATGTCGATATATTCTGATATGGTGTAGGACACTATAGAGGTCTTTATGGATGACTTTTCGGTTGTTGGGGGACCCTTTTGATGATTTTTTTGTCCATTTGGACAATGAACTTCAAGGATGTCAGGAGTGCAACCTAGTTTTAAATTTGGAAAAGTTCCACTTTATGGTGAAGGAAGGATTATTCTCGGATACAAGATTTGAAAAAGGGGTATTGAGGTTTATAGGGTGAAGGTAGAGGTGATTTAGAAATTACCTCATTTATATTTAGTCAAAGGTATCAGAAGTTTCTTGGGTCATTTTGGGATTTATAGGAGATTCATCAAGGACTTCTCTAAAATTTCTAATCTATTATGCAAGATTTTAGAGAAGAAAGTAAAGTTAGTGTTTGATGATGCATGTCTCAAGGCATTGAGTGCCTTAAGGAGCGATTGATCTAAACTTATATTATTGTGTCTCTTGATTGGTATTTTCCTTTTGAGGTGATGTGGAATGCAAGTGGTGGGACCTTAGGAGAAGTTCTAGGACAGTAATGTGAGAATATCCTTTACCTCATCTAATATGCTAGTAAAGCATTAAACCCAGTGCAATAAAGTTATACAGCCAATGAGCAGGAGTTACTCATGATGGTTTTGCTTCTGAGAAATTTTGGTCTTATTTAATAGGTACCAAAGTCATAGTTCACACTGAACATCTAGTATTGAGGTCTATTATGTTGAATAAGTATGAAAAATTAAGGTATGTAAATTGGGTCCTCTTGTTTTAAGAATTTGACTTTAAGGTAAAAGACCTAAAAGACGCTGAGAACCAGGTTGCGGATCACTTATATTGCCTCAAGAAGGGGGCAATGCAGAAATTAGAGGTTGATCTTGATATAGATGATACATTTCAAGATGAGTGGACCTTGGAAACATCTCAAGACTTAATTCCTTTGTTCAATGATCTTGCCAACTTTTTGGTAAGTGATCTTGCTCTAGATAATTTATAAATCCAGCAATGTAAGTGGTTCATGCATGATGTGAGGAATTTTTTTTGTGATGAACCTTATCTGTTTCGTATTTGTGTGGATGGAGTTATTTGGAGATGTATTTCTAAGGTAGAGATAATGATCATTCTTGAGGCTTGTCATTCATCACTAGTTGGGGGTCATCATAGTGGTAACCACAGAACCGACAAAATTCTACAGTATGGGTATTATTGGCCAACTATTTATAAGTATGCTCATTATTTTTCTCAAGCCTATGATCAGTGTCAGCAGCAAGGAAATATTTCATGGAAACTTGACTCCCTAAGACACGTATCTTGGAGATAGAATTGTTTGATACGTGGGTAATTGTTTTCATCGGTTCGTTTGTGAGCTTCGATAGGATAAAGTATATTTTAGTTATGGGTAAAGAACAAATTTCTATCCTTACACTGATAATCATGAATCTGCTCAAATAGGGAGGACGTTGCCTCCATACATGCCAAGATTTTCGCAGAATCCAAGATATCAAGGTGAACTATCAAATTGGGTAAAGACTGAATATCCCGTGTAATAGGCCTCTGTGTAACTAATACACATGTCAAGCTACCCATACTCACTTCCTTGTGACTCAAGGCATTAGCTACCACATTTTTTTCACCCGAATGATACAGGATGGAAACATCATAGTCCTTAGTAACTCCATCCACTATGCAGGTGACCACTAATCTCTCACTGGGTCATAAGATGTTTATGGATGCGATGATCGATAAAGGTCTCACAATTCACCCCATACAAATAATGCCTCTAATTCTTGAGTGCAAAAACTAATGCCACCAATTTGCGATAGCCATGGTCGCGGTCAAGGCTATGCAATCACAGCCTAGCATAGGATTTTAGCACAAGGGAAGAATTTTAATTGCACGTGGCTAATCCCAAAATTTTACAAGAAAAATACTCAAATCCTAGGCATCACATTATTCCACTTTTCATCATAATCCATATTCCCCAATAGTTAGGTTTTCTTCTTAAGTTGATAGCCTCTATATTTGGAGAAAAAAATAATGTTTAAATTTTAGGTGAAGAATACATTTTAGATCCTCAAAGTGGAGGAATATATCACTTCCATTGGAGCTTTGTGGAAGTTCAAAGCTTGAGGTAACATAAACTTAGTCTTCAATAAATCATTTCAATAGAGATTATGGGTATATCATTGCTTATTTATCTGATGTGTAGTTAGATCTCCCTCTTGGGGTTATGTGTGAATAGGGATTAAAGTGTGTGGGTTTTTGTTAATTTTAGCTTCTATTTGTAGTTCATGTTGATGGGTTTTATCATTGCTTGATTAATTTGGTTGGGATTTGTGCATGAAAGCCCCAAATACCCATTTGGGTTTGATGGTGAAAAATTCAAACTCTGGAAATCTTAAAGCCATCTTTGAAAGAAGTGTTTTGGGTAAACTTTAGTAATCCATATCATCCTTAAAAGAGGGATATGGAGACGAAAGTGATGGTAGACTATTATGTGTGTATTTTGCTAATCTATCACTATCTTAGACATAAGGGTGGCTGTGAAGTTAACTTTACCATGAGTGTCATCCTTGAAATAGGGGTACCTAAATTGAGGTTTGGTTACCAATTGTTAAACACACCCATTAGGTATTCGAAAGAATCAATGGGTGAAAGTTTTGTGTTTTGTTGAAAGGCTAGCATCAAAACCTCTAACCGAACCTACCCACACTTGATCTACTAAAATAGTGTTGACTATTAGCATTCACGTGTCACTCCTCTCAGTAATGCATAATCCTAAGATCCATGCTTAATTATTTAAACTCTAACTATTCGTAGCCCCGAATTTATACTAGAAAAAAAAAGAAACATTAGTGTTGATACTTTTCTCATCCCCCTATTTTTTTTATCTTTGTGTACTATTGGTTTGAATTTAAGAAGTATCCACTATTTAAAATTAACTTAATTTCCACTCACATTGTTCCTCATGGATTCGACCCCGACTCCAAAGTTGGGTTAATATATTGACGATGACCGCCTTGCACTTAAATTGATGTGTAAGTTGAGCGTTATCAAAAATGGTGCCGTTGTCGGGGAACAATTTGGCGTATTATGTTAGTTTGGAATTTTAGCTTACTTTCTTGAATTCAAGTTTGTAAATATTTGTTCGTGACTTTCTTTTGTTTCTTTTGTTAAGTAGATTTTCATTTTCTTTTACTTTCCTCCATAGCATCTTCCGAAAAATATGATTTTGGCAGTTGGAAGTCATATCTTTATGATCTATGTCCATATTATGATGGAACATACTTTAGGAGAGATTGTAACTATGCTCCCTGGAGAGAGGTGGAATCATCATCTCAATCTTATTGGAGTATGGTTGTTCTTTATATAGTTGTTGAGATGGACATTGGAGTGATTTTCCAAATTCCCCCTCCCCTTATTATGCTATCCTAGTTGCTAGTTCTTCTTGTAAGTTTTATAGGTCTTATGATCAGAAGGAGCAAGAGCAACATATTGGGTTCAATAGTTTCGAAGCAATGCTTCAAACTATTTTGGATCAGGTAACCACAACAGGGGAGAATTTTTAAGACATGCATCGATCCCATGAGTTCTTTGGAAGGGAAATTGTCAAGATTGAGGAAATGAGCAAAGAAGAAAACCTTGAAAATATCACTACCTTTCCCATTTCCTAACCGGAGGTCAATCAAGAAGAAAAACCAAGGTATGATGATGAGCTTGGTAACGAAGAATCTTTGGTGATTTCCCAATCTACCGAATCAAATAATGTTGAAGATGCCAAAATAAAGGAAATGGTGCTAGAGTCAAAAGAAGAAGCCAAGCCAATCTCTTATGATAACTCTAGTTCATTTCGGGGTAAAGGTGCTATGGAAGAGTAAATTTCAAAACTAGGGGTTAGACCTCATCAAAACCACTTCTCAACATTGTGCTTAGAGGATGTTATGAGAATCCATTTACCCAGGCAAATGGTAGATAGTGAGGAGAAGGAGTACAATCCTTATATTTTGGAATTTGACATTCTAAAATAACACATGGAACCCCATCAATCAAAGCCCAAGGATCTCAACATCCGATATGCAACAAGAGTCCTATTGATTTACTCTGCTTCACCTAAGGGACCAATCCATAAGTTTGATGTTAAGTTGGGTAAAAGGTTTAAATTTTCAAAATGGCGAGATCGAATCTTTCTCTCCATGTCCTCACCTCTTCCAAATTTCATCTTTGAAGATCTGAAGCTTCTGTCCCTCTGTCGCTCATTGCATATTGAGTGAAAGTTGGGATGGTAATTCAAGTAATCTAGATAGAAACATAAATTAAAGTGGTGGAGGCGTCGTGCCACGATATTAAAATAAGCGCTCGATGGGAGGAAATAAATCACGCCACAAAAAATGGCACATATCCTTTTTATTTATGCATGATAGAGTAGATTTTATTTTCGCATTTCTTCATGCATAATATATGAAATTTTAGCGCTAGGAGGAATGTTGAAAGAACTTGGAATGAGAAATATGTGAAATTGGCAAGTTTGGATTGAACAGGAAGTGCATGAGACTCAATTTTTGGTCTCAGTTACTGCACCCACAATCTATGCCACCGCGATCACCGAGGCCGTGTGACTATGATCGCATAACAAGGACTACAATCGCAGTCATCTCAGATTGAAAAAACCATTCGTATGCCATTTTCCTACATGACTCTTTTTCAACATTATCTCAACTTCTCTCAAAATTTTAGCTTTCTACTGCATATCCAAGTTTTATCCTCAATCCTTTACATTATCTAATTTGGTAAGTTGTCTAAATTCCCTTATTCTTAATGTAGTTACACGCTTAGAATGTGTAGTTTAGGAAAGGGTCTGAATTAATGTTTTAATTGAAAAATGCATTCCTGTTAATGATAATTGTTGTTGTTAGCTGTTGTAGTTGGGGTACATACTAATGGGGAAGTCTTGAGTACCCAGAATTAGGCCTAAAACTTCTTAAATAAAAGTGTAAACCAAGTGTCAGATTCAATGCCCTTATAAATTCCATGTTAAATTCTTTGAGTTTGGGGGTATAATCATAATACCTAGTCTTAAGTTACTTAGTTTTATTGTTTACGTTCCAAGTAGAACACAAATTTGGGGATTAAATTATCTATTTTAAGCATTGTGCAGAATCTGTCGACTAAGGTCTCAGGTACCACGATCGTGGTTCCAATAACTGCAATCGCGGCACCGCAGTTGTGATCACTGCTTCACGATCTCCATACTTGAGGGAAGTGTCTGTAGCAACCCAAAGTTCTGCACATAATTTCTGCCCCCAAAACCTTCTATAACACCACCAGATGAGCATATCTATTTGATCTAGCATATTTTGGTATGGTAATGCTAATATCGGTCTAAGTTCCATTTCATACGGGTCCTAAGCCTCAAAGATGGAAGAATTTGACAAATACATATTCATGGTCATACAATTCCAAAATCTCTACTATGCGGACTTGCCAAGGACTAAGTTATTCCCTGAAAGGGGTCTCAACCTAGACAAAATAAAGGAAAAGTTCCCAAGCTTTCATGTCAGACTCACTCAGACCGGGTGGATGTGCTTTGCCCTAAAACCCTGTGTTACTAATGAGCATTGGGTACGTGAATTCTACACTAACCTTAGTGTAGTTTCTTTCACAAACCCAGTGATGATAATTCGGCGAAAACAAGTGAACTTTGGAACAGAGTAGATAAACGAGGTGTATGGGCTCCCAAATGCTGACATGGAGAAGTTCCATGCAAAATCATAGGAGCTAGGGACCTGGATGGCACATATTTTATGTCCTGGTAAAGAGGTTCTCTTGTACATCACGAAGAGAGACATTTTAATAAATGATTTCATAGTTGAGGCTAGGCTTTTGCTGAACATCATCTACAGTTGGGTATCGCCATATATTCATATGACCATTGTCACAAACATACGAGCTCGGATGATGGATTGTATTCTATCTGGCATCGCCCTGAATGTGGGCAAGATTGTACACTCAGAGTGGAGGTACTTTAGGAATCATAGAGGTACATATCTTCTCCTTTCTTCCCTTGTCATGGAGATATGCAAGAGGGAAAAGGTAAATAAATATGTTACAGATACATGGGTGCTCCCAGGCCACCGCATCTTCCCACTCAAGTTCAGGGGTGAGGATGCCCATTTCATAGAAAAAAGAGGAAGGTGGACTCAAACAAGTTGATGCAGAAAGACACAAATTCTGGTAGACCCTCATCAGCCACCACCTTCGATGACATCTCTAGTCATATATATATGGAGAAAGAGCTTTTGTCCAGACTGCCTTAGGGACCAGGAGAGTCCACCACTGCTCGCCACTCATATATAGCTCATCCATATTATAAGAAATATATAGAGGAGCAGAAGAAGTAGGGAGCCACAATTGCTAGGTTAGACAGAGCTTATTCAGCCTTAGCTGCATCACATATAGACCTTATAGATTCGCATAAAAAGATGGTGAATAAAGAGATAAATTCTTCAGGAAGCTGTGGAAGTGGGTAAAGGGCATCTTTAAGGTGCTCAAACCCAATCATAGACTACCTTCATCAAGGTTGGACAGTGAGGATGAGACCCCTTCTTATTGGTCTATTGATGATGTTGATGGTGATGGTGTAGAGTCAGTGGGAGAGAGCATCTCTTGAAGTAGATTAAAGGAGACCTCTCTTACTCTTACTTTATTAAACATGCAGTGAGGATACTGTATTCCTTGTATATGGGGGTGCCCTCGGATTTGTATTATTTTTGGTGTTGTGTTGTTGGATATTTCTTTTTTTTCTTTTTAGGGATGACATTATAGATACTGTTTCCGTTTTTCTTTTTAGATGCTTTATTTGGGCACTCTGATGGTGTCCACATTTTCATGGATTATCATGTTGTTTTTGTTTTAGTTTTATTTTTACTTTAGTTTTATTTTAATTATAGTGATACATGACCTTGACCTATGATAGATTGAGTGATGACATTCTTAAGGGTAAAGTATCGTGTTTTTGGTTTTGAGCCATAGATGCAGGGGAATTCTAAGTACCCGTAGCATAAGTGTCATGATGCAAGGGAAGTCTGAGTACATGTTGCATTAAAAATTGTAAAATAGGGGTCACATTGTACACCATTGGCAAAGTTTGAGTAGCCATATGGTTGATTTGCCCATTTGTGAGACAAAACATGAGACTAAGGCATTGGTTGTAGCCATGAGTTAGCAAATTGAGCATTGTGCAAATTCAAAATGAATAACCCCCTTCATCCAAAGTTTTTGAGAAAAATCAAGGGCATAGATGTGAGCAACATTGTAACAAAAGAATTTCTCTTATTGTGACTCCATAAATTTTTGACCTGTAAATAATAAAGATACTCCAATATTGTGTCTTATGGGAGGGTAAATTGAGCCTCCTTGGCGAGTTTTTGCATGCCATGTGTGGTGAGCTTTTTTTTACATTCATCTCTTGTATACTTGTGTTATCTAGAACTTGCCCCGTTAGTCTCTCAAGGCTAGTTTTAATTGTATGTGGTTGGAGAAATGATCTTAGGCCATCCTTGTTATTTTATAAGCCACTTTATCCTAACAATCCTAGCCAATCATAAATCTAATCCCTAGTTACCCACTTTGAGCCTTTGGACCTTTTTTTGGCAAACATATTACAAGACGTGAACCATTCATTTTATCCCTCTTTTGAACCATACTTTCCTTGAACTTTAAAATGCAACTTGAGACTAAAATCCTAAGTTGGGGGTGGTGAAGATCGATGGAAATATGTTTGGGGCCACGAAATCGTAAGTGATATGCCTAAGTGACTAAGCATGGAAAACAAAATGAATAGAAAAATAGAGGATCCAACAAAGGAATCAATTCATGAAATTTGCAAGAAGAATTAATAAAAGAAATTGGGTAAACAAAGGAATTGAAAAGGAGGGATAAGAAAAAAGAAAAAATGAAGAGTAATAGCCATGGTAAAAAAGGTGGATTAAATAATGTGATGTAGATGTTCAA
Organism: Capsicum pubescens; assembly: GCA_030864215.1. NCBI lineage: Eukaryota > Viridiplantae > Streptophyta > Magnoliopsida > Solanales > Solanaceae > Capsicum > Capsicum pubescens. The sequence continues at coordinate 123,680,791 of CM061541.1, forward strand.
GGAAGGATGTCTCCATGGTGTCCTAAATGATATCCTACCCTAACTTGAACCTACTTTACAAGCTTAAAAATTCCTTTAAGATCTCTGACCATTTACTTTATTTGTAGTGGCGATTGAAAATAGGGGCAATCCTATGGTATGACACTTGTTTCCTAGAGATTTCTTTTGTGAGGGAGAGAGTTTTCGCACCTAAAATTCCTTATTTTATATTTGGTAGCTTGGTGTATGAAATTCTCTTTCTTGTGATGTTGGCATGAGAAATAAGTTAAGGTAGGTGGTTTTTCTCACTTTCTAAGCATTAAGGCAAATGGGTATAACTTAGTTGTGCTCAAAAGGGAGTCACTTCTAGAGTATTTGTTGTTATTGCTTGGTTGCTCTTTGAAGTCTTGTACATTCTTAGATATAACATTCCATGATGAGGGGTGTAGTGAAAATAGCATAACCCGTGTGCAATGAGATATTTGTGGTAGTGACTAGGCTTGATGTCAATGTGATCTTTAAGACATAAAGTTTGGGAATAAATAATTGTTGTCTCATAGTAAGAGATAGTGTTGCTTGAGGAAAAGGAAAAGCTTTAAGTTAGGGGTGTTAATGAGTGGTAATTTTACCACTCATTCACGCTAAACATTCATGCACATTACCCTATTTTGATTGAATACATGAGATATAATTGTGATTAAATTCACTAATATCCACACTGTGCATGCATAGTGTCTATAAGATCAAAAGTTGTGGAATGGAGCTGAAAGTTGATCAAAAGGAAGCAAGAAAGTGCAGTTGAAAACCTATAGCAGAAATAGCCTTAGTTACCACGGTCGCAGTTTGTGAAAAAAGTCAACCAACCACAGTCGCGTGAGTACCTCGAAGTTGCGATAGCCGCTATCACGGTCAAGGCTATACGATCGCGGCCTAGCAGAGGATTTCAGCCCAATGGCAGAATTATAATTGCACGTGGTTGATCCTAAAATTTTACAAAAAGAAGACTCAAACCCCAGGCATCACATTATTCAACTTTTCATCATAAACCATCTTCCCCAATAGTCAGGTTTTTTTCTTGAGTTGATAGCCTCCATACTTGGAGAAGAAAATATTGTGTAAATTTTGGGTGAAGAATACATTGGAGGAGCCTCTAAGTGAAGGAATAGCTCATTTCCATTGGAGATTTGTGGGAGTTCAAAGTTTGAAGTAACATTCACTTAGTCTTCAATAAATCATTTCAATGGAGATTATGGGTATATCATTGCTTATTTATCTGATGTGTACCTAGATGTCCCTCTTGGTTATGTGTGACTAGGGATTAAAGTTTGTGTGGTTTTGTTAATGTTAGCTTTTATTCGATAGTTCATGTTGATGGGTTTTATCAGTGCATGACTAATTTTGTTAGGATTTGTGAGTGAAATCCCCAAATACCTACATGGTTTTGATGGGTTAAAACTCCAAACTCTAGAAAGCACAAAGCCATCTTCGAAACAAGGGTTTTGGGTGAACTTTAGGAATCCATATCATCCTTGAAAGAGGGATGTGGAGACCAAAGCGATCATAGACGATTATGTTTGTAGTTTGCTAATCTATCACTATCTTAGACATAAGGGTGGTTGTGAATTTAACTATACCATGGGTGTAATCCTTGAAATAGGGATGACTAAATTGAGGTTTGGTTACCAATTGTTAAACACACCCATTAGGTATTTGAAAGAATCAATGGGTGAAAGTTTGGTGTTTTTTTGATAGGCTAGCATCAAAACCTCTAACCGAACCTACCCACACTTGATCTACTAAAATGGTGTTGACTATTAGCATCTACATGTCACTCCCCTTAGTAATGCATAATCCCAAGATCCATGCTTAATTGTTTGAACTCTAACTATTCGTAGGCCCAAATTAATACTAGAAAAACCCAAAAAGAAACCTCTTTGTTGATACTCTTCTCAACCCCCGATTTTTTTTATCTTTGTGTACTATTGGGTTGAATTTAACAAGTATCAACTATTTTGAATAAACTTAATTGCCACTCACATTATTCCTCATGGATTCGACTCCAACTCCAAAGTTGGGTAAATATATTAACGACGATCACCTTGCACTTAAATTGATGTGTAAGTTAAGCGTTATCAACGACTCTGCTACATCAAAACACAACCAAGATCAACACCTGAAGCATTAGGAAATACGGTAAATCCCTCACCCTTAATGGGAAGAGATAACACTGTAGCTGAAGTAAGATAATCCTTGAGATTTCCAAAGATCAACTCACACTCCTCGAACAATGGGAAAGGAATTTCCTTCCGAGTCAATCTAGTCATAGGGGCTGAAATAGTCGCAAAGATCTTAACAAAGTGTCTGTAATAACTGGCCAAACCAATGAAACTACAAACCTTAATAGATGACGTAGTCCTAGCCCAATCACAAATAGCCACAATCCTAGCCGAGTCTACCTTGATACTGGCTTTAGATACCACATGTCCAAGGAATGACACTGACTCAATCCCAAACTCACACTTAGAGAACTTAGCACAAATCACATGATCTCGCAAGGTCAAGAGAACATCCTCAAATGTTGTACATGCTCCTCACTACTCCTTTAATAAACAAGAATGTCATCAATGAACACAATAACAAAGGAGTCTAGATAGGCTCTGAACACACGATTCATCAAATCCATAAACGCGGTTAGGGCTTTAGTCAACCCAACAAACATCACCAAAAACTCATAATGACAATAACGGGTCTTGAAAGCTTCTTTTGGGATATCCTCAGCTTGAATACTCAACTGATGGTGCCCAGATCTCAATTTAATCTTAGAAAACAAAGCTGCACCCTGAAGATGGTCGAACAAATCATCAATGTGAGGCATAGGATAGCAGTTCTTCACAGTCACCTTATTAAGCTTTCTATGAATAATAGACATACACATGGATCCATATTTATTCTTTACTAATAGTATAGGAGCTCCTCACAGGAACACACTCGGTCTAATGAAACCTTTAACAAGAAGATCCTAAAGTTAAGAATTAACTTCTTAAGATCGGCAGGATACATATGGTAAGGTGACATAGAAATAAGTCGGGTGACAGTCTCAAGGTCAATAGAAAACTCAATCTCACAGTCAGGCAAAATACCAGGCAGGTTAGTTGGTAACACATTAGAAAACTCACAAACAATAGGAACAGAGTCAAACAACGAACCCTCTACATGAGTATGACATATACAATTGAGATAAGACTCATAACCCCTTGACATAAGTCTCCTAGAACAAACATAAAAAATAATCCTTTTCAACTCGTGGCTAACCGCTCCCTGCCACACGACTGAGGTTACGCTGAGATGGCTAAGGTAACGATCATGGAAAAATAATCCATGACTGCATGATAGTGGGATAATCAGTCTATGCCCAGAATCACATCAAAATCACGTATATATAGAATAATAAGATCATAATAAGTACCAACATCACTAAATATCACAACACATGATCTGAATACTCAATTTATTACTATATAATCACCCACGGGAGTAGATACACCTAATGGAATAGATAATAAATCACTAGCAAATCCAAATGTGGTGCATAATGAGATGATATATAAGAATAAGTGGATTATGGATCAAATAAATCAAGAACCGACTCATGGTATAGAAAAATTGTACCTGTAACTATAGTATCTGAAGTCTCAGCCTCGGGTCTAGCATGTACTAAATATAACTGACCACGCCCACCCCTTGGCTGGGCACCTGACTGACCTGCCATCCTACCTACCTGAGTACCACCTCGAGCACCCTTATAACCACCCCTATAACCTCGTGAACCAACTCTACTTAAGGGATAAACTGCCTTAATAGAGGTAGCACACATGGCTGATACAACTATCTCCCCATGACTAGGTCACTCTCACAAAAAATAACTAGGAAGCCCACAAGTAATACAAGAGTCATGACCAGAACCAAAACTCACTGATCCATCTAAACCAAAGTAATCACCATGTCTAGCACAACCCATAGATGAACCTCTCAAAGACAGATTACCTCATTTACCAGGGCAACCACTACTACCTAACTGACCTTCGTTATTAGTCTAAAGAGCTACCTAAACTAGTCTTCTAGTCTGACTTTGAGGCTAAAAAGGTGGACATGAAGGATAACCAACATGAGAACCACCAACTTTGAATCGAGAAATGCTACAGCTACCACCAAATCTGCCCTGGTACTTTGGCCTCTTATCACAACCCTCATGATGCATGTCCTCTATTAGTCTAGCATGATCTGAAACCTCAGAAAAGGTCCTACATCCAGAAACTTGACTTTGAGTAGCCATCCGAATACGGAGCCTCTATCCTCGCACAAAGCAGCAAACTCTCTCATACTTAATATCCAAAATAGAAGTTGTATGCCTGGAAAACTCATGGAAATGATCCTCATACTCAGTGACTATCATAGAACCCTACTCAAATCTGGTTAACTAATCCCTCAGTCAATATCTAATGTTGCGCGACATATACTTCTCCCAGAATATCTCAAAGAAATAAGTTCATTACAGGAAAGAAGATCCAGATGGTGTAAAACTCATAAAACCTATCCATTAGTGTCAAGTAGACAAATCTAACTGAACTATGATGTAATCCACACCATAAGTCTCAACAAGGACTAATCCATAAAGACTATTAGCACAACCATTCAGAAACTCAAATGCATCCTTTCTAGGAGCACCAAAAAACTTAGGCAGAGATTACCTCTAAAATTTGCCCAGCATATTTTGTTCTTCAGCAGACATAGCAGGCTAGGTCATAACTGGCATCGGAATAGGAAAAATCTCAACTCCAAGAGCTAAAACTGCAGGCTGCACTCCTACCTCAGTAGTGTGTGCACCATAAGATAGCACACCACCAATAATACCCAACAGCTGAATCAAGGAATCTCTAAGCAATGAAGAGGGAATAAAACCTATTGGAGTATGGGCTAGTCCTTGTCCCACCGCTAGCTGTAGGGGAGAAATCTCTAGATCAGGTGTAGGAATAGGGTTTGGGGGTGGCCTATCCTAGTACCTAACCGAGGAGATATTAGGAGGCTAACCTCAAATAAGAGTAGGATCCCTAGGCTCAGTATTAGGACCCTCATCACGCATCGCTGTAAAATATGTCCTGGGTATCTGCGAAAAAGTAAATTCAAGAAAATATCCTACAAACCAACTCAGACTCTTATCACGAAATAAGTGAAAGAAGTGAAACACTCCTAAGAATGTCCCATAGCCTCTCAAATATAAGAAACAAATGTCAATCTTCCAATTCGTAGGACTATATTAGACACTTGCTCTTGTACCAATAATACCAGCAATACCTAGGCTCTAATACTAATTTATTATGAAATAATTCATGAGTCATGATGGCACCTTCTAAAACACACTAGCAGGTAATCCAACCTCATAACCCAAAGCTAAGATAATAGGTTACCTCGGTAGAATTGCCCACTTTCCCTAAATACATGAACATAATCATAATTAGTATTGTACTAAATGAAGAAAATCAAAATACAAATACCAATAAAAAATATGAGGACCCAATCATATCTTTGATTATTCGTGAAGTACGGGTGAATATTTCTTTATGGACTATTTTGAGGTTCTTGAACGGACACAACTTCTATCCAGTAGTGAACATATCTGAAATTGAGTACGGCATGGAGGAAATACGAATGGTTAATTAAAAGAAAATAAAATTGACAAATAAGATGTTACACTTCAGATGTATAGCGAATATCATCGCTACAGATTGGGAAGAATTTAGTTGGGTAGTTAGTGGCCCAGGAATGACCTTACAGTAAATAGAAAAGTAGACTCGGAGTTTTGAGGCTAAGTCGTGTTGGACGTTGGCTTGACATAGATTGTGTCCCACTATTAGAGACAATATGCCCAGTCTAGTCGTGTAACATTAATTGCAGGAATAATAAAGGTTTATGAGTTTGATATGGTTCAATTCATATCTAGAGGGCTACTGTACCAAATAGTGGGTGGAGAAAAATTAGTTCTAGTATTCCCATATCGGATAACTCAGATTTGCTTGGAAGTAGGGGCATCGGAACTTCCCGAGTTTGATAATATTATTGAGCCAAAGAATACCACAGACATGGGGCTAATTAGGGATGCATCTAGTCCCATGACCAAGAAGGTAAAGAGAGGAATAACCTTTCTAGCATAGGGGATGCGGAGCAGAGGACAAAGTTTAGAAGTTGTTGGAGTAAATAACATCCCAATTGAGGGTGGAAATTCTGAGCCACAATAGTCTCATAGAGAAGGCCCATTCAACTTTTCAATTTCACCATATATTATAGCCCACTTCCCCTACCTCAGATCAGTAGCGGTAGGATTTTTGGTCATCTCCCAGGATATGTAGAATGATGTTATAAAAAGGTTAACCACTTTGGAGGAAAAGGTTCAGTTGGTAGAGAAAGGTGTACAACCTTGTCTTAAGAATAAATTAGAAAAACAAGACAAGAGAATACAGGAAAGGTTAGATGGTTTTGAGTAGAGAATCACACGTCAATTAGAAAGTGTCCAAACCCCTGACATTGCAGAGGTGAAACCTGAGGTAGCTGAGATACAGAAGCTAGTTATTGAATTATTTGAAAGGCTAATTTTCCCAACACCTATTATAATAGAGATTGAGCTTGAGGTAGAAATTGAAACATTTGGAGTGTTCTAGTTGGAGAAGAAGACAGAGAGAGAAATAAAGAAAAGAAAACAAAAGGCTGAAGCACTAAAAAAGAAAATATTGAAAAGGCAAAAAGATCAAGTGTAGAGAGTGAGAAAGACTAGTAGGTAAAGGTGTAAGAGATAGAAGCTGGTATCGGTAGCTCAAAATTGGCAGGTGAAGAGGCTGATAGGGGAATTGATGTGGGACCAACACCAGACATTACATTAAGTGTACTAGCCTTAACCGATTCCATTACTATAGAGACAGTCTTGCCTGCTGATGGGAATACTGCTGAGGGGAGTGGGGATTGATTTAAGGGTCCCCATACTAATTTAGTTTGAGACATTTCCTTTATTACCCAGGTATACCCTCTTTCCCTAGTATTATATTGCTAGGTGAATTAAGGATAGTTCATAGTTGTTAGTTTGGGGGTAGGGGGTGTACCATAGTCACCACGAGTTATGTTTTTCATTTTTCAAAACTCATAGGCCGCAATCTGTGAATCATCATATTTTATATGTTATATTTTTATGTTATTTTGCATCTAATGTGTGATATTTAATTTAGAAGAATGATGTGTATAGGTAGTTAGGAACATGTGCAAAATTTGAAAAAAGTAGATACCCCTCCTAATAATGTTTATGTGATCTATGTGTGCATATGGCGGTTAAGAATTCCTTAATGGCATTAAAATTAGAAATGAAATTATCCATGGCATGTAGATGCATGAACTGGATAGAGAGTTACTAACATTGTGACCCTGTACCATGTGAGTGTGAGGCATTACCTAGTTCTCAGTAAGTACGGAATCCAGAATTTGCGTTGTTGCTTTTACCAAGAATGTAGGATGGTCGATTAAGAGATAATCTTAGGCCATTTTTAAAATTAGTCCACTCAAGCATAATAGAAACTTAAAGGATATATGAATCTCTTGATCCAAAAAGTTGAGCTTATTAGTCCAATATTTGTTATTTACACCAATTTCACCTTCTCATTTCACTACAATAAACCTATTTTTGTCCCTAGTCCTCCTTGGACACTATGCACCTCAACTCAAAAAAATCACCTAAGTTAAGGGTTTCTATTATAGGGATGTTTAGGGAAATATGGGTATGAAGAAAAAAGTTATAAAGATAAATTAATAAGGATAGGCGCGACAAGTACAAAAGAAAATTGCAAGAGAAAAAAAGAAAAAAATAAATGAAAATGAGAAAATAGAACCACACCCGACCTAATAGAAGGCATGAAAGAGAATAAAATTGAGAAATAAGGGTGAAGTAAATAAAAAGATGGTAGAAAAAGTGAACTCTAAAGAAAACGTAATGCCAAGGAGGTTAAGTCACTTCAAAGATTCTAATGCACAGTAACCAGCCCTAAGCCTACATTACAATTCTAACAATGTTCTATAGTGATCCTAGTTTACTATCATAAAATCTAGGTAGAGAGCACAAGGTAAAACCTATGGCATTCTACATACACCGGTCGAAACTTCTTTGTTAGTATGAGTGTCTCTAGATTGTCCTTGAAATTATAAAACGAATAAAGCTAAGTGATAGGGACTTTTTTGAATGTGAAGGTGCATGGGTTACAATGAAAAGTTACTTATCTATATGGGAAGTGTGTATTACTTTGGCCTAGTTATTTGTTAATAATGTTACCATCATTAGATTCTTACATGTCACATTATGACACCAAGTCATTATACACAGTAGTATTTTAATCAACAAGATAGGAGGGGGGTGAAATTTTTTTATTGAGCTAAATAAGAAATCAACTGCCAAATATGTCACAAAGTCTTCAAAAGTTAAGCATCGTCTCTTTTTGGGTATGAATTGTGGTTTTCCTGAGTACATGCAAAATTCTAAGTTATGGGTGTTGATGTGCCAGGGAAATATGGCATATTCAATGCTTAAAACAAGGAATTTAAGCTTTGACTTAGGTTACTTTGAGGGATATGATGTGGTTTTAGGTGTGTTGTAGGTTAAATAGGTTAATAAAGGTCTTGGAATGAAAAGTGGAAGAAGAAGTACAGAAAATAGAGAAGACTGACCATCTTACGAGTCTGGCGTATGAGTCGTGAAGTCATCAAACGACTCATAGCCTTATCATAACAAAAATAGTAGTAAAAGTAAAGCGGAGAAACTTAGTAGAGAGTTACTACGACTAGTGACTATAAATCGCAAGATGTGGCTATGAGTCATAAGGATCAGTCATAAAGAAACCAGAGTTCAAAGCCCTAAAAGTCTAAGGCCCAAGTGATGATGAGTAAATTCCATGAGTTGTAAATACTAAATATGACATGTGGTAATGAATCATAAGGAAAAAAATAGCTTGAAGCCCTGAGGATTAGTTACTGGAGTGCTTACGACCAGCACCACACGACTCGTAAGAGGACCTTACAAGTGGACTACACGAGTTGTAACGAGTGCGAACATACTTTTCCTAATACATTTTTATTGGTATTTATTTATTATGTTAAGACAATATAAATACCTTAGGGTTATTTCTTTATTAGGGTATGCACTTTTACATTACTTTTGATACTTTTAGCATAATTTAGTCAATGAGATCTTAGGGTTTTATTCATTTGAAGATTTTGGATTTCCTCTATTTAATTATAATGCAATTAATTACATGTGTTCTTTATTGATTAAGATGGATTGTTGCATAAACATGAGAGGATAATTTCCTTGACTAGGGTTATGGAAACCCTGGTGGATTAGCTATGTAATGGAAGTAGGAGATCTATCTATCCAATTGTCGTTGCATGCATTGTGCTCTTCTTTATATTTATTGAAATCAAGATATTGTAGAGGCTTGGGTATTGCATGTATTCGAGATCATTATCACAAAGGAGTTTGAGATTGGAAAAAGGAGAGTACAATAGTGATTTGAGGCTACTAACCCTCATCTAATCAGCTCGAGACTCAAAAGGTGAGAGTTGTACTGTGTTTAAACACAAGGGATACCAAGGAAACACCCTGAAACTCACAAGGTAAAGGGTGAAATATATTAATATGTTCACAAGATGATTAATAGTACATAGCTTGTCAACTTTTCTTGCAGAGAACGAGGTTAGGTGGGTTGAGCACTAGAATCTTACATATTTGTGAAGCCACGAGGAACACCATCCTAGTGTTCATCTTTTATTTCTTACAAACTGAAGAATTCAAGTTCTATTACTATTTACTTTTGACATCCAATCCCCCATTTACATTTCCTCATTGCTAGTGAATTTTGTCAAGTTTGAGATACTATTAAATGTTTTCCCTGTGGGTTTGACCCCAACCTATTTTGGGTTACTATATTTGAAATCGACTGCGGCATACTTCTTTGGAGGTTTATTTTTAGGCGACATCAAATTTTGGCATTGTTATTGGGGAATAACGGTGTGAATTATTGATTGAAGTTGGTGGAGTTTGTGGATTTTATTTTCTGTTCTTGATTTGGTATACGCCGGTGTTTGACAAATACTAGGAGTTGAGGCAATCTCTTACTCCCATTAGATACATATCCTGAAAGAATCCTTTAAGCATATTGATGGATGTAATAAAAAGTATGAGATGTTCCACTTGAAGAGGTTCGAGATAATCCCATTGCAATACCCCCTCATGTTCCAGGTGATCCACAAAATTTTGATGATAGATAGATAAATAAAGAACCTATTAGTGAAAGAAGACGAGGAAGATCGGTTAGCCAACGAGTCTACGTTAGCTCAGTAGGAATAACTAGCCTATCCAAGACAGGTGGTCGAGCATCGACATAGAGTTCAAAGAGGCAGAGCTCAAATGATTAATGCATATCAGCATCCACAACCATATGATGAAGATGATGACATGAGAAATGTTGAACATACTAAGACAGGGTCCATCATTACTCCTCTTCTACCCCCAATGTTAAATTTGACTTTACTATTGCAATGATCCAATTGCTAAACGTAAAAGATATGTTTTTGGGATCAGTGACAGATGATACAAATATGTATTTGTTAATTTTACTATGATCTATACGTCACATACTTTTTAGAGGGTGAAATGGGAACTTTGAGGCTGAGGTTATTGTCGTTTTCACTGACTGGAGAAATGTCACTATGGTTAGGGGAACTCCTAAGAGGTTCAATCATTATTTGTCATGAGTTGCGTAGACAATTTTTTAATGGGTTCTTCCCTCTTGCAAGGATGCTACAATTGAAATATGAAATTTACTATTTTAGATATCTACCTACAGAATCCATGTATGAGGCGTGGTTTAGGTTAAAAAAAAATCTAAACATGGTATCTATTCACAGAATTTCATGGTCTAATTTATTGGAAATCTTCTATAGATCTCTAAATGTCATTTCTAGAGTAATGGTAGATATGATTTTGGGAGGTTCATTTATGCATCTTTAGTGGGATGTTGTGCAAGATATTCTAGATAACATTTTGATGACTAATCAAGATTGGCACACTAGGTGTAGGAACATATACTATTGGAGAAGTTAGTGATTATGGAGTTGGACATGATTAAGTAGTGCAAGTGGTTGTCCATCTTCGGACAGACATTGGGCTTCTTACAAAGAAATTCACAACAATAAGTATTCAGAAAGTAAAGTATCTTAATTTTCAATTGCAGGATTTCCACGCCCAAGGAAAATGGAATAAAGGTCAAAACTATTGCAATGATAAATATTGAGATAGGAGTAGAGTCCAAGATGGTGATTGGAAACACAAATATGTCTACAAAGAGAAGAGTGATAGATACATCCCACCAGGTAGCCAAGATACCGAGTCTATAATGGAGGCAATGTTGTCAAAATTAGTCAAAGGCAAAGAAACTAAATAGAGCTATCTTAAGGAGATTAAGATGTATCTATAGGGTTGAATTAGAAGGTTGAGTCACATAATACCAAAGTAAAATAATTGGAGAAACAGTATGGGAAAATGTCAGCCACATTGAATCAAAGGCAGGCTAGAACTCTTCCTAGTAATATAGTGTAGAATTCGAAGAATAATAGTCATTGCCATTCCATTAACACTAGAAGTGGTATAACCACCATGGATCTTCCTGTACCCACCATGACCAACTCAATGACCGAAGATGATACTGTTGATATTGAGAGTAGTAGCAATCAAAAGAAAGGAAAAGATAAGGTTTAGGAGCCTATTTTGAAGACTATCCCAAGACCTTTTCCTCTTGTTCCTTATAGATTAGAATAGAAGCAAGAAGAAGGTAAATATTAGAAGGTTTTTTCTATGTTTAAGGGGTTGTCTATTAGTATTCCACTTGTAGAGGCATTGCAACAAATTTTTAGCTATACAATGTTCATGAAGGATTTGGTCACAAAGAAGTAGACAATCAGTTATGAGCCATCTTACAATGTTCATCACTATAGTGTTGTTGTTACTAGATCGTTGGTAGAGAAGAATGAGTATAATGATGCTTTCACCATCCCTTGCACCATTAGATCTTTTAACATTGCTCGGGCACTATGTGATCTGGTATCTAGTATCAATATCATACCACTAGTGATTTTTAAGTAGTTGGGGTTAGGACCACTCAAACCCATATCTATGAGACTACTGATGGTATACTAGATAGTGTAAAAGCCTATTGGTATTCTATGTGATGTATTGGCAAAGGTGGCTTCTATCATCTTTCTTACTAACTTTATGATACTAGATTGTGAAGTAGATTTTCAAGTTTCAACTATTTTAGGCAGACCATTCCTAGCTATAAGAAGGACTTTGATTTATATGGAGTTAGGACATCTGATGTTCAGACGCAATGATGAGAAGGTAATATTCAATGTATGTCAGTCCATCCGACAACCAAATGAGTTAAAGGTATTATCTGTGATTAATATTTTTTATGAGAAGATGGTCTCGTTCCATGATCTTAACGTGTAAACTAATTGGGATGATACTTGGGTGTTGAAACCTTAGCAGCAGTGATTATGAACTTCGACAGTGATAGTATTGATGACTATGATGAGATGGTATGTGTACTTGAGGGAAATGGTTTGTATTGTTTTGCACCAAAGATGTTTGATCTGGATCTGAAAAATAGAACCACTTGACCAGCTCAACCATCTATTGAGGAACCACCAGTCTTGAAGTTGAAAGCCCTTCCTTCTTATTTATGATATGCATTTTTAGGGGCAAACAACACTTTTATAGTACTCATTGCAGCTAATTTGATGTAGAAAAAACTGAAGGCTTTGATATCAGTGCTACAGAGATTTAAGAGGGCCATTGGTTGGTCTATTACAGATATTATGGGTATTCTTCATGGTCTTTGTTCTAATTAATCCAACTTAAATCGAATTATGTACCAAGTATTAACATTAGTGTAGGCTTATTCCTCCTATGCAGGAGGTGTTGAAGAAAGAAATAATCAAGTGGTTAGATATTGGTGTAGTGTATACTATTTCAGATAACAAGTGGGTTAGTCCGGTACAATGTCTTCCGAAGAAGGGTGGTATTACTTTTGTCCCTAATGACAAAAAAGAACTAGTGACAATGAGGCCAGTCACGGGATAGAGAGCGTACATGGATTATAGGAAACTGAATACATGGACCCAAAAAGGCCACTTCCTCATGTCCTTCATGGACCATATGCTTAATAGACTTACGGACAGGGGGTGGTATTGTTTTCTTGATGGTTATTCGGGATACAAACAAATCAGTATTGCCCTTTATGGACCTTCACTTGTCCTTATAGGACCTTTGTATTCAGGCATATGCTATTTGGGTTATGTAACACTCCATCCACATTTTATAGATATATGACATCAATCTTCTATGACATGGTAGGACACACCATTGAAGTATTTATGGATAATTTTCGGTAGTTTGTGATTTATTTGATGACTTCCTAGTTTATCTTATAAACATTCTTTGTAGATGTAAGGAATGCAACTTGGTACTTAATTGGGAGAAGTGCAATTTCATGATTAAAGAAGGCATTGTGCTTGGGCACAAGATTTCAAAAAGGGGTGTAGAGGTAAATAGAGCTAAAATTAAAGTTATAGAGAAATTACCTCAACTAATTTCTATGAAAGGTATTTGGAGCTTTTTAGGTCATACAGGTTTTTATTGTTGATTCGTCAAGGATTTCTCAAATATTGCCAACCCTTTATATAATCTTCCTGAGAGAGAGGTGAAGTTTGATTTCGATGACGCATGCTTCAAGGATTTTGAATATCTAAAAGAGAAGTTGGTGACATCTCCTATTATTGTCCTTGACATTTGAGATCATGTGTGATGTAAGCGGAGTGGCATTAGGTTTTGTCCTAGGACAAAGAAGATAAATGATCTTTTATCCCATAATGTCAGCAAGGCATTAAACCCTGCTCAAAAGAACTATACAGTTACTGAATAAGAGTTGTTAGCAGTGGTTTTTGCCTTTGAGAAATTTTGATCTTACCTTATTAGGATGAAGTTAATAGAGCACATTGATCAAGCAGCATTAAGGTACTTGATGGCGAAAAAATATGCAAAGCCTACACTGATTAGGTGGCTTCTTTTCCTGCAAGAGTTTGATTTTGAGGTCAGGGATAGAAAAGGCAATGATAATCAAGTTGTAAATCACTTGTCTAGACTTGAGGAAGAAGCCATACAGAAGTTAGAAGTCGGGCTCAAGATTGATGATTGTTTTCCAGATGAGCAGGTATTGGTAACTTATCAAGATCTAATTCCATGGTTTGCAGACTATACAAATTATCTAGCAAGTGATCTAGTCCCAGAAGACCTTTTCTTCCAGCAGAGAAAGAAATTTATGGATGAGGTAAGGAAATATTTCTACGATAAACCTTAATTATTTCAAATCTATGTGGATGGTGTTATTCATAGATGCATCCCCGAAGTGGAGATGATGAGCTCCTTGAGTCTTGTCATTCTTCACCTATTGGGGGTCACCATAGAGGAATCCGCACATCCCATGAGATCTTATAATATAGGTACTACTGGCCTACAATATACAAGGACGCTCATGACTTTGCTTCAGCTTGTGACCAATGCCATCGTCAAGGTAATATCTCAAGATACCATGAACTCCCCATGACACCCATCCTGGAGTTAGAATTGTTGATGTATGGGGGATTGATTTAATGGGTCCATTTGTGAGATCCTTTGGTATGAAGAACATTCTTGTGGCGGTGGATTATCTCACGGAATTGGTGGAAGAAAATTGTGCTCTCCAACATTGAAAGAAGAAGTGTCATGACATTTTTGAAGAAGTATATCTTTTCTCGATTGGGCACACCATGTGAAATCATTAGTGACAGTGGGTCATATTTCTATAATCACCTATTTAAGAGTCTACTTGAAAAGTATGGAGTAAAGAATAAGGTAACGCCTCACCACTCACAAACTAGTGGATAGGTTGAGGTGTCCAACAGAGAGATAAAGTCCATTTTGGTGAAGACTGTGAATGTCAATAGGACTGATTGGTCGGGAAAGTTAGATGTTGCATTATGTGCCTACCAAACATCTTTCAAGACAGCCATAAGTGCTTATTAATATCATTTGGTGGATGGAGAGGCATGTCACTTGCCGGTTGAACTTGAATATAGAGCACTTTGGGCAATGAAGAAGTTGAATTTTGAGTGGCAGGATACAGTTAAAAAAATGGGTAAGAAGAATGAGTTGGATGAAGTCTTGCTTCAGACTTATGAAAATTCTGCACTTTACAAAGAGAAGATGAAGTGGATTCATGACTGTAAAATCGAGAAAAGAATATTTGAGCACGTGACCAGGTATTTCTATATAACGCAAGGCTTATGTTGTTTCCAAGTAAGTAGAAGTCTAGGTGGTATGGTCTATTTATTATGGTGAGAGTGTTTCCATATAGTGATTTGGAATTCAAGCGTGATGGTGAATCCCTATTCAAAGTAAATGGGCAAAGAGTGAAGAACTATATAGGTAACACTGAAGAAGTTAAGATAATTTTTTAGATGGACCTTGGTGAAGACTGAGTAACCAAGGTAATTCTGTCATTCCACGATGTTAAATCAAGTTCTGCATGGGAGGCAACCCATGTTGTGTACTTAATAATTTATAGGGTTATATGCGTGTTCGGTGTGGAGGACTAAAATATTGCAGGAGTTAGCTAGAAATTGTAGAAATCAGGTCATATAGACTCTTCAAAAGTCGTAACCAAACATTACGACTCGTGAGCAGGAGTCGTAAGGACCTGGAACTTAAATCGCATTTGGGTAAGTGGTTACTGGAGTCCTTGATACTCTCAGAACAAGTCGTAACTTCTAGTTATGACACAACACCTTAAATCATAATGAATCTAAACGTAGATAAGGTTCTAAATCTTTATGGAGGGTATATGAGACCCATAAGCATTGGCTACAAATCGTATGCATGACTCACAACAAAGCTTCACAACATAGGGGATGCGGGTCAACCCGACCCAAATTTATAGTTTAAACAAAAAGAGGGGCACCCAATCGGGCACCCGATATTTCAAAATGAACTCCTTCATTGTTGGTGATTTTCAAGCTCTAAGAACTCCAAATTCGCTTCAAAACATCAAATCAAACAAATTGTTTTTCCAAAAGTTTGAAAATTCGTCAATAAATAAGGCGCAAAATCATTTGAACTCATGGAATCCATAACCTCAACAAATCAAGTAACTCCTACACTTCAAAGATTTATATTTTAAGTTAAATTCAAAAGTGGTTTGAGGTTTTAGGATTCCTTAAGTCGAACATGTGTAAAGATAAGTAATAAAACCCTATTTCTTTATAAATTATACTTCATAGTGAATATGGGGGTAAGCTCAAACTTTATGCTTTAAATATATACATTTTGACGAATGTAGGGGGTAGTGAAGTGTGTTATATCTTGAGGGACTGAAACACGGAACCAACTAATGTTAAATCGCTATGTTGCAGTGGATACGAGGCTCCTAGTGACTCATAACGACAAGTAACTGGTCATCACAAGACTTTTAACCACTGATAACATTAAGGATTAGATAAGTGTGATTTTTAGTATTGGTACGACTCAACCATGTGAGTCATAATCAATCCCTATTACTTATATGCAGAAAATCGTAATGACTGGATAGGTTGGAAATAATAGGGGATTGGTTTCTGATATGCTTATGAGTGTTGGTAATGAGTCATAAACTTATCTTATGACTAGTTATGAGGACTCGTAAGCTGACTAGTGAACATTGATTAGTACACTATTTTCCTTACGTCTCGTACATATGAGTCATACCTAATAGTTATGATTCATACCCCCCAGTGATAAGGAGTCCAGTAAAGATACACTAACACTAACCTATCTTGTATTTCTTTTCCATTCCTTAGATATAACTAATTAGTCTTGTGCAACAGGTACAAATGGCTCGAAAAGGTAATTCATCATCAAAGAAAGTGACAAATAAGGGTAACAAGAAGAAACCTACCCATCAGTCTGATTAAAAGTTGATAAACAAAGTCATAGACAATTTAAGTGGATATGTCATGGAATACCCAATAACGGAGTAGGTTGAACCATGAGACAAGAGACCGGCTCGAGGAAAAAAGTGGCCACAGACAAAGATACACCTTTGAAGGGGTTGAGAATGAAGAATCCCTGCACCTCACCTCCATATTCATTGTCCCAGTATGAAGGGACTACTGATAATGACAATGAGGAAAATGAAGCTAGCTCAAAAAATGATGGTGAAAATGAGAAAAAAAGGTGGTGATGATGAGGAGTTTGACTCAAGTTATACAAATAAAAATTCTGAGAGTTAGACTGAGGAAGACGTGACTCCCATTGACATGCAGGACCCACCTCAAATCCCATTAACCATTGAACCTACTTCAGTGTTCATCATGAATGGTGGGGAGTACCTCAGCATGCACTATACTTACAATAATGGGATAAGAGTAAACCTTTATACTGGAAAAACAAAAAAGGAATCTATGTTAAAAAAAGGTTAACCACAGTAGGCATGTCTGAGATACCTTAGTTTGAAGATAGATTCAAATAATTTAGATTTCAGTGTATGACCACAGAATCAAGAAAGTTTAGTCATGCATTGGTACAAGAATTCAATATAGACTACAAAGGAGAGATGAAGAGACAATATCCACAGGGAAATTTATAGAAAGGTAGGGACCCAATCACATCTTAATTATTTGAAAAGTATGGATGAACCTTTCCCCTTGGACTATTTCAAGGTTCTTGAATAGATTCGACTTCCAGGCACTAGTGAACACATCTGAGATTGAGTACCGCATGGAGAAAATTTGAAAGGTTACAAATAAGTAAATAGAGTCGGCAGATAAGATGTTACACTTTATAAGTGTAACTCCCCGATTATCAGAACTGGAATGCTACGTGGTTCTCATGACCCCGAAGGACCACAAGCTAACCCATGACTGATATTTCTACCTATACATATATAATATATAAATATAAATGCAAAAACATGAACTAAAGGCCATAAGGTTCAATACTGAACATAATCTGAGTAATAAAAATGTATGAATAAAGAGGTATCATAATACCAAAATAGAACTGAAATACTGAAGTCTGAATCTAGTATGTAATCTAGTCTGCGTCTAGTCTGAAAGCTTCTATTGTATGAATAACCTGAATAAGGAGATGATGGGATATGTCCCCAACTAACTCCAACTAATAAACTAATCAATGAGAAGATAGAGCAATAATTATGTCCTCAAAGGGTGAGGACTCACTTCTAACTCTGACTGTTAAACTATGCAATGCAACTCATGCTCTGGAACTCATGCCTCTGAACTTATGGCAAAAATAAAACACCATAGCGCGAATGCATCAGTATGTTTGAATGTACTGAGTATACGAGTAAGGTAGGCTAAATGCAAAGGTTTTATAAGCATGAACAATGCTGACTGATATGAACATGAGAATACATACATGCCTAAGTAACTAAAACTGAGAGGTTTTATCTGACAGTCTAAATCTCTAATAATTATTAAGAGTGACTAAGCTTGAGATCAGGCATAACTAATGGGTGATCTCTAGAACTGATATTGAGAATACTCAACTGAATCTGAGACTAAGATCAAGCCTATCTGATGGGTGACCTCTGTAAGTACTGATACTAAATAATTTTATATTAGACCAAGCCTATCTAGTGGGTGGTCTATGAATCTAAAGAACTATCTGAGTTCCTTACTGAGATTGAAGACTGTATCTAACAATCCTGATTTTTGAGTTCTACTCTGAAGACTGATACTGAAACTGTAACTGTCGGAGCGGTCACTTAACCGACATGCCCTAAATCTGAACTAGTGGGGTCCAACCTATAACCCCAGCTGGAAGGGTGTCAATACCATGCCCTGGGTAAAGACCTCTCTGGTAAAGCCTATCTGATGGGTGACCCTCGTAGAAAGTCAAGCCTAAGGCAGTATAATAGTCAAGACTCTATGACGGGTGACTCCTGTATCCTGCGCTGGCTATGCAATTATAGAGTTCATGGATTTCTCCTAATGACTCTACCTCTTTGACGGGGAGCCTCCATCCCTGCACTCACTCAGTGCTAGATCCTACTCCCAACTGAAAGACTCTGAACTTATTCTTAGAACTTGTACTTGAACTGAATTGAAATTGTTACTGAGTTTGTTACATGACTGAGCTGACTGAGTTCACTTGGTTTCAATATCTGATAGAATACTACTGAATCTATTATCTGACTGAATGATACAAAGTTCTAAATTGATTTCTTGAATGCTACTGAGCTGAGTACTGAAATGAAGCTGGAATGATAAGGATACTTAGATTACTGAGATTTCTTAAGTTCTATAACTGTCAAAGAGTTTTGAATTCTATAACTGACTGAGTTCTACTAATCATAGCAGGACTGAGATTATCTTGAGACTGACTTGGCTCTAGGCTTATATTTTTTGGGTACAAGTACCCCCAGGACTCGATGGAAGGAATAAAATCCATAATTCATAATATCATAAGTAGGGGATTTCATACTACACATGTTCTCAACACCTTAAACATGAAAGGGAATACATATAACATGGGTATACTTGCATACCTCAATATCATGGACATTCCATATCACAACAACAACTCATAACAACAACACATATCAATAACATGGAATTTATGTGGAAACATAAAGAATAGAACATGGACTTGTCATTTAAGCACTATTAAGTTATAAAAACATGGATTCTATCATTCTTGGCATTTTATCAAAGACCTTACATGCACAACATTGGGCATAGGTGTACTTATCAATTTGACAATCTTAATCCATCCAAAATTCATGGGTTTCAACTAACATATTCATATGCTTCATGAAAAACACATCAAGATACAACCTTGAATCCAAATAACAATCATCAACATGAATATAGTCATAACACAACAAGAAAATCATAATTTATAATTTAAAACATGATCCTTGAGCTCCATGGATGAAAAAGATCCATGGATGAACACTACGCATACCTTAGAAAGGAAACTTTGATGAGTTGTTGGATAGTTATTGGATTAGGAAACTTAATTCTTAATTATCTTGGAAAAAGGGCCTGAATCTTGTTTTGGGAGAAGATTTTAATAAAAATCCTAATATTGTGGTTGAAAGTGTAATACAGGGTTTTTGAGATGTTTAACTAAAGAAAAATAGGAGAAAGTTACGTCCCTTAAGGTTTTTAAGTCGTGGGAGGTGAAGGAAAAAGACCAAAATACCCTTACCAAACCGCTTCCCAATTGCTGAAAATCTATGGTTGACGACATTTGTGATAGGCCGTTAGACTTGTGATAAGTCATCACAAATGTCGTCACTGGGGGATTGAATTGATGGATTTCTACCTGAGGCTGACGACATTCGTGATAAGTCATCACACTTGTGATAACTTATCAAAAATGTCATCACTGGGGGCTGGATTCTGCCTAAGGCTGACGATGTTTGTGATAAGTCATCACACTTGTGGTAAGTTATCACGAATGTCGTCACTCAGTCTTCCAGGCTGACATGCTGGAGTAAAATGGGTTTAACTTTTTTCTCTGATATTGGATTTGGGAGAAATGGATATTGTTGGAAAGATAATTTAATGATATTTTATTTGACATATAGTAGGTCCTCTAATTCTACATACACATGGAGTTTTGGTCGATTGAAGTTGACATATGTTTTGAAGCTCTCTAAAACTTGAACGATTGGAAAGCTTTCAACTTGTCCTTGAGTTAGGGGACCTCTATATCTTAATTCATGCTCAAATAGATTCCCACACTACATAATTTATTAACACACTATATTTACATAGGATTCGAGACTTTTGGAACATCTACGCATATGAATAATGGATTTTCATTCTAGTCCGAAATATGGGGTATTACATTATCTCCCCCTTGGAATCTTTCATCCTTGAATGTCGATTGATAAGTTATGAGTACTGATCAACTAAACTTACTTAAGGGATGTGAATATCTAAAACATGACTATATGATAGAAATTATTAACACACTAAATTTTCCACTAGAGTATGCATGCATAGCTGATGCATAGAATACCCGGATGAGACTATTGATAAGATGAATCCTCATAACGGACATGTATATCTGATGCATGGATACTTGACTGGATTGTTCTCATGAACGTATGACTGAATACACTAATAAGCTGAACTTTCTCTACTGAACATGCATATCTAATGCATGGAGGTCTGACTGAACTTACTCTTGAAAGTATGACTGACTGTGCAATGATAATGGATGCTAACTCGTAATAGGAATCTATGCATAAAATTGAATGGCTTTACAGAATTGATAACTTTGGGGAGTTATAGATCATCTCCCCCTTGGGACACTATGTCCCTCTAAAAATACTTACATCACTGGAATACTTGAGGACTACTGAGGTGGTGCACAAGTCATCTGTGAATTGGATCATATCAAAATATATGAGAGCTGAAGATAATGCATGATGCATGAACTGAGTTATACTCGCAATAACTAAGGTACTCTGTCTTGGAATAGTTACCTTACTGAGATTTCTGATAGTATGACTAGATGGAAAGATGTGAAAACAAACTATACGAATCTGATTATCTGACTGCTAAACTGAACTGTTGGCTTTACTGACTAACTCATGCTGAAAACTTAAGCTTAACTGAAGCACTACTTCTGCATTCTTTCAACTAAACCTTCCACCTTAGCCTCAAGTCATCATCATAAGTCTAGGAATACTTCACTAAACACTAAATTGAACTACAATCAATCTACTCTAGGGTCTGCGATACAACAATGTACCTAAATGATAACTCATCCTGTAAGACTGCACCTGAAAGTATAAATCTCACTTCTAATACTATCCCTTGGGGTACAACTCTTAACTTCCTTTAGTCTCCACAATCATCAAACTTAAATTCTTGTATGCACTATTCAAGCCTACTGGAATATCTAGAACATATCTATCCACTTACTCATAAACATAACACCCTCTACTATCATGGGCTGCTAATAATGCATATTTTAACTCACTTTCACACCTTCATACTTAGTCTAAAATCCACCAACTTAAATTCTTCAAAGATTCGAGCTTAGTCTCTAAATCATAAAGTGAATATCCATAATTCTTTAATAAACATGCTAATCTGATCCTAGCCTTCAAAGGTTACCTCTCTAAAACTTATATTTTCTCCACACCATGAGAATTACCACTATGCCTCCATCAATAATACATATAAATCTGGATCACTAAACTTAAACTCTTGCATACATTGTTTCCATCCTACTGATTCACTTTTTATACAACTAACCCCCATGAAACATACTCTGCCCAACTTTAGATAACACTATCCCAAACTATTTATAGGGACGGTCTGAGAAGCTCTATCTGTAGGACTCTGGGCCTCACTACTTCTGCTACCTTAAGAGTAAGGTAAAGCTGACATGAATGGAACATGATGAGAATCCACATAAGTTTCTTAGAGAACCTTTCTATAGCATAATCTGAGATATGAAAGAAGGGAAACTATTCCTAAAACATCGTATAGCCTCTTGTACATAAATATGGTGCGCAACACACCCATGTACAAGACTCTACGAGATGCGTCTTTCAGACTTTCTAGGACACTATTGAACCTTAGGCTTTGATACCAAGTCTGTAATGCCCCGATTATCAGAACTGGAATGCTACATGGTGCTCATGACCCCAAAGGACCACAAGCTAACCCATGACTGATATTTATACCTGTACACTGCATAATATATAAATATAAATACAGAAACATGAACTGAAGGCCATAAGGTTCAATACTGAACATAATTAGAGTAATAAGAATGTCTGAATAAAGTGGTATCACAATACCAAAATAGAACTAAAATACTGAAGTTTGAATCTAGTATGTAATCTAGTTTGCGTCTAGTCTGAAAGCCTCTACTGTCTGAATAACCTGAATAAGGAACTTATGGGACATGTACCCAACTAACTCCAACTAATGAACTAATCAATAAGAAGATAGAGAAATAATCATGTCCTCGAAGGGTGAGGACTCACTTCTAACTCTGACTGTTGAAATCTGCAATGCTACTGCTTCTCTGGAACTCATGCCTCTAAACCTATCGCGTAAAATAAAACACCATAGAATGAATGCATCAGTACATCTGAATATACTGAGTATATGAGTGAGGTAGGCAAAATGCAAAGGGTTTATATATATGAACAATACTGACTGATATAAACGTGAGAATATATACATGCATAAGTAACTGAAACTGAGCGATTGTATCTGACAGTTTAAATCTTCTAATAATGATTAAGAGTGACTAAGCTTGAGATCAGGACTAACTAACGGGTGATCTCTAGAACTGATATTGAATACTCTACTGAATTTGAGACTAAGATCAAGCCTATCTGATGGGTGACTTCTGTAAGTACTGATACTGAATAATTTTATGTTAAACCAAGCCTATATAGTGGGTGGTCTATAAATCTGAGGAACTATCTGAGTTTCTTACTGAGATTGATGACTGTATCTGACAGTCCTAATTTCTGAGTTCTACTCTAAAGACTGATACTGAAACTGTAACTGTGGGAGTGCTCACTTAACTGACATGCCCCGAATCTGTACTGGTGGGGTCCAACCTATAACCCAAGATGGAAGGGTGTCAATACCGTGCCATGGGTAAAAAACACTATGGATAAGCCTATCTGATGGGTGACCTTTGTAGGAAGTCAAGCCTAAGGAAGTATAATAGTCAAGCCTCTCTGAAGGGTGACTCCTACATCCTGCACTGGCGATGCAGTTCTAGAGTTTAGGGAATGCTCCTAACAAATTTGCCTCTCTTACGGGGAGCCATCATCCCTGCACTCACTCGGTGCTAGCTCCTACTCCTAACTGAAAGACTCTGAACTGATTCTTAGAACTTATACTTGAACTGAACTGAAGTTGTTACTGAGTTTCGAAATTGACTGAGCTGACTGAGTTCATTTGGTTCCATTATCTGACGGAATACTACTAAATCTATTCTCTAACTGAATGATACTATGTTTTGCATTGATTTCTTGAATGCTACTGAGATCTGAGCTGAGTACTGAACTGAAGTTGGAATGATAACGATACTTAGATAGCTGAGATTTATTAAGTTCTATAACTATCTGAGAGTTCTTAATTCTGTAACTGAATGATTTCTAGTGATTATAGCATGACTGAGCTTATCTTGGGACTGACTCGGCTCTAGGCACACAGTTATATTTTTTAGGTACAAGTACCCCCAGGACTCGATATATAGAAACTGACACACATGATATTTCTTGATCATAGGAAAAACATCAATAATTCATAATACCATAAATAGGGGATTTCATACTACACATGTTTCTCAACACCTTATACATGAAAGGGAATACATATAACATGGGTATACTTGCATACCTCAATATCATGGACATTCCATATCACAACAACAACTCATAACAACAACACATATCAATAACATGGAATTTATGTGGAAACATAAGGAATAGAACTTGGACTTGTCATTTAAGCACTATTAAGTTATAAAAACATGGATTCTATCATTCTTGGCATTTTATCAAAGACCTCACATGCACAACTTTGGGCATAGGTGTACTTATCAATTTGACAATCTTAATCCATCCAAAATTCATGGGTTTCAACTAACCTACACACATTCTTCATGAAAAACACATCAAGATACAACCTTGAATCCAAACAACAATCATCAACATAAATATAGTAATAACTCAACAAGGAAATCATAATTTATAATTTAAAACATGATTTTTGAGCTCCATGGATGAAAGGGATCCATGGATGAACACTACGCATACCTTAGAAAGGAAACATTGATGAGTTGTTGGATAGTTGTTGGATAGTTATTGGATTGGGAAACTTAATTCTTGATTATCTTGGAAAAAGGGCCTGAATCTTGCTTTTGGGAGAAGAGTTTAATAAAAATCCTAGTATTGTGGTTGAAAGTGTAATACAGGGTTTTTGAGATGTTTAACTAAAGAAAAATAGGAGAAAGTTACGTCCCTTAAGGTTTTTAAGTCGTGGGAGGTGACGGAAAAAGACCAAAATACCCTTAATAAACCGTTTCTCAGTTGCTAAAAATCTAAGGCTGACGACATTTGTGATAGGACATCAGACTTGTGATAAATCATCACAAATGTCGTCACTGGGGGCTGAAATTGATGAATTTCTACCTAAAGCTGACGACATTAGTGATAAGTCATCACACTTGTGATAACTTATCAGAAATGTCATCACTGAGGGATGGATTCTACCTAAGGCTTACGACATTTGTGATAAGTCATCACACTTGTGATAACTTATCAGAAATGTCATCACTGAGGGATGGATTCTACCTAAGGCTTACGACATTTGTGATAAGTCATCACATTTGTGATAAGTTATCATGAATGTCGTCACTCAGTTTTCGAGACTGACATGCTGGAGTAAATTGGGTATAACTTTTTGCTCCATTATCGTGTTTGGGCAAAATTGGTATCGTTAGAAATATAATTCAAAGATATTTAATTTGACATATAGTAGGTCCTCTAATTCGATATATAAAAGGAGTTATTGTCGATTGAATTTTACCCAAGTTTTTATGCTCACTAAAACTTGAATGATAGGAAAGCTTTCAACTTTTCCTTGAGTTAGGGGACCTCTATGATCTCAATTCATGCTCAAATAGATTCCAAAACTACATAATTGATTAACACACTAAATTTACATTAGATTCAAGGATTTTGGAGCATCTACACATATGAATAATGGATTTTCATTCTAGTCCGAAATATGGAGTGTTACAATAAGGATAGCGAATATCATTGCAACATATTCGGAAGAATTTAGTTAGGTAGTTGGTGGCCCAAGATTGACCTCACAAAAAATAGTAAAGCAGAATCTGAGATTTAAGGTTAAGGTGTAGTGGGCGTTGGCTCGACAAGATTATGTCCCACTACTGGGGACAATGTGCTCAGTCCATTTCATGCAGCATTAATTGTAAGAATAATGGCAGGTTATGATTTTGATAGGGGTCAGTTCACATCTAGAGAGCTATGAGATCAAGTAGTTGGTGGAGAAATATTGGTTTATGCATTCCTATGTCTGATAACTTAGATTTTCTTAGAAGTAGGGGTACTAGAACTTCCTGAGTTAAATCAACTTATTGAGTCAAAAAATACCACAAACTTTAGGCTGAATAGGGATGCAGCTAATCCCATGACCAGGTAGGTATAGCAAGGTTCACCATTTCTAGCTTAGGCAATTTGGAGTAGAGGACAAAGTACAGAAGCTGTTGGAGTAGATGTTGTCCCAGTTGAGGGTGGACAGTCTAAGCCACAACACTCTGACACAATAGGATCATCCAGTACTCTGGTTTCACCACCTTCTATAGCCCCACATCTCCCCATCTACAGATTATCACTGACAAGATTTTTGTTTATCTCGCAGGCTATGTGGAATCATGTTATAAAAAGGTTGACCACATTAGGGAAAAAGGTTTGGTTAGTGAAGTAAGGTATGAAACCCTGGGTTAAAATATATTTGAAGAACAAGATAGGAGAATATACAAAAGGTTACATGGTTTTGAGAAAAGAATCACACGTTAGTTAGGTAATAATCCAACCCCTAATATTGGAGAGGTGAAACCTGAGGTAGAAGAGATATGGAAACCGGTTGATAAATTGTATGAAAGGCTAGTTTTCCCAACATTTGTTTTAACAAAGGTTTAACTTGAGGTAAAAACTAAAAATATTTGGAGTGTTCCAGTTGGAGAAGAAGGCAGAGAAAAAAAATATAAGAAAATACAAAACTAAAGAACTGAAAAATAAAATATGAAAAGGCAAAAAGAGAAAGTGTACAGAGTGAGAAATACCGGTAGATGAAGGTCAATGAGATATTAGTTGGTGTCGGTCACTCAAAATTATTGATGAAGCTAATAAGAGAGGCATCCATATGTCCCCGACACTAGACATAACATTGAATGCACTGAACACTACTACAGAGACAGTCCTTCCAGCTAGTGGGATTACTACTAAGGAAGTGAGTATCGATCTGAGGGTCCCCATGATGATTCAGTTTGAGTCAGCACCTTTAGCGCCCAGGTATGTCCTCTTCCCATTCTATTATATTTATAGATGCACTAAGGACTGTGCATAGATTTTAGTTAGGGGATAGGGTGTACCACAGACTCCACGAGTTATGCTTGTTGTGTTTCAAACCCCATAGGCCACAATCTAAAATAGTTTTTGGAGCGGCTTGTTTTACATGTTACATATTTGGGAAGTTTTTTTATGTATTCTATGATGCTTAATTGAGAAGAATAATATGTATAGGTATTTTAGAACATGTGCAAATTTTGAAAATAAAATGGATGCCCCTCCTAAAAATTTTTGTTTACTACTGACTGATCTGTGTATGCATGTAATGGTTGTGAATCCCTTAAAGGCATTAGAATTAGAAATGAAATTAACCATGGCATATAGTTATATGAATTTTATAGGTAGTGACTAACATTATGACCTTGTACATGTGAGTGAGAGAAATTACCTAGTTCCCAGTGTGTACGGAATCCAGAATTTTCCTGATTACTTTAACCTATAATATAGGATGGTCTTTAGGAGATGATCATAGGCTATTTTTCAAATTAGTCCACTCAAGACTAAATGCCGAAAAAAATGATATATGAATCCCTTGATCCAAATATTTGATCCTAATAGAATGTTTTTTGTTGTTTTCACCACCTTCACCTTCTCGTTTCACTATATTAAACCTGTTTTTCGCCCCGATCCTCCTTGGACACTATGCAGCTCAACTCAGGTAAATCACCCAAGTTGAGGGTGTCTATTATAGAGGTGTATAGGGAAAGTTGAGTATACTAAAAGAAGTGTATAAAGATAAATGAATAAGGATGAGTGCAACAAAAATAGAACAAAGATTGCAAGAAAAGAAAAAAAAAAGAAAATGAGAAAAGAGAACCGCACCCGACCCAAAAGAAGACATAAAAGAGAATAAAATTGAGTAATAAGGGTGAAGTAAATAAAAAGATGGTAGAAGAAGTGGACTCCGAAGAAAACTAGTGACAAGGAGGTTAAGTCACCTAATAGATCCCTAATACATCGTAACCATCCCCAAGCCTACATTATAAGCCTAACAAAGTCCTTTAGTGATCATAGTCCGACTATCAGATAATCAGGGTAGACAGCATAAGGCAAGTTATGCCATTCTGTGTACACTAGTTAGAACTTCTTTGTAAGTGTAAGTGTCTGTAGACTATCCCTAAAATAATAAAATGAATCAAGGTAAGTTATAGGCTCTTTTTTTAATGTGAGGGTGCATGGGTTACGATGTCAAGTTACTTATCTGTCTGAGTAGTGTGTATTACTTGGGCCTAATTGTTCATTGATAATGTGATACCATCATTAGATTCTTTCATATCACATTGCTGAACCAAGTCATTATACACATTAATCTTTTGATCAACACAATAGGAGGGGGCTAAAAAGGTATTCTTGAGCTAAATAAGAAATCAACTACCGAATATGTCATAGAGTCTTCAAAAGTTAAGCATCGTGTCTTTGTGGTTATGAATTGCGATTTGCTTAAGGACATGCAAAATTCTAAGTTGAGGGTGTTGATGTGTCATGTAAACATGGCACATTCGATGCTTAAAACAAGAATTTATTCTTGGACTTCGGTGTTTTAGGGTTATGATTTGGTTTTGCGTATGTTGCAGGTGAAATTGGTTAACATTGGTCTTGCAATGAAAAATATTTTACAAGAAGTGCTAAAAATTGAAATGATTGACCATCTTATGAGTCTTGAGTTTGAGTCATTATATCATCATACAACTCGTAGCCTTACTCATAACCATGGAAGTAGCATAACCAAGCGGAAAAACTAAGTAGAAAGTGACTACGACTAGTGACTATAAATCATAAAATGTGGCTACGAGTCATGAAGAGAGACCAGTGTTCAAAGCCCTAAAAGCTTACCCAAGTGATAATGAGTGAAGTCCATGAGTCGTAAGGACTAAATACGACTTGTGGTAATGAATTGTAAGGACTACAAAAGCTTGAAACCCTAAATGTCAGTTATTGGAGTGCTTACGACTAGCACCGTACGACTACTAAAAAGACCTTATGAGTTGACTAATCGATTCTAACGAGTGCCAACATACTTTCTTTATTACATTTTTATTAGGATTTCTTTATTATGTGAGAGAATATAAATACATTAGGGTTATTACTTTATTGGGGTACACACTTTTATACTACTTTTTATACTTTTAGCATAATTTGATCATTGAGATTTTGTTCTTGAGATCTTGGGTTTTTATTCAATTGAAGATTTTGGATTTTCTCTCTTTCATTATCGTGCAATTAATTACATGTGTTCTTCTTTGATTAACATGGATTGTTTTATGAACATGGGCGACTAATTTCCTTGACTAGGGTTGTGGAAACCCTGGTGGATTAGCTACATACGGGAAGTAGGAGATCTATCTATTCAACTGTCGTTTCTTGTATCGCATTATTCTTCACATTTATTGAACTCGAGTTACTGCAGAGGCTTGGGCATTGCCTTTATTTGAGATCATCCTCACAAGGGAGTTTGAGATTAGGAAACGCAGAGTACAATAGTTACTCGATGCTACCAACCCTCATCTAATCAACTTGAGACTCAAAAGGAGAGAGTTGTACTAAGGTTAAAGACAAGGGACAACAAGGAAACACCCTAAAACTCAAAAGGTAAAGGGTCAAATCTATTAATAAGTTCACAAGATGATTTATAGAACACAACTTGTCAACTTTGTTTGTAGAGAAATAGGTTAGGTAGATTGAGTATGAGAATCTTACGTAGTTGTGAAGCCAAATGGAACACAATTCTAGTGTTCGTCTTCTATTGATTACAAACTCAAGCATTCAAGTTTTGTTACTATTCACTTTTGACTTCAAAATCCCCCCGTTTACTTTTCCGCATTGCTTGTGGATTTTGTCAAGTTTGAGATACTGTTCAACATTTTTCTTATAGGTTTGATCCCAACTTGGTTTGGATTACTCTATTTGACATCGACCGTGGCACACTTCGTTGGAGGTTAGTTTTTGGGCGACATCAATTCCTTTATTCATTGTTAATCCTGAATATGCAAGTTATTCAAACATCCAATCAACACCCAAGACTCAATTTCAGGACTACACACTCTATTAGGATTTATAGGACTCAAAGTAATAGCAAAATAGCCAATTCTTGAGCAAAAAAGGTATTTAAATACCCCTTTCCAGGTCATCAGCACATGCAATCGCCATAACTTGAGTTGCGATTGCAATACTTCTTTCGGTATTATGGTACCCTTTCCAGCACCAGATGACAGTTGAAACTTGGAATAAATTCTATGTTCTGACCAATGCTTCAGGATGCATCCAAAATCCAATATGAGTAAATGAAAAATTCAAACATACTAATTTTGACATTCCGAGTGCGTTGAAGGAGATGAATTTTTCATCCAAGGTTGTTTAAACCAAATGTGTGCCCCACACCCTAATTTCTAATTTATTAACTTTCGAACCAAGAGGTCAAAATGAAGTTGAGTGTAGTGGGACCCAAACCAAAGGTCTGCCCAACCTAAAATTGATATTTTGGAGTTGCTGGCACAATTAGAATTCACATCTGATATCATTTTAGTGAGGTTTTTTTCTCGGTGGCCATTTGAAACCAACAAAGACTTATAAATGGGGAAGTGATTCTAAGAACCAAACGAATTGCCCGATGATCGAACTATCAGTCATGGAAAGTCATAAATAACTTGGGGCAGCAATAGAAAATCTCTAATAGCAAAAATAAGCATAATAACGAGAAATGACCACAAGGGTCATTACAACATCCACTGTTAAGTAACTTTAGTCCCCAAAGGTTAAAGATGAATAAAATACCTAAAGTCTCCATCAAGTTAGGATAGTTGGTCTGTATCGCACTATCGGTCTTCTAAGTGGCCTCCTCCACTAGGTGGTGCCTCCACTAAACATTAACTACAGGAATCTCTTTGGTATGCAACTGCCTCACATAACTAGCCAAAATAAGCATGGGCTCCTCCACAAAGGTCAACTATTAATCCAATTAGACTGAGTTCCACATAAGCACATGAGATGGATTGGGAATATACTTCCGCAACATGGAGACATGGAAAACCAGATGAACAACAGTAAAATCAGGATGCAAGGATAGTTCTTAGGCCACCTAGCCAACTATATAGAGAATCTCAAAAGGACCAATATACTAAGGGTTGCGCTTACCCTTCCTTTCAAACCTCATCACACCCTTCATGGGGAAAACATGAAGGAACACACGGCCACCAACTCTGAATCTAAAAACACAGAGCCTACGATCATCATAGGACTTCTTCCTACTTTAGGTGGATATCAACCTATCTTGAATCACCTAATTCTATCCAGTGAGTCCTAAAGAAAATTTGTACCACGAGGTCTTATGTGTGGGTATTTTACACCTCATCTGCACTAATTATTAATGCATGTTACCTTGTTTTGAATGAGTAAATGAGACATTCGTGGTTAGATACACTCATAGCCACGCTTTGCAGGCATATCATTGAGGAGATTAAAATATATGGATCAAAGCGTAAAATGATCAGAATGGAGCAGGAAAGGTGCAACTGAAGGCTTGGAAAAGAAACTGGACTCATGTATCGTGGTCGCACTCTACTAACTGCAATTGTGGAAGTCAAGCAAAAGTCATCCACCAGTGGTCGCAGAACTTAACAATAATTGTGTAGCCGCAATCGCAGCCAGACCCGCGTGATTGTGGCTTAGTGAAGAAATTCAGTCCAAGGGAAAATATTTAATTGCATAATTTGATCCCAATTTGAACAAAAATACTTAAACCCTAGCCTCATAAATCATTCAATCCATCATATCCCTTCTTCCATAATTTTTTAGGTTTTAGCTTGAGAGTTTGTAGCCTCCCTTTTTGGAGAAGAAAATATTGTGTAAATTTTGGGTGAAGAATACATTGGAGACTTTCTAAGTGGAAAATTTTCTCACTTCCATTGTTCATATTGTGGGAGAGCCAAGTTTGAAGTAAAATTCGCTTAGATCTTCTACAACTTTTATTCAATGGAGATTATGGGTATATCTATGCTTGTTTATCTTATGTGTAGCTAAATATCCCTCTTGGGTTTATGTGTGAATAGGGGTTAAAGTGTGTGCGGGCTGTTATTACTAGCATCTATTTGGTAGTTCATCTTAATGGGTTATATTATTGCTTTGCTATTTTGGTTGGGATTTGATGGGTGAAAGCTCCAAATACCCACATGGGTTTGATGAGTGAAAGCTCCAAGCTTTATAAAGTTCAATTCCATCTTTGAAAGAAGGATTTTGGGTGAAATTTATAAATACATATCATCTACAAAAGAGAGATATGGGTACCAAAGCAATGATAGACAATTATGTGTGTAGTTTGCTAAATTTTCACTATCTTAGACATAAGGGTGAATGTTATGTTAACTATGTCATAGGTGTCATCCTAGAAATAGGGATGTCTTTATTGAGGTTGTTGTTGCTAATTGTTGAACACACCCATTAGGTATTCAAAAGAATTAGTGAGTGAGCGTTTGGTGTTTTGTTGAAATGCTAACATCAAAACCTATATCCAAGCCTACCCATATTTGAATTGTTTAATTGATGTTGATAATTATCTCCCACATGTCACTCCCTCAGTAATACATAATCCCAAGATCCATGCATAATTGTTAAAACTCTAATTATTCATAGCCCCGGATTTATACTATAAAATACCAAAAAGAAACATTAGTGTAGGAACTCACCTCCCTCATTTTATATTTTTGTACGATTTGTTTGAATTTAACTTATACCTATCATTTTGAATTGATTTAATCACCACTCACATTGTTCCTCATGGATTTTACCCCGACTCCAAAGTTGGGTAAATATATTGAAAATGACCGTCTTGCACTTAATTGATGTGTGAGTTGATCTTTATAAAAAAAATGGCATCATTGCTGAGAAATAATTTAGTGTATTAAGTTAGTTTGGAATTTTAATTACTTGCTTGAGTTCAAGTTGTATATGTTTGTTTGTGATTTTTCTTTATAGGTATATTTTACTTTAATTTTACTTTTCTAGGAGGCATCTTCTAACAAATGTGAGTTAAATAGTTGGAATTCATATCATGACCCTCCATATTCGTACTATTACTGACCACACTTCAGGAGAGATTGTAATTATTCTCCCTAGGGAGAGATGAAATCACCATCTTAATCCTATCAGGAGTATGGTTGTTACATGTGTGGCCGTCTACATAGACATTGGGATGAGCTTCTAGATGCCCCTCCCCCTTTCTGTACTAATTCAAATTGCTAGTTTTTCTTACGAGGTTAATAGGTTTTTGGATGAGAAGAAGGACGAGCAAGATACTGAGTATGACAGCTATGACCCAAGGTTATTAGCAATTTTAGATCAGTTAGATGCAATGGGGGAGAACCTATAATACATGATTATTGAGTGGACAAGTCTCACGAAGAAGGCAATGGGCAAAGAAGAAAATCTTGAAACTATCATCACCTTGCCCATGACCCAAGAGAAGTTTTTTCAAGAAGAGAAATCAAGCTATGATGATGAGCTTGGTAGTGAAGATTCCTTAATGAATTCCCAATTATCCAAATTACATGAGGAAGAAGAGGACCAAATAATAGAAATGGTACTAGAGTCAAAAGGATAATCAAAGAAAACTTCTCATAATGACTCTAGTTCATTTTGGGGTGAAGATGCTCCAAAGAAAGCTAACCCAAAATTAGGTGTTGGACCTCATTCAACCCACTTCCCAACATTATGTGTAGAGGATATGATTAAGATCCATCCCTTTGAACAAATGGAGGATTGTGGGATGACGAAGTCCGACTCCAATATTTCTAAATTTAGCACTCCAACAGATCATATGGAGCCTTATACATCAATGGCCAAGGAACTCAACTTTCCAAGTCTAAAGAATGGCCTATTGATGCACACTCTTTTACCCAAGGCACCAAACCGCAAAATGGATGCAAAGTTGGGTAAAGGGTTCAAGTTTTCAAAGTGGCATGATAGAACATACATCATCATGACCTTACATTTACCCAATGCACCTCAAATATGTAATGAGTAAAAATTAGGCAAGAATTTAAATCCTCTAAGTTGAGACATAAATATGGATCAAAAAGGTGTCGTGCTACGATATTAAACTAAGCACTTGATGGGAGGCAGCCCATTTATTCTATGCATAGTAAAGTATAATAAATTTTTGATTTTATGCATGCTTAAACCATAGAATTTGGGTGTCAAGAGAAATTTTTATTGAATTTGAGAAGGGGATGTGTGGAATTGGAAACTTGGATTGAGCAGGAAATGCAGGAAACCCGATTGTTTTGTCTGATTTACAGCGACCTCGGCTTATGCCACTATGATCATAGAGGTCATTTAATCATGATTATGATGGAATGGACCGTGATCGCGGTTTAACTAGCTTAAAGTGACCATCCGATTCCCATTTCATCACTATTCCTCTCTCAAATTCTCTCTTAATTCTCTCTAACTTTTGCGCTTTATGTAGTATCTACAACTGTCAATTCAATCCATTTACATCTCTATACGTGGTATGTAGTCCCTACATCTTTGATATGAACATAATTGTATGCATAGAGTCTGTAGTGCAGAATACAACCTATAATAGCACTTTTAGTTACTAAATACATGCGTAGTTTGAAATTGTACTGTGGTAGGTTGGTGTAGGTTGTGTACGCATGAAATGGGGAAGTCTTAAGTACCCAAAACTATGCTTTAAGCCGCTTAAATTAACTTATACACTATGTGTTCGATTAAATGCACCTACGAATTCCTTGATCAATTCCTTTGTATTTGGGGCTATGATCACACAGTCTAGGATTAAATTCACTATTTCAAATGTTGTTATGCCTATTTAGAATGAGTGATTGGGATTAAAATTGAAATTCAAACAATGTGCAAAACCTATCAAATTTGGTCTCGGGTAATACGATCGCGGTCCCGATGACCACAATTGCCTCAATAAGATTACGGTTAGAATTTTGCAATCTCCATACCTAACATAAAAACCTCCATAACACTACCATATGATATTATATGTTTGCTCTAGTATGTTTCATGTGATTGGACTAATATTGTCCTGAGTTGCATTATTTACATATTCTAAGCTACTCAAAAATGGGAGATTTCGATGATACCGAATTCATGTCCATAGAATGCAAACACAAGTATCATGTAGACTTCCACAAAAAAGGATACTCCCTGAAAAGGGTATTAGCCTAGAAAAGGTGGAAGAAAAGTTTTCAGAATTTCATGACAGGCTCATTGGAACTCGGTAGACATGTTTTGCCCCTGAACCCTGCTTAGCAAATGAACAATGGGTGCATGAATTCTACGCAAACCTCTGCATATTTTCATTCAAACACCAAGTAATGAAACCTAGGGTATATTCGTCAACTTTGGAGTGGAGCAAATTAATGCACTATACGGGCTCCCAAATACTGACATGGGGAAATTTAGTGCCAAGGGGTGCAAGCCAGGGACTTGGCTGGATAATATCTTATTCCCTAGAAAATAAGTCCCATGGGACACCACTAAGCGAGATATTTTGATGAAGAAATTCAAGGCTGAAGCTAGTCTGTGGCTGAACATCATCTATAGCAGAGTCCCACCGTGAACACACTTGACTATTGTTACAGACCTAAGAGCTCGGATGGTAGCTTGCATCTTATCTGGCATTACTCTGAATAGGAAAGATTGCTCTCTCAAAGTGGCGGCACTTCAAGAATCGGAGAGGTACTTATCTTCTCCTTTCTTCCCTTCTTACTAAGATATGTAGGAGGGCAAGAGTAGAGGTTTATGATACAAAAACTTGGGTGTGCCCTGGATTCCTTATCTTCCCACTAAAATACAAAGGCGAAGGCACACCAGGTCAGAGTAAGAAAAGAAAAATAGACTCAGGCAAATCAGTCTATGAGGATGGGAACTCTTGCAGTCCCTTATCAGCTACTTCCTTTGATGATATATCTATTTAGATGTAGGGGATTAAAGATTTGTTGTCTAGACTACCTCAGGGACCAGGAGAGTCCTCTACTGCTCGTCATTCGTATGTGGAAAAATCATATTATGATAAGTGCATAGCAGACCAGAAGAAGAAAGGTGTCATAGTGGCTAGCCTGGAGAGAGCTTAATCAGCCCTAGCTGAATCTCACGGAGACCTCAAAGACTCATATGATATAATGGTAAAGATAGATAAAAAGAGAGATAAATTTTTCAAAAATATATGGAAGGGGGTAAAAGGCATCTTCAAGGTAATCAAACCCAATAAACCATTACCATCACCAAGATTGGATAGTGAGGATGAGGCACCTGCAGTGTTGTCAGCTGATGATGCCGAGTCAGAATGAGGAGATAGCTAGACATGTGGATACAGGGAGTCCTCCTTACTCTTGCTTTCTTACACATGTAGTAAGGACACTACATTCATTTTAGTAGGAGGTGGCCTCAGATTTATATTGTGTTGGGTTGTGGTACTAGATATTTCTATTAATGACTATTTCGGATGATGTTGTGGATATTGCTTCTTATTTTTTTCATTCTACATTCCTGGGTACGTGGATGGTGCCCATGTTTTATGGATTATCATGATTTTCTTTTATTTCTAGTTTTAGTTTTTTATACGTACTTTAAATTTTATTATGTATCTTAGTGATGTTGGGATAAGTGTGCAGGGGAATTCTAAGTACCCATAGCACAACTGTCAAAGATGTAAATAAATCCTGAGTGCCTATGGCATTTTAGTTTGTTTTGTAAAGTTGGGATCAATTTGTACACTATTAGCGAAGTCTGAGTAGCCATATGGATAGTTTGCCCATTTTGAGGGAAGCTGTGAGACTAAGGTTTTGGTTGTAGACATATTTTAGAAACTTGTGCATGGTTCTATTATAGAGCAAGAAATTCCTCCCTTCCCCCACCCATCCAAAATTTTGAAGAAATTAAGGGCATGGACGTGAGCAATGTTGCAACAAATCCCTTTCTCTTTTTGTGGATTCAGAGATTTTGACTTGTAGATAAAAAATTAGACACTCCACGATTGTTCCCCATGGGAGATACATTTGATCTCCCTTACCAAATTTTGCATGCTATGTGTGGTAAGAATATTGCATTCATCTCTTGTATACTTGTGGTATCTAGAACTTGCCCCATTAGTTTTTTAAAACTAATTTTGATTGTACCTGGTTGGAGAAATGATCTTAGGCCATCCTTGTGAGTTTGGAACCTATTCTAGCCTAAAACGCCTACCCATGTATAATTATAATCCCTAGTACCCGATTTGATCCTTTACACCTTTCTTTGGCAAAATCATTAGAAACAGTGAACCTTTCTTTTTATCCCTCTTTTGAACCATACCCTCCATGAACTTTAAAATATAACTTGAGGCTAATTACCTAAGTTGGGGGTGATAAAAATCAACGGAAGTAAGTTTAGGACCACGAAGTATTAGTAAAATGACAAATGTGCTTAAGTGTCGAAAACAAATGTATAGAAAAAATAA
The DNA here is from genome assembly GCA_030864215.1 of Capsicum pubescens. Taxonomy (NCBI): domain Eukaryota; kingdom Viridiplantae; phylum Streptophyta; class Magnoliopsida; order Solanales; family Solanaceae; genus Capsicum; species Capsicum pubescens. The sequence goes on from CM061541.1 coordinate 123,718,567, forward strand.
AGGACCCAATAAAAGAATGACTTACACAAAAATGCAAGAAAATGGAAGTAAAAAGGAAATTGGTGAACAAGGAAGCAAAAGATAGGCATGAAAAAAGAAAGAAAATAAAGAAGAGTGGACCTTAGCCTAAAAAACGAGTTTTAAAAAATGTGAAGTAGATGTTCAAGGTAGGTTGTATCCATGTTGTTCCTAAATGATATCCTACCCTAACTTGAACTTGTGTTACAAGCTTAGAAAGTCTTTTTGAGATCTCCGGCCATTATGGCATGACACTAGTTGCATTGAGACTTCTTTTGTGAAGGGAGAGTTCTGCACTTAAAGTGTCTTGTTACATATTTGGTAGCTTAGTGTATGGAAATTCCTTTTTATGTGAGGATGGCATGTGAACAAGTTGAGGTGAGAAATATTTTTGTCCCTTCCCGAGAAATATGACAAATAGAGTATAGCTAAATTGTGGTCAAAAGAAAGCCACCTCTAAAGTATTAGCCTTTGCTGCTTGATTACTCTTTAAAGTCTTATGCATTCATTGAGTATTGCATTTTATAATGAGGGGTGTTGTGAAATTAGCCCAGCATATGTGCAATGAGCTACTTGTGGTTGCGATTCAAGTTGAAGTCGTTATGGCCCTTAAGGCATGAAATTTGGGCGTAAATGATTGTGTCTCATGGTAAAAGGTAGTGCTGCTTGAGGATAAGCAAATTCTTTAAGTTAGGGGTGTTGATGAGTGGTGATTTTACCACTTATTCGCACTTATTATTAAAGCACACTACCTTGTTTTGAATGAGTAAATAAGACATATTTATGGTTATATGCACTCATATCCACTCTTTGCAGGCATATAGTTGAGGATATCAAAAGATATGGGTCGAAGTATAAAATGATCAAAATAGAGTAGGAAAGGTGAAGCAGAAGGCTTGGAGAAAAAACTGGCCTCAGGTACCGTAGTTGCGGTCTGCTAACCGCAATCGTGGTAGTCAAGCAAAAGTCATCCACCCATGGTCGAGGAACTTAACAGCAGTCGTGTAGCCACATTCGTAGCCAGACCTGCGTGATCGTGGCATAGCGAAAAAAGTCATCCAAGGGCAAATCAATAATTGCACAAGTTAATCCCAATTTAAACAAAAAGACTAAAACTCTAGAATCATAAATCATCCAATCCATCACATCCCTTCTTACCAAATTTTCTAGGTTTTAGTTTGAGAGTTTGTAGCCTCCATTTTTGGAGAAGAAAATATTGTGTAAATTTTTGGTGAAGAATACATGGGAAACTTTCTAAGTGGAAGATTTGCTAACTTTCATTGTTATAATTGTGGGAGAGCCAAGTTTGAAGTAACATTTGCTTAGATCTTCTACAACTTTGATTCAATGGAGATTATGGGTATATTTATGCTTGTTTATCTTATCTGTAGCGAGATCTCCCTCTTGGGGCTATGTGTGAATAAGGGTTAAAGTGTGTGTGGGTTGTTATTGTTAGTAACTATTTGGTCATTCATGTTTATGGGTTCTATTATGGCTATGCTATTTTGGTTGGGATTTGATGGGTAAAATCTCCAGATACCCATATGGGTTTGATGAGTGAAAGATCCAAGCTCTACAAAGTTCAATTCCATCTTAAAAAAAAGGATTTTGGGTGAACTTTAGGAATCCATATCATCCTCAAAAGAGGGATATGGGGACCACAGTAATGATAGACAATTATAGGTATAGTTTGCTAAATTTTCACTATCTTAGACATAAGGGTTAATGTGAGGTTAACTATGCTATATGTGTCATCCTAGAAATAGGGATGTCTTGATATAGGTTGTGATTCCTAATTGTTGAACACACCCATTAGGTATTCAAAAGAATAAGTGGGTGAACGTTTGGTGTTTTGTTGAAAGGCTAACATCAAAACCTATAACCAAGCCTACCCATATTAGGATTATTAAAGTGGTGTTGGTAATTAACTCCCATATGTCACTCGTTTAGTAACGCATAATCCCAAGATCCGTGCATAATTGTTAAGACTCTAATTATTCGTAGCCTAAATTTATACCTGAAAATCCCTAAAAAACATTAGTGTTGGAACTTACCTCTCCCATTTTATATTTTTGTACCATTTTTTTTAATTTAACTGGTACCTATCATTTCAAATTGATTTAATTACCACTCACATTATTCCTCGTGGATTAAGCCCAACTCCAAAGTTGGGTAAATAAATTGATGATGACCGCCTTGCACTTAATTGATGTGCAAGTTGAGCATTATCAAGATCTCACTTCAATGACTCAAACCATTCTATCGGAGAACGACATCTCCTGGCATATAAAGCCTCATAAGGCACCGTCTCAATACTCAAATAATAGTTGTTGTTAAATGCGAACTCTGTCAATGCTAAGTGATAATCCTACTATCCTCCAAAATCTATAACACAGGCTCAAAGCATATCCTCGAGCACCTGAATAGTCTGCTCTTACTGACCATCGGTCTACGAATGAAAAGTGGTACTCAAATTCACTTGAGTACCTAACTCCTCCTTGAATGCTCTCTAAAATTGCAAAATAAATATGGAACCACAGTCTGATATGGTAGAAATGGGTACCCCATGGGCTAATCTTTCAGCACTAAAGGTCATCTGAATAGGAATGAAATGTCCCGACTTGCTCAAGTGATCCAAATAACCCAAATAACATCAAGACCATGGTAAAAATGTGGTAAACCACTAATGAATCAATAGTAATTCCTTCCCAATTCCACTCGATAATGATCAACCTTTGGGTCAATTCTCTAGGATGCTGATGTTTGGTCTTATCTATTATAATTCAAGTTACGACACTGGGATAGAATTTGAAGCATAATCCAACAGATGAGACATTTGTTTCAATAGATGACTCATCTGTTAGGACATTGATAATGTAGTGCATATAATTTTTTTATTTTATATATTATACTATCATTATTAATTTTGTGATAATATCATTTTTAACTTTTTCAAAAAATTAATTTAGGTACTATTAATGGAGGAATCAATAATAATAGGGGTTGATTTTCATTGTGAATGGACCAAGAAAAACAGTCGATTTATTTGGCATTGGAAGGATGGTTAGATGTTAGAGACGATAGCAGTGACGGTCTGAAGAGATGTTTTGTATGATTATTTTGTGAACTTAATCATCAGTTATTTTCGACTAAATTATCAACTAATATATCTTGTAATTCGTTATATGTACAACTTATTTAAAAGTTAGAGTGTCTTACCTATAAGCGACCAGGTTCATTTGTGCTGGTGTGTCATGGTTTCATGATACTTTTGATGGTTAAAATCAGAAAATATGCAAATACTTAGGTCTATTCTATTTGATATGATATGTTTTTGTGTTTATTTTGCAGGAAACTTGGTTTTGGATCTTAAACAAATAAAAAGTGTTGAAGTTAAGTAGAAGGCGCTAATTACGACACCACATATGGGCCATAAAGGCTACTTATGGCCACCATAAGTAGCCTCACAAGTATAAGAAGGAGAGGACCTGAGAACCTAAAAGTTGAAGTTTTATTTTGACATTGACGTTGGGATACCTACGGCACATAAGTGCTACTTACGTCCATTGTAAGTAGCCATGTATGCTTCAGAGAAATTAAGTTCTGAGAAGCTGAAGTCTGATGAAATATATGATACCTACGATTAGGTCACTTATGGGATGTAAGCACCACTTACGCCTCGTAAGTGCCTTCATAGGTGGATACTTCCAACCTAAAGATATCATGTGACTTACGACCGACTGAGGAACCGTAAGTTGGTCCTAAGTGACCACTGACCTAGTTTTCCTTATTTGTTTTTCTTAGGATTTTTAGGGTTCTAATGTAATCTATAAATTCTCTTTTGATATTCATGTATTAGTGTACACACTCTTTACCTTCACAAACATATATTGATTCTAAGATTCAACTTTTGATCTTGGAATCCTTTGTTCATGATTATTTGGTTGATTACTAATTTGAGAATTTGGGTTTTTCTCTTAAATTATTGTGAGATTCATCTTACGCTTTCTTTATTGAATTCCATGGACATTCTTGCAAACATAAGAGGCTAAACCACTAACTAGGGTTGTAGAAACCCTGGAAAAATAATGAAGAAGAGAAAGTGTGAGATTCTTCTAAATCAGTGTTTATGTATGTATTGTGATCTTCAATTCTTATGTTATTTTAACTACTGCAGAAGTTAAGAACTTCTTGTATTTGATATCATCTTCACAAGAGAGGTCAAGATTAGTAAAACAAGATTAAGATAGTAACATAAGGCTACCAACCCTCTTCCAATCCACTTGACACAAAAATAGAGAAAATTAAATAGGAATCAAAGACAAGGGTTAGTAAGGACACACACTGAGACTCCCAAGATGAAAGTGAAATTCACCAAAGGCATTCACAAGAAGGTTAGTAAATAAAAGCTTGTCAAATCCTATATGCAGAATAGTGATATAGTTGGATTAAGCACAATTAGTCTACAGAGTTAGGAAGCTAGGGGAAACGCAGTCCTAGTATTCACCTCAGATTGATTTGAACTAAAGCGATCAAGACCTGTTGCTACTTTACGATTTTTATAACAAAAGGCCTATTTACTTTTCCATAATTTTTTTGCTACTTCAACAGAATCTTGAGAGATATTTGACCTATTCCCTGTAGGTTCGAATCCAATCTCTGTTGAGTTACTATATTTGACATTGATCGTAATATACTTCTTGGAGGTGTATTTTTGGGCGATATTAATTTTTTGCACTACTGTTGGGGAATATAATTATAGATTGATTAATAGAGTTTATTGAGATTTTTGGTTTTTACTTTTCTATTCTTTTTGAGGCGTACATTGATGTATGCCTTTATCCCACTTGATCTAGAGATTAAAACAACCCTACGACAGAATCATAGGATGTCAGAACACGGTGATCCAATTGACTTGCCTCCCTACCTTGTCATGATGTTTAGGAGATAGCTATGCAAACTACTGCATGGTCACTAGCGAAAACAAATGTGAGCAGGGATAATGAGGTTGTCCGTCATTGCAACTCTTAAAGAGAGATAGAGACAAGAAGCAAATCATCGAGCAGAACTCAAGAAATCTAGAAAAGATAGAGCTTACATTCTCCCAGCATATCAGTACTTGTCAATATATGATGATCCAAAGAATGACCCGAGACTTTTTAAGCCTATCGAGATAGGTTCTATCATTTCTCCTTAGTTTTCCTATGCAGTGAAGCTTGATATCACAAGTGCTATGATTCAGTTGCTAAATCTAAAGTGTGTGCCGGTTTTCCAAATAATGATGCAAACATGCACATCATTAATTTTGTTGGAATTTGCACTTCTTAAATGTACCTGGGGGGTGAGGAATCTTTGAGACTCAGATTATTCCCATTTTCTCTAATTGATGAAGAAATATTATGCTTAGGGTAACTACCTCATGGGTCCATTACTAATTGAAATAAGGTGCAAAATAGTTCTTAGACCAATTGCTCCCCCTACTAGAATGTTGCAATTGAAGGACGAGATTTATATGTTTATGCAATGGCATTCTAAACTATTGTATAAGGCATGGTTTAGGTTTAAGAATAAGTTGATGATGGTGATTAATCACAGAATTTTGGGGGGGAAATTTCTGAAAATTTACTATTCAGTCCTGAATACCAGAGCCAAAGTTGTTGCAAATAATATTAAGGGTAGAGCTTTCATGATCCTGCATTGGGAGGCAGTATAAAAAATCATAGATTGTGTCTCGCTTACCAATCGAAGGTGGCATACTTAGGAGGTAGAAAGAGGTGCATGTACATATACTATTATTACTTCCAGTGATTAAACAATCATAGATGATAATATAGCTTAAGAAGTTGCATAATTAAGGATAGAGATTGGGTTACTAACTATGAAATTCAAACCTATGAATTCTGAATAGGTTAATGCATGGGTGCACAAGGTAAAGAACCTAAGTTGTATGATTCTAATGTTAAAGAAAAAATGAATTATCTAGATAGAGAGTTGGCGGGTTTCCAAGCCATCAGACAAAGGTCTACTCAAGACACATAGAACTGAAGGCAAAAGAATAAAGGTTGAAACTATTATAGGGACAGATATAGGGATTAAAATAGAGAGAGAAAGATGGTGACTGAAGGGATAAAGATGATTACAAAGAGAAGAGTGGTGCACATGTTCCACTAGGGACCATGATACTGATTCAAGGATAGAGGCGTTGCTTACTAAGCTAGTTGAGGGTACTGAGACTAAAGAGAATTGTCTTAAAGATATTAAGGTGGACATTTTAGGTTTGATCCAGAAAGTGGGACCGCATGCTATTATGATCAAGAAACTTGAGCAGCAGTATTGTCAAATGTTAGAGACATTGAATTAGTGCCAATCATGCACTCTTTTGAGTAATATTATGCAGAATCTAAAAAATCATTGTCACTATTTGGCCATCATCACTTGAAGTGATAAGGCCATCATTGATCCCTCTGTGCCCGTAGTTGATGAGGTTCGAGATGATGTTGTTGATATTAATGATGCACATGAAACGGGACTTAAAAAGTTGGTGACTAGTAGTGAGTCATCAAAAAAATCAATAGGTGTTGATAAAAGAGTTGAGAAGGATAAAGGAAAGGGGAAGGAAGTTGAGCCTATATTGAAGACCATTCCACAACCTGCCCTAAATTTTCCTTAAAGGTTGAAGAAAAGGCAAGAGGAATAAAAGTATCAAAAGTTAATGGCGATGCTGAAGGAAATTTTTGTTAATATTTCTCTTGTGGAAGTATTGGATAAGATGTAAGTCTAATAAAAGTTCATAAAGGTTTTGGTTACTAAGAAGAGAACGGTTACTTTTGAGCCTATTGATAATATTCACCATTGTAGTGATATTTCTTCTCATTCTTTAGCAGAGAAGAAGGGGGATACTAGAGCCTTTACTATTCTATGTACTATTGGGTCCTTCAACTTCTCTCAAAATCTATGTGATTTGGGAGCTAGCATCAATATTATGTCATTAGTGGTATACAAGTAGTTGGGGTTAGGGGTACCCATACCGATATCTATGAGGTTATAGATAGCCGACTGCACTGTGAAGAAAGTGGTTGATATATTATGTGATATGTTCATGAAGGTGGGATCCTTTATAGTTCTAGTTGGATTTATGATACTTGACTGTGATGTGGACTTCAAAGTCCCTATAATCTTAAAATGCCCTTCCTAGCTATGGGTAGGGCATTATTTGACATAGATATAGGGTAGATAAAGTTCATACTCAAAAATAAACAGGTGAATTTTATTGTGTGCTAGTCGATGTGGTATCCAAAGGATATGTAGATGGTGTCTGTGATAGACACAATTGATTATGATGTATTTATTCCCTTTTAAGGAGAGACTTAGGGTTGAGGCACTAGCAGCAATTATCATAAACTTTGATAGTGGTGGTACCAATAAATATGATGAGATAGTGAGAGAACTGCATGGTGGAGGTTCTAATCCTTATGAGTTATAGAGGTTAGATATTGACTTGAAGAATAGGGTTGCTCCCCTAGATCATCCATCTATTTAGGAGCCACAAATCTTGGAATTAAAGTCCCTCCCATCTCACTTGCGATATGAATTTTTAGGGGTCGGCAATACCTTGTCGATCATTATTTTTTCTTATTTATGGGATTCACAGGTTGATGCATTGATTTTAGTATTGCCAAGATTTATGAGGTCCATCGAATAGACTATTGTAGACATTCTGGGGATTCAACCTGAGATTCCTACTCATAAAATTCAGCTTGGACCGAATTGTGTACCCAGCATCGATCACTAACATTATTTGAATCCACCTATGCAAGAGGTGGTGAGGAAAGAGATTATAAAGCTGCTAGATACAGGCATATCTTACCCCATTGCGGACAACAAGTGGGTCATCCCGATTCAATGTATACCTAAGAAGGGAGGCATTATTATGGTCTCGACTAAGAAGAATGGGCTAGTTCCAATGACATCGCTTATTGGATAGAGAGTAAGCATGGACTATAGAAAGTTGAACACTTAGACTCAAAAGGACCATTTTCCTATGTCGTTCATGGATCAGATGCTAGACAAACTTGCAGGCAGAGGTTGGTACTATTTTCTTGATAGTTATTTGAGGTACAATCCGATTGCATTTCCCCCAAAGAACAAGACAAGACTACTTTCACTTTCCCATATGGTCCTTTTGAGTTTAAGAGGATGCCTTTTGGACTGTCCAATACTCCGGCCACCTTTCTGTGTTGTATGATGTCGATATAATATGATATGGTGCAGGACACTAGAGGTCTTTATTGATGACTTTTTAGTTGTTGGGGACTCTTTTGATGATTGTTTGGCCCATTTGGCCAATTTACTTCAAATATGTGAGGAGTGCAACTTGGTTTTAAATTGCAAGAAGTGCCACTTTATAGTGAGGAAAGAGGTTGTTCTTGGACACAAGATTTCAAAAAAGGGTATTGTGGTTGATAGGGCGAAGATAGAGGTTATTAAAAAATTACCTCCTCTATTTTTAGTCAAAGTTATCAGAGTTTCTTGGGTCATGTTGGATTTTATAGGAGATTTATCAAGGACTTCTTTAAAATTACTGATCTATTATGCAAGATTTTAGAGGATGAGGTGAAGTTCATGTTTGAAGATGCATGTCTCAAGGTATTGAGTGCCTTAAGGAGCGGTTGATCTCGACTCCTATTGTTGTGTCTCTTGATTGGTCTTTTCCTTTTGATGTGATGTGTGATGTTAGTGGTGTATCCTTCGGAGCTATTCTAGGCCAACAACGTAAGGTTGATACATTAGGTCCTCTTGTTGTAACGTTTCTTCTCATTGATGTGATGTGTGATGCTAGTGGTGTGCCTTAATGAAGCTTATCTATTTCGGATTTATGTGAATGGAATTATTTGGAGATGTATTCCTAAGCTGGAGATGATGAGCATTCTTGAGGCTTGTCATTCATTGCCAGTTTGGGGTTATCATAATGGTAGCCACACAGCCAAAAAAATTTCTACAGTATGGGTATTATTGGCCAACTATCTACAAGGATGCTTATTATTTTTCTCAAGCCTATGATCAGTATCAGTAGCAAAGAAATATTTACTGGCAACATGAACTCCCTATGACACCTGTCTTGGAGATGGAGTTTTTTGATGTACGGGGAATTAATTTCATGGGTCCGTTTGTGAGATCCTATGGGATGAAGTATATTCTGGTCATGGATAAAGCACAACATATAATCCTCATACTGACGATCACGAATCTGCTCAAATAGTGAGGACCTCTCCTCTACACATGCTAAAATCCTTGCATAATTCGAAATATCAAGGAAAACCATGAAATTTGATAAGGACTGAATGTCCCATGCCATAGGCCTCTGAGAAACTGATATGCATTCCAAGCTACCTATACTCACTGCCTTGCAACTCAAGGCATCAACTACCGTATTTGTTTTACCTGAATGATACATGATGGACACATCATTATGCATTAGTAACTCCATCTATCTATGATGGTGGGTATTAAGCTCTCGCTGGGTCATAAGATACTGAAGGCTGCGATGATCAGTGAAAATCTCACAATACACCCTATACAAATAATGCCTCCAAATCTTGAGCACGAAAACTACCACCACCAACTCCAAATCATAAGTCAGATAGATACGCTCATGTACTTTAAGATTTCTAGAAGCATAAGCAATGGTACATAAAGGTTTTATCATAACACAACCAAGAAGAAAACCTGAAGAATCACAAAATATGGTGAATCCCTCACCTTCAACAGAAAGAGCTAATGATTTATGGTGAATTTGCCACTCATCAACATCTGAAATAGTACACACTACTACGCTCTAAAGGTATGAATGAGACTATTTTGTGATTTAAATGCTCTAATTCTCGTGTTTTACAGGTACGAAAATTGTTGAGATGAAAAAAAGCAAAACGAGCTAAAAAAAGAGCAAAACGGGAAGATAAGTTCAAAAGCTAAAAAATCGTGCAGGCTGGACCCCAGGTATCACTATCGTGGGTTGGCCACCATGATTGCGGTAAGTCAAGAAGGCCATGATCACGTGAAGAATGCAGCAATTGAAGATAAGCTAGTGCGATCATGGTATAGCAGGATTTCTAGCTAGGGGCAAAATTGTCATTCCACACTGCCGATCCCAACTCTCACAAAAAGGGTGCAAAACCCTCATTAGAGGATAACTATCATTTTACAAACCTACCTCCTATAGTTGGTGTTGGGTTTTTGTAATTTCTTGGATCTTGGAGAAAAACATGTACTAATCATGAGCCTAGAAGACATTAGAGTGATTTTTAAGTGTAGATTTAGCATCACCCATTGAAGATTCATTGGATTCTAAAGTGTGGTTTTCCCTCTCTTTATTTTTTTATGGATAACTTTGAGGTGAATATTGGTTTATTTGTGTTTATTATCAATATGATTTGCCAGATCTACCTCTTAGAATTATGCTAAAATAGGATGTAATTGTGTGTGGGTTATGGTATATTTGTGTAAATTCTAGTTGGTTGATGATGGGTTCTACTATTACTTGGTTTAAATGGTTGGGATTTGTGGGTGAAAGACCCAAATACCTAAATGGGTTGGATGGATGAAAATTCCAAGCTCTTGAAAGCTCAAACCATCCTTGAAAGATGGGTTTGGGTGAAAAAGAGGGATGTAGGAACCCAAGTAATAATAGACAATTTATGGGTATGTCCTGCTAATTTTTCACTATCTTAGACATAAGGGTGATTATGAGGTTGACAATACAATGGGTATCATCCTAGAAATAGGGATACCCAATTAAGGTATTGGATGGCTTTAATTGACACACTCGTTAGGTACTCGAAAAGGTCAATAAGTGACATCTTTGAGTTTTTGTTGAAAAACTAGACTCAAAGACCATAAACCTAGCCTACCACATCATCAACAATTAGAATTTGCATCGAATTATCATGTTCCCATGCATAACTTGCCTCTTGGAAATCATAGTCCCAAGATCAATTTTAATTGGTTATATTCTAATTATTCTTAGTCTCGAATTAGTCCCGTAGAAGTCCAAGAATTACTTTCAAATTAGAAAATATTGAAAACCACCAAACCATCTTGTACCATAGGTTTGAACCCTGGCAAGCAACTTTTATTTCAAATTTACTCAATTGTCACTCACATTATTCCTCGGGGATTCAACCCCAACTCTTATTTGGGTAAATATATTGACAACAGCTGCCTTACACTCATATTGACATGTAAGTAAGTGTTATTAGATAACACTGGAGTTGAAGTAAGACAATCCTTGAGCTTCCTAAAGCTCAACTCACACGCCTCGGACCATCAGAAAGGAACTTCCTTCCAAGTCAATCTAGTCATAGGGGAAATAGTTGCAAAGCTCTCAACAAAGCGTCTATAAAATAGGCAAAACTAATGAAACTGCGAACCTCAGACAAAGACGTAGGACTAGACCAATCATGAATTGTTGCAATCTTAGTTGGGTCTACCATAATACAGGCTTTAGATACCACTTGTCCAAGGAATGACACGGACTGAAGCCAAAACTTACACTTAGAGAACTTGGAAAAAAGCACATGATCTCTCAAGGTCAGGAGCATAATCCTTAAATATTGTTCATGATCTTAACTACTCCTCAAATACACAAGAATGTCATTAATGAACACAATAACAAAGGATTCTAGATAGGCTCTGAACAAATGGTTCATCAAATATATGAATGCGGCTGGGGCATTAGTCAACCAAAAAGACATCACCATAAACTAATAATGACCATAACGGATCCTGAAAGTTGTCTTTGGGATATCCTCAGTCCGAATCCTCCACTGATGGAAACCTGATCTCAATTCAATCAAGAAAACAATATTGCACCCTAAAGTTGGTCGAACAAATCATTAATGTGAGGCATAGGATTATGGTTCTTCATCCTTACCTTATTAAGATGCCTATAATCAATACACATATGTATGTAGCCATCATTCTTCTTTACAAACAGTACAGGAGCTCCCCACGGGGACATACTCGGTCTAATAAATCCTTTACCAAGAAGATCCTGAAGCTGAGAATTCAGCTTACTAAGCTCGGTAGGAGCCATATGGTAAGGTGCTATGAAAATAGTTCGGGTGCCAGGATCAATGTCAATATCAAACTTAATATCACGATCAAGAAGAATACCATGCAGGTTGGTAAGGAACACATCAGGACACTCACAAATAATAGGAAAAGAGTCAAGCGATGGACTCTCACATATATAAATGAGATAAGACTCGCAATACCTCGAGATAAGTCTCCTAGAACATATCTAAGAAATAATACCCATTGGCTCACGACTAACCTCTCATTGCAACATGACTGGGGGTATGCCGGGCATGGATAAGGTAATGGTCTTGGCAAAATAATCTATGACCGTATGATAGTAGGATAACCAGTCCATGCCTAGAATCACATTGAAATCCAGAATATCCAGAATAATAAGATCAGCATAAGTATCAACATCAATAACTATTACAACTGATGATCTGAATACTCAATCCACTACTAAAGAATTACCCATGAAGTAGATACATGCAATGGCATAGATAATAAGTCACTAGTCAAATCCAACTGTGGTATATAATAAGCAAATATATAAGAATAAGTGGATTCAAGATCAAATAAAGCAAGAGTCGACTCGTGGCAAAACCAAATCATACATTTAACTACAACATCCAAAGTCTCAGTCTCAGGTCTAGTAGGTACTGCATATAACTGACCATGTTTGCGACCAAGCTGGGCACCTGACTAATTTTGTGTCCTGCCTACCTAAGTACCACCTCGAGCACCTTGATAACCATACTTGTGACCTCACGAACATCCTCTACCTGATGGATAAACTTCCCCAATAGGTCTAGCACCCAGGGCTGATACAACTATCTCCCCATGACTAGGACACTCTCGTAAAAATGACCTGGAAGCCCACAAGTAAAACAAGAGTCATGAGAAGAACCAAAACCCATATATCCGGTTGAACTAGAGTAACTACCACGTCTAGAACAGCCCATATATGAACCTCTCAAATACTAATCATCACCCTTACTAGGGAGACCACTAGTACAAAATTAACCTATATCAGTAGTCTGAAGAGCTACCTGAAAGAGTTAACTAGTCTGACTCTGAGGTTAAAAAGATGGACGTGAAGGATACCTAATATGAGAACCACTAACTATGAATTAGAAACTGCTATGGCTCTCACCAAATCTGTCCTTTTACTTGAGCCTCTTATCACAGCCCTCACAATGCATGTCCTCAATCACTCTAGCATAAATTGAAACCCCAACTAAGGTCCTACCTCCAGTAACTAGACTCTGAGTAGCCATCCTAGGAGGGAGTATCAATTCTCTTACAAAGCAACGAACTCTCTTATACTCAGTATCAGAAATAGAAGTTGCATGCCTGGACAACTTATGGAAATGGGCCCCATACTCGGTGACTATCATAGAACCCTACTCAAATCTGATGAACTGATCCCTTAGTTAATCTCTAAGGTTGTGCGACATATACTTCTCTAAGAATAACTCAAAGAACTAATTCCATGATAAGGGAGAAGATCCAATTGGCCTAGAACTCATAAAACCTCTCCACCAGTATCGAGCAGACAAATCCATTTGAAATATGGTGTAATCCACACAACGAGTCTCAACAAGGCCTATATACAGAGTCTATCCTCACAAGCAGTCAAAAACTCAAATACATCCTCTCCAGAAGTACTAGAAAATCTAGGCAAAGCCAACCTTAAAAATTTACCCCGCATCTTCTACTCCTTAGCAGGCTCAATCACAAATAGCTGAGTGGTTATCGACTGAATCACTATCAGTATAGGAGGAACCTCAACTCCAAGAGTTACATCTACAGGCTGCACTCCTGCCCCAGTAGTATGTGAACCATCAGGTAGCGCGCCACTAACAATAACAAATAAATGAATAAAGCCATCTTTGAGCATCGAAAAGGGAATAAAACCTGGTGGAGTCTGGGCTAGTCCCTGGCCTATCATTGGATATGGCGGAGGAATCTCTGATTAGGTGTGGGAATAATGTTTGGGGGAGGCAGACCATCCTGGTCCCTAACTGGGGACACATCACGAGGCTTTCCTTGAATAGGAGTAGGATCCCTGGGCTCAGTCTTAAGACCCTCATCACGCATAGTTATAGCACGTGTCATGGGCATCAGCAAAAAAGTAAAGTCATAAAATATCCTACAAACCAACTCAGACTCTTAGAACGATACGAGTGAAAGAAGTAAAGGACTCCAAAGAATGTCCCATAACCTTCCAAAAATAGGAAACAGACGTCGACATTCAAATCTGCAGGACTCTATTAGACACTTGCTCTTGTACCGACAATATAGGTGAAACCTAGGCTCTAATGCCAATTGTTCATGACCCGATTCATGAGTCATGATGACACCTACTAAAACTCACTCGTAGGTAAGCCAACCTCATAACTCTGAGTTTAGGAAATAGGTTACCACGATAGAATTGCCTACTAGCCTAAATACATAAACACAATTATAATTAACAGTGTTACACTAAAAGAAGACATTCAAAATATGGATACCAATCCCATGACCTGCTAATATCAATATAAGAGCATCTAGTATGATAATAGGAAATATAACCCAAAATTCTAGAGTAGTCAACACATCTATCTCGAATACAAAAGACTAAAAAGGGATAGAGGAAAACGGACAACTCGAAACACCAAGAGCTCACCCTATCTCCAGAACATCAATACTGTACGAACTCAACTCAGCAGTGGAAACTAGTACTCAGGTTTGCACCAAAGAGGTATAGACGTGTAGTATGAGTACCACAACAACAGGTTCTTAGTAGGCATCATCGGTCGACTGAGTTAAATTATAGTATAAAGATGATATAAAGAAAGATAATAGCTCTAAGTCAAGGTACAAAATCAAACCTGAATCATATTCATCATCACTATATATATAAATGATCACACTAGAATGATAATATGACATATCATATCAATACATGCCAATACCATCATATATAAGGAGTAATTAATCTGAAAGTATAAAATTGACACTAATGTGATTACAACCGCATAAATACCAAGTTGGCACACATACATCCATTAGAGCATAAAGTAAAAGAACTCACCACGGCATCCCATACCACCAGGGAGTACACCCAAAATAACATAAAGTAAAGAACCCATCATGGTGTACCATACCACTAGAGAGTGCATCAAAGGATCAAATTATCAAGGTAAATATATATATAACCAACTTCTCAATTACCATAGTTTTCCACATTTCCCATCAACGGCCATTTTCCAACATTTATAATCATCAACCATTACCACAATTAAATAATATATACTAAGGTACTAATACCCATACTCATATGACCATGTAGATAAATATCTCACCAATATACTCTACTTACTCATTATTAGCTAACCAATGATTATTAATAAACTATTAATTTTCTAGTCATCATATGACCTCTAATTATTAGCCTAATTAGTTTTTTACCTAAACCTTATTCACAGGATAGCAACAAACCATTATTTACTAAATAGCCAACATCCAACATCTAGTCAAGATTCACTACTACACCATAGATGTCATTTAACCAATGCTCATTTCTAATCATCATAATCGCACTAGTCACCATCTAGTAGAAGGTCACTAATCATCATTATAACACTTATCTATCTATCCCTTAAAGTCTCTTATTATCTAGCATCATTAATCTACAAATCCTCATTTATAAACTAATCGACATCATAACTTATCAACAATATCACTAATCAATCACCAATGTTAAACCTATTATTACCATTAACCATGTAACAACCATAATTGCTAGATACCACATTTCAACCAAACAAGGTTCATTAACTAGTAATCTATACTTCTAGCCATTAAGTAATATAGTCAATTAATAGACAACGAGTTACCACATAGCTCTTTCTAATAGGCAATATTCCTTAATTAATACATTTATTCAAGGAAAAATATACCCACTAGGTGAGTCCTTAATTCTGCACAAGATTCCAATTACTAACTAATCTTAACTCATTAATCAGCCTATTCTGCTTTTACTTACTATTTAGTACTAAAATGAGTCACACCACTTAGCAAGTGATTAGCATTGAAGAAATCTAACCGAAAATACCAAGAATAATATCACACCCTCAAATCACGCACGAATGAAATAATATGAAGAAAATCCAAACATAAACATATATATATATGCTTACCATACATAACATCATTATATCCTTCGGACACACCGGGCATCATCATATCATTAATATATCCTCTGTACTTGGTGGGAATTATCATAAATCAATATATCCTCCGAACATGCCAGGCATATTATTCCTAACATTTCGGGCATCATTATATTATCAATATATCCTACGTACTTTTCGGACATCATCGAATCATCAATATATCCTTCGGACTTGTCGGGCATCATATCATCAATATATCTTGTGAACTTGTCGAGCATCATTATATCATCAATATATCCTCCTGACTTGTCTGGCATCATCATATCATTAATATATCCTCTGGACTTGTCGGCCATCATTGTACCATCAATATATCCTCTAGACTTATCGGGAATTATTATATCATATATCCTTTGGACTTGCAGGGATCATCATATCATCAATATATCCTTTGGACTTATCGGGCATCTTTATATTATCAATATACATATAAGCAATCCAATCAACAATATGCACAATCCCCACGAGGGATAGAGTGAAAAAGAAGTAAGGAAAGATATGCCATCATACCTTATCACTCATTATCAACACAATATATTAATAAGTGCATGAACAAGTACATTCATAGAGTATGAACACTCAATGCATTACCAGGCTTAACATAATCATTAGAATGGTCAAACATAAAGACATGGTTTATACTTTCTAGAGCCCCTCTTTATTAGCATAATTCACATTATTAACAAAAAAGAATTTTTAGCACAAACATTAGTTTAGTCACTAGACTTGAACATAATATGAATAATAACATAATCCAAGGCCCAAATAGTAAGATAGTCAATGATTTAAGTGAAACAATAATCATTGGTTCAATCTATAAGATATTTCATTGCTATTCAATCATTATAAATAATTTATCAATAAATCATGCACATCATTACCAATACCAACAACATGAATAGACCATTTACTAGAGTTAGCCATCGTAATACCAAGGTCACATCCTAAGTATTTAATAAGTATCTTAGTCACTAATGAAACTACATAGTCCAAGCTTAAGGCGGGTCAAGTTCCACTTCTAATTACCCAAATCCCTCTTCAAGTCTAACTTTTACCTGAGACTAAGCTAAGACATCTAAGTCATGTCTTAGAGGTTTATCAATCCATACTAGTTTTATGGTACAATTCTTCCTCAAATATTACTCTTAATTCATCTAAAAAAACTAGGGCAATTTCCACAATTATGCACAGCTAAGGTCAACTTACACTTTAATATGAGTGAAAAAATCACTCCCATCCAACTAGAACAACTAGAGCATTCTCATGCTATTCATAAGATAACAAGTCCAATTAACCAATGTTCTAGACTATAAGTTAAGTATCACACTTTATGAGTTTAATAGGCAAAGTGGTTCAACTAATCCAAAACATTACCATTTATCATTCCAACACCTAAAACCCCTTTCAATCCTAACAAGATATCAAAGTAATACTATAATAAATCTCAATCTAATAGGAAGTAAGCCTAACCTAACTCAAATCCAAATATAGCTCACGAATTAATAACCTTTGCTTTCCCCATTCGTGAAGCTTCTTCAAGGACCCGAGCTATCAAATACGCAATCTATGCATTATTACGAGAGTATCAATACCCATATTGCACTATAGTGCTTTGGGTCCAAAACGACACCAGCCCTTAAGTGGGTCCCACATATGGAAAATGAGTTTTTGAGACCAAGTCATTGTTCAAATTCCATTAGTGAGTTATATCCATTGAGATATCGGTGCAACTCAAGCATATTTGGGCTAAAATCAAACCTTAAGACATTTAAGGTTTTGGTCAAATAATTAAGAATTCAACACTACAAATGAAGGATTCATACCTTTTATTCATTATTAATCAGGAATATGCAAGCTATTCAAGCTCCCAATAAAAACACAAGACTCAATTTGGGGACTACACACTCTCCTAGAGTTTATAGGACTCAAAGCAATAGAATAGCAGGGCCACTGAATATGAGTGGCCTCTTTTGATCGATATCAATTGGGGTGGATAACCCATCCCCAGGGATTTTATGGCCCAGGTCTAGTCTTGGAGTTTTATGATTTATATGCCTCCACACTATTTTTGATTGCTCCATGAAAGGGTGGGGCAGTTGAGCACAAACAATTGGAGCATACTCTAGTCTAAGGGACCAGAGTGGATATTTTTGTGGAGGCCATCCACTGAGTACTATTTAGTCCAGAGTATGTAGCACGACATCTACTGCAGAATTTGTTTTTTAGATGAGATTCACGTGAGACAGACACACTATGAGAGATATAGATTTTAGATGACAAAGTCTAGATCTGGAAATGAAGATAGCCACCCAAATTTTTGACTTAGGTGATGATGCCCCTTGGATTGAGGGAAAGGGGGAGATAAAAAAGGCAACACTATATTTTGTAGAAAAATTTAAGTAGACTATGGTATGGTTTAGACTATGTCGATTGCATCAGACAACATGTTGACATAAGATAGAGATGCGTTGGTTGCCATCCTACTTTTAGGATATTAGATTAATTTTGTGGCACTAATTTGACTAGATAATCATGAGTGTATATTTGGTGAGACCACTACTCTTCCCATTCTTTTCCTTATTTAGTAGCTTCGATGTGCCAGATGTTACAGATGTTGATAGAAGGATTAAAGGGACGACCATGGTGAATATTAGTTTGATCAAGGATTCAGCAAACCTGATCCTTGCCTAGAGACCTCAGCCATCTCCTACTGTGATTCTTGTCCATTTTGAGGGACTATCAATTCTGATCGAGGTTGTTGATAGGATTGATATGATGATTTTTAGATGGAAAAGTAAAGGGCTTAGCCCGAGATTGCTACTAAGGGAGGAGAGGACCCCAATTGCTGCTACTTTAGCCCTAATTGCTACTTAGAAGCTGGTTGGGGCATCTATTGTGCCTCTTTACCCCATAGTTATAGGTCTTATTGGTGATGTGGCATGGAAACACTACACTTTTGATGCTTAAAACCTTGAATTTATGCATGAACTTAGGTTGTTTTGTTAGATATAATGCACTTTGATTTGAATTGCAGGTAAAAAGGTTTATAATATTATTTGAACGAAAAGAGAAGAAAAAGACCTGAAAAAGTCTAACTCTAATTAGTATACGATTCTGCCCTTGATTCATAACCATTAGATAGAACTCATATGCTGAATCGTATGAGGAACAGAACCCAAAGAAAAATCAAGAAACCACGTATGAAGAAGATACGACTCAAGTATCCCAGTCGTAAGCAAGGATACGAGTCATATGATGAAGTCGTGAGCATAACAGAATCCAAGCTACTTTCCAAGAATTAATGTATCAAAAGGATACGAGTCGAAAGTCTGAGTATGACTCATATAGGGATGTCGTATACAAACCAATGTTTAAGACCAAAAAAGACTGAAGTCCGAGGTAGATACAGATCAAGGAAACAAGTCGTACACGTAGTTACAACTCGTAAGCCAAAGTCGTAAGGTAAATAGAGAATTGAAGAAATGGGAAGATTAGACACTAGAATGGTTACGATAAGGTAGGGTACAACTCATAAACTAAGGATACTAGTGAAGACCGAGTCGTACCGACTACCGACATAACTTTACCTTTCCCAATTTTAATAGGAATTTATGTTATTTTGAGATATATAAATACCCTAGGGTTTATATTTTATTAGGTTACACATATTGACATTCTTTTATGTGTGATTACATATTATTACATACTTTTACAATTAATCCTTAGATTTTAGGGGTTTTATTCATTAAAGACTTTGGAGTTTATTTATCTTATTCTTGTGCAATTGATTTTATGTGTTCTTCATTGGTAATCATGGTTTCTTGCACAAACATGAACGGTTAATCTCTTTATCTAGGGTTGTGGGAACCCTGGCAAATTAGCTACGTAGAGGAAGTGTAAGACTCAATTGGTCTAGGATTTCTGCATGTATCTTAATTCTTCTTCATAATAATTAGCCTCAAGAAGTTGTAGTATCTTGAGATTGCATGTATTCACATCCATTGGATAACTAAGAAACTTGTTATTGGAAAAAAAAAAGATTAAGACAATGATACAATAATGAAGTATAACTGAGGTTGTAGCAAGGAGAAATAAGGTGACACCCTGAGATGATATCCAAGTCAAATGGGGTGAAATTTATCTTCTATGTAGTGGATAATACCTATCTTATAGGCTTTTCATGTAGAAAAATAGAATAATTGAGTTGAACATGAGAAATAGTTGAGAAACCAGAGGGAACACAAACCTAACGTTTGTATCATATTGATTTAAACTCGATAGCATTCAAGAATTGGTTACTATTTGTAATTGATAGTATAACTCCCCTTATTTACTTTCCTATATAGCTTGTGGAATATATCAAGTAAAGAAATTATTCATGTTTTTTATGTGGGATCGACCACAACCTTGTTGGGTTACTATATTTGTAATCGACCGCATTATACTTCTAGTGGAGGTGTAGGTTTGGGAGACATCAAATTTTGGCGCCATTATCAGGGAAGACGATTTGAGTAGTAAATTGAATTGGTGAAGTTCATGGGTTTGTACTTTTCGGTTTTGATTTGGCATACACCGGTGTATACCAAATAATAAGAGTAAAGGCAATCTCTCACTTCTTTTTGATCTAGAGCCAGAAATATTCCTTCAAATACCTAGAAGGGTGTCAAGACAAGTTTGTGATGGGGTACAAGATCCCCCACCTGTAGACCCAAATGCAGCACTCTCACATGCCCTATAGATCCACAGAATATTACAGACCTACAAATACAACAACTATTGGAGCAAGAACATAGAGTAGCAGAAGAAGCCAGAATTATAGTACAGGCATCAGTAGCTCAGCAAGGATTGGTACAGCTAACATAAGTTATTGATCTTCGAGTTTACAGAGGAAGGCACTCTATTTTCTCTATCATATCAAAACTTAGACCTATATGAGAAAGACGATGAAGATCTGGGATATATTGAGCCAAAAAAGTCGGGAGCCATTGCTCCTCCTCCTTTATCCCCTAATGTGAAGTCTGATATCACTAGTGCTATAATCCAATTCCTAAATCTGAAGGGTGTGTTTTCGAGAGCTGTAAAGGATGATGCAAATATGATTGTTACAAATTTTCTTGGGATGTGCACAAATTACAATATTCCAAGTATCAATCAAGAAGAATTAAGATTGAGGTTGTTTCCATTTTCTTTAACTGGAGAAGCATCTTTATGGTTAGGGAAACTTCCAAGAGGATCTATCACTACTTGGCACGAGTTGAAGATACAATTTTTTAGTAGATTTTTTCCTCCTACACGGATGTTACAATTGAAGGATGAAATTTATAATTTCAAATAGTTGCCTATAGAGTCTACGTATGAGGCATGGTTTCAATTAAAAAAGAAGTTGAGCATGGTACCAAATCACAAAATTAGAGGATCTAACTTATCTAAGATCTTCTATCAATCATTGAATAATACATCAAGATCTATGATAGCTACTATTTTAGGAGGAGCATTTATGCGTCTTCATTGGAAAGCTGCACAGGAAATGTTAGATGATATTTTAGTTACCAATAGAGGATGGCATACTCAAGATTCAGAAAACGGCAATGGTAATTATTCCATTGCAGCAACAAATACATATGGAGCAGTAAATTATATTATAGCACAAGCTGTTGCATAGCTTTGCATAGATATTGGGTTGCTTAAAAAACAATTTTACATTAATTAGTGCCGAGATGGTGAATGCAATAGTGACACAAGGGCCGGCCTCCAAACCATTCAAGTTTAAATCTAAAGAAGAGGCAAAGTATCTTGATCATAGATTGGTGGATTTCTTAGCTCAAGGAAAAGGGAATCAAGGTCTTAACTATTATAATGATAGATACAGAGACAAGAGTAGAGATAGAGATGGTGAATTATGGCGTAAGGATAACTCCAAGGAGAAGAGTGACAAATATATTCCCCCAGGGAGTCAAGATATAGAGTCTAGAATGGAGGCACTCTTGGCCAAGGTAGTCAAAGGGAAAGAAGGTCAAGAAAATTGCTTGAAGGATATAAAAGTTGATCTATCGAGGTTGAACCAGAAGGTTGAGTCATATGCTATGACAATCAAGAAGTTGGAGCAGCAATTTGGTTAAATGTTAGCCACACTGAACCAGATACAGCCTGACACTCTTCCTAGTAATATAGTCATAAATCCTATAAATAATAGTCAAAGCCAAGACATTAGCACTTGAAGTGGTAGGATTACTACAAATCCACTTGTACTCACAACTGATGTGCCAAAAGAGAGAATAAGCCAGTTGATATTGAGAGCAGCAACATGCTGAATGAAGAAGAAGAAAAAAATACAGAGCCTATGCTTAAACCCATTCCAAGACAACATCCTCCCTAGCTGCAAAGTATAAGAAAGAAACAAGAAGAAGATAAGTATCAAAAAAAATTATTTATGTTAAAAAAGTTAATTGTCAACATAGCGCTTTTAGAGGCTCTGAAGCAGATGCCAGGATATGCAAAATTCATGAAAGATTTCATCACCAATAAGAGGTAAATTAGTTATGATCCTATTGAGAATATTCATCATTGCAGTGTTGTAGTCTGTAGATCTTTGGTAGAGAAGAAGGACCCTGGCACTTTCATAATACCTTGCACTATTGGGTCTTTCAACTTTCCTCAAGAATTATGTGAATTGAGGGCTAGAATCAACCTCATGCCCTTTGTTATATTCAAGCAGTTGGGTTGGGATCTCCCAAACCAACCACCATGAGACTAGTAATGGCACATAAGATAGTAAAGAAGTATGTTGGTATCCTTTATAATGTTTTGATAAAAGTATCTTTCTTTATACTTCTTTCTAATTTTATTATGTTAGACTGTGAAGTGGAATTTCAAGTCCCCATTATCTTGGGAAGACTATTTTTAGCTACAGGTAGGACACTGATTGATCTGGAAAAGGGACATCTGATGCTGAGACTCAATGATGAACAGGTGACATTCAATGTGTACAAATCTATGTAGCAGCCTGATCAATTAAGAGTGGTGTTTGTGGTTGATGTAGGTTATAAGGATAAAGATTTATTTTATGATGCAAATGCAGTTACTCTATGGGATTATGGTTCTGATATGATTGTTCTTATGGAAGAGAGGCTAGGTGTCAAAGTTCTTGTGGCTATGATTATGAATTTTGACTCTGAAGGTATCGAGGAGTATGAAGATTTGGTGATTGCATTGCATGGTGAGGTTATAATTATGCACAAAAGAAGCTCGATCAAGATTTAAAGAATAGAACAACTCCACCTGCTCGCCCATCCATTGAGGAACCACCGGTGTTAGAATTAACGGCCCTCCAATCTCACTTGTGATATGTATTTTTGAGGGACAAAAACACTTTTCCAGTTATCATAGCATCTGATCTGAGCCAGTCAGAGGTATAATCATTATTGTCAGTAGTGCAAAATTTCAAAAGGGTCATTGGATAGTCAATAGCAGATATTGTGGGTATTCCGCCTAGTTTGTGTACTTACGAAATTCAGCAGCCAGATTGTGTTCCATCTATTGAACATCATTTTTGACTTAATTCTCCTATATAGGAGGTGGTGAAGAAGTATATCATCAAGTGTTTGGATACTGGTGTAGCATTTCCCATTACTGACAGTAAGTGGGTTAGTCTAGTTCAATGCGTACCAAAGAAGCACAAAATTATTGTGGTGCCTAATGAGAAGAATTACCTAGTTCCTATAAGGACAGTCATGGGATAAAGAGTGTGCATGGATTATATGAAGTTGAATTCATGGAGTCAGAAGGACCATTTTCCAATGTCGCTCATAGATCAAATGTTGGACCGGTTAGCAGGCAGAGGATGGTATTACTTTCTTGACAGATGCTTTAGATATAATCATATAACTATTGTTATTTAAGACCAAGATAAAACTACTTTTACATGTCCTTATGGGATCTTTACATTAAAACGAATTCCATTTGGGCTATGCTATGCTCCAGCCACCTTTCAGAGATGTATGATATTTATTCTCTCTGATATGGTTGAAGATACCATTGAAGTTTTTATGGATGATTTTTTGGTTGTTGGTGATTATTTTGATGACTGCCTTATTCACGTAGCAAAGTCCCTACAAAGGTGTGAAGAATGCAACTTGGTGCTTAATTAGGAAAAGTGTCATTTCTTGGTCAAAGAAGGAATTGTACTTGGGCACAAAATTTTAAAGAGAGGTATAGAGGTTGATCAAGAAAAGGTTAAGGTGATTGAAAAACTACCTTATCTAATTTCTATAAAGGGAATTCAGAGTTTTCTAGGGCATGCAGGTTTTTACCGGCGATTTATCAAGGACTTCTTGAAGATTACTAGTTCGCTTTGCAAACTTCTTGAAAAGGAGGTAAAATTTGATTTTAATAATGCATGTAAAAAGGCTTTTGAAAGATTAAAAGAGAAGTTGGTGTATGATCCAATCATTGTGCCTCCTTCTCTAATCATTGTGCCTCCTGATTGGTCCTCTTCTTTTGAGATTATGTGTGATGCAAGCGGTTTGGCCTTAGTGGTTGTACTAGGCCAATGGAAACAAAAGATCCTTCATCCCATCTAATATGCTAGTAAAGCACTAAATCATACTCAAAAGAACTATACTATGATGGAACAAGAGTTATTGGCAGTGGTTTTTTTCCTTTAAAAAGTTTAGATCTTACTTGATTGGGACAAAAATGAATGTGCACACAGTTCATGCAGCATTACGGTACTTAATGGATAAGAAAGATGTAAAGCCGAGGCTTATCCATTAGGTTTGACTTTGAGGTAAAGGACAGGAAAGGCACATAAAATCAAATTGTGGATCACTTGTCTAGACTAGAGGAGAAAGCTATGAAGAAGATTTCTAAGGGTTTAGAGATTGATGATAGCTTTCCAGACGAACAGATAGTGGCATCTTCCAAAGATTTAATTCCATGGTTTGCAGATTATGCAAATTACTTAGCAAGTGTTCTAGTACCAGAAAATCTTTCATGCCAACAAAGAAAGAAGTTCATGCATGAGGTAAGAAAATTTTTCTGGGATGAGCCTTATCTATTTAAAATTTGTACAGACAGAATCATTTGTAGATACATACCTAAAATAAAGGTGATGATCATACTGGAAGTGTGTCATTCATCACCAATTGGGGTTCATCATGGAGGATCCCGCATAGCCCATAAGATTTTACATTACAGAAACTATTGGATGACCATATACAAATATGCTCATGACTATGATGTTTCCTGTGATCAATGTCAACAACAAGGTATAATTTCTAGAAGACATAAACTACCTGTGACCCTTATCTTAGAATTGGAAGTGTTTTATGTGTGGGGCATATAATTTATGGGACTTTTTATGAGTTTGTGTGTCATGAAGTACATACTGGTAGTTGTTGATTATGTGTCAAAGTGGGTGGAAGCAATTATGCTTCCTAATATGAAGCAAGGATTGTCACAACATTTTTAAGAAAGAATATATTTTATTAATTTGGTACGCCACGTGCTATTATTAGTGATGGAGGGTCACATACTTACAATCATCTATTCAAGAGTCTGCTTGAAAACATATGGGGTTAATAATAAGGTGGAAACACCTTATCATCCGCAGAAAAGTAGACAAGTCAAAGTGTCCAATAGAGAAATCAAGTCCATATTGGCGAAGATTGTAAATGTCAAAAGGAATCATTAGGAAAAATAGTTAGATGACGCATTATGGGATTATTGTACAGCTTATAAAACCCCCATAGGTTCTTCACCTATTAGCTTGTGTATGGAAAAGCTTGACATTTACCGATTGAGATTGAGCATAAGGCACTATGGGCATTCAAGAAGCTGAATTTAGAGTGGAAGGATACAGCCAAATCAAGGTTGAATGGCATAAATGATTTGGACAAATTCCGGCTCCAGGCATATGAATGTTCAGCACTTTACAAGGAGAAGATGAAGTTGTATCATGATCTAAATATTGAGAAAAGGGTATTTGAAAAGGGTAACCAAGTGCTGCTATACAATTCTAGGCTTTATTTGTTTCCAGGTAAGATTAAGTCAAGATGACATGGTCCATTAACAGTAACAAGAGTGGATACATATGATGCATTGGAAATAAAGAAATATGGTACAAGTCCATTCAAAGTGAACGAACACAGAGTAAAGCACTACATGGGAAATATTGAAGAGGTGAAGGAACTAGTTGATATTGACCTTGATGAAGTATGAGTAATCAAGGAAAGTGTGTCATGCTGCGATGTTAAATCAAGCACTGCATGAGAGGCAACCCATGAAGCTAGTTGGTGAAATTTGAGTAACCAACTTTGTCATGTTGTGTTGCAATGTTAAATCAAGTGTTGCATGGGAGGAACCCATGTTTTTATACTTATTTCAATTATAGGGTAATAAGATTATTTAATGTGAAGGACTAAAAGAAGGAAGATAAAATCTAGAAAAGATAAAATGGTATCATACGGACTCTTTATAAATCATATCTATATGGTAAGACTCATGAGTAGGAGTCATAATGACCTGTGAGATCAATCAGAATTAGAAATTAAGTTATGGAATGAATACGACTCTTGATATGAGTCGTATCCTTTGGTTACGGATCATGAAAAACAGTCGTACCTAATCCAAAACCCAGGTAATCTCCCAGGCAATACGAGTTAAAGAAATGACCCATAAGCCTAGGTAAGAGTCATATACACCACTCGTACCCAAGCTTACCAGGTTAGATCTTAGGTTAACCTGACCAAATTCTTAATTAAAAGAAAGAAAAAAGGGCACGATCTGGCACACGATAACATCATTCATACTCAATCCATTTCTCAACCAAATTTCAACTTTCAAACTGCAAAATCAAAGTATTTTCTACTTGATTCAACTACCATCAACTTTAAATTTTTCAATTTTTGTGCTTTAAACTTGGATTTGGGCAGTAAAATGGAATTGAACACAAGAACTTAATTTTCCCACTCACCAAGTAAGTTGTTTCACCCTATTCTCATTACTTTTAGGTCGGAATGAGAAATTATTTCTACTAGTATCTTGGGTTGAATAGATTTAGGTTAACATTTAGTTGATCGGTACGCTAGTTAGAAAATTTAAGTTGAAAATTAGAACTTGGGAAAGAACTATGGTTGGGAAAGGAATTTTTATATGATTTAGCGTTTAAATTGCTGGAAGTAGCTGAATATTGTAGTGGGTACTTTGGTAATTTTATCTGAGTCAAACTTTGAAATTGGACTCCTGTGTTGCAGTGGATACGAGACTTCTTATGTGTCATATCCACTGGTATGGGAGTTGTAATGAGACTCTTACCTATTGATAACATGGAAATCTAACAAATTCAAAGTTCTGGAGGGATACGACTCTACCATACGAGTCGTATCCTACCCTTACGACTCATGCAAATTAATCGTACCCACCTAGGTAAAGAACTCAATTGGAATAAATGATTCTGACCAGCTTACGACTATTGGTCATAAGTAGTACCTAGTTGGTACGACTGGTAAGGAAGAGTTGTAAGCTATCCAGTGAACCAATGTCATGCACTTTATAGGATATGACTCAGGCATATGAGTCATACTTAATGGATACGACTAGTACCTACTACCCGTACCCAACTATGACAAAGAACATTAAACTTTAGTTTTAATTTTTTCTCTTCTTTTCTCTATTTAGTTACTAATAATAGTGTATTTATAGGTACAATGCCTCCAAAGAATGTCGTATCCTCCAATCCAAGTGATAAGAAGTAACCAATCAAAACCAGTCAAAAGTTAAGAAACCAGCTTATCTGAAAACTGGACAAAAAGCAGTGGAGAAGAATATGATGGAACCACATTAACGAAAGCTGGTCAAAAAGAAAAGGCAGCTTCTAAGATAAAGGTGAAGAAGGTCATTCCCAAAGAATCTAAAACACCACCACTACATAAGTCGAGAAGAAAGAACACAACTGTCTCTTCTCTGCACATACCACAGTCGGTAGATGATGATGATGAAGATGAAGCTAGTTCAGCAGAAGAGAGTTCAGATGAGGGTCAGAGGCCCGAGGTACATGCTACCCTGATAGACAGACAGGACCCCCTACTAACATTGACCATTGCTTTGGTATCCATCATTGAATCATGGAGATACCCCGACATGCAGGAGATATTTATCTTGGGGTTGTCTTATCTTTGGGGTGGTAAGATAAGAAGAGCATTGTATCCAAAAAGAAGAATAACTACAGAAGGGATGGCTGAGTTACCTAAGTTCACTGAGTGCTTCAAGAACTATGGTTTTAATGGATGATGAGAGCATTGGGTAAATATAGTGAGGTGCTTGTTCATGATATTTATGTTGCATACAAAGGAGAACTTCAACGGTAATATCCATAAGGTATGTTATGAAAGGAAGGTAACCTATTACCTCTCTCATTATTGGAGATGTCAAAGTGAATATCTTATCCCGCACCATCGGGAGATTTCTATATGGGCTAGATTATCAATCCCCAGCAAATACAGGGGAGAAAGATTATAGAATAGCTGAGATGAGAAAGGTCACAAATAGAATGTTAGGTACCTAGGATAAACTGGTGATATTTAGGTAGATGGCAGAGCAGATAGCTTAAATGGAGTTCATGCTACTTGGGTGGGAGGTGGTTTCAGAGATTCCCAGCAAATCAACATGGGAAACCTAAACTTTTAGGGTAAAGCTTTATGGACACTAGCCCGACACAAGATCTATCTGACTACTGGAGATGATGTCTTGATCCCAGTCTGGGAAGCTATGATAGTCAATTTTACAGTCATCTATACATTTGACGTTGGTGAGTTCTTGGCCTGAGAGATGAGAGATTGGGTTATTGGGGGTCAGAAGACACTTTGGCCTACCCCTATATGATTACTCAAATCTGTTTGGCAGCTAGAGTTTTAGAGATACCCAGAATCGATGAGATGAGCGAGGCCCAGAGAACATTTGATATAGGTATTATTCAAGATGTAGTTAACCTATTAGCCCGACCTCTGAGGCAGGACATAGCTTCAATGGCAGGAATATTCCCACATGATGAGCAGATAGATGCCCTTCCTATAGCCAAAACTATAGAGGTAGGTGCACAGACTGAAAATGCACCCACAGATATAGTAGGTACTTCCAGTGCCCCACTACCAATCCAGTCCATGCCACCTAGGCCACGGGGGATGCCACCTGAGGTTATGTTGATTTCCCAGGCTGCATGGTCTGAGTTGTGACCCAGTTAGCGATGTTGACTATGAAAGTAAGTCATATTAAGGGCGGAGTACAAAGTTTGATGACTCGGCAGTTGGAGGCACAGGATAGGCAAGTTCAAGAGTGCCTAGATGTATTTTAGTTGAGGATTACTCGAAAGTTGGGTAGTGTTCAGGCGCCTAATATTGCCGATGTCATAGCTAAGATTGAGGAGATAAAGAAGATGGTCCTTGAGTTATCTGAGAGGCCAATAGTTGCTGAGCATATTGTAGAGACTGTGATTCCCTCGGTCAAGGTGCCAAATATTTAGGCAGTACTAGGGAATGAGCAAGCTGAGCAGACCAAGGAAGAGAGAAGAGAAAGGAAAAAAAAAGGCTAGCGCTGTGATGAAAAAGGCCATACTTGATAGCATCCAGGATGAGTAGGGCTGTCTGACACGGGTCTGAGAGATAGCTATAGAAGTTGGTAGTTTGAGAGCTCCAGTTTTAGATTTTGAGGGGTTTGATATCATTTCCCCGCTTATTGTTATCCAGTCCTGAGTGGGGAAGTGACGGATGAGAGTGGGACTTGATCTGAGGGTCCATGTATTGATGTTGATGCTCTGGCGCCTTGAGCTCCTAGGAATGACCCTGATACTTACCCTATTTTATTTTTATAACACTAAGGATAGTGTAATATGTTTAAGTTGGGGGTGGGGGCCAAAAATTTTGGGAGTAATTTGAAAATTTTTAGATGTAGCTAAAATTGAAAGTCTATTATGACTTGCAGGTCGAAGGAAGGTAGTTAAGATAGGGAGTAAATCTGTTATGATTTTAATATATTTTTGAAAATTTGGGATGTATTTTAATATTTTTACTCTAATTTCGATGTTTATTTTGTGATTGAGGAAACACTAATGATTTTGTGCTGATGTCTGAAATGGGATTATGAAAATTAGTGTGAACTGAATTGAAAAGTTAAAAATACTGAGCTCCCTCAAAATCTTTGTTTTATGAATTGCGTGATTATGTAGTTGTGTGAGACTTTTGAGTATCTAATAATGATTTAGGATAAGGGATAGTACAGTTTGGGAAAAGATTATTGTATAATTAGATAACTAGTACTTGGTAATACAGCCCTGTGCAAGTGTATGTGTAAGGTTTACTTAGTGCGCATTGTGTTGGAATCTAGAAATTTCCCGGTTGTTTTTGCCTAGGTCTAAGGATAGCTAGGTAGGAAATGATCATAGGCCATTTTTGTGCGAGTCCGCTTAAGCCTTAAATTCCTGAACAAAATGAACAAATTCCCTTGATCCAAATATTTGAGCTTTAATAGACTAATTTTTCTTGTTACACCTATCACCTTAGCGTTTAACTTACAATGAACCTGTTCTGGCCTTGGTCCTCTTGGGGACACTACGCACCTCACTCAGATAAATCGCCAAAGTTGAGGGTGTTGATTATAGGGGTACATAAGAAAAAATCAAGAATGAATAAAAGTGTGTACAAAGAAAATAGTTGAAACATGGACAGGCGTGATGTAAAGAAAGGAAAGGAAAGTACAAGGTATAGAAAAAAGAAGAAGAATAAGAAACATAAGTGCTAGAAGACAACACCTGACCTAAGTGGAATGTGCTCTAAAGAAAAATAATGGACCCCAAATAGAGCATAGTGTCCAGGAGGCTTAGTCACTTTAAAATTCCATACGTATCATACCAGCCCTAAGCCTACATTACAAGCCAAATAAAGTATTATAGTGATCCTACTGTGACTATCTGACAAATTAGGAAAAGAGAATAAGGGCAAGGTTATGGTATTTTATGCACTCCGGTGATAATTTTTTATGAGAGAGAGTGTCATTTGTATATCCCTAAATAGTAAAGTCTATCCATGAGGAGTAAATAGGATTTCGTTGACTGTGAGTGCACATGGGTTATATTGCTAGATTGTTTTGATGAATGTAAATCAAGTATATTCCCAAGTGTCTATTACTAATATAATTTCATCATTGGATTCTTTCATGTTTCTACATGTGCTGAATTGCTATACTCAAGTATAACTTGAAAACTTGAAAATTGAGATGGGACCAACAAGATTTAAAATTGAATCCAAAGTCACTGCCATGGGTTATTTGAGATCTTCCTATTTTAGGCATTGCCTCTAGGCTAGGAAATAGTATTTGGTTTTATTCGCCTGAGGACATGTAAAAGTCTAAGTTAAGGGTGTTGAAGTGGCATGGAAACACGACACTTTTGATGCTTAAAATTGTGAATTTATGCATGAACTTAGGTTGTTTTGTTAGATATAATGCACTTTGGTGTGAATTGCAGGTAAAACAGGTTTATAATATTATTTGAATGAAAAAAGGAGAAAATACCAACTTCTATCATTATAAGAGTCTGCCCTTGAATCATAACCAGTCGATACGACTCGTATGTTGAATCGTATGAGGAACAAAACCAAAAACCAAATTGAGAAACCTAGTATAAAGAGGATACGACTCAAGTATCCCAGTCCTAAGCCAGATATGAGTCGTATGTTGAAACCGTGAGCATAATAGAATCTAAGATACTATCCAGGAACTGAAGTATCAGAAGGACACAAGTTGGAAGTTTGAGTACGACCCGTATAGGGATGTCATATACAAACCAGTGCTCAAGACCAGAAAAAACTGAAATCCCAGATGGATACGGATCAAGGACACGAGTCATATACGTAGTTACAACTCATAAGCCAAAGTCATAAACTGGATAGAGAATTGAAGCCATGTGAAGATTATATATTTATATGGTTACGACAAGGCATGGTACGACTCATTAGCTGAGGATATGAGTGAAGACTGAGTCGTACCAACTACTGACATAACTTTACCTTTCCTATTTCTAATAGGAATTTTATGTTACTTTGAGATACTATAAATACCCTAGGGTTTATCTTTTATTAGGTTATGCATAGTGATATTCTTTTATACGTGACTATATATTATTACATACTTTTACAATTATTCTTGAGATTTGAGGGGTTTTATTCAATTAAAGACTTTGGAGTTAATTTATCTTATTCTTGTGTAGTTGATTTTATGTGTTTTTTTATTGATAATGATGGTTTCTTGCACAAACATGAGCGGCTAATATCCTTAGCTAGGGTTGTGAGAACCCTGGCGGATTAGCTACATAGAGAAAGTGTGAGACTCAATTGGTCTAGGGTTTCGGCATGTATCTTAATTCTTCTTCACAATAATTAGCCTCAAGTAGCTACAGTATCTTTAGATTTCCTGTATTTGCATCCATTAAATAACTAAAAAGCATGTGCTTGGGAAAAGAGATTAAGACAGTAATATGATAACCAAGTATAACTGAGGTTGTAGCAATGGGAAATAAGGCGACACTTTGAGATGATAACCAAGTCAAAAGGGGTGAAATTTATTTTCTAAGCAGGGGATAATACCTATCTTGTAGGCTTTGCATGCAGAAGAATAGAATAATTGGGTTGAACATGAGAAATTTATGTAATTGAGAAGCCAGGGGGAACACAAACCTAGTGTTCATCACTTATTAATTTCAACTCAATAACACTCAAGAATTGGTTACTATTTGCAATTGATAACAAAACTCCCTCCATTTTCTTTCCTGTACTGCTTGTAGATTACAGCAAGGCAAGCAACTATTCATGTTTTACCTGTGGGATCAACCCCAACCATTTTGGGTTACTATATTAGCAATTGACCATATTATACTTCTAGTGGAGGTGTAGTTTTGGGCAACATCAATTGGTATACCACATGAGTTCTTACAACGCTTAGTTGCGTGGAAGGATGAGACTACTACCAATCTAACCAGTGTAGAGACTCATCTTACTATATTATATGAACTGATCCTGCCTTGGGTTCGGACCACCCTAGAGAATGTTAAGGCTTGGAGTGGGTAGAGATAAAAGATAAAATAATAGAGTTTACTAAGGATTTTCATATTTGGATTGGTTCATTTTAGGGGAAGGTGTCTGCACGATTTAGCGATGTACAGGAATTAGATCTATTAGGGATTCTGAAGGATATGGACACATTATATGCTGAGGTATTCTCTCTTTCTAAGATCCAGGTTTCGTTTATTCCCCAATTATCCCCTCATTCACACAGTCATTGCCTCCATATCTATCTATGTATTTTGATTTATTTGCTTGGAATGATGTGATCCCTACAGTTGGGACCAAAGAGTAGAGAAGAGGAGCTGCAAGACCCAACCATACCATTTAATCAGGCCCTAAAAAGGGCCACCCATGATTCTAGGGTGTCCTGGATGGTTGAGCAGTAGAGAAGATCTGAGATTGCAGCAAGCACGTATTCTAGTTGTGCCCTACCAACACCAACACCTCTGCCAATTGAGATACCTCATATTGTTGTACCACCGCCTGACCTAGAGTATGGAAGTATGAGATGGATTCCTAGAGCATCCCAGGTATGTCCTCTTCCCTTGTTCTGGATTATAGTTATGAACAGGAGACAGTTCATAGTATTTTCGTTGCGGGTGGGGTTGTACCACAGCTGAGGTTTTTTCTTGCCGTAGTTCTTTTTATATTGTCTATAATATATTAGTGGAATCAACATGTTAGATTGTTTTCTATTTTTTTTATGTTTAAATAGGAAGAAAATAAGGAACCTCAAGGGAGTTGATATATTTTGATTAAGTTCAAGTGTTTTGATAAAAAAATCATACCCCTCCAAAATGTTTATTTTGAACTTTGTGATGTGTTTATACATGTGACCACTATGAATATTGTCATGGCATTAAGGTTGAAGGAAAAAATAATCATAGCAAATATTTTCATGAACCAGATAGGTAGTAGTTGGTAACATAACCTTGTACTATGTATGTGTGAGATTTCTTACCTAGTTCTCCTTGTGCATTTAATCTAGAACTTGCCCCGTTAGTCTTGCATAAATTTTTGGGTAGTCGATTAGGAATGAATCGTAGGCCATTTTTTATTTAGTCCACTCTTATCGTAAATGACCATCAAATTGTGACATTTATCCCTTGATCCCCATTTTGAGCCTGCATAGACCAATTTTTATATTTTTATTTTTCAACTTTCCAGTTTAGTTACAAGGAACCTGTTTTGGCCCTGATTCCTCCTTGGACATTGTGCACCTCAACTTAAGAAAATTACCTAAGTTGAGAGTGTTGATTACATGGGTACATAGTTAAAAATTAGGTATGAATAATGGTCTGAAAAATAGAAAAAGAAAGTAGGGTTGGGTATGGTAAAAAAATGGAAAAAGAGAAAAAGAAAAAGGAAAAAATAATGGAAACTACACCCAATCTGAATAAGCAATAAAAGAGAAAATGGAGAAATAAGGGAGAAACAAAAGAAAAGTTGTGGTTGATAAGTGGACCCCAAATATGCTTGTAGCAAGAGGATTAGTCACTATAGTCCTAAATATACTATATTAGCCCCCAAGCCAACGTTACAAGCTGAATAAAGTCCTATAAGGATTCTTGTCTAACTTTTTGAAAAACTAAAGTAAAGAAAATAAGGACAAGCCTATGGTATTCTATGCACATTGATTAGAACTTATTTTATGAGTGTGAGTGTCTCATGATCGTCCCCGTATTTACATGTATTAATATACTGTGACAGTAGGACTTCTTTGTTGAGAGGGTATATGGGTCTTGTTACTAGTTGCTTATCTATTCAGGTAGTGTAATTTTTACATATGCTTAGTTTTTTATTACTAATGTAATGCCATAGATTGATCTCTTAGTGTTGCACTGTTAAGATACATAGATCCATACAATTGATTTTAAAAAGTTACAAATAGGAGGTGTTTGAGCTTAAAGTGAATCAAATGTCATATGTACCTTAGTTTTCTCTTGGTTGCATTGTTAGGTCTTTATTATGTGTGTTGCCTTACAACATGCAAATGTTCTAAGTTGAGAGTGTTGATGTGCCATGGTTTCATTGAAATTTTGATGCTAAAAATAAAAAAATATGCAAGTACTTAGGCATGTTTTGTTAGATATGATGTGTTTTTGTTTTTATTTTGTAGAAAATTAGGTTTCAGACCTTAAACAAAGAAAGAGAGTTGAAGTTATGTAGAAGGCACTACTTACAAGACCACTTATGGGACGTAACTTCTACTTATAGCCACCATCAGTGGCCTCGCAAGTATCAAAAGAAGAGGACCTAAAAACTGAAAGGTTGAAGTTTTATTCTAACATTGACGATGGGATACCTAGAATAGGTAAGTGCCACTTATGTGCACTATAAGTAGCCACATAAGTTTTAGAGAAATCAAGTTCTGAGAAGTTGAAGTATGGTGAAATGTCTGATACGTATGATGAGATCACTTACGGGATGTAAGTACCAATTACGCCCTGTAAGTTCCTTTGTAGGAGGAGACTCTATCGCCTGAAGAAAGCCTATCACTTACGACCCACTGAGGGTCCCGTAAGTACCACTTACAACCCATAAGTGGGTCCGTAAGTGACCACTGACCTAATTTTCGTTATTTTTTTTTGTTAGTATTTTTAGGGTTCTGATGTAAACTATAAAAACCCTTTTGATGTTTTTGTATTAGTTTATGCACTCTTTATATTCACAAACATATATTGATTCTAAGATTAAACTTTTGATCTTGGAATCCTTTGATCTTGATTATTTAGTTGATTATTAATTTGACAATTTGGGTTTTCTTCATAAATTATTAAGAGATTCATCTTATGCTTTCTTTATTGAATTCCATGGATTTTCTTGCAAATATAAGAGGCTAAACCACCTAACTAGGGTTATGGGAACCCTTGTGGAATAACAAAGTAGAGGAAATGTGAGATTCTTCTAGATCAGTGTTTATGCATGTATTGTGATCTTCTTTAATTTGTACGCTTTTTAAATACTCTAGAAGTTAAGAACTTGCATGTATTCGAGATCATATTCACAAGAGAGGTCAAGATTAGGAAAAGAAGATTATGACAGTAATTTAAGGCTACCAATCCTCGCCTAATCAACTTTATGCCAAAAAGGAGATAGATGAACTGGATCAAAGATAAGGGTTAGTAAGGCAACACTCTGAGACTCACAAGGTGAAGAGTGAAATTCACAAATTGCATTCACAAGAAAGTTTGTGATACATAGTTTGTCAGATCCTGCATGAAAGTAGTGAGATAGTCGGATAAAGCATGATAAATCTATAGAGTTAGGAAGCCAAAGGGAACGCAGTCCTAGATTCATCTCTAATTGATTTCATCTAAAGTGATTAATAATTATTGCTACTTTACTGTTTTCATAGAAAAACCCCCAAATTACTTTCCCATAATATTTTGGCTACTTCAGTAGATTCTTGAGAGATATTTGGCCTATTCCGTATGGGTTCGACCCCAACCTATATTGGGTTACTATATTTGGAATTGACCATATTATACTTCTTAGAGGTGTAGTTTGGGTGAAATCATGCATGCATATCTGAGTTATGTAGCTAGGCTCATTTTAATGATATACATTGTTGAAAATTAGATAGAGAATCAAAATGTATAAAAAATACAACAATATATGTTTAAAGATAAATTGGATAATATGGAAATAAATATTCCATATGATGATGAGAGTGTAGATGAAGTAAAGGAGGATCAAACACCTACGCCTATTGTTGCAAACAATACAGTGTCTAGTTCTCAATCAACACAGTCGAGCAATCTTTAAGATGATAAAATAGGTTTTTACAAGGGAATGACATTCAAGAACAAGGAAGAACTAGTTACTTTATTGCATATTGCTTGCTTGACAAAGGATTTTATACTCAAGAAGGTGACTAATTCACGTAGTATGTATTATTTTAAATGTGCATAGTTAATGTGCAAGTGGTGGTTGAGGGTTGTAAAATTCCTAAGTTCTAACAGATTCTACATTAGAATTTATGAAAAGTATCACACATGTGGTACGGAACATATTATGAATCATAATCCACACACTATGGAAAAGGTCATCAGTAAATACTTCAAAAATAGATTTCCTAGTTGAAAAGGCCCATCTACAAAAGATATTGACAATCAACTCCATACAGATTTGGGTTATAAGGTGAGTTATTAGAAAATTTAGAAGGGCATGGGGATTGCAAAGTCTTTGGTTAGGGGAACACATGAGCACGAGTATGCAATGCATGATGCATACCATTATATGCTTGAGTCTACAAATCCAGAAAATAAGGCGGCATTGCAGGTTGATGAAAATCCCAGGTTCATGTAATTTTTTGTTGCCTATGTGTCTGGGATTCTTGGTTATCAACAAAGGGGAAAATTCATAACCGTTGATGATATATTCTTAAAGATCAAGTATGAAGAAGTTTTATTATCGGTGGTGGCATGGGAGATAGAGAAATGCATCTTTCTGATGGCTTTTTGTGTCGTGAATAAAGAATGTAAATTCCTCATACAATATTTTTTTGAACAAATGAGAAGTTATGTATATGATACTGATGATTGTGTATAATTTTTGATTGGCATCAAAGTATCCGAAAGATGGTTTCAACTATCAACCCTTCAGGTCACTAGAGTTGTTGCATGAGGCACCTTGGGGAAAATATTCAGAACAGATATCACAATTCAAAGATCGTGTCTCATTTTTGTAAATCAGCTAAATCATATGATAGATTTGAGCTCTTTGACCATTTAAATTAAATAAGAGATATAGTACTCAAGGCAGCAGAATATCTCGAACATGTCAGATTCGATAGATGGAACCGGTCATTTTGTCCCAAAATAGGTACATTATTATAAATTTAGTGTCTTATTTGTGTTTATTGTAATACTATGTCATATGAAGTAATTTATTCTTATAGGTATAATATTATGACATCAAACAAAGTTGAATCGGTGAATGCAATGTTTGGAATTAAAAGAGAATTTTCCATTGTCGTTCTATTTGATGAAATATAAATGAGGTTTGCAAAATTTATTCATGAGAGGCATATGGAGTTGGTCAACTCACCAAACAAACTTGTTCCTTCAATAGAAAAATAAATATGAAAGTACATCAATTCGGGAGATAAGTTATTAGCCCATCAAATAGCCAATTACAAGTTCAATATCAATGGTCATAATGATGTTGTCATGGTCGATCTTCAAGAAGAACTTGTACTTGCAGATTTTTTGACTTGGATTAAATACCTTGTCTGTATGTTATGGCAGAGCTTCGAGCCCAATATGGTGGACAATTTGGAAATTAAATTTATAAGTACTAATCTCTATATTATTTGGTAAAAATTACATAATTGCATATTGTGAGGATATTAATATGGTGTTGCCTGAAGATTTTTGGATTGTTCCTGTAGAGGTTATAGGGAGAGAAATACCTCCTCCATATATTCACTCAAACAAATTGGGAAGAAGTTAAATGAAAGGGAGGTGTATTGTTAGAGTATTATTTCAAATAATAAAAAATTAGTGCTCCATATGTAAGACGGCTGACCATAAAAGAACTACATGTCTGGATCCAATGCACCATAATTTTTTGTAGTAGTAAATAGTCTTGTTGGTTTAGTTGTGAACTTGATAATTTTAACTCATTATTGGTGATGTATGTTACTTATTATATAAAATATGTTTTTATTTATGGACCAAAAATTAATTTGTGCATCAATAATAAAAGTAACAAAAAATAAAATAAATGGGTCATCTGTTGGAAGAAATCAAACAACTAGCAAGACCTGTTTGATTTCTTCCAATAAATTATTTATTTGTTCTGATATATGTCTATATTTGTTTGAACACTTCAAACAGATGAGTCAGCTATTGCAACAGGTTAGTTAACTACTGCTAAATATATCTATATTAGTTTGACTAATTTGATGTGAAATGATTCATATTAAACCATTATTATAAATAAATAAATTGATTTAACTAAAATTAACTTTCAATTAATAAGTTCAATTGCAATTTTAATGAATTCCATAGTAATTACATGATCAACTAAATATATTCATCCTGGATAGAGTGATCAATTGACTAATTTGATGTTAAGTAATTCATATTAAACCATTATCAGTAATAAATAAATTGATTTAACTAAAATTATCTTTCAATTAGTAAGTTCAATTGCAATTTTAATAAATCTTGTAGTAATTACATGATCAACTAAGTGTATTCATCCTGAATAGGGTGATCAATTGACTAATTTTATGTGAAATGATTAATATTATGCCATTATTAGTAATAAATAAATTGATTTATCTAAAATTAGCTTTTAATTAATAAGTTCAAGTGCAATTTTAATAAATTTTATTATAATTGCACGATCAACTAAGTGTATTCATCCTGAATAGAGTGATCAATTGACTAATTTGATGTAAAATAATTTATATTAAACTATAATTAGTAATAAAAAAATAGTTTAATTAAAATTAACTTTCAATTAGTAAGTTCAATTGCAATTTTAATGATTTTCATAGTAATTACATGATCAACTAACTGTATTCATCCTGAATAGAGTGATCAATTAACTAATTTGATGTGAAATGATTCATATTACACCTTTATTAGTAAAGAATTAATTGATTTAACTAAAATTAACTCTCAATTAATAAGTTTAATTGCAATTTTAATGAATATCATATTATTTACATGTTCGACTAAGTGTATTCATCCTGAATAGAGTGATCAATTAACTAATTTGATGTGAAATGATTCGTATTACACCATTATTAGTTATAAATAAATTGATTTAACTAAAATTAGCTTTCAATTGATAAGTTCAATTACAATTTTAATGAATTTCATAGTAATTACATGATCAATTAAGTGTATAACTTATTGCAACACATTATAACCTATTGTAATAGATGTCTATATTTGTTTGATAATTTCCAACAGATGAGAAACCTGTTACAACAAATAATGTATCTGTTGCGACAAATATCTTTATCTATTAGATTATTTTCAATAAATGAGTCATTTATTGCAACAGGTTAGTCATCGATTGCAATAGAAGTCTAAATATGTTTGATTATTTGTAATAGATAAGTAATCTATTGCAATAAATTACTCATCTATTGTAATATATGTATATATCTATTTGGTGTCTTCCAACAGATGAGTCATCTATTGCAACAGGTTAGTTATTTATTGTACTATGCATATGTCTATATATGTTTGATTATTTCCAATAGATGAGACATTTATTATAACTAATAATGCATCTATCAAAATATATGACTCATCTCTTTGATTGTTTCTAACAAATGAGTCATTTGATACAATAGATGACTCATTTGTTGCAATGTAAGTCAATATTTTTTTATCTCTTTTAATAGATGAGTCATCTGTTGTGATAAGTTAGTCATCTGTTTCATTTTATGTCTATACGTGTTTGATTATTTCCACCAGATAAGACATTTGCTACAACTGATAATGCATCTGTTAAAATAAATGACTCATTTATTTTATTATTTCTAATAGATGACTCATTTATTATAATGTATGTCTATATCTGTTTGATCTCTTTCAAAAGATGAGTCAGTTGTTGCAACGGGTTATTAATTTGTGGTATTACATATATGTCTATATATGTTTGATTATTTCTAACAGATGAGATATATGTTTCAACTGATAATGTAACTAATGAAATGGATGGCTCATCTATTGGTTATTTCCAACAGATAAGTTATTTGTTGCAACTGACATTTGTTATGATATTTCAACTTAGTAATCTATATTTAGTAATAATTTACAAGTTTCCAAATTGAAGGATAAAATAGAATTCATGTCAACAAATGGACTTCAATTTAAATTACTAAACTATTGTCATCGCCGATTAAATAATATAATTAGATAAAATACTTAAAATAAAATAGTGTCATCAATGATATTTTTACACATCCAGATAATTAAGTTACAACCCATATCAAGACTCCAAACTTCTGCAGCCTACCTCAGCAACCCAAATCTCTTGCATCCTTGCAATTGTGTTGTTATTCAACAAGGTCCTTAGAATTATCATAATAGTGTGGTTAGAAAATGCTTAATAAATGCAAATGTGTATAACCCGTATGCAACACCAGTCTCATTTTTGGGAAGGTCTTATTTTTTACCTTTAAAAGACCATTTTTTGTTCTACAACTTCTCTAGCAAGTGATTCATTCTGCCACTTTGCTTTAATAATTTTGTGAACAACTCCAATAATTTCTCCATGAAAATAAAAAATTCCCACTCTTTAAAGACTGGTAAGTTATATTCCTAATTATTCATGACTCACTGATTTATGAAGATCTCAACAATCATAAAATGTTTGTTCTTCAAGTTCATCACTGCAAGAATCTTCTTTGCCCCAATCCAATCCATGGCACATGGAAATGGCCTTCCCTCTATAATAGTCAATGTCATCATTATTCCAAAAAACTAAGCAATTAACTCCTTAATTTTTTTGTTATCGAGAGTTGTCGCTTCTTCACTGAATTTTTGTTCCTACATAAGAAGTTAATGTACAAGTTAAGGTCTATGATCCTATCCAAGATCATAGTACTCTATAAATTTAAGGTGTCTCTCCCTCATAAGGTAAGCAATTTCATCAACATACTGATATAAGAATACAATTTAAATAAGTTATTAATTTATAATAAAAGATATTCAATAGATGGGCCATCTGTTGTATAGGTTCTCTGAACGTGTTAACATATTACCCATCTACTGCAACTTATGCAATAGATAGGTAATTTGTTGCAACAAATAGACAAATTTGTTGATTTCTAATACATGGGTCATTAAGCCAAATTAAATATTGTTATTTCAAGAATTGTTGTGCTATAAGCACACTATAACTAGATTTCTTTCAGATTATTGATAAAGATTTAACCTTTTGGTCTCAGAATAGGTATGAAATCTACTATACAGTTTCAAATTATAGATTAAGCTTTAAAGATATACAGTTGTCTAAGTATGCCCCTGATCAGATAGTTGGCCCTAGGTCAAGCATAAGTAAGTTTGTGACCGGTGTGTCTGGGTTAGTAGTTAAGGAGTGTAGAACTGCTATGCTCATTGAAGACATGGATCTTTCTAGGATGATGATACATGCTCTGCAGATTGAGGTAGAGAGTTAAGAAAAGAGAGGGAGTAAATAAGAAGGCTAGAATAGGGTAGTTTGATTATGGTCAGAATAGGTCTGGAGGGGGAAATCATTCGCAGTTTTAGAATAGGTCATCTATTCCTGCACTTTCTTCGGCCAGTTCTCTTGCACCCAGAAATAGGCAGGAACAATGGGGTAAGTCTTCTATGTTCAGATCTCAAAATAGTGTGAGTGGAAAGCCCAATCATCCCCTATGTGATAAGTGTAACAAGAATTATGCGGGTTAATGTTTGTGGGGTCAGAAAGGTCGTTATGGTTGTGGCCATATAGGTCATAAAATTAAATATTCCTGCATGATAGATAGGTAAACAGAGATTTTAGTCCCCAGACTTAGGCTGATAGTGCACCAGCTCCTCTAGGTCGTCCATCCCCTCCTCAGGGTGCTTTATTCAGTACTGGTAGTATTCAGCACCAGAATCAATTTTATGCTTTACCATTTTGTCAGGAGTAGGAGGGTTCAC
Organism: Capsicum pubescens; assembly: GCA_030864215.1. NCBI lineage: Eukaryota > Viridiplantae > Streptophyta > Magnoliopsida > Solanales > Solanaceae > Capsicum > Capsicum pubescens. The sequence continues at coordinate 123,761,629 of CM061541.1, forward strand.
CAGATGTTGTTACTGGTATGCTTTGTCTCTTTCATTTTAATGTTTATCTGTTTTTAGACCCTGGGTTGAGTTTCCCTTATGTGACCTCAGTAGTTGCAGTAAATTTTGAGATAAATTCTAAAAAAATCCCTGAGCCCTTCTTGGTTCTTACTCCAGTAGGTGAGTCAGTTGTTGCTAAGCAAATCTATAAAAAGTGCATATCACTGTCCTTCATAAGGTCATGTTAGCAGACTTAATAGAGTTAACTATGGCTGACTTTGATCTTATTCTTGTTATGGATTGGCTCCATTCCTATTATGCTTCTATAGATTGTCGCACCCGAGTGGTGAATTTTCACTTCCCAGATGAGACAGTCTTTGAGTGGTCAGGTAATTCAGTGTCTCTTAAGAGTCATTTCATATCTTACCTTAAATCCAGAAAGTTGATATCAAAAGGTTGCATTTATCATCTAGTTCGAGTCAAGGATACTAAGTCTGACACTCTAACAATTTAGTCTATTCGAGTGGTCAATGAGTTTTCTGATGTTTTCTAGAAGATCTCCCAGGGGTACCTCCCGATAGAAAGATAAAATTCAGTATTGACCTTCTCCTAGATACTCAACCTATTTCTATCCCTCTTTATCCTATGGCTACCACATAACTTAAGGAGTAGAAAGAGTAACTCAAAGATCTTTTAGATAAAGGTTTCATAAGGCCTAGTGTTTCTCCATAGGGCACTCTCATCCTATTCGTACGAAAGAAAGATGGTTTTTTGCGAATGTACATTGACTATCATCGGCTAAATAAGGTCGCAGTCAAGAACAAATACCTTATTCCAAGAATTGATGACCTGTTTGATCAAATCCAAGGTGCAAGTTATTTCTCCAAGATAGACCTTAGATTCGACTATCATCAACTTAAAGTGAGGGAATGTGATATTCCAAAGATAGCTTTCAGAAGTCATTATGGTCATTTTGAGTTTCAAGTCATGTCTTTTGGGCTAATCAATGCCCCAACAACTTTTATAGACCTCATGAACCGAGTGTTCAAATAGTATCTAGACATGTTTGTCATAGTATTCATAGATGATATCCTTGTGTACTTCCGTAGTGAGGATGACCATGTACACCATCTTAGAATTGTCTTCCAAACTCTTAGGGATCATCAATTGTTCGCCAAATTCATCAAGTGTGAATTTTGGCTAAGATCGGTAGCCTTTCTCGGTCATATTATTTCCTTTGATGGTATTTGAGTTGATCCCCAAAAGACAAAAGTCGTAAGAAATTGGCCTAGACCCATTTCTCCGTCGAACATTAGAAATTTGTTAGGTTTACCTAGTTATTACTGTCATTTTGTTGAAGGTTTCTCATCAATTGCCTCTCCTATGTCTAGATTGATCTAAAAAAAAGTTAAGTTCCTGTGGTCAGATTCCTATGAGTAGATTTAAGAGTTGAAAAATCGGCTCACTTCAGCCCCAGTTCTAACATTACCCAATGGAACAGATGGCTTTGTGGTGTATTGTGATGCCTCTAGAGTTGATTTAGGTTGTGTGTTGATGCAGAGAGGTAAGCTCATAGCCTATGTCTCTAGACAGTTGAAGCCTCATAAAAAGAATTACCCAACCCATGATCTTGAGTTAATGGATGTGGTGTTTGCTTTTAAAATATGGAGACACTATATGTATGGTGTACGAACCACAAAATCTTACAGTATGTGTTTACCCAGAGGGAGTTGAATCTTTGTCAGAGGAGATAGTTATAATTATTGAAAGATTATGATATGAGTGTGTTGTATCACTCGGGCAAGGCCAATGTAGTGGCAGATGCCCTTAGTAGATTATCTATGGGTAGTGTTGCTCATCTTGAGAATTATATGAAAGAGTTCGCTCGAGAAGTTCATCGTTTGGCTAAATTGGGTGTTAAGTTGGTTGACTCAGCTGAAGGGAATGTTTGGGTTCAGAGTAGTTCCGAATCTTCTCTATTTTTGGAAGTAAAGGAGAAGCAAGATAAGGATCCTAGTTTGGTCAAACTGAAGAAGTCAGTTAAATACCAAAAGGTAAAGGTTTTATCCCAAGGGGGAGATGACAAGTTGAGATACCAAAGTAGATTGTGTGTGCCATGTGTTGATGAGTTGAGACAATGGATTATGGCTGAAGCATATGGCGCGCGTTATTCTATTCATCTATGTGCTACCAAGATGTACCCGACTTATGGGAAATCTATTGGTGGAGTGGCATGAAAAGAGATATAGAGGAGTTCATAGCTAAATGTGCAACTTATCAACAGGTTAAGGTGGAGCACCAAAGACTTGGTGGCATGTTGCAAGAGTTTGGTATTCCCACTTGGAAGTGGGAAGAGGTGAATATGGATTTTGTGACTGGTTTACCCCATTTACTTCATCATCATGATTCTATTTGGGTTATTGTAGAAAGATTGACTAAGTCAGCATATTTCTTGCCAGTTCACACATCTTACACAGCTAAAGATTATGGTAAGTTGTACATCAGAGAGTTAGTCATACTGCATAGAGTTCCCTTGTCCATTATTTCAGATAAGGGTACTCAGTTCACCTCTCAGTTTCTTAGAGCCTTTCAAAGGGGTCTTAGTACCCAATTCCACCTTAGTTCAGTTTTCCTCCCTCAGATAAATGGTCAAGAAAAGAGGAAAATCCAAACTCTAGAAGATATGTTGAGGGCATGTTCCCTTGCTTCAACGGTAGTTGGGATGAGCATTTGTCGTTGATTGAGTTTGCTTATAATAACAGTTATCATTCTAGCATTCAGATGGCCCCATTTGAGGCTCTCAATGGGAGGAGATGTAGATCACCCATAGGTTGGTTTAAAGTAAGTGAGGTCGTTTTTCTTGGGCTCGATGCAGTGTTTAAAGCTATTGATAAAGTTAAGTTGGTTAGAGAAAGATTGAAAACAGCCCAGAGTCATCAAAAATCATATGCTGACATGAGAAAAAGGGACCTCGAGTTTGAGGTTGGTGATATGGTGTATTTTAAAATGTTCACCCTTGAAAGGGGTGAAGATATTTGGTAAAAGGGGAAGCTTAGTCCCCGGTATATTGTCCCTTATAGAATTCTGAGTCGTGTTGGGAGAGTAGCTTATGAGCTTGATTTTCCCGCAGACTTGTTAGTTGATAATCTTGTATTCCACGTATCTATGCTTAAGAAGTGCATCAGTGACTCCACTATTGTAGTTCCTTTAGAAAGCTCAGATATTCTGAATGGCCTTTCATACGAAGAGATTCCAATTGAGATTTTAGATCACCAGATCCGTAGACTAAGGAACAAAGAGTTCGTTTGGTCAAAGTTCTTTGGAGGAATCAGTCTATTGATGGTGTCACTTGGGAAGCAGAAGCAGATATGCGAGCCAAGTACCCTCACCTTTTCCCTACAAACTTAGATTTAGCCGAAGGTAATACTCTTCCTTGATTTAGTTCTTTTCTAATCATATATTCCAGCTATATAGTTGTCCTCATGTAAGTTCATGCACTCACAGAATTGCTCAGAAGCTCAGAATGATTTAGATTTAGTTTTTTAATTCATTTTAGTTATGCATGATAGCTTATAGCCTTAGATTCCTCATCACTCTCAGCTTATCTAGCCACATTTGAGGATGAATGTTCCCAAGGGGGAGATATTGAAATACCCCGTACCTTTTCTAGCTAAAATCCATCCCTAGAATGTTAAGGGATACCTTTCAAAATAAAGAATAAATATTTAGTGTGGAATTTTCTATATTTAGACCTCTCGTAGTGTGGAAAATTTAATAAGGTTTTCAACGATTTAAGATTCGCCCAAATCCGACACTCGGTGAAGGAGTTATGGAATTTTTAAGTTAATAGTATGCCACTTGGGCACTTAGTGCGTCGCGGGGAAGGCGAAATCCACAATTGTCAAATTCTAGTGGCCCTCTATGAAAACCTCGTGTCGCGGTTAAACCCATTTTCCCAATTGTCCCATTCCAGTGAAATTCCACAATTTTGGGGCGTCGAGCCAAGGGCCAAAATGGCAATCCAAGGGGAACCACAATTGTGGTACGTCGTGGTGAACGCCCAGTTCCCGCTCATCCTTTTCTAGAGAGACACCGTGATAGTGGTGTGTCGCGGTGGCCCAGTAAATCGGGATTTTTGGTTGATTTCCAGTTCTAATTTAAAGTTTAATAGGGACATTTTGGTCAATCCCCAGGGCCCCAATCCATCCAAAACACATCATTAAGCATATACCAAAGCACTTTATGGTTATTTCATCACTTTTCTCTCCAAAGAAAACCTAGATCATCAAAGCTCCTTCTCCAAGAAACCCAATTCTTCCATTAATTCTCCAAGAAAATTCAAGATTAAGGATTCCCAATATAAGAACTCTAAGAATTCATCTTCAAAGCATCAATAGATATCCAAGATTCAAGTTTTAGCATCTAGTTCATCAATTGAGGTATATTGGGTTATGAACAAGGATACTCCTTTCATTCGTGTGCCTATAACTTATTTTAATTATGGATTTACTAATTTTATATGATTTCCCATGAAATTGAAGTTAGGGTTTATACCCATTAATGTTATTAACAAACTTATGAGATTTCCAATGATTTAGAAATTGAATTACATGATTATGTTCATGTTTTCATGCATCTTGCAGAAATTTCTAGATTTTGAATTGAATTATCAATGTTTACATTATCAAGCATGAACATTTTCATGTTTTAACATGAGATTGATACATGGGTCATTATGCCCTAATTAAATATTTTTATTTCAAGAATTGTTGTGCTATAAGCACCCTATGACTAGATTTATTTCAGATTATTTATAAAGATTTGACCTTTTGGTCTCAGAATAGCTATGAAATTCACTTAACAGATTCAGATTATAGATTTAGCTTTACAGATATACGGTTGGTTATCATTATAAACCATTAGATTATTTTAAAAGTGGATTTCCATCAAAATGAGCATACAAATTTAATGGGAGTAGTATTTAGCATCAAGATGGATACGTTACTATGGTTTCATGCCTCAGAACTACGTGTCAATGTAGGATTTAGATTGTTCCCACTTCTATATGGATGATAGATATGTGATCACTTAGATAGGTTATACTCTCTGGAAAGAGTATGACTCATCTCCCAATCTTGAGGATTCCTCCATAGAGGGACAAGAAAATTGGACTCCATGAATTGTCACGTGGTTTATGTCGGTTAGAAGAACCTCCCTACTAGTAAAGAAAGGCTTCAAAAGAATTCTCTTTAGATAACGTATTTTTCCATGAAGAAATAGCTTTCATATTTCACTTAGCCTATATGATTTGAGAATAAGAACAAAATACAGATTTTAGAACTAAGTGTAATGGCTCACAATATTTATATTATGTTCTTTACTATTCATGATTTATGATTTTCAGATTTCAGATTACTGAAGCTTATGTGAGTCATTTACATTTAGCATGCATGATTTTATAAATTGTGATGATATTGCTTACTTATTGAATTCACCCTCATATACTCAGTACATCATCAAAGTACTGATCCATATATACGTCTATGTGCTACATTGTCTTATAATATAGGTTTAGGTGCTCAGTCTCAGCAGCGTGAGTGATTTTCGAGCATATCATTTATATCCTTGAAGTTGGTGAGTCCTCATAGTTTGGGGACTTAGCTATTCAGATTTCCAGCTCATTAGTAGATGTTTCCTTATTCTTTTTAGACAGTTTGAGTCAGCTGGGGCCTGTCCCAGTGACTCTCTAGACTCGGTCAGTACAGGATTGTCGGACTAATAGATTTAGTTTTGGACTTTTGATTCAATATTCATATTTTTCAGTATTGTTTTACCAAGACTTGTGAGATTAGTAGATTCTACGTTTACAGAGTCCTAGGGAGTCAGACAATCCATGTTACATAGATTCTTGGTCATCGGTGTGAAGCGTTCCACATCTATGAGAAAGAGGTTAGGGAGAATTTTAGGAAATAATCTCTTTTTTCATGATCTATCGTGCATTCAGTGTCTCTATCTGCTTCTAACTCATGCTTTCACATGACAGAAAATTCCTTCTCATTGAGCACGCAGAAATAATAACAAGCCACCTCAGTACGTAAATTTTTTGAATGAGAATATATCACATGCAAAGTTTTAGATGTCTTCTAGGTGCTAGCCCAAACTATGATAGCTAATGCTCAGGGCAACAGTCAGGCTACAGTCCCACTTGAGCAAGATGGGGACTTAGCCACAGCCAAAATTCAAGATTTTATGAGAATGAACCCGCAAGAATTCTTTGGGTCGAAGACAGGTGAGGACCCACAGTTGTATCTTGATGAGATGAAAAAGATCACGCGAATTATGAATGTTTTTGAAAAAAAGAGTGTAGAATTGACATCCTATAGGCTGAAAGATGTTGCATGTGATTGGGTTGTGATGTGGAAGAAAAGTAGAGGGAAGAATGCAGCTTCCATCACTTGGCAAATATTTCAGGATGCGTTCTTAGATAAGTTATTACTACGTGAGATAAGGTATGTTAATATAGAAGAGTTCATGAACCTGAGGCAAGGCTCAATCACTGTGAAGGAGTATTGCCTCAATTTTAACCAGTTGTCTATGTATGCCCCTGATCAGATGGATGACCCTAGGTCAAGCATGAGTAAGTTTATGACAGATGTGTCTGGGTTGGTAGTTAAGGAGTGTAGGACTGCTATGCTCATTGGAGACATGGATCTTTCTAGGTTGATAATGTATGCTCAGCAGATTAAGGCAGTGAAGTTAAAGGAAAGAGAGAGAGTAAATAAGAAGGCTAGAACAGGGCAGTTTGATTATGGTAAGGATAGGTCTGGAGGGGGAAATCGTTCCCAGTTTCAGAATCGATCATCTATACCCGCACCTTCTTTAGCTAGTTTTCTCATACCTAAAAATAGGCAAGAATAGTTGGGTAAGTCTTCTATGTTCAGATCTCAGAATAGTATGAGTGATAATCTCAACTATCCCCCATGTGCTAAGTGTGGCAAGAATCGTGTGGGTCAATGTTTGTGAGGTCCGAAAGGTTGCTATGGTTATGGCCAGATGGGTCATAGAATCAAAGAGTGACCGCATGCTAAATAGGGAAATAAAGATGTTTGTCCCTAGACTCAGGCTAATAATGCACAATATCCTCTAGGTCTCCTAGCCCCTCTTTAGGGCGCTTCATCAAGTATCGGTGGCGGTCAGTGCCAGAATCGGTTTTATGTTTTACCATCCCGTCAAAATCAGGAGGATTTACCAGATGTTGTTACTGGTATGCTTCGTGTCTTTCATTTTGATATTTATGTGTTGCTAGACTCTGGGTCGAATTTCTCTTATGTGACCTCATTAGTTGCAGAAAATTTTAAGATAAATTCTGAAAAAAACACTGAGTCCTTCTTGGTTTCTACTCTAGTAGGTGAGTCAGTTGTTTCTAAGAAAATCTATAAAAATAGTCATATCACTGTCCTTCATAAGATCATGTTAGCATACCTAATAGAGTTAGATATAGTTGACTTTGATCTTATTATTGCTATGAATTGGCTCCATTCCTGTTATGCTTCTATAGTTTGTCACACCCGAGAGGTGAAGATTTAGTTCCCAGATGAGCTAGTCTTTGAGTGGTCAGGTAATCCTGTGTCTCCCAATAGTCATTTCATATCTTACCTTAAAGCTAGAAAGTTGATATCAAAAGGTTGGATTTATTAACTAGTTTGAGTCAAGGACACTAAGTTTGAGACTCCAACAATTCTGTCTATCTGAGTGGTCAATGGGTTTCCTAATGTTTTTTCAGAAGATCTCCTAGGGGTACCTCTCAATAGAGAGATAGAATTCAGTATTGACCTTCTCCCAGATACTCAACCTATCTCTATACCTCCTTATCGTATGGCTCCTGCAGAACTTAAGGAGTTGAAAGAGCAACTCAAAGATCTTTTACATAAAGGTTTCATAAGGCCTACTGTTTCTCCATGGGGTGCTCCCATCCTATTCATGCAAAATAAAGATATTTCTTTTGGAATGTGAATTGACTATCGTCAGCTAAATAAGGTCACAGTAAAGAACAAATACCCCCTTCTTAGAATTAATGACCTGTTTTATCAACTCTAAGGTGTAAGTTATTTCTCCAAGATAGACCTTAGATTTGGCTATCATCAGCTTAAATTGGGGAAAATGATATTCCAAAGATAGATTTCAGAATCCGTTACGGTATTTTCAGTTTCTAGTCATGTCTTTCGGGCTAACCAATGCCCCAGCAGCATTCATGGATCTCAAGAACCGAGTGTTCAAAAAGTATCTAGACATGTTTGTCATTATATTCATAGATGATATCCTTGTGTACTACCGTAGTAAGGATGACCATGTTGACCATCTTAGAATTGTCTTGCAAACTCTTACGGATCATCAATTGTTCACCAAATTCAGCAAGTGTGAATTTTGGATAAGATCGGTAGACTTTATAGGTCATATTATTTCCATTGAAGGTATTAGAGTTGATCCTCAAAAGACAAAAATTGTAAGAAATTGGCCTAGACCTATTTCTCTGTCGGACATTAGAAGTTTCTTGGTTCTAGCTGGTTATTACCGCTATTTTGGTGAAGGTTTCTCATCTATTATGTATCCTATATCTATATTGACCCAAAATAAATTAAGTTGCTTTGGTTAGATTCCTGCGAGAAGAGTTTTCAGGAGTTGAAGACTCGACTGACTTCAACCCGAGTTCTAGCATTACCCAATGGTACAGACGGCTTTGTAGTGTATTATGATGCCTCTATAGTTGGTTTGGGTTGCATGTTGATGCAGAGAGGTAAGGTCATAGCCTATGCCTCTAGAAAGTTGAAGCCTCGCGAAAAGAATTACCCAACCCATGATCTGGAGTTAGCTATTTTGGTGTTTGCTTGGAAAATCTGGAGATACTATCTGTATGGTGTACATGTTGATGTGTTCACGGACCATAAAATCTTGCAGTATGCATTTACTCAAAGGGATTTGAATCTTCGTTGGAGAAAATAGTTAGAATTGTTGAAGGATTATGATATAAGTGTGTTGTATCACCCCGACAAGGCCAATGTAGTGGCAGACGCCCTTAGTATATTATCTATGGGTAGTGTTGCTCATGTGGAGAACGATAAGAAAGAGCTATCTCTAGAAGTTCGTTGTTCGTATAGATTAGGTGTTAGGTTGGTTGACTCAGCTGAAGGGAATGTTTGGGTTCAGAGTAGTTTCGAATCTTCCGTAGTGTCGAAAGTAAAGCAGAAGAAAGATAAGGATCCTAGTTTGGTCAAACTAAAGGAGTCGGTTAAATACCAAAAGGTGGAGGTTTTCTCCTAAGGGGAGTTAGCGTGTTGAGATACCAAAGTTGATTATTTGTTCCATGTGTTGATGAGTTGAGACAGCGGATTATGGTTAAAGCGCATGGCGCACGTTATTCTATTCATCCAGGTGCTACCAAGATATACCGTAATTTGCGGGAAATCTATTGGTGGAGTGTCATGAAGATAGATATAGCGGAGTTCGTATCTAGATATTCAACTTATCAACTGGTAAGGTGGAGCCCCAAAGACCTGGTGGTACGTTGGAAGAATTTGGTATTCCTACTTGGAGGTGGGAAGAGGTGAATATGGATTTTATGACTGGTTTACCCCATTCCCGTCGTCATCATGATTCAATTTGGATTATTGTAGAAAGATTGGCTAAGTTAGCGCATTTCTTGCCAGTTCACATGTCTTACACAGCTGAAGATTATGCTAAGTTGTACATCAGAGAGTTAGTCAGACTGTATGGAGTTCCCTTGTCCATCATTTCAGATAGGGGTACTAAGTTTACCTCTTTATTTTGGAGAGCCTTTCAGAAGGGTCTTGGTACCTAATTACACCTTAGTTCAGCTTTCCACCCTTAGATAGATGGTCAAGTAGAGAGGACCATCCAAACTCTAGAAGATATGTTGAGGGCATGTGCTCTAGATTTCAAAGGTAGTTGGGATGAGCATTTGCCGTTGATTGAGTTTGCTTATAATAACATTTATCATTCTAGTATTCAGATGGCCCTATTTGAGTCTCTCAATGGGAGGAGATGTATATCAACCACAGGTTGGTTTAAAGTGGGTGAGGCCGCTTTGCTTGTGCCCGATGCAGTTTTTGAAGTTATGGAGAAAGTTAAGTTGATTAGAGTAAGATTGAAAATAGCCCAGAGTAATCAAAAATCATATGCAGATGTGAGAAGAAGGGACCTTGAGTTTGAGGTTGGTGATTTTTTGTATTTGAAAATTTCACCCATGAAAGGGGTGAAAAGATTTGGAAAAAAGGGAAAGCTTAGTCACCCGTATGTTGGCCCTTATATAATTCTGAGTCATGTTGGGAGAGTAGCTTATGACATTGATTAGCCCAAAGAATTTTTAGCCGTTCATCCTGTATTCCACGTCTCTATGCTTAAGAAGTGCATCGATGACTCCACTATTCTAGTTCCTTTAGAAAGCTCAGATATTCAGAATGACCTTTCATACGAAGAGATTCCAGTTGAGATTTTAGATCATCAGATCCGTAGACTAAGGAACAAAAATGTTTCATTGGTCAAAGTTCTTTGGTGTAATCAGTCTGTTGAGGTTGCCACTTGGGAAGAAAAAGCAGATATGCGAGCCAAGTACCCGCACCTTTTCTCTGCATACTTAGATTTAGCCGAAGTTAATACTCTTCCTTGATTCAGTTCTTTTCTAATCATATATTCAGCTATATAGTTGTCCTCATGTAAGTTCATGCACTCACAAAATTACTCAGAAGCTCAAAATGATTTAGATTCAGTTATTTAATTTATTTCAGTTGTGCATGATAGCTTATAGCCTCAGATTCCTCAACACTCTCATCTTATCTAGCCATATTCGAGGACGAATATTCCCAATGGGGAGATATTGTAATACCCCATACCTTTTCTAGCTAAAATCCATCCCTAGAATGTTATGGGATAGCTTCCAAAATGAAGAATAATTATTTCATGCAGAATTTTCAAGATTTATACCTCCCATTGTGTGGGAAATTTAATAAGGTTTCCAATGATATAAGATTCTCCTATATCCGACGCTCGGTGAAGGAGTTATGGCATTTTTAAGTTGACAGTGTGCCACTTGGACACTTTACGCTTCGCAGAGAAGGCGAAATTCTCAATTGTCAAATTTCAAAGGCCCTCCACGATATCCCAACATCGCAGAGAAACCCATTTTCCAAATTGACCCATTCTAGTGAGATTCCCCAATTTTGGAGTGTTGCGCCAAGGGACAAAATGAAAATCCAAGGGTCACCACGATTGTGGCGCGTTGCGGTGAACGCCCAGTTCTCGCTCATCCATTTCCAGAGAGATACCGTGATCATGGATAATCGCGGTGGCCCAGTAAATCAGGATTTATTGTCGATTTCCAGTTTTGATTTAAAGTTTAATAGGGGCATTTTGGTCAATCCCCAGGGTCCCAATCTGTCCAAAACATATTATTAAGCATATACCAAAGCACTTTATTCTTATTTCATCACTTTTATCTCAAAAGAAAACCTAGATCATCAAATCTCCTTCTCCAAGAAACTCAATTCTTCCATTAATTCTCCAAGGAAATTCAAGATTAAGAATTCCCAAGACAAGAACTCTAAGAATTCATCTTCAAAGCATCAATATAGATCCACTATTAAAGTGTTAGCATCTAGTTCATCTATTAAGGTATGTGGGGTTATGAACAAGGATACTCCTTTTATCCTTGTGCCCAAAACTTATTTTAATTACGGCTTTACTGAATTTTATATGATTTCCCATGGAATTAAAGTTAGGGTTTATACCCATTAATGTTATTTACAAGATTATGAGATTTCCAATTATTTAGAAGTTGAATTACGTGATTATGTTCATATTTTCATGCATATTGCAGAAATTTCCATATTTTGAATTGAATTATCAATGTTACATTATCAAGCATGAACATTTTGATGTTTTAACATGAGATTAATACATGGGTCATTAAGCCCTAATTAAAGATTGTTATTTCATGAATTGTTATGATATAAGCACCCAATGACTAGATTCCATTCATATTATTGATAAATATTTCACCTTTTGGTCTCTAAATAGCTATGAAATCTACTTTACAGATTCAGATTACAAATTTAGCTTTACAGATATACGGTTGGTTTTCATTGTAAACTATTAGATTATTTTAAAACTGAATTTCCATTAGAATGAGCATACAGATTTAATGGGAGTAGTATTTAGCACCGAGATGGGTAGGTTACTACGGTTTCATACCCCAAAACTATGTGCCAACGTAGAATTTAGATTATTCCCACTTCTACGTGGATGATAGATATGTGATCACTTAGATAGGTTATACTCATTGGCAAAAGTATGACTCCTCTCCCTAACCTGAGGATTACTCCTTAGGGGGACAAGAATGTTGAACTCCATGAATGGTCACATGGTTTATGTCGGTTAGAAGGACCTCCCTACTAGTAAAGAAAAACTTCGAAAGAATTCTCTTCAGATAAAGTATTTTTCCATGAAGAATGAGTTTTTAGATTTCACTTAGCCTATATGATTTGAGAATAAGAATAGAATACATATTTCAGAACTAAGTTTAATGGCTCACAAGATTTATATTATGTGCTTTATTATTCATGTTTTATGATCATCAGATTTTAGATTACTCAAGCCTATGTGAGTAATTTACATTTAGCATGCATGATTTTATAAATTGTGATGATATTGCTTACTTATTGCATTCACCCCCATATACTCAGTACATCATCAAAGTATTGATCCATATATACGTCTATGTGCTACATTGTGTTATAATGTAGGTTTAGGTGCTCAGTCTCAGTAGCATGAGTGATTTTTGAGCCTCTCATCTATATTCCTGTAGTTGGTGAGTCCTCATAGTTTGGGTACTTAGCTATTCATATTTCCAGTTTATTAGTAGATGTTTCATTATTCTATTCAGACAGTTTGAGTCAGCTGGGGCCTGTCCCAGTGACTCTCTAGACTTAGTCAGTACTGGCTTGTCCGACTAATAGTTTTAGTTTTGGACTTTTGATTCAATATTCAGATTTTTCGGTATTGTTTTACCAAGACTTATGAGATTAGTATGTTTCAGATAAGATTTCCATATTTATTATGTTTTCATATTCATACTTCCCCTATGTTGAGATTCAGATTTAGTAGAAAAGCAGCCAGGTTTAGCTTAGGACTACTTGTAGTTTGGAGCACTGTGTGGCATCCAAAAATCAAATTTCGGGTTGTTACAGTGCCTCATGGGGAAACTCTGGGCCTGATGAATCCCTTATCTAAGAGGTCTTTCAACTATTCTTTCAACTCCCTAAGATCAGCTTGAGCCATCCTTTAGGGCGGAATAGAGATAGGCTTGGTATCTGAAAGAAGGTCTATTTCAAAGTTAATTTCCCTTTCGGGAGTAACTTTGGGAAGATCTTTAGGGAACACATCTAGAAATTTGCTTACTATTGAAATAGACTCGAGATTGGGAGTCTCAGAATTTGGGTCTTTGACTCGAACAAGATGGTAAATACACCCCTTCGATATTATTTTTCTCGCTCTAAGGTATGAAATAAGCTGACCCCTAAACGCTGAAGTACTACCCCTCCATTCAAGGACTGGTTCATTAAAAAACTAGAAATTAACAACTCTATTTTTACAATTAACTGAAGCATAGCATGAGTGGAGACAATCCATGTCGAGAATAACATCAAAATATGTCATCTTTAACTCCACAAGGTCTACTGAAGTGACTTTCTCATATACTGTAATTGGGCAATTTCTGTATACCTTCCTGGCTAGAATAGATTTACCCACCGGGGTAGACACTGACAAAGGCTCTACTAAAGTTTTGGGACTTACACCGAAATTAACAACTATGTAAGGGGTTACAAAAAAAGTGAAGATCTAGGATCTAATAAAGCATAAACATGTAAATGAAATACCTGTAACGTATCCATAACCACATCGGGAGAACTTTCCTAATCCTGTTGGGAATGACATGCATATAGTCTATTAGAGCACTGACCATTGGTTGCGCTGGAAGCGACACCCTGCTGAGTTGGGCGATCAGATAGAACTGGGGTATGGCTGGACTAACCCTAATGACTACTCTTTATCCAATCCCTGACTTTGTTTCCTAGCTTGCCACACCCAAAGAACACATCATTATTGGCTCTACACAAACCCTAATGATTTTTACTATATTTTTTGCAAAGAGGATTAGTGTGACCACTGTTTACACTGCCCTGAGACATAGAGATTGGTGCTCTATCTCGATTATCATTTATGAACTTTTGCACTGGAGCACTAGATGAAGACAGAGTTAGGGCTGAAGATTTTTGATAGAATTGAGAACGGTTACCACCCTCTGATCTCACCTGAGCAAAGTTAAAGCTACCTGTCCTAGCCCTCTTATTCTCCCTTTGTTTCTCCATAACCTTCTCCTCCTCAATCTACTGAGCATGAACCATAAGCCTAGAGAAGTCCATCTCCTTAATTAACATTATGGTCCTACACTCCTTGACCACACTATCAGCTACACCAGAGACAAACTTACTCATTCTAGACCTGTTATCAGCCACCATCGAAGAAGCATACCTGGCCAATTGGGTAAACTTAATTGAATACGCCCTCACACTCATGTTACCCTATTTCAAATTTATTAACTCATGCACCTTAGATTTCCTTAACTCTAAAGGGAAGAACCTATCTAAAAAGGTTATGGCGGACTCCTCCCACTCTACAAGCCCTGCATCTGCACCTCTATCCCCTCTCCACTACTTATTCCGGGTGTGATATACATCTTGCAACTGGTAAGCAACCAACTATGCACTCTCACTATACGTGAAACCCATAATATTAGTCACCTTCTAAACCATGTCAATAAACTCTTATGGATCCTCATGAGACTTGGATCCCATAAACAAAAGAGGGTTCATTCGGGTGAATTCTAAGATCCTAACTACGGCAGTATTAGCCACTGGATTGGCTGTTATAGTAGCCTACTGATTGTTCTGAGTTGCTACTGAGTGAGCTAAAGTAGTGAATGCAGCTCTAAACTCGGTATGAGAAACATGCCCATTAAGGGGATCTTCCTGAATAGGCGGAGGTACGGGCTGATTCTCATTCCTTCTTCCGTTATTATTTCTGGGAGGAATGTTCTACAAATGGAAGGAAGATTGAATTAGAAAGAGAGTTTAAATTGAGCTCATGCTTATACGCACGACATGAATACAGTAAGAAAGGAAATTTTTCCTAAAATGTCTTGTAGCCTCTTATCCATAAGTGTGGAATGCTTCACACCAATGCACAAGACTCTACTCAACACAGTTTTCATGACAACAGTGCTTACGGTTCTGAAAGACCACAAGCTAACCCATGAATTGGTACCTAATGTAAGCACTAAATAATATAGTAATAAGATACACATGTGCAAAAATAATTAAATAATGCCAAAGGTTTTAAGTACTAAAATTAATACAACAAAATTATCAAGTCCGAAATATAAATGAACATACTAAAAATCTGACTGAAAAGATTAACAAATCAACTGACTGTCTGAAATATCTGAAAGTCTATAAAACTGACTGAAAAGAGTTGATGGGATAGTCCCCAACTAACTCCAACTGATAAACTAAAAGAAAGTACTGAAATAATGATGTAAAATGACAGAAGACAACATGTCCTCGATAGATGAGGACTCACCACGACTATTGCTGCTGATAGGTTGAACTGCCTATGCACGGTCAGGAGCCTAAGCGTCTGAACCTATAATATTAAACATCATAGTGCAAGAAAAGAGTATACAATAAGTACTTTGAATATACTAGTATGAGAGATAAGGTTAGGCTACTATGCATGGGTTCATGTGCATGAATAATAACTAACTAAATGAATAGCGTGAGATAACTAAATATAACTGCATAAAAACTTTGAAATCTGCGAATTCATGACAAAGCATATAATATAATTCCAAAAATAATCTATAAACTGAAACACGGAAATACTGATAACTGAATAACTGATAAATGCATGCTTTGGTCAAACAAACCTGAAACTGAATTCTATACTGAATACTAGACTGAGACTATGGGAGGTATTATCTAACCAACATGCCCCGATCTGAGCTAATTAGGGTCCAACCTATGATCCCAGTTTGAAGAGTGTTAGTACCATGCCACGGGTACTAACAATGGTTGTGTAGATCCACTAAAGTGAAGTACCGAAGGAAAAAAAAGTTACCCTCTACTGGCAGGTGCCCTAGTGAGATATGTGTCAACCCTCAACTGGCAGTTAAAATCTCAAACCTACACTGGCTACATAGTTCTGGAGCGAAAGGATTGCTACTAAGAGTCACACCTTCAACTAGCAGGTGATCCCCCATCCCTGGGTTCACTCGGTGCTAAATACTACTCCCAACTAAAAGAACTAAGATTATTGAATTGGTCTAAGTTTAACTGATTATGATAACTGACTGAATGAATAATGCTCATAAATATCTAAAACCATTCTGAAAGATACTGAGACTAAGTAAACATCTATGTTTTGAGTATTCATAACCCCCAGTATTGAATAGAAGTATCAATAAGGACATATATAGATTTATAAATCATAATAGGGATCCTTGTTCAAAATTCTTCTCTTAGAAATTTCATCAAACACACAAGAGTAATGAGTTAAAGCATGGGAATAGTTAAAACATGTGATAATAGCATAATTGCAATATTAAAATCATGGATTAAGGAGTTAACATGTGAATAATCATCATCCAAACATGTCAAGGGTAAATTTACAATGAAAATGCATGGTAGAAATGATTTAAAATCAAAGTCCATATGAGCTTCATGGAATAATTCATAATAACATGTAAACACTATAACTTAAGCTTAAAATGGATTCTTTGACTCCGTAGGTGAAAAGTGCCCATGGATGAGTATCAAACATACCTTAAAGTTTTAATCTTGAAAGAGGATTTACTTTTCTTGAACATTCTTGGATTGGGAAGAACAATTTCTTAGTTTCCTTGAAAGGAAGATGCTTGAACTTGAGGAACCTAGGGAAGGATTAGGGTTTAATTTAGAGAGAAATTGAGGAATTTGAGCATATAATGCCTTAACTAAAGGTTAATCCTGTGTTTTTACGGATTGGGATAATGGGAAAAGACAAGACTGCCCCTCAGGAATTTAAATTTATAACTGAAACGTCAAATTGAGAATTACCGCAATGCGATGAACTCCTCATCGCTATACCCACCGTGACGCGATGCAATCGTGGTGAGGTGCTAGAAACGAAATACAAATATTCCTCAATCATCATTTGAAAAATTTAAAACTTTCTCGAGACATGCTTCTTACACCCCTGAACATGAATTAACTCAAATACTTACATCTCAAAGTTGGGTAGGTCACTTTAAAAATCATCAAAGGTAAGAGGACCAAAATAAAACTAAGTCCCTAATACTTAGCTAAATTTTCGGGTTCTAATCCTCTTAGTCATGCACTATGAGATGAACTGAGCTACGATTAATACGGGGTATTACAACCAATTCTACTGTTTCTTGTACATCCATAAACCTGGTCTTTTGCAATTAAGTTGTTCATCATCAAAACTACATATAGCAAGTTTGCAATACATTAGGTAGTCTATTAACAGGTTAAGAGAACCTATGCAATAGATGGACCATCTATTTCATTAGTTGTAGTAGATGGAAAATCTACAGAGATAAGTTACAACAGATGAATCATTTGTTGCAACGGATGAATTATTTGTTGCAACAGATGACTCATCTGTTGCAATTTGTTAACTTGTGTAAAATTAGTGTATTTAAAAGAAGACTTAATACATCATCAGAAGGGCTGATATATCAAAGGGATTCATCTTTGAGTTATTCTTAGCAGACAACCATATAAGGATACTTGGATAAAAAAACTCATCCGAGTAGTCCTTGGCCTGCTTTCGGGAGTAAGGAATGGCTTCAAATGTTGAATCCTAAAAATGTAAACATGGTGAAAAAAAGTAAAAATTATTATTCAATAGAAAAATTATTATTCAATAGCATAAATAAATGAAAAACTAAAGGAATAGAAATAAATTTATCGTGAAAGCCCAAGAAAAGTCGTAGAAGTTGATTATCTTTGGAGATAACTTTGTCAAATAAATATTTGAAACTTTGTCAATAAACATTTGACAGTCAAGAAATAGCTTTCATATCCCTATGGATAATTGTTTAATGGCTCTAAATTTTGAGCAAGCACTAACAATTTAGGTTTTGTAACTTTGTTGATGTCTCTAGCCCACAAAATGAAATGCACAAATCAAACTAAGCACAATGGCTCCTTGTACTTCTTCAGAAAATTTTTATTCTTGAGATCAACTATCAAATACCTGGCTTTATAGCTAGGTCTAACAATGTCCAACAACTTATTTGTTTTTTCTTTGCCTTTGTTTGTTTTGGTGGGTGGCTTGGTTAGTATCTTGCCTTTTTTATCTTTATTTTGGTAACCTACTTGCCTTTGACTTTTTCAAGGTTGTTACTATTGTAATAGGTTAAAATGGAGGATGTCATCTTAGGACAGTCACTATGGTAAACTCATTCAATCAAAAACAAACCAGCAAACCATAATAGTTTATCCAGATTTTATTCGTCTTCTTGTGCTCATCCTTCAACTCTTCATCATCACCCTTATAATTGATCTTGCGCTTAAGAAGACAATATACTATGGTCATTCGAAAGCATGCATTATTGTCCTCCGACAAATCAAGAAAGGATCCAAAGAAGCTAGACTTAAAAAAATCCTCCAGTTTTTCATCCATCAAAAACTTCCTAAACATAACAAAAATTTTACCCATGAGAGATTTAACTCCAAAATCGCCAGTCAAATTTGTAGGGTTAGCTACAGGTATTTTAACTTAGAATTTGTCAATACTAAAAGTTTTGACAACATCATGCTGGGTTTTGATCAACGGTCATGTTCAATCAATGATGTAACAAGATCATCATCAATATCATCATCACATCTTTCCTCTTCATTCACTTTTTCGTTTTCTTTTTTAGATACATCTTCTTCCTCATCATTTCCTTCCTCACTTTATTTTTCCTTTCCATCATCGTCTCCTTTATGACTTTCTTCATCATCTCCATCCTCACTATCTCCATATTTTTCCTCATCATTATTTTTATCTTCTCCCTACACAACCTCTTCTTCATCGCCCCTAACTTTTTTTTCTATATCATCTCCTTTAGTAGATTGTGCAATATTTCTATCTTTTTCCACATCCTTATTCTCTATAGTCACGGCCCAATTTCTCAGGTCGTGATGGCCCATCAATAGGCAAGTCAACCTCATAGTTCGAAACTACTAGTAATGGGCTACCACAAGAATGAAGGAAAGAATGAGGATATTATGTATTAAAAGGATAACATATACAAGATAATCCAAAACCTGATGGTATCAGTACAAGAGCTTCTAACATAAGTAGAATACAAATGAGGTGCTAAATGAATATACGAATACAACCATCTCTAAATACAATACAGAGAGTAATGTAGTACATGTGATGATTGAGGAATGACCTAAAGAGATGAAAACTAAGAGAAACAAGATAACAAACAAATGCAATAAAGTAAGATAGATAGCTTGACATACGAGATTACAAGAAATAGGAACCAAACCGTGCATCAAATGATAAGACCCCTAAGACCCGCAATAACAACACTAAACTCGTACGGTGACCGCTAAGGGAATCAACTTCGCCTTACAACCACCATTTCTAAGCAAGGATCAATAATGGCTTTTCCAAGCCCTACACTACTTGGCTTTTCCAAGCCTTACACTACACTCTCAAAGAGAGAAGAAAAAAGTTTTTCAATGACTCTCAAATATCCATAATCTTCTAAAGAGCAAATGACCTAATAGAAGACTATTTATAGGCTAGCTTATTACATAGCAAAATGGCTAAAATACCCTTAATGAAAGGGGTGGTCATAGAGTGTCTTTCCAACAAGTGTAATCTCTAAAATACCCTTAATGAAGGGTGTTTTTTCAATGCTCCAAAACCAAGGAGTCATGCTTCAACACTTATGGACTCGGGTTGGCATCAAAGGTAAGCCCCCACGCAATCTTCCACAGACGGGTTTGCTTTATGTCATGCTCAAAATGGGTCCTCCATGCATGTTCTTGTGTCCTCGAGGTGACCAAGTCTTGAGTCTTTATGCATTAGCCTCCAATGATGTCTTCAAAAGCATAGATGACCATTTGGATTGTATCATCCTCCCTTTCTTGAAAAGGATTCTACCTCGAATCCATACCTTGCAAAATTAAAGAAAGGACAAATAAGCACAATTTCCTCATGGCATGAGGGTTAGGGTTAGTACAACAAATAACTTCATCATGCCAAGGTGGTATATACTTAAGATATAACCATGAATCCTTTGTCTTAGTCATGAAAAGCTTAGTAACAATGTTACAAAGGAAATAGCTATGACAAGTATCAAGAGATAAAGAAACTACAAAGGTCTTAATTGTATCCCTAAGTCCAAAAGGTAAGGCTATCCTTGTCTTAGGAACCATAAAGTACAATTGTTTCATTACTTCTTCAAGATGCCTCATCAAACGTGGTGCCACTATTGGTCTCAACGTCCATCAATACCACATAGCCTTATCAATCAAACAAGTGGACCAACAAATAAGACCCCTACCTCTACTTAATGCAAACTCTAAACTAGCATGGATGTCATCATAGGCAAAGAGGTAGTATAGGAAAGAATCAAGTATAAAGACATGCACGGGTGAAGACAAAGAATTTAAATAGATACACACTCTTTCCTTCAAACAAATAGAAAACATGGCATCCACAAGTTGGGATTCATGCAACTTAAGAACAAGTGTGTCAAGAAAGGATGCACATTTAGAAGCATTACCCCAAGGAGACAATGACACTTTTTCTCTCGGGTTTTCAAGAATGACAATTTTCTTGTCATGTAGACCAAGCAACAAGTTAGGTGCACCAACATCACCATTTCCATATTTGGCACCGGGGTCAAATAGAAAGAGTAGCAAAAGACACGGATCTAGACAACACTCCCTTTACCCATAGGCTTCACCCAAACTACAATATATATACTCTTTACAATAGCATATATATCATTAAAAGCAAATAGAGAGTGGAGAAAGGTATCACTCAAGTCAACTTCAAATAAGGTGTCCTCATGTATGTACTCACTAATAGTTTCACTATCATCACCATGAGTACTCTCAACAATAAGGTCACACATAGTAGAAGAAGTAATTTCCAAACAATGGACACCTTCTCTTTCTATGGAAGTACCCTCAAGTAGACACATACCACCACCAAAGTCCAAGGAATTATTACTTAAGTCTTTACAAGTAACAAGCAATTCATCCTCATAGTCATCAAACATAGGTGGGGTGTCATATAAAGGATCAAAACCACAATCAATTTTCAAGGAACAATCGCTTATTGTGTTTCTTAAGAATTCAAGCAAGTCAAAATTATCATCACCCAATTGATCACTCCTTTACAAGACCTTACATTCCCTTCCCTGAAGAGTACACTCATTCTCCAAGAAGAGATTTCCATCTTTAGGAGAAATGTTGTCACACCATAGTGGGTTGGCATATAGGTTATATCTTTCAAGACAAGCTATACCTTCAACTTCATTCTCACCACTAGGTTCATTAAGAGTGAACTCATCATCTTCAAACAAGATATTTTCCTTAGAGAGAAAAGGATCTATCAACGAAGAGTATATAGAATATACAAATCCATTCTCTAAAAGATCATTATCAAGTATCAAAGATATTTCAAGAACATAATTATCCCTATGAGCAAAACCAAGAGTAGAACATTCACTAGAGGTCATGCTAAAGGGGTCACTCCTATTTCTTTAATCAATATTTTTAATATCATCTCTCACTTGGTATTCATTAACCATATCAACACATCCACAAGTAGTGGACAAATTTCGTACATAAGTTGATTAACTAAATTCCCACAAGATGATGTACTATCATTCAACACATTGGCTTCAAC
This sequence comes from Capsicum pubescens, assembly GCA_030864215.1. Taxonomy (NCBI): domain Eukaryota; kingdom Viridiplantae; phylum Streptophyta; class Magnoliopsida; order Solanales; family Solanaceae; genus Capsicum; species Capsicum pubescens. The sequence goes on from CM061541.1 coordinate 123,783,667, forward strand.
ACTAGGTGGACATAAATTTATCTTACAAGAAGAGTCAATTCGGTCATCAAAAGGATCAACTAGTGTATCCACATTCACAACATGTACATCATCATCAAGGGGTAAAGAATCAATAGATGATGTATTATCATTCAACACAATGGCTTCAACTCTAGGTGGACTTAAATTGATTTTACAAGAAGAGTCAATTTAGTCATCAATAGGATCAACTAGTGAATCCACACTCACAACAAGTACATCATAAACAAGAGTCAAAGAATCAATAGACTCACAAATAAGTAAGCTACTACTCATACTTAATGGGCTACTAGCCACACAATTATCATTCACATGCACAAAAGTGCAAGAGTTAGCTATTTTACCTTGAAGTTCTTGAGTAGATTCTTCTCTGTCGTGGTGTGAAGGTTTCCCACATGCTTCTGCAGCAACTTCTCCTTGGCCTTGTGCTCCTCCGCTTTCCATGTTAGTACCTACATAAATGTCCTTAGAAATAGAAGGACAAACATAGTTAGCACGATTTGGTGGCAACCCCCTTACTTCATTCCACACAACCTCTCCTTTTTTCACTCTTGGATTTCCACTTTGCACACCCTTACTCCTCTCAATCTTTTGTCTCTCATAATCATTCGTCTTAGAGTAAGTGATAATATCTCCTTGGGGTTTGGGAAGAATTGAGGTAAAGAGATAATTTCCCCAATGGTCCACTACAACCTTAGGCCAATTTAGCATATTTGGAACTCTATGTTGTGCAAACCAATCGGCACCCAAGCATACATGACCTGGTGTTAAGGGGAAGATATCGCACCACACCTCCTCATAGTACTTAAATTGGGTGAAGACAATCCTCACTCTCTCGGTAACCTTATACCCATCCAAGGAATATGGAACAAGTAAAGGTTCTCGAAACAACCCTAAATGGTCAACCAATGGTGGCATGATGTAGTTCTAATGGCGCCATTCATCTAGCACAAGGAGGAATCCCAGTACCCCATAAATGCATACGTTTTCGGAGTGAACACTTATCCTAGGATCAACATTATAGAGTTTAGGACAACCCATAGGCACATGAGTACCCCTTGGCCTTGGAGAAGTATCCTATCTTCTTCTCATGGGACAACCTACACTATAGCTAGTGTACCCATTCACACCACTTCAACCTTGATAAGATGTACTACAAAGTGAAGAATATGAATCTTCATGCTCCACACGTGCACTCTTACCATAAATCTCATAAGCTTTGTGAAGGAAGGGATTACACCTTATACCAATTCTAGGTTCGGAGTGACAAGTGTAAGACTCCTCACATGCACCAACTATATCATAAGAACCATCACAAGGTCCTACATCATCTCCATATTCACCATAAGCACTAGGAACTTCATTCACCTTATTTTCTCCCTCAAAACCATAACTCTCAATTCTGCTCATGTCTTGATCATGGCTATACTCATAGCCCCCATAATTTCTAACATCATCGAAGCCATAAAATCCCTCACTACAATCATAGTCTCCCATGTTGTAGTCACAATAGTCCGAGGTTACCAAGATATGTTCCCCTTATATCACCTTGTACCTATAAAATGAACAAACAATATTAGTTCTAAAAGCTCCTCACCAACACTCGTATACACCCACCTTTGTGATCCTCACAATTGGAGCGGCGAATATTGAAAGTTGTTTATACTCCGGTAGTCAATAAGGTGTCAATCACTACTTAGCGGCCGCAATAGATTCTTGTTTGATAGAATCAAGGCACAAAATAAAATCTACTTATGAACTTGAAACAAAGAAATTCAACGAATCAAAATGAGAAAAGCACACAAAGAATGAAAACACGAAGAAAACAAACTCAAACAACTAACTCACAAATAAGTAGGTGATTACTAGTTGTTAATTAGTTCTAGAATCAAGTAATGAAACTAAAGAAACGAAGAAAAGAAACATAGAATCTAAATTTAAGCTTCAACGTATTTTGGAAGTAGATGATGTTGCACTTTGATGACGTGGCAGCCTTGGTCAAAATTGGTCAACGATTTGGAGTTGACTTGTTTCCAATTTAAAATTCAACAATCTTCTTCTTGATAGTGTGGTAATAGGTTTTGGTGAATAAAACACAAAGAATGGACCCTTTTTCAAGCTCAAAAGAGTTTGAATTTGTTGTGGTCCTCCCTTGTACTTTCCGTTGTCCTCTTCTTTGAGAATATTCCTTTTTTGATGCTTTTGGACTTTTTCTTCCTTTGGAAGACTTGGAATATGCTTGGAATATTCTTTGTACAAACAAGGACCACACTCTCTTTCTTCTTGTTTTTGGATCAAACCACCACTTTTTGAATATTCTTGTTCAACAACATATGAAGAACATGAAGAACACCAAGAACATTCAAAAATGGAACCTAACCCATATGAACTCCAAATTGAATGATTTTTGAATATTCAAGCACACTTTGAACTCCCAAACACCAATATCACGTTTTCAAGCCACAAATCTCACAAAAACCCTTCCAACTTCGAGATCTACTTTTCAAGTTTCTTCAACTTCAAGTTCAACAATGGTGGATGGCTCAAAGCAACCCAAAAATAGCTCAAATTCAAGATCTAGACACCTATAATATTAGAGAACACAAATCTAATACTAAAGACACAATTAAAACTCAAAATCAAAAACTCAAATTTTGACCTAGGGTAAAAAATGGGAATAGTACTTTTTTGGGATTTTTGATTTTTGACACTTTTTTTTTGTGATTTTTAAATTTCTAGATTCTAATAGTGTTAGGGAACAAGAATCTAACACTACAAACACCAAAAGAAACAAAAATCTAGGACCTAAAATTTTGGCCTAGGGATAAAAATGGGATAACAACTTTTTTTTTGCAATTTCAGATTTGACACTTCTTTTTTTGTTGATTTTTTAGATAGCAATCCCAAGATTGATTTTATTGAAAAAAAATAAAACCTTGCTATTGATACCAAATGATAGAGCAATGACCTAAAGAGATGAAGACTAAGAGAAACAAAATAACAAACAAATGCAATAAAGTAAGATAGATAGCTTGACATACGAGATTATAAGAAATAGGAACCAAACTGTGTATCAAACGATAAGACCCCTAAAACCCTCAATAATAACACCAAACTCTTATGGTGACTGCTAAGGGAATCAACTCCGCCTTACAACCACTGTTTCTAAGCAAAGATCAATAATGGCTTTTCCAAGCCCTACACTACTTGGCTTTTCCAAACCCTACACTACACTCTCAAAGTGAGAAGAAAAAAGTCATTCAATGACTCTCAAATATCCATAATCAACTAAAGATCAAATGACCTAATAGAAGACTATTTATAGGCTAGTTTATTACATAGCAAAATATCCAAAATACCCTTAATGAAAGAGGTGGTCATGGAGTGTCTTTCCAACAAGTGCAATCCCTAAAATACCCTTAATGAAGGGTGCTTCTTCAATGCTCCAAAACCAAGGGGTCATACTTCAACATTTGTGGACTCGGGTAGGCATCAAAGGTAATCCCCCACGCAATCTTCCACAGATGGATTTGCTTTATGTCATGCTCAAAATGGGTCTTCCATGCATGTTCTTGTGTCCTCAAGGTGACCAAGTCTTGAGTCTTTATGCATTGGCCTCTAATGATGTCTTCAAAAGCATAGATCGCCATTTGGCTTGTATCGTCTGAGGATAAAACTAGAACTCTGAACGTCAGGAGCTCACTCTATGCCTCCAAACCATAGTTGTTCCACACGAGGCACACATCACAATGATAATCCATATTATGATCTACAAGCTGCAGAAGTATAGTATGAGTACCAAACATATGGCACTCAGTAGGCAACTGCTGACTGAGCTTCAAAGATATTACAGATATATATAATATATAAAACAAAAGTTGAATCTATAGCCAAATATTAACCATCCACACAACAAAGATAGTAAGATAATAAGGATAAACTATCATATTCCAGTCGTACTCAGAAATCTCAACACTATATTGTATATTGCTAGCCAATATATAAAATAAGGGCGAAAGAAGGATGTATAACAGTATATAAGGTCAAGGACTGAATATATAATATGAGTAATTGAAGGAAGAAGATTTATGTGGTAATACTATAGCTACACATAACTAGATATACACATATAGATAACAAGGTCAAGTCGAAGTACCGCCTAAGTCATTCTTATTTTATGACCTCATAACCTGAGTAGGAATTTGTATTAATATACTCAATGTTTTTAATCCATTCGGCTAATCATGAGATAATAATGCATAAAGATATGCTCTTAAAATGAAAAGGGCCAGGATCATACCTTAAACATCAATACCGGGTTAGTAACCAAGTTGCCATAAACTGGCCATAACAATAAATATCATAATAAAAATAACAATAATAATGACAATGCAACTAATAGGCTAGTCCAGACAAACAATACCTTGCCGAGCCTTTCACGAACCCCCACTTCCAGACTCAGAAGGTTCAATCAATGTATAACACACCATAGTCATACTCATCACCCATACCTAGTTGAGCCTTTCATGAACCCCTACCTCCCCAGTCTTAGAAGGTTCAATCAACATACAACACACCATAGTCATACTGATCACCCATACCTATGCAACCCACTATAATATTGATAGATATAGTCACATTCTCATGATAGGCAATGCGCATGCAAGAATGAGTTCCCAAATACAATTCATAAAACTATAAGTAACTCACGTCATCGCCTATGATAATGTGATACACGAGCTCATCACACAATCCCAGTCCATCGCACAGCCTATATAATAATATATGATACATGAGGTCATCATCTACAGGTCATCGCACAATATATATAATAATAATATGATACACGAGGACGTCGCACAACCCTATGCCATCGCACATCCTATATGATAATGATGTGATACAAGAGGTCATCTTACAACCCCATGTCATCGCATAGCCTATATAAAAATAATAATTAATCCATTTCTCAAGATAAACTTCAAGACTAAATCAGTATAAAGGTATAGAAAGAGTCGAAATCTCTCACGATCGGAGTAACCAGTAGTAAAAAAATGATAGACCAAACTCCATCTCGGCCAAATATTTAATACACCATTTTCAATCTCAATGCACATAAATCACCCATTAAGGTGGTATAATTCTCATTATGAAGAAATCCATTAAAAAGGCAAAAAGTGGGATTTAATCCCTTTTTAGGAAAAATAGTAAAAAAATCATATTTTATTTATAATTATGCCATTTGTCATTTTAAAAATCATGAATGTACCAAACCTATCAATGCCATCACTATTATTCACACAATGAAATCATAAACATCAATATGTCTATAAACTATGGCCATAGCCTTCACAAGGATAAACACTTCCCAAAATCCAACTAATATCATCACACGACCTTGGGTACAATAATATGATTGAAATAACTACATAATCATAATCACGGACTTAGGCCCACATAAATATCTGAAACTCATCTTAATAATCATACCCATAAGTCATGGCATATTCACGAGGCATAACACATCTATAGGCCATATACCATAACACAGGGAAAACTATCACCATTCATCAAGTCATGAAGTAAACTTATAATAAAGGCTCATTAGTATCAACCATGCCTAACATTTGTAAGTAAGTCCTCAAGGGATAACACAAGTCTTGGCCTAAAGTGCGCCGAATGAACGTACTTTAATCCTTAAAACTTTAATAATCGAGGCCAAGTCACCGTGTTCTACCCATAATCAACCTTAACATTCATACTCACATGCAATATATAAAATACATTATCTTGTGAAGAACAGTAGATAGAAGCCTACCTCAAAGCCTAACCGCAAATCCTTAAATCGTCCACCAAACTTCCATCTTCACTTCATGATCTCAAAGTTCCTCTAGGCTATAAAAATCATAATCTACGCATCAATAGGAGACAAATGAGATTCATATTTCTACATTAAGGTCAGTCAAAAACAAACCTACGAGGCCCCTCTAACAAAATTCAAAATTGAACCCGTCACGAGGTCCCTTAAAGGACTAGGAGTTGTGCTCAAAAGTTGAGCAAAAATGGAGCACAAATCGATCTCAAATTAACCCTCAAAATTTAGGAATTCAAAGCCCTAATTTCTAAGAATTTATCAAGAAACTGAAGAAAACTTACCATGAAGTCGAAGGAAATTCATGTAATAATAGGTAGCCAATCTCTCCCAAAGCATATACAAGATTAATCCCAAGCATTACCTTTCTTTTAGAGTTTTGGCTCTCAAGAAATTGATGGAAATGAGTAAAATTGGGCAAAAAAGGGATATTTATACCTATACTAGGTTTCTAGATGTCCCTATCGCGACTGCACATTGCAATTGGGATATTTATACTAAAAATGCATGTCACGATCACAATTTATGCTTTGTGATCTAGGCTACGCCAGGATAAATAAGGCATAAAATGAATGCCCCAAATATGTTTTACCCTTTGTGATCTAGGCAACGCCAGCAACCTGGTGCAGCAGATTTTCTAAGTCCAAATTAACTTTGATGAGGGTGCTTGGAATTCGTTCAAAACCCCATATACATAAATGAACTATGTATCCATATAAAATTTGATGTTCAGACGTGATGGCGCACTCGAAATTCCCATTTGAAATTGCTTCGACAAAATATGAGTCCCACACCCATAATTCCAATTTATCAACTTTCCAATCAATAAACTGAAATGAGCCCAGGTGCCTCGGGACCCAAACCAAAGTCTACCTAGCGTAAAATCAATATACCGATGCTGATAGTATATTTTAAATTCTTATCCGAGGTCATATACTAGGATTTTTGGTAAGAGACCAAATCCTAATTAGTGAAAGCTCCAAAATAGAGAAATGAGCTTAAAATCCAGATGAACTATTTGATCACCAAACCGATGGTTTTAGCAAGTCATAAATGTCCTATAGCCACTGTTGGAAGGTTAAAACTCTAAAAATGCATGCAAATCAAGGAAATGACTTGGAGGGTCATTACATCTATAGACGGTAATACTACATTTGTTTCTTAAAGAGCTTGTTCACAACAAGCTCTTCTAATGGTGTTTGTAATTTAGCCTTTTTAGTTGCTTTGTCAGAACTTGATTCTCTTTCTTTTTTATTGAAGCTATTTTTTATCTAAAAACAAGAGAAAAACAAAAAAGATTAAAATTAATTTATGCATCATTAAAAAAAGGTAGCAAAAAATTAAATAAATACAACACATTACAAAAATATTTCCAATAGATGATCCATCTGTTGCAATAAGTACTCATTTGTTGCAACAGATGGGTAATCTATTTGAAGAAATCAAAGCAGTCTTGTAACTGGTTTGATTTCTTCCAACAGATTATCCATCTGTTGGAACAGGTGGGTCATCTGTTGGATGACGTGTTTTGAATTTTTCCAATAGATAGCCCATTTGTTGCAATAAGTGGGTCATATGTTGGAAGACCTAGTTTTATTTCTTCAACAGATGACCAAATTATTACAATAGATGGGCCATCGATTGGAAGAAATCAAAATAGTAGCAAGAACTATTTTGATTTCTTTCAATAAATGGCTCATCTGTTCCAACAAATGAGTCATCTGTTAGAAAAAATCAAGCTACTTAACCAACAAATATGTAGTTGTTTCCAACAGTTACATATCTGTTGGGAAACATTATATATCAACAAAAATAAGAACAACAACACCAAGTTGCTATGTTACCACAAACACACATGAACAACACCAATTTTTTTGTTTTTCCAACACCAATACCAACCGCAACATCAACAGCCCCAACAATATCAATAAAACAAATGTACCTAGAACAAAAAAAACACTAACAAAACAAACAAACAACACCAACAATACACACCAACAACACCAATATTCACTAATAACACCAATAAATACCAAGTGAAGTGATTTAATAAAAGAACACAAATGACATGACAAAATTATCACAACAATTATCTCCAAAATGGTAACAATTCAAGTTTGTGCTATTTTTATTGAAATATTCGAGAATAACAACAACAATAAAAAAATCATATTTCACTCAGAAAAAATATCTCATTTACATCAACCATCATATTAAGAGAACAACTACCACAAATTAGGATTTTCTCGGGTTGTTCTTACTTTTTTTTAGTATCAAAATTCAAAATTATTAACTCATACTTGAAGATAATACAACTACAGTTCTTCTTTTCCTTTATTAACAAAAAAGCCCTAATTTTTTGAAAAACAACAAATATAAAAGTCCTTACCTACTAAGAGAGAGAAAGTAACAGTTACAAGAAAGAAGGATGTCGAATATGGGTTCTCTCAAATAACTAATGTGGTTAGAAATGGAAGCAAAATCGATCTCTTATGAAGGTTTGAGACAATCTATTGGAAGAGAGTTGAGTTGTTTAGAGTAGAGTAGAGGAAGCGTTTTCTGAAAACTGATGTATGTTTATCTGATCGTAAATGATGGAAATGATTGGTCCCTTTATTTTTATTACACAATTAAATTATAGTTGAGAATTGATTTGTATTTTGAAAAAGATTATAAGTTTTAAAAATGTTAATTTGGTGTCAATTAACTTAATTAAGTTTTTAAAATGTCTTTTGACCTTACCTTTTGTCAAAGTCACCAATATTTAAACGGAAACTTAAAAGACTCCTTTTATTCAATTTCTCCTAAAATCTTCTGAGATATAATTAGGGTTGTGGAGAAACATCCCTAATTTTGTACACTATTTAAGGAACATATCTAGGTCAGAGTTGAGCATCTACACACACGGAAATAGCTTTCATAAATACAATAATGTTGCAAAAAGTTTGTAGAGGCAAAAGGGAAGAATGAAGAACAAGCTTTGTTGACTGTTCTTTTGTGATTGTAATAACATTGTTATTGAGTTGTGAATATTCCTATTATTGGTGTGTCATTGTGAGTTTGTTAGGTTTATAACAAAAAGAGTGTTTCTCTTCTCGTAGAGTTGTTAGAATAGTTAGAGTTAACTGTTGAATTGAAGTAATATAGTTAGTCCCTTAGATTATAGAGTTGTAATCTAAAATTTCTATTTGAAGTTAGTGAAAGTTGGTTAGAAATCTTACACACTGTAGGTCATGATTTTTACTCCCTTGAACTAGCAGAATTTTCACGTAAATCTTGAGTTATTTACCTTATAGTTTTTACTTATTGATTGAGGAACCCGGTTCTTGTGTCGAGTAGTTGGTACTATTTATTTTCCCACATTCTACCCCGCATAAGATAATACATCAATTTTCTTATAACTTATAAATATATTAATTATGCGGATTGTTAAATTACAAATCAAACACTGTACTAATGTTATACATGATAACTTACTTCCAAACTAGATATCAAGCATTGTATAACTTATACAAAAATTAATACATGAATAAGTAACTCTTCCAAACTTTATCTGAGGACTATTTTCTTTATATCTTGTACCAAATGATCCGTGTCAGTATATGATACATATCATGTGTTGCGGACATCATAAAAACTTAAAGAGGTGTATCCTTTATATACCATGTTAGTACATTATATATATATCAGGTTGGAGTGACAGAGGATTGAGCTTTTTCTAAAGGAGGTCTGGACTTTTCTAAAGATGAATCAATTAGTCCTCTATGATACATTGTCTATATGATATATACTATGTGTTGTTTTGGGTACATAAAATCTGTATGTTAGTTCATTAAATTTTAACATAAGTTCAAGAATTTTCAAGATACTTATGAAGTTTCCCAACTCCTTTAACACAAGATCAAAATAACTTGTCAAAGAAGTGTGTTATTTTATTAAGAAAAAAGATGAAATAGAATAAGCCAAGTCCTTCGTATTCACGAAATGTCTTTAATAAAATAATTCCCCTCAAGTACCCGAGATTGCAGAATTTTCCTCCCAAGATAAAATGGCTTCACAACCAGAAAGTAGTGGTACCTCAAATTTTCTGGTTTTCTTCAAACTAACTCGACGAAAGATGATCACACGAAGTATTTTAGAAGAAAAGAAATATTTTTTTAAGTGTAGAAATTTGTACCAAACCTGTGAAAAAATGCAGGTTTATATAGCCATGAAGTGCCCCCTTCAATGGTTCATTCGGAAAGGTGTACCCTTTGGAACAGTCATGTCTGTCCATTCGAATCATTTTGTCTTTTTCTGAACAGTCACAACCATCTGAACAGTCATCCCTTTACCCAAAACAGTGTGTCATTTCCTCGAAGGTTTGCATCCCTTTCAAGGCAACATTTCACATTTTTGCAGTTGTTTCTACACTACATATATGCACGTTAATGAGGGAACAAAAACTGTCACATTTTTCTCCTTGGATTTTTGGACTATGTTTCAAATAAATTTTGTCTAAAAAATTAATCTCGTCAATCATTTGACAAAGCTAGATCCAAATCCAAATCCAAAACCGATGCCAAAGCCAAGTCGAGCAAGCGACGACAATGACGGCGCGAGGTACCTCTTGATTCTTGCCTCACTATTCATGTGGAATTTGTGTTTCTTTATAAGAATACATGAAAGTTCTTTTCTCCCACCAATGTGGGAGAATTAGTAGACTTTCCTTATAGTGAGTACACTTTCCATTTAGGTTTGTTTTTCACTTTCCCTCCACTACTTTCCTCCATTTTCCATTCACACTTTTAACTTGAACCCAACAATCCCCTATATAAATGGGAAATGGATATTCTTTGTAAAACCTTACGGAAAAGTATGTGATCATCAAGCAAAGACTGATTACATCTGGATAAATAGGTTTTTCTTTAAACTTTCTATAGCGAACATGCATCAGATCCACTCTATCAATCAGTAGATTTGATTTCTTTGAATCGTCGAGATTTAATGTACATCTAGATAACACATATCACACAGTCAGCTTTTTATTATTTATGGTTCTTAGGGTTTTATTTGTTTCAGCCATGAACAAGTTCTGGTCTCATGAGAGTTTAGAGAATAAGCCTTTGTTAACATTCTCCTTGAAGCGGCATCCACTTCGTCGTCACATAGGCGATTTCTAAATTTTCAATCCTATAGATTAAACTATTTGATCAAATCTGCTAAATTTAGACAATCATTAAAAGACTTCACACCATAAGTCTTATCCTTATTTTCTAAACATTGTCTACATTAAGGGAATGGGTTGGGTATATTGACAATGTTAAACCTGTCAGACATAACTTTGTTTGATCTCCTTGAACCTAGATATTGATATCTCTAGTCTTCTAGTTAGATTTACCGCCATGCTGACTTATCTTAGGTCGTAAACCCACTTCCTTGGATGTTCTCTCAACTCCCTCTAAAGATAGGCCTTTTGTAAGTAGAGCTGACACATTATCCTTTGACTTCACGTAGTCAACAGTGATAATTCCATTAGAGAGAAGTTTTCTAATGGTATTATGTCTTTATATTATGTGAAGATATTTACGGTTGTATATGTAATACCCCGATCGTTCCTTAAGCCTAAATCTATTTTTTAAGTGGATAGGGGTGACTTCCAAAGTGATTGATGTTTATATTGTCTTGTATTTCTCTAATTTCTAATTTTTTTCACAAATAGAATTGAATAAGATTTCCATCGATACCAATTTCATCAAAATCTGATATCGGACGAGGAAGTTATGGCCATTTTACGAAGCGATGTCGGAATCGCCCTGGCCTGATGGTAGACCTGAAGGACCGCCAATCCTTGGTAGACCGTCAATTGTCCCATTAAGACAAGGAAGTAACCCTTTTTTATGGACATCGTGCGATGGCCAAAATGGTGGGCCGCTAAAAATTTGACGGACCGTCAAGTCGAGGCAGAATGTCCCATTTTTGGCCCCCGAGTGACAGACGATCTGGTGGACCATCAGTTTCCTGATGGACCATCACTTCAACCATCACATCAAGGTAGAATTCCCCAGTTTTGGCACTCGAGTGACGAGCGATCTGGTGGACCGTCAGTTCCTCTGACGGACCGTCAGTTCGACCGTCACAGACCCCGATCAGCAATTTTCAACTCTTTTTAAAAGGACATTTTGGTCTTTTCTGCCCATTTTGGTTTTATATATATATATCCAAGTGGAGGAGAGAAGATCATTTTTCTCTTATTTCTCCTCCAAAATTCTCTAGAAATTAGGGTTTCTTCTAAAATCCTAAATCAAATCATCTCCAAGAAATTCAAGAATCTTCCAAAGATTTCACCAAGTTGTTCAAGAATTAAGTTCTTCAAGACAAAGGCATCAAGAAACTTATCTCAAAAGTGTAAAGAAGAGTTTCCAATCAAGCTTGTTCATCTTAAAAATCATAATCCAAGGTATGTGGGGTTTTGAACAAGAGCAACTTTTTTCGTTCTTGTGCTCAAAGCTTTGATTTTTATTATGGATTTATATGATTTTGCAAGTGGGTTTATACCCAAAATACTTCATCATGAGATTATGAGAATATAAATCATTCAAGCTTTGTTATACATGATTATTTTACAATTTCCAAGTTATGACTTGATATTTAATATTATGAATTTCATGTTTCTACCATGAGTTAGTATTTCAAGTGCTTTCAAGATATGTGTCAATCTTTAATCTTCCTTATGAAAAATTAGAATATTGAGTATATTGATTCATGAGAATTGAGTTGTTACAATGAGTCTTGATATTTCCTCAAAGTTATTGATGTTTCCATGACTTAATAAATTGATGCATTTTTATATTGAGAAAGATTGATTTGATTTGAGTCGAGTTAGAATCCACAAATTGATTATGATTTGATAAATGAGAAAGAGATTTGATTTTCTCTTCATAATAGACCCTTGTGATATTTGTGGTGGATTTACTAACGCGTTCTGAGCTTGTGTCTGGGAGTAGTATTTAGCACTGAGCGGGAAATGTGGTATTTCCCCCAAAACTACATGCCACCGTAGGATTGATGTTGATAATTGTGGGCCGGAGGCCGAGTATGAGATTGTGATCACTAAATTTTGGTTGTACTCCCTGGAAAGAGTACGACGTTCCTGCCAATGTGGGGTTCTCTCCTTAAGAGGGAAAAACGTTGGACTCCATGTAGCTCACATGGTTTATATCGATTATAAGAACCTCCCATGTCCATAAGAGTTGAGTTTGTTGAATTACAGAGTCACTCCGAGTCTTAAGTTGAAGAGTTTTGTTTATGATGATTTATGAGGTTTTTATCATATGATTTATTTACGATGAGATTTTGAAAAGTATGTTTCAATCTAACTCAAGCCGAGTGAGCCATCATTGTGCATATACATATTTTCATGAAATTGATGATGATATTTATATTGTTATATGCACCCCCACATACTCAGTACATTCCAAACTGTTGATATACATATTTTCCTATGGGCTACATTTTCTCATAATGTAGGTTCAGGTACTCAGCCGCGTTAGCGATATTATGGTGCCTCTTTTCGTCTGCTCGGTGGTGAGTCCTCATGGTTCGAGGACCATGTTTATATTTTGTGATACCATTTTGTTTTTATGGATTTCAATACTGTTTGAGTCAGTTGGGGATTTGTCCCAATGTCTCCTTGATTTTGATGTATAGAGGCTTTGTCAGACTAAAGGGTTGGTATGTACAGAATTTCAATATTTTGGATTGTAAAGGCTAGTTTCTTATCTTATTCCAGTATGTTTATTATAAGTCATTCTCTCTTATATTAGCACGACTATTGTCAAAGTGAGTTCTACAAGTAATGGAAGGTTTAGAGGGTTAGCTTGAGGCCGCACGTGGCCTTAAGCACTGCGTGACATCTCGGGATGGGATGTTGGGGCGTTACTGTAACACCCCGAAAATGGGTCCCAAAGCGTCACATGGTGCTTAAGGCTACAAGTAGCCCCAAGCTAACCCTTTGAGCCATTTTCATACCATTCAACACTCATTGACAGGATTACTAAAATCAAACATCAAGATATTCTACATAATATCATAATTCAAGATGAAAGAGATGCGGAAAGTAACAAAATACGACATCTCCACAAGATTGATCAATCTAACCATCTAGTCTGACAAGCCTCTACTAAACTGTATAACACTGAGCCATTGGGACAGACCCCAACTGACCCTAACATCAGAGAATAAAATGATAACTTAAAATAAAAGAGTAAAATCTGAAATAACCAGTCCTCGAACCATGAGGACTCACCACTACAGAAAATGTAGACCAATGTGCTCGGAGAATCACGTCAAGCCTGGGAATGAGCACCTGGACCTAAATTATAGGGAAAATGTAGCCCACGTACGAATACATGGGTCAGTACCATGGAATATGGACCTAGTATATGAGGGTGTATGCAAGTTTTCATAAAAGTCCTATATCACAAATATTCATAGGAAAATATGCAGGCTATAATAAGAGACTCACATAGCTCGAAATAAAATCATCATAATCACCATAGAGTAAAACACATCGGGTGAAAACATGTGAGTCATTATAGTAAATACCAATCACTTTCATGATCATTTTCATGTCATCAAAACAAGTAGCTTTCATAACAATTCTCTTTAAGATATAGAAATATAGCCCCAAGCTAACCCTTTGAGCCATTTTCATACCATTCAACACTCATCAACTGGATTACTATAATCAAACATCAAGATATTCTCCATAATATCAGAATTCAAGACGAAAGAGATGTGGAAAGTAACAAAATACAACCTCTCCACAAGATTGATCAATCTAACCATCTAGTCTGACAAGCCCTACTAAACTGTATAACACTGAGCCATTGGGACAGACCCCAACTGACCTTAACATCAGGGGATAAAATGATAACCAAAAATAAAAGAGTAAAATCTGAAATAACCAGTCCTCGAACCATGAGGACTCACCACTACAGAAAATGTAGACCAATGTGCTCGGAGAATCACGTCAAGCCTGGGAATGAGCACCTGGACCTAAATTATAGGGAAAATGTAGCCCACGTATGAATACATGGGTCAGTACCATGGAATATGGACCGAGTATATGAGGGTGTATGCAAGTTTTCATAAAAGTCCTATATCACAAATATTCATAGGAAAATATGCAGGTTGTAATAAGAGACTCACATAGCTCGAAATAAAATCATCATAATCACCATAGAGTAAAACACTTCGGGTGAAAACATATGAGTCATCATAGTAAATCCCAATCGCTTTCATGATTATTTTCAAGTCATCAAAATGAGTAGCTTTCATAACAATTCTCTTTAAGATATAGAAATATCCATCAAATTCTTTAGAAACGATAACTTTCTCAACTCACACTTTTAAACTATTACATTTTTCATCTCAATCAGAAGAATACACACACACACTAGGAGTCTCTTACAATTGACATAAACCATGTAAGCTACATGGAGTCCAACGTCCAACGTCCAACCCATGTTGGGGAGAGATTTCCTATCCTTTCCATTGGAGTAGGACCTTAATCTTTTGTTCACTAGTGATCACTATATCAATCAGCCTTAGGCTCACATCCTACGGGGGCACGTAGTTATAGGGAAGTATCAATCATAGCTATACCTCCCACTCGGTGCTAAAGACTACTCCTGAACTGAGCTCAGATCATTTCAAAGAAAATCCACAACAACGCAATTCAACAATTCACATCGGGAGCCATCATGCTACCCCTTTTTCATAATAAATCAACATGTGGATTTCTTTTCTCATTCGAGTTCAAAAATAACTTTTTCAAGAACAAAAGGTCAAATAATTCAAATATCAAGGTGTGTATAACACATTACTTCACCAAAGATCATAATATCAAAGAGGGTCTAAATCCCATATATCAACACTTGAGCAAAACATTTCAAGATTCATACTTTGTATAGCAAACAAGTATAACTCATATGACAATCTGGAAATTCAACTTGAAACATGATATTAACATCAAAACTCAAGGAATTTATCTTTAAAACATCACAAAAATATCATAATTTCTTGAACAAAAATATAGAATAATAGTTGCCATCTCAAATTCATAATTAAATAAGTAAAATCATGTATCTTCGTAAATAATATAAATTTTTGGTCACAAGAACGAAAGCATGTTCTTGTTGAAAACCCCACATACCTTTATGGTAACGGATTCGTTGAAAGATTGGACCCTCAATATTGATTGTGCAACCCTAGTTGTTTTTCTCCTTTAGTGCTCTTGGATGATGAACTTAGATTGATAATAGGGTTATGATGTGTTTAGATTCTATTAAATTTGTAAGGTTAAATTTAGGGGTGTGTAAGGAGTGCCAAAAGACTTAATTGCCCTCAAAATAACTCAAAACGGAGTGTATTTACTACCTGAAACACCAAGTGTGCGCCGCATTGCTTATCGCATACATTTACATATGCGCCGCATTGCTTATCGCATACATTTACATATGTGCCATATTTCTTATCACACATATTTAAGTATGCACCGCATTGCTTATCGCACACCTATTCCAGTAGCCATGTGCGATTGGTTAGGCAACGCACTCTACTTTACAAAGCCATAATTCCTTACTCGAGTGTTGGATTTTAAAAAAATTAGTATCGTTGGAATGATAATTCAATTCTCTATAAGTTTTTGGGTATAAATATGCATAAATACAACATATTTATCAAGTTATGGTCATTCAAAGATGACCCTAGCAAATTTAAACACTAAAACTTGATGGATTTCAAAACTCTTAGCTTGTACTACCTTAAGTGACTCATATAACCTCACTTAACACATCATAAGATCTATTATAACTAGGGTACTCTTGGTAATTCATGTGCCCAAATATGGCTTACAGAATTAGGGGTTTCACATGTACGAACAAAGGTCCGCTTTCTAGCTTAGGAAAGTGCGGGGCATTACAGTTACAGTACATCATGATCTCTGCCCTACCTATTGCCTCTTGGATATCACAGTATATACATACTAGTGCTACTGGTTTGGGCCAATAATAAATATTTTCCCAAAAATTTCAAAACTATTCTGCTTCTTCACCGGCTTTATCTAATGTGATAAATTCAAAATTTTTTGTAAAGTGAGAAATACATGTCTGTTTGAATGATTTCCAAGAGACTTCTCCTCTACCTATATTAAATACATATCCACTCATGGATTTTACTTCATTCAATCCAGTGATCCAATTTGCATCACTATATCTTTCAAGTACCGCAGGATATTTATTATAATGCAAAGTATAGTCTTGAGTGTATTTAAGATACCCCAAAACTCTTTTCATTGTCATCCAATGAGTTTTATTGGAATTACTTGTGTACCAACTCAACTTACTAATAGCACATGTTATGTATGGGCATGTATAATTCATTATATATATTAAATATCCCAACACTCTTGTGTACTCCAATTGTGAGTCACTTTCTCCTTCATTCTTTTAAAGTGCAAAGCTCACGTCCAATGGAGTCTTGGCAATACCAAATTCCAAATACTTGAACTTGTCAAGAACCTTTTCAATTTAATGAGACTGTGATAGTGCCTATCCTTGTGGAGTTGTATGGATTCTTATTCCTAAGATCACATCCGCAACTCCAAGGTCTTTCATATCAACTTTCTCTCAAGTATTTGTTTCATAGAATTTATGTAAAAAAATATCTCTACTGATGATCAACATATCACCCACATACAAGCAAACAATGACCTTGTGATTTGAAATGTCTTTAATATAAACACATTTATCAGATTCGTTTATCTTAAACCCGTTTGCCAACATGGTTTGGTCAAACTTTGTATGCTACTATTTAGGTGCTTGTTTTAGAGCATAAAGTGACTTAACAAGTTTACACACCTTCGTTTCTTTACCTAGAACCACAAAACCCTCAGGTTGTTCCATTTTTTAGTGCTTGTTTTCACATCCATTTGATAGATTTCAAGACCATATACCGCTGCCAAGGCAATTAACATCTGAATTGACGTTATCCTTTACATGTGAGTATGTATCAAAGTAATCAAGGTCTTCCTTCTATTTAAAGCCTTTTACTACAAGTCTTGCCTAGTATTAGTCAATAGTACCATACGATTTCTTTTTTTTTAAGATCCATTTAGAACCTAAAGGTTTATTTCTTAAAGGGAGATCAACCAACTACCACGTATGGTTACTTAAGATTGAATCATTCTCACTATTAACTACCTTTTTCCAAAAGGATGAGTTTGAAGACAATATCGCTTTTTTAAATGTTTGAGGCTCATTTTCTAAAAGAAATGTTACAAAATCCAATCCAAACGAAGTTGGCGTTCTTTAATGTGTACTACGTCTGGGATTCTCATCATTATGTGAATCCTCACTTGGTTTATCTAGAGGTTGTTTAGACCCTCTACTAGACTGTTCATATCTAATTTTATACGAATAAATAAGCTCAAAGAATTCAACATTATCTGATTCAATAATCATATTTTCAGTGGTATCTGGATATTTGGATTTATGAACCAAAAACCGACATGCTTTACTACTTTTAGAATATCCTATAAACACGCAGTCTACTGTCTTAAGTCATATTCCACCCTTTTAAGCATAGAAACTTGGAATTTCGCTAGGCACCCCCATACTTTGAAATATTTCAAGTTGGGTTTCTTTCTTTTCTATTTTTCATATGGAATTAATTGTGTCTTACTATGGGTCACTCTATTGAGTATTTGGTTAGCTGTAAGGATAGCTTCCCCCCACAAATTTTGCAGTAAACCTGAACTTATTAGTAAGGAATTTATCATTTCCTTTAAGGTTCGATTTTTTATTTCCACAATTTCATTAGATTAAGGTGAATACAGGGCCATGGTTTGATGGAGAATTCTATTCTCTTTACATATTGCTGCAAAGGAAGATTCATATTCTCCACCCCTATCACTTCTTATAGTTTTGATCTTTTTCTCTAACTGATTTTCAACTAAAGTTTTATATTATCTAAACACATCTATTGCTTCATTCTTAATGTTATGCAAATAGACATAACAGTATCTAGTGCAATCGTTAATAAATGTTATAAAATACTTTTTCACACTACGAGATGGTGTTGACTTCATATCATATATGTCAGTGTGGATTAAGTCTAAGAGATTGGAATTCCTTTCAACGGACTTATACATATGCTTTGCATACTTTGATTCCACACATATTTGATAATTTGATTTATTGCACTTAAAGTTTGGAAAAACTTCTAAGTTAATCAGTTTCAAAATGTTTTGTAATTGACATATTCTAATCGTTCATGCCACAAATCATTAGACTCAAGAAAGTAAGAAGAAACATAATTTTTATTGATTTCAACATTCATTACATTCATTTTGAATAGGCCCTCAGTAAGGTAGCCTTTTCTGACGTACACTTCTCCTTTACTAAGTATATTTTTTCCAGAAACAAACACACATTTGAATATATTTTTATCAAGAAGTGATACAGAAATCAAGTTCTTCCGTAAATATGATACATACAGGACATTGTTCAAAGTCAACACTTTTTCTGATGTCATTTTCAGGTAGACCTTTCATGTTCCTTCAACTTTTGCAGTTTCAGAGTTTTCCATATAGATTTTGTCTTTTCCTTGGCACTGGAATCCATCCATCATTCTCAAGAATTTCCCACTAAGTTGCATTCAGACAACATGGCACACAGATCGTCCATTTCTTTCTTGGATTCAGCTATATTTGATGTCTCCTTCTTTTTGCCTTTATTTGGGGCACGATAATCTGTTGACTTGTGTCTAATCTTTCCATAATTAAAGCATTTCCCCTTAAATTTCTTCTTAGGTTTATTTCTTTCTTGTCCAGCTTTCTTTCTCTTTTTTAAGTTATTATGGTCGTCTTCTACAATATTTGCCCTACTCATTGTAGAATTTCCTTTCAACCTTCTTTTTGCGCCTTTGTTGTCTTCTTCAATGCACAGTCTACCTATGAGATCTTCTACTGTTATCTCCTTTCATTTATATTTCAAGTAGTTCTTGAAGTCCTTTCATATATGTGGCAACTTCTCTATTATTGTCGTGACTTGAAAATACTCATTCACAACTAAACCTACAATAAAGTTTATGTGAACATTAAGAACATTTATAACATGTTCAACTAAGGTATCTACCAAACTCATACCTTCTGCAAGGAGATCGTGGATAATAACTTGCAGTTCCTGAACTTGAGGTACAACAGACTTGTTGTCAATCATTTTATACTCAAGGAATCTTGCAACAAAGAACTTCTTGGTTTAGCATACTCATTCTTGTATTTTCTTTATAGCACAATCCACAACTCTTTTGATGTCTTCATTCCACTATACATGTTGTATAGGTCATCTTGGAGGCAACTTAGAATGTAATTCCTGCATAGGAAATCAGAATGTTTCCACGCCTCCATAATAATAAATCGCTCCTGGTTCAAAGTTCCCTCGGGCAACTATGGAGCTTTTTCATATGTAAATATTTGAAGACATAAGGTTGTAAGGTTGAAGAAAATATTTTGTTGCCGCCTTTTAAATTCAACACCAGTGAATTTTTTGGGTTTCACCGTTAGTGTCATTACCTACAGAGCACTCGTACAACTTATTGTGGCAAAATTAGTTGTTGCCACACTTATCCCAGCATCATTCACATGACTGTTAGTAGTTATTTTCCTATCAAAAAAGGATAGTCTACTTTAGTATATCGAAATACTACTTATAAAGGTGTAGCAACTTTAAACACCCCTTGTTTCTAGTTCAACGAAGAAGTTGTTATGACTTCTAATCGTTAACCAAATGACCTTTAACTTGTGATGAAGTTTTTATGTCTTCAAATCACTTGTTGGGTTCAAATGTAGTAGAAAGCATACAACTTTAATCTCCAAAAACCAAACCATACAAATTGCAACTATTTCATTAAGATTGTTGTTTCAGTTACATAAAATTTGTTTGTTAGTTCACTAAACTTCAACACAAGTTCATGACTTTTCTAGAACACTTATCAAGTTTTCCAACACCTTCAACATAAGATCAAAATAGCCTATCAAAGAAGTGTGTTATTTTATTAAGAAAAAAAGATGAAACAGATTAAGCCAAGTCCATCGAATTCACGAAGTGTCCTTAAGGAAATAATTCCCCTCAAGTACCTGAGGTTACAAAATTTTCCTTCCAGGATAAAATGGCTTCACAAGCAGAAAGTAGTGGTACCTCAGAATCGGATTCATCTCTTCCCTGTGACACAACGGCCTTAACCTTTTCGGTCTTCTCTAATAATAAATGCTTGGTAAGAAGATCCATCTACGTTTTCATGTGAGCCATATCCTGGTCACGTTCCTCTTTTCTTTGCCTTTGTTCTGCCGTCAAGCCAATAGATACAGTAGAGCTTGCTAACTCAGAATCCCTGGTATGACAAGTTCTACTCTGCTTTGTCATACGATCTAGCATATCACTTTCCTCGATAAAAGTAAGGTCCATGAATGACCCACCTGCAGCATTATCAACCACTGGCTTAGTCACCTCATTCAAAGACCTGTATAATATCTCCATCAAGTAGATATTGGTCATCTGATGGTTTGGGCACCACATAAGCTTCTTCTTGAACCTCTCCTATGTTTCGTGGAGAGCTTTAGTTGGAGGTTGTCGAAAATTGCTGATCTCGTCTCTTAATTGTGCTCTTTTGGATGGCGGAAAGAATCATTCTAGGAAAGCGTCTTTCAATTGCCTCCAATTAGTAATAGAATCAGGAGTTAGCCCGTTCAACCATAGAGTTGCCTCTCCAGATAGAGACAATAGAAATAAGCGCAGTCGAATTGCATTCTATCCAACTCCTGGATTGTGAAACGACTTACATTTTGAGATAAAGTTGATCAGATGCATATTCGGATCATCGCCTGCAAGTCCACCAAATAACCCCTTAAGTTGCAATAGATGAATCATGGTGCTAGTGATATTGAACTTGGCTCCGGGTGCCAAGGGCGGAGGAATAATGGCCCTTGTGGCACCAGCCCCATCCAGATCGTCATCATCATCATCAAAAGGAGCCTGCACAGCTCGGCGTTCAGGTATCATTCTATCTTGACGATCTCTCCTGTTCATAGGTGCTGCCACCTCATCTGCATGCCATGGATTAAGTAACTCATCATCACCCAGGTCCTCATCATCAGGATTTGTTGCTCGACCTGGGTTATTAATATTTTGTTGATGCACTTGAGCAGCTCCCAATGCAACTAACCTAGATTGCTCCTGTTGAGCAACCCTTCTTTCAATGTCACATTGTGCATCCATTCTGCCAATAAGTTGTGGTTCCGGATTTATGGGTAATAATGGCTGACCAGATCTTCGTGTATTTGGCATGCACTCTACCAAACCTAAACAAAACAAAAACAACAAACAAGAAGTAAAATTCGAAAATCTTTGACCAAAGGGTCTAGTAACTATCACAAACTTAGTTGACAACCGTATTCCCCGGCAACGGCGCCAAAATTTGATAACGCCCAAACTACAGCTCTCGTTAGAAAGTGTAAGCGGTCGCTGTCAAATATAGAACCCAACTGGGTTGGGTGTCGAATCCCACAGGGAATACTCTGGTCACTAAGTGTTGCATTTATTAATAGACTGTTGGTCAAAAATTCCAAGAACAAAAGGGGGGTTTGGTTTTAGGCGTGAACTAATATTATCAAAGTAACGATGGAATGATTTGTGTAGTAAGATTTAATCACAGAGATTGGTAAGTTAGGGTTATGTCCACCTTGTAGTTTCCACTTCTCTATTAACTATGAGTAACGCGGAATTTAGACATGCATGCACTTATAGAGAATCGTATTCTAATTCTAGATCCAAGTGTTTCCCAACCATCAAGGATTTATTTCACTTTAGCTCTCCCGAGCCTAAAGTGTATAACAAATAGTACAAATTCTCCAAGAAGTTAATCCGGTTAAGGCATTAACGTGTAAATAGAGGTTGGAAACCCTATTTCCTCATCACACTCTCTTTTCCAAACATGTAACTTTTCTCTCAAACAAGTTAATGCTATAATGGTGTATTCTCTATGTTTGCAACCATAAGAATTCAATGAAAACGAAGAGAGTAATGATATAAGTAGCATAACACATCAAGAATTCACAAACTCATAGCAATAGATAGTAACTTACAAGGTTTCCATAACCCTAACAGAGAAGTTTAGCTACTCATGAGTACAACGGAAATCAAAGAAGACATCATCATCGTACCAAAGTTACAATAATCTCACGATGGGGATGAGTTTGGCGTCAAACAAGAGGTTGACGTTTTTCTTCCCTTTAGCCGTTCGTGTAGCCTTAGCGTTTTTCTCTGTCTTAAACTTACAGAGAGAGTAAACTAAATAATGAAAAGTGCTGAATAATAATGATCGAATGAATGCTGAAAAATTCAGCAAATAAGGTTTTTATAACATCCTTGTCCTACTAAGTTACTGTTGTATCCCTAAGTATTTAGAGATATTGATTTTACCCGGGACAAGTTCTCCATGCATCACATTCAGTCCACAAGCTTCCAAAAGCTGCCTTCCCTCTTATATGAAGTTTTCCTTTGCTGCCCAAAGGTCCACAAAGTGCTGAAATCTTCATCATTAATACCTGAAAATATGCTAATCACATAGGTTAGCTCACTTAAAGGAAAATGGACTAAAAGTGCAGGAATTATATATTTTATCCTCAAAACTTAGCTAAAATATGGGTAAATTATGGTTCTTAGGGTTATAAATACGCCCAACATCACCACCCCACACTTAAAGCTTTGTTCGTCCTCGAACAAAATATTACGTCCATGCAAACATCTAACTAGAATTTCACAGTAGCAACACAAAATGTTCAACAAGACATGCACGGCAATCATTAACAAAGAGTAGATTTCTTGATCACTCCTAGAAACAATTCAACCTCCAACATAGACTCGTGAAGATGGTTAATTCATATCCACAAGTTAAGCCACAAAGAATCATATAACACTACCCAAATATCATCAACCATGTGTGTCTCACACAAGATATCACCCATAATCACTCAAAAGTTTTGCATTATTCGAAACATGGGTATAAGACTCTCCTTGCTCTCACTCTCACAAAGAATTTTTATGTTGCAACTGATGACCATAGGCTTGCCCTTAGTGTAATGCTCTACTAATATCGGAATGCTAAGCTTAGGATCAAATAGGTCTTTACAGGTTGTAATGTAGGCTAAGGGACATGTAGGACTATTTTGGCCAGAAATAGTGACTATGTTCCCTAAGAGATTTAATACACTACGTTATTTCATTAACACTCTCTTTTAAACAACCCCTCTACTTTCCTTTCATCTACCACCCCTTTTCACCTATTTTGTTATTCAATTATAAACACAACTATCTTTTTATTTTTCTATTTTTTATTTTATTTTATATATATATATATATATATTATATATTAAGCAAGCATCCCTATAATATCCACTCTTTTTCACAATAATTTCAAGTACCAATACACCCTGAGGCATCACTTTCACCATTCTCCTTTTATTTTTCCACATGATTCTACAATTTTAAAGCGCTTAGGAGTTTGGATCAAATTATGGTATTGAAAAAAAAATGGATTAGGCTACATATGAGGTTGCCAAAGAAAATAGCTAAAGTCTCAAAGGGGGTTCACTAGGACAATGTACAAAGGTAGGTAAAAAGAAGGTAAACAATTACAGGCTGCCAAAGAAATGCCTAAATCATCTTCTAAACTCACACTCTTTATTTCGCTTTACACACACACCAGGCAAGTTCTAGCATCAGTCACAACACAGAATATACTATAACCTCACACACACAAGGCACATGGTCAACTTTATTAGGAGCAGTATAGACTCTTGACCCAACAGATGAATGAATTAAACCACACAGTGAGTCACACTTAGAGCCTAAATGTCTCAATAGTAATGATTTAGCACAAACTCTTGTTATAATACCATGCCGTCTATCAGAATAATTTTATGCAAAATCTAAAAAAAATTCGAAAATTTAACTAACTAATTACGACTAATTAGCAAAAACAAGAATAAATGTAGGCAAAGAAGTACCATACAACATACAAATACCAGTACCCCACACTTAGACTGGACACACTGCCCTCAGTGGAAAATAAATAAGGAGAACCTGATTAGTCGAACTCTTCCTCTATGTCTGGGGTCATACCCCCTGCGTCGGAATCATCATCAGAGTCGTCGTCCAGGTCTGAGTCTGGCAGTCGGTGATTATCGTCAGTCGGCACGTCATCATCGAGAGGTTCCTCAAAATGTACCCCTACTCCATACATAGCCCGCGTATGCTCATTCATCGGGTAGTCATAATCCAACTGCTGAAGCTCTGCATCAGTCGGAACCCGACCCCCACTCATCATGGTAAACCGAGTCATGCCATATAGATGGCGAAAGAAACTTTCATCACGAGTATGTCTTTCTGCAGTGGTAAGGTTGATGCCATGACCAGTTTTAGGCTCTTTAACTTTCGTAAGATCAACCTTCTTCGGGTTGTGTGTAAGCTTATGATCTGCAGGTTCCTCTTCAATGTGCTCCTTCCTTAAGATCGCAGTCAACAAATTGCCAAAGCTGAAATGGGACCTTTTGTGCAGCCTAGCCTTACTCATTGACGATCGTATAACCGCACCAATGTTGATAGGAATATTAGTCATCAGAGCGTACACCAAGCATACTCTATCACGTGTGATCTTTGTGTACTGTGTCCCAGGAATAAGGCAAGAGTTGACTATCCTCAACCATATACGAGCTTCTCTATTTAAGAAAGCATACGGGAAGGTATTGTGCCGACCGTTATC
Organism: Capsicum pubescens; assembly: GCA_030864215.1. Lineage (NCBI taxonomy): Eukaryota > Viridiplantae > Streptophyta > Magnoliopsida > Solanales > Solanaceae > Capsicum > Capsicum pubescens. The sequence goes on from CM061541.1 coordinate 123,809,420, forward strand.
CTTATGACGAATCCACCGGGCCATGGACCTTGTTCCGCACAGTGTGTGTCTGATTGCCCTGTAGGGAGGTCTGTGATAAAGCTCCTTGAGCGGTGATGGATCCACAGATGGAAGACCCAGAAAAGAGTTGAAGAACTCCGCATTCAGTTGCAAGACTTGGCCCCGAATCTTTACTTCACTTCCGGTAGTCTTTGGAGACCAATTGGCATAAAACTCTCGCGTTAGATCAAGATTGCATTCCCCCATATCTCGGAAAATAAAATCAAGATTTAGTGCCATGATTTTAGCCAAAATGTGGGGCTATCTATTTGCTAGACTCTTCTTCTGCATCAAATCCACGTGAACATATTTTTTTACTTTGTTGTTGTTGTACCACTCCTTTCCTTCCTCCTCTAGGACCCACTTTATCCCGAAAGTGCATCGAGGTATTTGTAGAGAGGAGGACTCAGCTTGATCTTTTCTTCCCCTTTTCTGACCTTTCTGCGAGGTGGACACTTTTTCTTTTCCTTGTCGTTCTTTCAGTGCCATTCTACCTGAGATCACAATAGAGTCATGTTAGCTTCATCTCAGAAGATTTAATCAAAAGACAAACAGTAATGGCACCACCCCACACTTAATTTGTTTGCCAAGACTAATTAAGTGAGTAATGTCGATTACTCAGACTTCATCGACATACATTTAGGCAATATGTTCCAACAACATGTTTAGCACAGTCATATTCTCATGTAATCTTGACTATCCTTTCCAACGTTATTTTATTGGATTAACGCACTTTTTGAACAAGACTACCACATAGAGATTGTATCAAGCTAATGCATAGAAATAATCACCACGTCTCATACTTGTGGTCAATCATGATCTTTATCTCGAAGAACGAGTCATTCAAACATTCAAGCTTTCAACTTACAAGATTATGTATTAACTTCACAATTTCGACTCCATAAAAATATGATAGTGTATAACAATCAAGTACAAGTCGGAACAAAGTCAAGAACACCCACACGTATTCTTTTACTCAATCTAGATGTATCATAACAAACCAATCATATTCTTATCACCAAACACCACTTCAAAATCTAAAATACCATTATAAGCGTAGTATTGCAACAACTACGGGATATAAAAGAATAACTTACTTGGCGATTGTTTGGGAAGATGATCTTGCAAGATTAGATGAGCAAAAAGAAAAATTTTGAGAGATTTGGGAAGCTTAGGCGGCGCCTAGGTTGATCAAACAATTGCATTTTGTACTAAGGGTGAAGATCTATTTATAGCCTAAGCCATGGGTCGGGTTTGATCCATGTAAAATCGGGTTAGGAGACAAAAAGGTATAAGTAGGCGGCGCCTAATGCTTTGCCTATGCTTAGCATAGGCGGTGCCTTTGTCAATTCCTAGTTGGACATAGGCGGCGCCTTTGTCAATGCCTTGTTGAAACAGTGAGCATAGGCAATGGCATAGGCGGTGTCTATGGTATTGCCTAGATTTGCATAGGCAATGCCTTGTCCGTTGCCTATGTGAGGCAGTAAGCATAGGCAATGGTATAGGCCTTGCCTTGTCCATTGCCAAGATTTGCATAGGCCTTGCCTTGTCCATTGCCTAGATTAGTATAGGCATTGCCTTGTCTATTGCCTAGATTAGCATAGGCAATGCCTAGCCGATAGCATTTGCTCCATCATTCCTACTTCACCACCTTTAGCATGGCTCACTTTCCACTCAAAATATGGGACCAATCTCCTCCTTTATACATTTTTCACCTACACTTAATCAAAAATAACAAAAAATGATTAGACGGATGGGTTGCCTCCCACCAAGCGCCTTAGTTTTGGTCGTGGCTCGACTCTTCTTTTTGGATTTTTATTTAACAAAAACAAACTCCTAGTAAAACAAAGATATTAAAAACGATGGGTTGCCTCCCATGTAGCGCTTGATTTATTATCGCGGCACGACATAGTTATCTCGATTACTTTAGACTTTATCAAGATAGACGGTGGCTATACATTTTATCGAGTCAAGTGGACCGATATATGGCTTCACTCGTTGGCCATTCACCTTAAAGACACCACCATCATTCTTTTCTAACTCTACTACTCCAGACAAGTAGACTTGGCTAATTTTAAATGGACCAGACCATCTAGACTTCAACTTACCTGGAAATAGCTTCAGTCTGGAGTTGAAAAGAAGTACCAAATCACCCTTCTGTAAGTTTCGTTGGATAATCCTCCGATCATGGTACTTTTTCATCCGTTCCTTGTAGAGGTCTTCTCTTTCATACGCATGTAGACGGAATTCATCCATCTCATTCAGCTGTTCCAATCTCAGATTAATAGCATCATCCTAATTCATGTTAAGCCGCTTCAACGCCCACAACGCTTTATGTTCGAGCTCGATTGGCAAGTGACAAGCCTTCCCATAAACTAGTTGGTAAGGTGACATGCCAATTGGTGTCTTGAACACAGTCCTATAATCCCATAATGCATCATCCAGCTTTTGGGACCAATCCTTCCTACTAGCATTTACAGTCTTAGCAAGGATCAGCTTGATCTCCCGATTAGAAACCTCTACCTGCCCACTAGTTTGTGGGTGGTAAGGTGTAGCTACCTTATGTTGCTTGACCCCATATTTCACCAACACGGCTCTGAACAGCTTGTTGCAAAAGTGTGATCCTCCATCGCTTATGATGGTACGTGGTACCCCAAATGAGAGAAGATATTTCTCTTTAAGAATGCTACAACACGCTTACTTTCATTATCAACCAGCGCTACCGCTTCAACCCATTTGGATACATAATCCACAGCAACTAGGATATATTTCATCCCAAACGAACTCACAAATGGGCCCATGAAATCAATACCCCATACATCAAATAGTTCTACTTCAAGAATTTTAGACATGGGCATCTCATGGTGCTTCGAGATAGAGCCTTGCCTCTAACACTGATCACATCTTCTCATAAAATTGTAAGCATCCTTGAATAATGAAGGCCAATAATAGCCGCTTTGCAATACCTTTCTGGCTGTCCGATCACCTGCATGGTGACCCCCAACTTGGGAAGCATGACTTGCTTCCAAGATGCTAGGCACCTCCACATCAGAGATGTATCGCCTAATAACACCATCAGCACATCGTCGAAAAAGATACGGTTCATCCCAGAAGTAGTGTTTCACATCATGCATGAACTTTCTCTTTTGATGAAAGGAGCGATTCTCAGGCATTACTTTACTTACCACGTAGTTCTCAAAGTCTGCATACCACGGTAAGTCTTCCACCATAGCGGCTAGGATCTCTTCGTCAGGAAATGCATCATCAATCTCAAGGTCGGGTTGCGCTATGTACGCACTCTCCAGTCTAGATAGATGATCAGCTACTTGGTTTTCGCAACCTTTTCTATCCTTTACCTCGAAATAAAATTCTTGAAGCAATAACACCCACCGAATTAGCCTTGGCTTGGCATCCTTCTTTGCCATTAAATATCTCAGAGCCGCATGATCTGTATGAACCACCACTTTGGTTCCCAACAAGTAAGCACGGAACTTTTTAAAAGCATAAACAACTGCTAGAAGCTCTTGTTCAGTGATGGTATAGTTCTTCTGGGCTCCATTCAAGGCCTTGCTCACATAGTATATTAGATGAAATAGCCTTTCTCTTTTCTGACCAAGTACAGCACCCAAAGCTACCCCACTTGCATCACACATAACTTCAAACGGTAGAGACCAATCAGATGCTACAATAATAGGAGCTTCAACTAGCTTCCCTTTAAGGCATTCAAATGCCTTCAAGCAATCTTTACCGAAGACGAACTTTGCATCCTTATCCAAAAGTTTGCATAATGGACTAGCAATCTTGGAGAAGTCTTTAATAAACCTCCGATAAAAACCTGCATGACCGAGGAAACTACGAACTCCCTTTACAGAAATTGGAGGTAGTAGTTTCTCGATAACTTCAATCTTGGTTTGATCAACCTCAATTCCTCTTTCAGAGACTTTATGCCCAAGAACAATGCCTTCCTTCACCATAAAATGGCACTTCTCCCAGTTTAGCACCAAGTTGAATTCAACATATCTCTGCAACGCCATACTCAGATTTGCCAAGCATGATTCAAATGACTCACCTACTACTAAAAAATCATCCATGAACACCTCCAAGGTGTCTTCAACCATATCAGAAAAAATGGACATCATACAACGCTGAAAAGTGGCAGGTGTGTTACATAACCCAAATGGCATACGTTTGAAAGCAAACGTACCATACGGGTATGTAAAAGTTGTCTTCTCTTGATCTTCAGGAACAATGTAGATCTGATTATAGCCGGAATAACCATTTAAGAAACAAAACCATCCCTTCCCTACCAATCGATCAAGCATTTGGTCTATGAATGGCATTGGGAAGTGATCTTTTAGCGTCCACAAATTCAGCTTCCGATAGTCCATGCACACTCTCCACCCTGTGACAGGTCTAAGTGGAATTAGCTCATTTTTTTCGTTTGCGACTACCGTCATGCCCCCTTTCTTGGGCACACATTGTACCAAACTCACCCATTTACTGTCGGAGATTGGATACACCACCCCAGTATCTAACCACTTAATAATTTCTTTTTTCACCACCTCTTGCATAGGTGGATTCAAACGACGTTGATGCTCAATTGTGGGCACGCAATCTTCTTCGAGCTGAATCTTGTGCATACATATCCCAGGAGGGATACCAATTATATCAGCAATAGTCCAACCGATGGCTCTCTTGTATTTTTTAGAACAGAGATGAGAGACGCTACTTGCTGTTCACATAAATCAGCCGCAACAATAACCGAAAGTGTATCACCACTTCCCAAAAATGCATACTTCAGGTGGCTGGGCAGCTCTTTCAATTCTAGCACTGGTGGTTTTTCAATGGATGGCTTTGCTGGTGGTGAAGGTCGATTTTTAAGATCAAAGCCTAGCTTCTTAGGAGCATGAGAATATGACCCTATTCCTATTAGAGCACAAATAGTTTCTTCATACTCTTCAACATCCTCACGCTCAAAATTCATAAGCACAGCAGCCAATGGATCAACAATAAGTTGTTTCTCTACAAATAATTCTTTCTCATCCTCATAATAAACATCAGCTACAAAGAACACATTCATATCTTTGGGTTGCTTCATTGATTTACATACATCAAAACGGACCACTTCGTCATTCATCCGAAATAAAAGCTCATTAGCTCTTAAATCAATAAGCACACTTCCTGTTGCAAGGAAAGGACGCCCCAAGATTATGGGAACGTCAGAATCTACCTCACAATCCAAAATAACAAAGTCTGCAGGAAAAATGAAGGTGGAAACCTTCACAATTACATCATATAAGATACCAACAGGTCGTTTTACCGACCTATCTGCCATCACGAGCCGCATATTGGTTGGTGTAGGATCACCCAACCCCAACTTTCTGTAAATAGATAGCGGCATCAATTTGATGCTAGCTCCCAAATCGCACAATGCCTTAGCAAAATCCAAAGATCCAACCGTGCAAGGAATAGTGAAAGCACCAGGATCTGCCTTCTTCTGAACTAACGATCTTATAGCGATTGCACTGCAATGATGAACATTATCTGCCAGCTCATAGCTTTCTGCCCGCTTCTTTGTCAAAAGGTCCTTCATGAACTTAGCGTACCCAGGCATCTGTTACAGCACCTCCACCAAAGGAACATTAATAGTCAGTTGCTTCAACATAGTCATGAATTTACTGAACCTGGTGTCATCAGTTTTCTTCTTCAGTCTCTGAGGAAAAGGTGGTGGTGGAAGGGGAATAGTTTTCTCCACCACTTCCTTTTTATCTTGCTTCAGATTATCAATCTTTTCAGGCTGGTGACGTCTAAGTGTAGTGTCATGAATGTTCTGACTTTTATCTTCTACAGAATCATCACAATCTGCTTCAATCTCATTCTCTTCTGTATTATCAACCACCTGCTTGCCTTTGGATGGATTTTCCAACACCTTACCACTCCTGGTAGTAATAGCCATACATCATCCATCATTCCTTAGATTTTGCACGGTGTCGCTAGGTAGGGTGCCAGCTTTTCTTTGATTGAGTGTCGTTGATAGTTGACTCAATTTTTTTTCCAACTATTTTATTGAAGTGGAATGCGAATCAACCAATTGATTTATTGAGGACAAATCATTTTTTACCTCCGTTACTCTCGTGTTGGTTGCCTCCACTCCTTTCAACAGCTTAGCCATCATATCTTCCATGGACATCTTCCCAGAGCCAGATGCCGCGGCCTCATGATTTCCAGGAGGAACATACAAACCACTCCTGTCAGTCTTATTCTTGTATCCGGATTTATCATAATAGTTCCAACCTAGGTTTCCTTGGGCATTGCCTCGGAAACCCCCCTGATTATTCAAATAATTTGCTTCCGCCTCAGAAATTGGATTCATCTTTTCCCTGTGATACAACGGCCTTAAACTTTTCGGTCTTCCCTAATAATAAATTCTTGGTAAAATCCATCTGCGTTTTCATGTGAGCCATATCCTAGTCACGTTCCTCTTCTCTTCACCTTTGTTCTGCCGTCAAGCCAATAGATACAGTAGAGCTTGCTACCTCAGAATCCCTAGTATGCCAAGCTCTACTCTGCTTTCTTATACGATCTAGCATATCACTTGCCTCAATAAAAGTAAGGTCCATGAATGACCCACCTGCAGCATTATCAACCACTGGCTTAGTCACCGAATTCAAAGACCTGTATAATATCTCCATTAAGTGGATATTGGTCATCTGATGGTTTGGGAACCGCATAAGTTTCTTCTTGAACCTCTCCCATGTTTTGTGGAGAGCTTCAGTTGGAAGCTGTCGAAAATTGCTGATCTCTTCCCTTAATTGTGCTCTTTTGGATGGCGGAAAGAATCTTTCTAGGAAAGCATCTTTCAGCTGCCTCCAATTAGTAATAGAATCAGCAGTTAGCCCGTTCAACCATAGAGTTGCCTCTCCAGATAGCGAAAATAGAAATAAGCGCAGTCGAATTGCATTTTTTCCAACTCCTGGATTGTCAAACGACTTGCATGTTGAGATAAAGTTGATCAGATGCATAGTCGGATCATCGCCTGCAAGTCCACAAAATAACCCCTTAAGTTGCAATAGCTGAATCATGGTGCTAGTGATATTGAACTTAGCTCCGGGTGCCAAGGGCAAAGGAATAATAGCCCCTGTGGCACCATCCCCATCCAGATCGTCATCATCATCATCAAAAGGAGCCTACACAGCTCGGCGTTCAGGTCTCATTCTATCTTGATGATCTCTCCTGTTCACAGGTGCTGCCACCTCATATGCACGCCGTGGATTAAGTAACTCATCATCACCTAGGTCCTCATCATCAGGATTTGTTGCCCGACCTGGGTTATCAATATTCTGTTGATGCACTTGAGCAGCTGCCAACGCAGCTAACCTAGCCTGCTCCTGTTGAGCAGCCCATCTTTCAAAGTCACTTTGTGCATCCATTCTACCAATAAGTTGTGGTTCAGGATTTATGGGTAATAATGGCTGACCAGATCTTCGTGTATTTGGCATGCACTCTACCAAACCTGAACAAAAAAAACAACAAACAAAAAGTAAGATTCGAGAATCTTTGACCAAAGGGTCTAGTAACTATCACAAACTTAGTTGACAATCGTATACCCCGGCAACGGCACCAAAATTTGATAACGCCCAAACTACAGCGCTCGTTAGAAAGTGTAAGCGGTCGCTGTCAAATATAGAAACCAACTGGGTTGGGTGTCGAATCCCACAGGGAATACTTGGTTACTAAGTGTTGCAATTGTTAGTAGACTGTTGGTCCACGGAAAAGGGGGGTTTTACTTTAGGTGTGAATTAATAATATCAAAGTAACGAATGAATGATTTTTTTAGTAAAGGTTAATCACAGAGCATGATAAGTTAGGGTTATGTCCACCTTGTAGTTTCTACTTCTCTATTAACTATGAGTAACGCGGAATTTAGACATGCATGCACTTATAGAGAATCGTATTCTAATTCTAAATCCAAGTGTTTCCCAACCATCAAGGATTTATTTCACTTTAGCTCTCCCGAGCCTAAAGTGTATAACGAATGGTACAAATTCTCCAAGAAGATAATCCGGTTAAGGCATTAACGTGTAAATAGAGGTTAGAAGCCTTATTTCCTTGTCACACTCTCTTTTCCAAACATGTAACTTTTCTCCCGAACAAACTAATGCTATTATGGCATGTTCTCTATGTTTGCAACCATGAGAATTTAATTAAAATGAAGAGAGTAATGATATAAGTAGCATACACATCAAGAATTCACAAACTCATAGCAACAAATAGTATATTACAAGGTTTCCATAACCCTAACAGAGAAGTTTAGCTACTCATGGATACGACGGAAATCAAAAAAGACATCATCATCATACCAAAGTTAGAATAATCTCACGATGGGGATGAGTTTGGCGTCAAACAAGAGGGTGACATTTTTCTTCCCTTTAGCCGTTCGTGTAGCCTTAGCATTTTTCTCTGTCTTAACTTACAGAATCTGTAAACTGAATAAATAAAAAGTGATCGAATGAATTCAATCAAAGAATGCTGAAAAATTCAGCAAAATAGGGTTTTTATAACATCCTTGTCCTACTAAGTTACTGCTGCATCCCTAAGTATTTATAAATACTGATTTTGCCCGGGACAAGTTCTCCATGCATCACATTCAGTCCACAAGATTCCAAAAGCTGCCTTCCCTCTTATGTGAAGTTTCCCATTGCTGCCCAAAGGTCCACAAAGTGCTGAAATCTTCATCATTAATACCTGAAAAACATGCTAATCACATAGGTTAGCTCACTTAAAGGAAAATGGACTAAAAGTGCAGGAATTATATATTTTATCCTCCAAACTTAGCTAAAATATGGGTAAATTATGGTTCTTAGGGGTATAAATACGCCCAACATCACCACTTCTCTATTAACTCTGAGTAACGCGGAATTTAGACATGCATGCACTTATAGAGAATCGTATGCTAATTCTAAATCCATGTGTTTCCCAACCATCAAGGATTTATTTCACTTTAGCTCTCCCGAGCCTAAAGTGTATAACAAATAGTACAAATTCTCCAAGAAGTTAATCCGGTTAAGGCATTAACGTGTAAATAGAGGTTGGAAACCCTATTTCCTTGTCACACTCTCTTTTCCAAACATGTAACTTTTCTCTCGAACAAGTTAATGCTATAATGGCGTATTCTCTATGTTTTCAACCATAAGAATTCAATGAAAACGAAGAGAGTAATGATATAAGTAGCATAACACATCAAGAATTCGCAAACTCATAGCAATAGATAATATCTTACAAGGTTTCCATAACCCTAACAGAGAAGTTTAGCTACTCATGAGTACAATGGAAATCAAAGAATACATCATCATCATACCAAAGTTAGAATAATCTCACGATGGAGATGAGTTTGGCGTCAAACAAGAGGTTGACGTTTTTCTTCCCTTTAGTCGTTCGTGTAGCCTTAGCGTTTTTCTCTGTCTTAAACTTACAGAGAGAGTAAACTAAATAATGAAAAGTGCTGAATAATAATGATCGAATGAATGCTGAAAAATTCAGCAAATAAGGTTTTTATAACATCCTTGTCCTACTAAGTTACTGTTGCATCCCTAAATATTTAGAAATACGTATTTTGTCCGGGATAAGTTCTCCATGCATCAGATTCAGTCCACAAGCTTCCAAAAGCTGCCTTCCCTCTTACATGAAGTTTTCCTTTGCTGCCCAAAGGTCCACAAAGTGCTGAAATCTTCATCATTAATACCTGAAAACATGCTAATCACATAGGTTAGCTCACTTAAAGGAAAATGGACTAAAAGTGCGGGAATTATATATTTTATCCTCAAAACTTAGCTAAAATATGGGTAAATTATGGTTCTTAGGGGTATAAATACGCCCAACATCAACAAATAAGCTCAAAGAATTCAGCATTATCTGATTCAATAATCATATTTTCAGTGGTATCTGGATATTTGGATTTATGAACCAAAAACCGACATGCTTTACTACTTTTAGAATATCCTATAAACACGCAGTCTACTGTCTTAAGGTCATATTCCACCCTTTTAGGCATAGGAACTTGGACTTTCGCTAGGCACCCCCACACTTTGAAATATTTCAAGTTGGGTTTCTTTCCTTTCCATTTTTTATATGGAATTGATTATGTCTTACTATGGGGCACTCTATTGAGTAATTGGTTAGCTGTAAGGATAGCTTCCCCCCATAAATTTTGCAGTAAACCTGAACTTATTAGTAAGGAATTTATCATTTCCTTTAAGGTTCAATTTTTTATATCCACAATTTCATTAGATTAAGGTGAATACAGGGCCATGGTTTGATGGACAATTCTATTCTCTACACATATTGCTGCAAAGGAAGATTCATATTCTCCACCCCTATCGCTTCTTATAGTTTTGACCTTTTTCTCTAACTGATTTTCAACTAAAGTTTTATATTATCTAAACACATCTATTGCTTCATTCTTAATGTTATGCAAATAGACATAACAGTATCTAGTGCAATCGTTAATAAATGTTATAAAATACTTTTTCACACTACGAGATGGTGTTGACTTCATATCATAAATGTCAGTGTGGATTAAGTCTATGAGATTGGAATTCCTTTCAACGGACTTATACATATGCTTTGCATACTTTGATTCCACACATATTTGATAATTTGATTTATTGAACTTAATGTTTGGAAAAACTTCTAAGTTAATCAGTTTCAAAATATTTTGTAATTGACATATTCTAATCGTTCATGCCACAAATCATTAGACTCAAGCAACTAAGAAGAAACAAAATTTTTATTGATTTCAACATTCATTACATTCATTTTGAATAGGCCCTCAGTAAGGGAGCCTTTTCCAACGTACACTTCTCCTTTACTAAGTACATTTTTTTCAGAAACAAACACGCATTTGAATCTATTTTTATCAAGAAGTGATACAGAAATCAAGTTCTTCCGTAAATATGATACATACAGGACATTCTTCAAAGTCAACACTTTGTCTGATGTCATTTTTAGGTAGACCTTTCATGTTCCTTCAACTTTTAGAGTTTCAGAGTTTTCCATATAGATTTTCTCTTTTCCTTGAGTCACAGAAAATACAACAAACAACTCCTTATTTACACAAATGTGGCAGGTGGCACCAGAATCCATCCATCATTCTCAAGAATTTCCCACTAAGTTGCATTCAGACAACATGGCACACAGACCGTCCATTTCTTTCTTGGATTCAGCTATATTTGATGTCTCTTTCTTTTTGCCTTTATTTAGGGAACGATAATCTGTTGACTTGTGTTCAATCTTTCCATAATTAAAGCATTTCCCCTTAAATTTCTTCTTAGGTTGATTTCTTTCTTGTCCAGTTTTCTTTCTCTTTTTTAAGTTGTTGTGGTCGTCTTCTACAATATTTGCCCCACTCATTGTAGAATTTTCTTTCGACCTTCTTTTTGCGCCTTTGTTGTCTTCTTCAATGCACAGTCTTACTATGAGATCTTCGACTGTCATCTCCTTTCATTTATATTTCAAGTAGTTCTTGAAGTCCTTCCATATATGTGGCAACTTCTCTATTATTGTCGTGACTTGAAAATACTCGTTCACAACCAAACCTACAATAAAGTTTATGTGAACATTAAGAACATTTATAACATGTTCAACTAAGGTATCTACCAAACTCATACCTTCTGCAAGGAGATCGTGGATAATAACTTGCAGTTCCTGAAATTGAGGTACAACAGACTTGTTGTCAATCATTTTATACTCAAGGAATCTTGCAACAAAAAACTTCTTGGTTTAGCATACTCATTCTTGTATTTTCTTTATAGCACAACCCACAACTCTTTTGATGTCTTCATTCCACTATACATGTTGTATAGGTCATCTTGGAGGAAACTTAGAATGTAATTCCTGCATAGGAAATCAGAATGTTTCCACACCTCCATAATAACAAATCGCTCCTGGTTCAAAGTTCCCTCGGGCAACTGTGGAGCTTTTTCATATGTAAATATTTGAAGACATAAGGTTGTAAGCTTGAAGAACATATTCTGTTGCCGCCTTTTAAATTCAACACCAGTAAATTTTTTGGGTTTCACCGCTGGTGCCATTACCTACAGAGTACTCGTACAACTCATTGTGGAAAAATTAGTTGCTGCCACACTTATCCCAGCATCATTCACATGACTGTCAGTAGTTATTTTCCTATCAAAAAAGGACAGTCTACTTTAGTATATCGAAATTCTACTTATAAAGTTGTAGCAACTTTAAACACCCCTTGTTTCTAGTTCAACGAAGAAGTTGTATGACTTCTAATCATTAACCAAATGACCTTTAACTTGTGATGAAGTTTTTATGTCTTCAAATCACTTGTTGGGTTCAAATGTAGTAGAAAGCGTACAACTTTAATCTCCAAAAACCAAACCATACAAATTGCGACTATTTCCTTAAGATTGTTGTTTCAGTTACATTAAATTTGTATTTTAGTTCACTAAACTTCAACACAAGTTCATGACTTTTCAAGAACACTTATGAAGTTTTCCAACACCTTCAACATAAGATCAAAATAGCCTATCAAAGAAGTATGTTATTTTATTAAGAAAAAAGATGAAACAGAATAAGCCATGTCCTTCGAATTCACGAAGTGTCCTTAAGGAAATAATTCCTCTCATGTACCTGAGGTTGCAAAATTTTTCTTCCAGGATAAAATGGCTTCACAACCAGAAAGTAGTGGTACCTCAAATGTTTTGGTTTTCTTCAAACTCACTCGATAGGAAATGATCACACACAGTATTTAGAAGAAAAGAAATGTTTTTTCAAGTGAAAAAATTCATACCAAACCTGTCGAATAATTTAGGTTTATTTAGCCATGAAATGCCCTTTTGGAAAGGAGGCAATGGTTCATTCGGAAAGGTGTATCCTTTGGAACAGGAATGTTTGTCCATTCGAATTATTGTGTCTTTTTCTGAACAGTTACAACCATCTGGACAGTCATCCCTTTTCCTGAAATAGTGTCATTTCCTCGAAGGGTTGCATCCCTTCCGAGGCAGCATTTCGCATTTTTGTAGTTGTTTCTGCACTGCATGCATGCACGTTAATGAGGGAACAAAAACTATTGCATTTTTCTCTTTGGATTTTTGTACTATTTTTCAAATAAATTTTATCTAAAAAATTAATCTCAATGATCATTTGAAAAATTTTAAAAAAAAGAAAAGAAAAAAGAGTTGAATGAAATTAGAAAAGAAACCAAGAAAATGAGAAAATGAAAGAAAATAACCAAAACATAAATATGGAATCAAATTACAGTTCAAAATATTAATAGTAATAATAATAATAATAATAATAATAATATTTGAAATCAAAACAAAAAAGGGAAAAAGGGTTAAAAGAGCAGGAGGAGAGAAGAAAAAGAGTAATCTCTACAAAAGCTACATAGATAGACAAGTGAAATAGTTTGATGGTTAAAAATATAAATGGATAGGTAAGAGTAAGAAATTTAACTTTTTTGGATAGTTATGTATTTTTTCATTCAAATTAAAGGAAAAAACATCATATTTTCCTCTATATTCTTAAAAAATATTATATTTGTCATTGGTGACACTTTTAGATTATATTTGTCCTTGTCATCCAACTTTAAAACTATATTTATCTTTAACCGGTATGTGCCATATCACCATTTATATTATTATACAAGTCCCATGTAGCGCCTACATGTCACCTACTTGGATTTATTTTTATCACAATAAAAAATTACTCTCTAATTAAATATTCTACCCAACTCATTTTCAAGCCCGACCCACCCAATTGTTGAAATCCGTTAAACCATTCTCCTATGCTCTTTATCCTCTCCTCACTTTACCCAACTGTGAGATTTCTCTGTAATGGTGATCAATGTGAGCTAAGACTATATTTCTCTAAATGACGATGCTCTTTTGGAATTTAAATTAAGTTATTTTGCATTCACTAAGTTAAGTTGCATTTGGCTAAATAATGATGATGTGCACTACCCGATTCCAATTTTTCTTTTAGAGAATAAGTATTAGGACACTATAAGAATTTTGTAAAAAAGTGTATTCTTTTGATATATTGATTGACCTATTTTCTAAAACTGGAATATAATTAAATTCTTTTCGGCTTCAACAGAAATATTCAACTACCCATTTGTAATAACTGTTAGAGTTGGTTTGTTAGATAGTAGTTTATCCATCATTCTCTCTGCTTTATATATTTTCTTTAAATTATGAAAATATGTCTCTGTTGTTCTTTCTAACTTTAGCAGAGCTTGTTTTTCCTGCAAAACAAAACCACAAAATGATAGAAAAAATCTAACTTTAAGCCCGCAAAATGTCTTAAAGAATTTAATCCCCTCGCAATTACCCAAGATTTTGATTAATTCCTCTCAAGGTATAATAGAACACTATTCTACAATAATGGCAATACAAATTGTAGAACCTCAACGAACTCAATGAATGAAGTAAATCACACTTACTGTTATTTCTTTGAAGAAATTTTTTTGTATAAGTTGAAAGAAAAAATTAGTTTACTTTTTATTTGATAAGTAGTATTTTTTATTTTCAGTCGTTAAAATGAGGCTAAGCCTCTAAATATTTATAGTCACTAATAGGTGCAAACATATCTGTCGAAAAGATGTATCATTTGGAAACAAACATACCTATTCAAAACAAACACACCTATTTGAAAAAGTTATAATCCATCAAAAAGGTTACAACCATTCCAAGTTTAAAAAAAATGCCTTTAACATACACTCGTTTCCTTAGTGTCTATTCATTTTCCATTCACGCCTCAACACAAACTCAACAATCCCACCGCAAATGAGGAATGGCTATTTTATGAAATTATTCATGAAAAAATTGTTTGATCTACAAGTAAGAATCAATTGCATCTGGGCAAGTAGGTTTTCATTTAAACTTTCCATAGTGAATATACATTGGGTATCCTTGGTCAATTGATAGATTTGATATCCTAAACCGCTGAATTTTTATGTATACCTAGGCAATATCTGTCACACAATTGACCCTTAACTGTTCCTAATTCTCATTGTTTTATTCATTATAGTCATGAACACGCCCTGATTTCATGAGTACGTAGAGAACTACCCTTACTCTAATGCTCCTTAAAGCAGCTCACATTTCACACTCATGTAGGTGATTCATAAATGTTTAGTCTTATAGATAAACTATTTGATCATATCTGCCAAATTTAGAAATCATGAAAAAACTTCAAACCTTAAGTCTTATCCTAGTTTTTTAACATTGTCTTATCATGAAAATGGATATAATTTGGTGAAAATATTGAACCATCATTCATAACTTTGTTTTATCTCCTTGTAACTAGATCTTGGGAACTCTAGTCAGTTAAATAGAGTTACCATTATAATGACTTATTTTTTGTCCATAATCCCATTCTCTTTGATAATTTATCAATTGCCTCTCTAGTCAAGTCTTTTGTAAGAGGATCTAACAAATTATCTTTTGACTTTACATAGTCAATTGTGATATTCCACTATAGATTGATTTTCAAATGATATTATGTCTCATCTGTGACGTGACTTTTTGTTATACATAACATTTTTAGCCTGTTCTATTACCTCTTAAATGTCACAATGTATGCATATTAAAGCCACTGACTTTGCCCAAAGAGGAATATCTTCTAAAAAGTTCTATAGCCATTCATCATCTTCACCAGCCCTATTCAAAGTTATAAAAAAATTATTATATAGAGAGATATGCATGTCTATTTGGATGATTTCCATGACACTGCTTATCAAACAATTTAAAAAATACATCCACTTATGGATTTTAATTTAGGTGATTTGGTGATCCAATTTGCATCATTATATCCTTTAACTATTTTAGGATATTTAATATAGTGCAATGCATGAATTCAAGTGTATTTTAAATATCCCAAACTCATTTCATTTTTAGTCAATGTCTTTGATCGGGATTACTTGGTACTGACTTAGATTACTTATGGCATCAGCTATGTTTGGTCTAGTATAGTTTATTATGTACATCAAACTTTCTAACGCTCGAGCGTAGTCTAATTGAGACTTGCTTTGGCTTTGATTCTTTGTGAGAGCAAGATTTGGATCAATTGAAGTCTTTGCAACTTTGGAGTCCAAATACTTGAATTTTTCAAGTACCATGTTGATGTAATAAGTTTGGACAATGCTAGACCCTGAGGAATCCTGTGAATTTTAATTTCTAAAATTAAATTCGCAACTCTTAAGTCTTGCATATCAAACTTGCTAGCAAGCATACACTTAGTTGCATTTATGTCAGAAATATCTCTACTCATTATCATATATCATAAACATATAAGCAAATAATGACAATGTGATTTGGAGTGTTCATAATGTAAACGCATTTATCACAATCATTAATTTTAAATCTATTTGAAAATATTATTTGATCAAATTTTGCATGCCATTATTTGGGTGCTTGTTTTAGTCCATAAAGTGACATAACAAGTCGACACACTTTTTTTTTCTATTTTTTTGGATTTACAAATCCTTTGGGTTGATCCATATATATTTCTTCCTCCAATTCTCCATTGAAGAATGTTGTTTTAAGATTCATTTGAGGTTGTCTTCAGATTCATTTGAGGTTATCTTCATATTTATTTGATGAATTTGAAGATTGTACACAACACCTAATGCTATCAACACTCAAGTAGATGTGATTCTTGTTATCGATGAGTATATGTCGAAATAATCAAGACCTTCTCATTATTGAATCCTACGATAATCTTGCCTTATATTTATCAATAGTGCTATTATATTTTATTTTATTTTTGCAAGATCAATTTAGAATTCTGTAATGACCTGATTTGTGAAAAACTTATTTTTTTTTAGTTTTGATCATTTTGTCTTTTTCCTTAATTGCTCCATGATGATTGTAGACTGTGGGATGATTGTCATAATTTCTAATGTGATCAGGAGTGAATTTGATGAGTTTGTGTTTTTAGAGGCTTAAAAGTCAAATAATTGACTTTGGTTAATATTTTTTATTCTGAGTATCAGATGATGATTTAAACAGTTTCATTAATTTTAAAATATTGAATTTTGGTTAGTATCATAGTTGATTCGGATTCAAAACTTTTATTTTGTACATTGACCTTTCATTTGGAATATAGTGAAAAATAAGTACTAGAGGGTTAATTTATTAAAAACAATCTTTTCTCAAAAATCCAACATCGCCATTGAGTCCATAACGTCTAAAAGCCTAGTAACTAGCTCCTTTTCGATCATAGGGTTTTGAATGAATCCTGAGGGGTCAATCGACAACATTGTAACTTGACAAAGTTGTTAATGCTGCTGAAGCTGGTGCAGCAACTTTAGCGGCCAAAAGATTGCTTTAGCAGTCAACCTTGACTAATTGCCTACAGCTAAAGCAAGCACCTTACTGCTTTAGCGAGTATCACTTCAGCAAAAAGTAATCTCTTTAGTAAATCTAGCCACATAGGATTGACCACTTTAGTAGTCATTCGGTACCTAAGAAGATGGATGCTTTAGAGGACAACACTGGTTTGTATATATAGCGTAATTTTATAATTTTCCTTCATTTTTAGATCATTGAGCTTCAGGTTTGGGCGATTCTTGAAGATTTCTTCACTATTTGATCTTGAGTAAGCTCCAAAATCATATTTCCATTATTTCCCATTGAATACATATTCAAAAACACCTTTAATCATGATTTTGAAATAAAATTTTGAGCTTTCTACTTATAAATCTTAAAATTGGTTCTTGTTTGATTAGACCTCATATTTAATCCATTTTTGAATGAATTTTAAATTGTAGAATGCTATAATCTTGGAAATATATTTCTAAAATAAAATTTTGATTTTACCCCTATTATTTTCGAATTTGTTTTAGATCTGACTCAAATATAAATAATTGTAATACTGTTAAAAAATTTTGTCATTTTATTTTTGACCCTCCCATGTTTGAAAACATTATTGTTTGACTTAAATTATGTTTAGGTATGTTAATTGGGTGTCTTAAAAGAGTTTTAGAATTTTTGTAAGAGGGTCGAGGCTATTTTGGAATTTTGAGGCAGTAATCCTCTGTGTTTTTAGCGTGTCACGGAGGCTATCCTCCGCTATATTGGCATGGCATGAAGGCACTATGACTTTATGATATCATCATGTCACGGAAGATAATCTCTATGATAAGTAACGTGGCACAGAGGTTAGCCTCCGTGATAAGGTTGTGCCACGCTAAGGTGTAAAAATCATGTCGTCATTGTTTTATTCACTTGGGGTAAGGGGATTTTGGGTCTTTTCACCCATGTACAACCCTTAAACATAAAATAAGTTTATTGCCTTCAATTTTTAGAGATCAAATCCCCCAATTTCACTTTCAAACTCAAAATCCAAGAAAAGCTTAAGGATTTCACTATGCAGTCATATTTTGAGTTCCACGCTCCATATTGCTTTTAAATTCTAGTGTATCTAAGGCATATTACTTTTCCCCAAAACATGTTTTGCTAATAGAATATATTTACAATTGTATTCATGTGATTTAATTGATGATTTGAATGTGTATTGAGGGCTTTTGAGCATTATTGACTAATTTACTTTTCCCATGGCTTTTGTAAATCATTCATGGTTTAAATCGATAGTTTTGAACTAATTAGGGTGAATGGGCATGGTTAATTGGAATGGGGTTGTGGATTTCCCTAATGTTAATGATTTTGATATTGGAATTGGTATAACCTCAACCTAATCTTGCAAAACTTACTTTGAACATGAGTTAATGCATATTGAACTACTTTTGGAGCCATTGCATGATTTAAAAGACTATTGAAACATAAATGATTTAAAATTAAACCTTAGGGGTCATGGATTCCCCCAAGCTAATGGAAAATTGAACCTAGGGGGTTGTGGATGAATAATTGGAACTTGTGGGGTCGTGGATTCCCCAAAGTGATGATAATTAAAATGGCATGATGATATTACCTTACAAGCGTATTTGGTATGACGATACCAATGGTATATGCCTTAATGCATGATTGTGGTTCAATGAATATGAATGTATTAATGTTTTAATCACGCTTAAAGGGGGTTGTGTATCTAGCCATGAAAGTAGAGGTCCCGAGGGACCAATACTAAAAATTCATGTTTACTCATGTTTCTTGCGTCATACCTTATATATTTTCTAATGGATGGCATAGGTTCATGGATTCCCCAACTTTTCTTGATATCTCCAGTTCATGTGGCTAACATGCATTGGGGGCCGACTAGGAGGAATGATTTGGGGCCCATATAGATCATGGTACTATTATGATAGTTAAGCTACAAGTCCAGACTAATATTTTAAATCTCATATTAAACCTTGTTCCTTATCCCGGCATTATATATTTATATTTACTATGGTTTTAACTTGGCATTATTTTATCCCTTCCCTAAGTTACATGCTAGCGCTCACCCCACTAACTGTCTCCAGACGTTGTATCCCCATGAGATGCAGGAAATGGAGATTTTTCTGCTTTTCCTATGTAGTAATAGGTGATTCTTGGATTGTTCGCGAGTCATCTTGAAGTGGTAAGCCTTCTTCTTCTGGAAGGCTTGTTACTTCTTGGTTTAGTTATTTCATAGATTATTTCTTTGGTTTCCTTTTTGGCTACTATTGGGAGCATGTCCCGTCTTAGGTTATTTTTTGGATATTAAAGGCTTTATGGATTACTGTGGATTGGGGTATTGTTATAAAATCTTAAAAATTTGTTTTGGTTTATCCATATTTCTTACATTTATTAGATTGCGTCCATTGTTATTAGATATATTATGTTCTGATGACTAGGAGAAGAGGGTGGTCTCTGATCCTCGGCAAACTTACGGCCTGGCCCTGGTTCGGGTAATGACAAGCTTGGTATCATAGCCTAGGTTCATAGTTATTGGGTGTCCACATATTTGTGTCAAGTATAGTCTTTTTTAAGAGTGTGTAGCGCATCACACTTATAAAGGAGAAGCTACAAGGAATTTAAGAATATTTCCCTTTCTTCTATTCTATTTTTGAGCTATAGAGTCTAAGGTCCTAAATCTCCTTTAATTTCTATTCGTTCGTATTTCAGATCATGCCTCCTCGAAGATGTGATGCTCGCAAAAACTCTTTTATCTCACTTGAGGACAACGTGGATGAAACTCATCCTACTTATGAGTGTAAACCTAGTTTTAGGTCCCTACTTTTGATTTCCCTCACAGGGTTCCATCGATCTCTATTAGTCCTCCTCGGGATCCTCAAGGTAATGTATCTAATGCTGAGTTTCACCCATTGATCGATTTTCTTACTTAATTGGTGGCCTCTTAGTCACATCAGTATGAGTGTGTTTCTTCTATCACTCCTTCTGAGGTTACCAGAGTTGGCAAATTTATGAGGTTGAGTCCTTTTACATTCACTGGCTCTTAGGTTAAGAAGGATCCTCAAGGGTTTATTGATGAAATATAAAAAATATTCAGAGTGATGCATGCTTCTGACTCTGAGGGTGTGGAGTTTGGTTCCTTCTAGTTGAAGGATGTGTTATATCAGTGGTATTAGGAATGAGAGCAGTCGAGGGGTGGTGATGCTGAGCTGGCATTATGGGTTGAGTTTTTTAGTGCTTTCCTTGATTGCTTATTTCCTTAGGAGTTGAGAGAGGCGAAGAAAGGGGAGTTTCTAAATTTAAATAGGGGATAATTACTGTAAAGGAATATTCTTTGAAATCCCATAAACTATCTCTCTATGCTTCATAGTTGGTGTCTTCTATGAGGGCTAAGATAAATAGTTTTCTTTAGGTTTTTCTCAAGACTTGTTGTTAGAGTATAAGGTCGCCTTGTTAAATAGTGATATAGATATCTGTAGGCTATGGTGTATATACAGTAAGTTGAGGATAAGAAGAAGAAGCAAGAAGAAATGATAGAGAGACAAAGTAAGAAGTTCAAGTATTCAAAGCAGGGTGGAGGTCAACACAATAATAATAGAGATAGTAGGTAGTGGGACGAAAAGAAGGCTTGGGGAAATTTGGGTTCTTATTCTACGGTTAGTGCCCCATATCCCAAGTTGTCTAGTTATCGACCCTTTCAGGATGAAAGTGGGTTTAGAGAATAAGATCCAAGTCCCAAGTTGGTGGAGCTCAGTTAGCTTCATCCTATCCTCCTTGTAAATTCTGTGGGTAGTTGCATCGTGGTCAATGTAAGAAGGGGAGGAATCAGTATTATAATTATGGTCATCTGGGGTATTTTTAGTAGAACTATCCAGCTAAGATCGCTTTTGGATCTTTGTTGCTACTTCTTTAGCTCCTGAACCCAAGAGTGTTATTTCTAACACTGGCACTGGATGAAATCATATATATGGTCTCGTTTATATGCTCTCACTATTCGCCAGGAATCTGAGTAATCTTCTGATCTTATCACTGGTACATTACAGCTTTTCTCTCATGATGCATATTTTCTGCTTGATCCTAGGTCTACTCTTTATTATGTGAACCCTTATGTGGCTGTTCATTTTGGTTTTGGTCCAGAAAATATTCCCGACCCTTTCTTTGTGTCTACCCTAGTGGGTGATTCTGTGGTTTCTAGAAAGATCTATAGGGGTTGTGTGATATCTATATTTGATAAGGAGACTTTGGAGGATTTAATAGAGTTGGATATTCTAGATTTTGATGTGATCCTGGGGATGGATTGACTTCACTTGTTCTATGCTTCTCTTGATTATTGGACCCAAAAGGTCGCTTTCCAGTTCCCGAATGAATCGGTGATTGAATGGGAAGGAGTTCTCAAGTACCTAAGGTAAAGTTTATTTCTTATCTTAGAGACTGAAAACTGATTTTCAAGGGATATCTATATCATCTAGTTTGGGTTAAGGATTCTAATTCTAAGGGTCCATCTTTGAAATCTGTCCCGGTAGTCAATGAATTTCTCAAAGTATTCCCTGACGATCTTTCTGGTATTCCTCCTGATAGGGAAATAGACTTTAGGATTAATCAACTCCCAGATACCCGTCCTATATTTATTCCTCCCTATACAATGGCTTCGACTGAGTTGAAAGAACTTAAGGAGAAATTGAAAGATCTTCTTGATAAGGGTTTTATTTGTCCTAGTGTTTCCCCATGGGTGTTTAGGTACTTTTCATACGTAAGAAGAATGGATCCCTTCAAATGTATATAGACTATCGTCAACTGAATAGGGTGATAGTGAAGAATAAGTACCCTCTTCCTATGATTGATGATCTCTTTGACCATCTTCAGGGTGCTAATTATTTTTTTAAGATTGATCTTTGGTCGGATTATCATCAACTTAGGGGGTGGATATCTCTAAGACTACCCTTCGTACCTAATATGGTCATTAAGAGTTTTTGGTCATGTCTTTTGGATTGACTAATGCTCTGGCAGCATTTATGAACCTTATAAACTGGGTGTTTAGAAAATTCTTGGATTTATCTGTGATTGTATTTATTGATGTTATTTTGGTGTATTCTAAGAGTGAGGAGGATCATGCCAATCACCTCCGTATAGTGTTGCATACTCTATACAATCAATGATTATATGTAAAATTTTCATAAGTATTAGTGCTGGTTGTGCATTGTGACCTTTCTTGGTCATGTTGTTTCTAGTGAGGGGATCATGGTGGATACACAGAATGGTGAAGCGGTTAAGAAGTGGCCTAGACACATGACTCTAACTGACATTCGGAACTTCATAGGTTATCTGGGTATTATAGGAGGTTTGTAGAGAGTTTCCCTTTGATTTTTGCCCCATCGACTAAGTTAACTCAGAAAAAGGTAAAGTTTATATGGTTTGACACTTTTGAGGGTAGTTTTGAGAAGTTGTAAGATAAGCTGACTTCTACGCCAGTTTTGACCCTGCTCGAGGGTATTGATGGTTTTGTTGTTTACTGTGATGTATCCCGTGTGGTACTAGGTTGTGTGTTAATGCAGCATAGTAAGGAGGTGGCTTATGCATCTAGGCAGCTTAAGGTACATAAGAGGAATTATTCGACTCATGATTTGGAGTTGGCGGCTATCGTATTTGCCTTGAAGATTTGGTGTTACTACTTGTATGGGGTGCATGTTGACATCTATTCCGATTATAAGAGCCTGTATGTGTTCACCCTGAAAGAGTTGAATCTCAGGTAAAGGAGATATATTAAGCTGCACATAGACTATGATATAAGCCTTCACTATCATCTAGGTAAAGCTAATATGGTTGTTGATGCTCTTAGCAGGTTATCTCTGAGGATTCGATCCCATATGGATAAGGAGAAGTGAGGCTTAGTAAAGGATATTCATGGGTTGGCGAATCTTGGAGTTCATCTTTTGGATTCCGAGAATGGAGGTGTGATTGTTCAAGAGGTGGTAAAGTCATCTCTTGGTTCTGAGGTGAAGGAGAAATGGGTTTTGGATCCTATCTTGATGCAGATTATGGATGATGAGGTCAACAGAGAGTTATGGCTTTTAAGATTGGTGGTGATGGTATCTTGAGGTACCAAGGTAGAATATGTGTTCCTAATGTTGATGGGATAGGAGAGAGGATTTTGGCTGAGGCTCATGAGTCGAGGTATATAGTTCATCCTGATTCAATAAAGATGTATCACAATTTGAAGGAGATCTAATAGTGGAATAATATGAAGAAAGATGTGGCCAATTTTGTGGCTAAGTGCATAGTTTGTCAATAAGTGAAGATGGAGCACTTGAGGCCTGGGGGGTTTCTCAAGAGATTAAGTTGCCTTTCTGGAAAGGGGAGGCGATCAATATGGACTTTGTTATAGATCTTTCGCGGTCTCAGAATCTGTTTGATTTGATTTACGTAATCATGGATAAGGTAACTAAATCTTCTCATTTCTTGCCAATAAGGACTAACTACTCGAGAGAGGTTTCTGTGAAGTTGTTCATCTAGGAGAATTTCAAGTTGCATGGTGCACTTATTTCTCTTATTTTAGATCAAGGTACATAGTTCTGTTCTCACTTTTAGTGTTCATGTCAGAGAGATTTGGGGACTAAGGTAAACCTTAGCACCACGTTTTTCACCCTCAGATGGATGGACAAGCGGAGAGGACTTATTAGACTTTGGAAGATATGCTAAGGGCTTATGTGATTGATTTTGGTGGAAGTTGGGTTGATCACTTGCCTCTCATAAATTTTGCTTATAATAACATCTATCATTCTAGTATTCAGATGGCTCTATTTGAGCCCTTGTATGGTAGAAGATGGCGTTCTCCTATTAGGTGGTTCAAAGTTGGGGAGACTCAATTGTTTGGCCTTGACTTAGTTCATCAGGCCATGGAGAAGGTGAAGGTGATTAGAGATAGGCTTAAGACCACTCAAAGTCGCCAAAAGTCCTATACAGATGTGAGGTATAGGGAGTTATAGTTTAAGGTTGGCGATTGGGTATTCTTGAAGGTATCTCCTATGAATAAAGTGATGAGGTTTGGAAAGAAGAGGAAGCTCAGTCCTCATTATGTTTGCCCATACTTTATTTCGACAAAAGTGGATAATATTGCCTAGAAGCTAGAATTGTCTGCAAGTTTGGGCTCTATTCACCCTATGTTTCATGTTTCGATCTTGAAAAAGTGTGTGGGTGATCATTCCTTGGTCGTCCCTATTGAGGGTGTTGAAGTTTTGGATTCCTTGTCCTACGAGGAGGTCCCGATAGAGATTTTTGATAGAAAAGTTCATAGATTGGGTACAAAGGATGTGGCTTCGATAAAGGTCCTTTGGGGGAACCAAAAGGTGGAAAAAGCTACTTGGAAAGCTGAAGAGGATATTAAGCCTAAGTACCCATTCTTGTTCCATGTGTCGGACGAAGGTGCCCAAGGTGTGAGTTTTGTTTTCCTCTTGTTACTTTTTGAGTTTATCATCGAACTCTGGTGTATGTTTGCTATTCACGTGCTAAAAGTTTCTTAACTCATCATTTGGGGGCGAATGATCCTAAAGGAGGGATAATACAACACCCTTAAAAAATTTCAGCATTTTGTTTTTGACCCTCCCATGTTCAAAACATCAATTTTTGACTTAAATTGTGTTTAGGTATGTTAATATGTGTCTTAAAAGAATTTCAAAATTTTGGTAGAGGTTCGGGGCTATTTTGGAATTTTGAGGCAGTAAGCCTTCGCAGTTTTTGCATGCCACGCAGGTTACCCTCTATGATATTAGCATGGTACGAAGGCAGTGTGACTCTGCGATATCGCTGTGTCATGGAGGACAATCTCTGCAATAAGTAGTGTGGCACGAAGGTTAGGCTCCATGATAAGGTTTTGCTATGTCAAGGTGTTAAAATCGTGAAGTCATTACTTTATTCACTTGGGGTGAGGGGCTTTTGCATCTTTCCACCAATGTACAAGCCTTAAACATAACATAAGTTTATTCCCTTCAATTTTCAGAGATCAAATCTAACAATTTCACTCTTAAACTAAAAACCTAAGAAAAACTTAATGATTTAACTGTGCATTCATCTTTCGGGTTCCAAGCTCCAAATTGCTTTCAAATTCTTGTGTATCTAAGGAATGTTAAGACCACAATACTTGTTTAGCTAATATCATATATTTACAATTGTATTCATATGATTTAATTGATGATTTGAATGTGGATTGGGGGATTTTGAGCATTGTTGACTAATTTGATTTTCCCATGGCTCTTGTAAATCATCCATGCTCTAAATCAATAGTTTTAAACTAATTGGATTGCATGGGCATGGTTAATTGGAATGGGGGTCATGGATTCTTCCAACATTGATGATTTTGATATTGGAATCGGTATAACCTCAACCCAATTTTGTAAAACTTGCTTTGGATATGAGAATATGCGTTTTGAACTACTTTTGGAACCATTGCATGATTTAAAAGGTCATTGAAACATAAACAATTTTAAATTCAACCTTGGGGGTCATGGATTCCCCCAACATAATGGAAAATTAAACCTAGTGCATTGTGGATTCTCCCATGTGGATGAATAATTAAAACTTATGGGGTCGTAGATTCCCTCAAGTGGTGATAATTAAAATGGCATGATGATATTATCTTGCAAACGTAGTTGGTATAACTATAACAACGGTATATGCCTTAATGTATGATTGTGGTTCAATGAATGAGAATGTGTAAATGTTTTAATTCGACTTAAAGGGGGTTGTGTAGCTAACCGTGAAAGTTGAGGTCCCGAGTGATCAATACTGGAAACTCACATTTGCCGGCGTGAGGTGTGGTCTTGATGACCATGTGCTTTTGTAACACCTTATATATTTTATCATGGACAGTGTAGGGTCATGAATTCCCCAACCTTTCTTGATATCTCCTGTTCAAGAGGCTAAAATGCACTGGGGTTCGACCAAGGGAAGAGTGTTAGGGCCCATATAACTTGTGGGTAGTATTATGACAGTTAAGGAACAAATTCCAGACTAATGTTTTAAATTTCATGTTTAAACTTTCTTCCTATCCCAACACGATATATTTATATACATATATGTATGTACACTTTGTGCGTGTGGTTTTACTATGATTTTGACTTGGAATTATTTTATCCCTTTCTTGAGTTACATTCTAGCTCTCACCTCGCTAACCGTCTTCAGATGTTGTATCCTCACGTGATGCAGGGAACGGAGACACTTCTGCTTTTTCTGCACAGTAATAGGTGATTCTTGGATTGTTCGTGAGTTATCTTGAAGTGGTGAGCCTCCTTCTTCCAAAAGGCCTTTTACTTCTCAGTTTAGATATGACAAAGACTGTTTCTTTGGTTTCCTTTTTAGCTATTGTCAGGGACATGTCCCGACTTAGGTTGTTATTTGGATATCAGAGGCTTTGTGGATTACTTTGGATTGGGGTGTTGTTTTGAAATCTTAAAAGTTGGTTTTGGTTAATCCATACTTCTTATGTTCATTGGATTGCTTCTTTTTTATTAGATATATTGTGTTCTAATTGACTAGGCGAAGAGGGTGGTATAAAATCCTTGACGGACTTGAGATACCCATCACGGACAGGCCCTCATTTGGATTGTGACAGCAATATGGGTAATATTATCTTTCTTTTAATGTGTAGATTCTATATTTAAAAATTCTAGTTGATTATAAGGTTTTTCATAAGGGAAAAGCTCTGTGTTGAAGGACTTTAAGCCAAAGTTCCATCATTTTGAGGTAGGTTATGACTTAGCTTCTTTTACATTGAGTTGGGCAGTTACTCTATAAGTAAAGCATGCTATAGATTGGGAAAAATTACTATGAAATTTATATTTTGGGAGTAATATTGTTATGTGCCTATGTGGTGGCTTATATTTTGTTGTTATTGACTTGAGATACATGATTTTGCATGTTGGCCATGTGGGATCTTTTTGACACTATTGGTCTAATTGTGCATTTGAATGCCTTTAGTCTAGATATAATATTCGTGTGGGGGATTGAATTGTTATTTTAGGCCTTTTTCAGCATTGATCGCCTTTTTCATGATGAAAATTCCTGTGTTAGGGGTTGATATAATCTAAATGATGTCTTACATATATATGTGCTTCAATGGTGCCTAATTTGAGTTTATATCATGAATGGTGGACAGATTGAGTTGATTTCTCGGCTCACTTATATATACGTGTTGGACGGATTGGATATCTCAGTATTGATCTAACTGTGAGCATTACATCCTCATTCCATGCATATACATCCATGAGATGCTAGTACCATTAAGGTATAATATTTTTGAAAGAAAACAAGACATTTTTATAAAGACCCTCTCTATGAACATGAGACAAAGAGAGGGATTGAGATTATGAGATATGCATTATAATATATGGGTTGTGAACCCCCAAAATAGGTCCAACCATGGAACTGCAATCTCGGTGGGTGTATGCAAAAAGTCATGTGATGAATTTCACCAATCATCCTATCCATATTATATTGCATTTCATTTGGATGTGTATCATTCATGATTTCTTTAGGTTCCTTAACTCGTGTTAGTTTCAGTACATTCTTCGTGTATTATGTGTTGTTTTAGTTTCTATATATATTTTAAAATAGTTATTGAAGATGGTGTGAGCTACCATTTGGAATTTTTATGCTTGCAAGTGGCGTGCTCATAATTTTTCTTTACTTATGTTTTTTTTTTCTTTTCTTAGTCATCCTATGATTCCTACTGAGTACAAGTGGACTGTAATCATTCCCACTATGCCCTTTTGATGCAAATCCTTATTTGAGTATCATGTGTGGTGGCTAATTTGTGTGGAGATTCAAATTTTCGAGGTACTAATTCATTCCAGAGTTCGGAGCTGATTCAAACCACAATTATCCTTGCTTGGCTTTATTATTATTTAGAGATAGATATGTATTTCTATTTTTTGGATACTGTATCATCATTTTTTGGAATATATGACATTTCTTTCAGGTTTTTTCTATTGTTATAACTTTATTGTTCTAACTTAATTATAGAAGTCTCACCTAGGCTATGTTATTGTTGATTTCGATTTTTTCTTTATCAGTTTGAGTGATTGGCTTACTTATCAAGATTGAGCCGCGATAAGTGCCATCGTGAACTATTTTTGGATCGTGACAAACCCAATGATTTATTTCCTGAAGGAAGATCGATCAATTCTCATGTATGATTATTCAATACGAATTCTATTTCACTATTGATTTTTCCTTTCCGATATTATGCTTTTAAGAAATTTATTGCTTCCTTAAATGTTTGAGGATCATTCTCTGCTAAGAATATCAAGAAATTGAGACCAAAGAAAGTTGATGTCTTTTGGCATTTCCTATGTATTAGATTTTCCTTATTAGGTGTACTTTCCTTTGATTCTTCTTAGGGTCGTTTAGATTTTTCACTAGACGACTCGCATTCATTCTTGTACGGATAAATATTTTTAAAAAAAATTACATTATCTGATTCAATTATCATATTACATGAATTTTAGAATTTTCTAATTTATGAAATAGAAAATGATATGTTTTTCTATTTGTTTCATATCCAATGAAAACATACTCTATTATTTTTTATCATGTTTTAACCCCTTTGAGTTTAAGAACTTGTGCTTTATCCAAACATCTACACACTTTGAAATATTTCAAGGTGAATTTTCTTCCATTCTATGATCATATGGAATATAATTTGTTTTGATATGGGGTACTCGATTGAGTATTTGGCTATGACATGACCCTAATTGGGGCCTTGTCGTGATGGGCATCCTAAGTCCAACCAGGACCAGGGATCACCCCCGATGACCAACCCAATCTCCAAATACATATCCTGAGTTGGATGAATTCTAAACATATAACAAGATAGTGTATTTGTAGACATACTGACTTTAGGATAAGTCTATTTCCTAAACCAACCCAACAAAGTCAATCCATCCAACTAACCAACCAAACCAAGACAATAACCCAATATGTTTATATATATAATCCAAAAAATGGAACAATCAGAAATCAAATAAAGTCATATGGTATCATCCCTAATACAAATACCAATGCCAAGGCTGACACCACTGCCGACACCTCCCATACCAACCCATAGTAGTCCCATAAAGCCTCTAACCAAAAGTAAAACAATATCTAGTCAATACATGCCCCAGAACATAGCCAAATCCATAGTCTATAATATGACCATAGTATGTAAAGACATCCATGATATGAAATGGAGCCTTCCAAAATATGAAAGCTCACCACTTCAATCCAACACAAGTTGATCCTAAATTCGATCACTGAGTAGAAGGATAGAATGGCCGATTCCTGCCTCTCATGAGGATACGAAGGGTTAGCAGGTGAATGCTAGCATGCTCTCAAGATAAGGATAAAATAATACCAATCTTCAATGCCAAGTAAACAACTATATGCATACACAACCATACATACATATATTTATATAATACCCATGCCGGGAGAGGGAACCGAGTTTAGCATGCCTTAAAACCATTAACCTGGGTATATGTAGCTTACCCGTCCTAGAACCACCTATGGGATATATGGGTCCAGTGTTACCTCCTGAATAGGCCTCGATGCTTGTAGCCTTACAAACTGGAGATACCATAGGAGTAGGGGATTCTCGTGTACCCTTCGCGCTCCATGATACATATATACAGGTGTAACTTTGGGGATTCCTGTGTTTCCTTAAGTATCATATATGGTCTCCATGACCAATCCTCATGTCGGCAAACATGAGTTTCCAGTGTTCGTCTATTGGATTCACACCTTCACCGTTACCTATCACAGCCCACCATTATTGCCTAATTAAAACCATTAGCACAAAATCAAATAACCAATTCCATTTATTATTAACCAAGGCTATAAGTAGTGGTATCATCACACCGACCATAACTTGCACGCAATGTCCCTAGCCATCCTATTTAAAGAAAGGATTCCCATGTACCCATAGATTACATTATTAAGTTGCTTGGGGGATTCCCATGTACCCCACAAGATGATCATTATTAAGTTTGCTTAGGGGATTCCCATTTACCCCATAAGTGTAATCAATTAATCCATAACTATGTCCACCAAGACCTTACAATTTAACCATTAAATTAATCCATAACTATGTCCACCAAGACCTTACCATGCAAAGTTTTCAATGAAAGTTCAACAATATAGTAACACAAGAAATTAGGCCTATGGCAACGGATATTTTGGCGATGGTTGCAAGTTCATCACTATAGATAGTATATAGAAACACTTTTAAATGTTGCCAAAAAGAATAGTTCTATTATCACTCTTACCATTTCTATTGAATATAAACCATTGAAATAGGTGAATATATAGCAACACTTTTTAAAATTGTCACCATAGAAGCATCTATAGAAACACTTAAATAAAAAAAATCATTTATTGCATCACTTATTAAATCCAACAACAAACCCAGTATATTCCCACCAAGTGGGGTCTGTGGAGGGTAGAATGTACGCCGTCCATACCACTACCTCTAAAGAAGTAGAGAGACTATTTCTGATAGACCCCCGGCTCAAGAAACAGGACAATCTACAAAAACATCCAAAGTATGAAACATGATAAAACTAACATAGATACGACATCCACAAAACTAACGTACATTACCAAAAAAAAGAAACCAAAGCCCCCCTAACTACTAAATACGATTCATCCACCCACTTTATCCCTCTATCCTAATATTTTTCCTCCAAACCTTCCTATCCAGGGTCATGTCCTCAGTGAGCTGAAACAACTCCATGTCACGTCTAATCACTTCTCTATAGTAATTCTTTGGTCTACCCCTAACCCTCTTAAAACCATCTAATGCCAGCCTCTCACACATGTGAACTGGGGCATCTGTTCCCCTCCTCATCACATGACCAAACCATCTCAACCTCACTTTCTGCATTTTTTTCTCCACCGATACCACTCCCACCTTCTCCCAAATAATCTCATTACTAACCTTGTCAACCCTTCTAAGACCACACATCCAATGCAACATCCTCACTTCTTCTACCTTCAACTTTTGAATATGAGAATTCTTAACTAGACAACACTCCACTCTATTCAGCATAGCCGGCCGGACTACAACTCTATAAAATTTACCTTTAAGCTTGGGAGGCACCTTTTTATTGCATAAAATTCCCTAAGTGAGCCTCCATTTCATCCAATCTTTCCTAATACAATGAGAGACATCCTCATCTATCTCTCTATTCCCCTGAATTATAGACCTAAGACACTTAAAACTATCCCTCTTGCAAACTGCGTGAGAGTCCAACTTCACTACCATCTCCTTCTCTTTCCTCGAGTCACTAAACTTGCACTTCAAATACTCCATATTGGTCCTAATCAAATACTCCATATCATTAATAACTTACCGCGACTCATCAATCAAAACTACATCATCCGTAAAAAGCATACACCAAGGCACATCTCCTTGTATACTCTACGTCAACACATCCATCACCACGGTAAATGAAAAATATCTATAAACCAAAACCCATTTCTCTCTCTTTGTTAGTATTAGCTTTCTCTTTCTAGTTCTTTCTCAGGTAAACCAAAACCCATTTCTCATATAATCGGCGATAGCTGCTACTACGTCATAGTTAGCTGATTCGAGCTCTTAGTTACATAAGTAGCTTTAGTTTTAGTATAAAAATAGTATCTTGGAGTATATAAATTAAAAACCAATTTCTTAGGTAAATCAAAAATCGAGTATTGTAGGTTTCTTAGGTAAATCAAAAACCCTTTCTCAAATAATTAATTTTTGAAGTGTCTGTGAAGAAAGCGTTACTCAAGAGGGAAAATTGACTTTCAAAGCATTTGTGATAGAGAAATTGAATTTTGGGTGAATTTGGTGAGGAGAAGAAAATCTGAGATCGAAAAAGAAGAAGCTCGTTAAGGAAGGTGAAGGTTGGGATACCTTTAAAACTGGTGATGAAATTGATTAAAGGTAATTGATTTACATATTATTATTGTTATTATTATTTAAACTACCAATAAATCTGAGCTTTGTTTAATTTATTTGTTATATTTGCTTGTTATGGTATCTGGATTACTTTCCCCTTCGCAAAATAGTTGTGACTTTTTCTTTTCGAGAGTCAATTAGTCTAATTTTCAAAGCTTGGTACCTTAATCCTCATTCGTTTCCTTATGTGCACTTTTCTGAACTTGATGTTCCAGAACAAAGATGGCCTTATATCTTTAGATTCTTTCGTTGCCATCTCCATCACAACTCCGTATGTTTCTTTTTACCTTATGTTGTATTGCTTTTATTTAGGGGTTTTGGATGAAAAATTTATAATTTGTTTTGTTAACACATCCATTTTCATCATTTGTATCTATTAATAGGTCATGTATATTGTATACCCATATTGTGTTGTTGCATTTAATTATCTGATTCCGCTTTTGGATTTCTATTTTATGAACAGCCTCAAGACCCCATTACAGCATGATTTGAATTGGTTTTGTTATATTGAAAACACATACACACACAGTCACATACATACACATCTTTTGTGATGATCTCTGCATACTTATATGCCAAATAACTATTCATAGATACAACTATACTTATTGTGACATCAAATTTATCTGATTTTGGTGAGCTCCGTTTTTGGATTTTTGTTCCATGATGGACCTCGGGATTCTATTATATAGAATAAAATTTGAGAGTTTTGGATAAATTTTCTACCAGTCTGACTTGTTTTTTACCTGGACCTCTAAAGTTAGAGTTTGAATTATCTCAGGTAGATTAATAATCTTTGGTTTATTGCACTGACTTAAATCGACATCCTCTTCTTTGAAGTATTTTCTTTCTTGTTTGAGTTTTTGGTAGGGAATTTGCTTGGATGACATTTCTGAAGAGATGAAATCATGAACAGAGCACTCAATAGGATAGAATAAAGTGATTGATTTATATACGCAAATTATTCATATAGTCCAACCATATATAAAAAATTTACTAGTAACTTTAGAAATAAATCAAGTTATGTTCTACAACATGTTAGAATATATTTGATGAAGTTAATTAAAGGTCTCAAACTTAAACCTAAAAGTTGAGCTACTTCGAATAAATGATAATTGTGTGAAGCCATGTAAATGAGAAAAATCATAATTGGGAATGATTCTTCTTTTACTATGTATTGAAGTGTGTTCTGATGATTATATAGAGAAAAAAGTTAGATATGTTATTGATAGTAAAATAAATTGTTTAAACTATCGGTGTACATCGTAGTAAAATAGAGTGATAGAGCTTATGGGAGTTGTCTTTATCATTGTTAATGAATAAATAGATGATGCATGTTTTCAATTAATTCACAACTACATTGTAGGGTTATAGGTGTGCATTTTGTTGAGTGCATTTAATGCAATTGAAACACCACCTAAATTGAGTTTGTGGACAAGAAAATCCCTTGCAACTAACTGAGGAAATCCCTTGCATCTTGGCTATTGTTGTAGTATTACTTTCGGAGGTATAGCTGAGTTTTATATATGTCAATTTACTTTTCTCTGTTCTATTATTTCATTTCTCCAATATTTAGACACTTTTGCCTTTGTTTTCTCAAGGAAGAGTAGTATGACATGTTTGTCAAACTGGACTCATGAATAACCTAATTCCAATGAATCTTACCAGTACAAGTAATTAAACTCCACCATAGAATTGAAAATTTTAATTTTCCCTTTGTTAAATGAAAAATCACATACAGGCTTATGATGAGAATGAACGATGATTATCATTGAGTTGAAATTCTAGTGCGAGATTATAGTTCAAACACTTTGTTTAGATTTAAGTAAACTAAGAATAGTCCACTAACATAAAACTAGATCATGGGAAACAACTCTGGTACTCTTTAATGACCTAGTCTATCAGGTGTTTGACTGGTAGATTCAAGATTCTTCAAATAAAACATTGGGCACAAGTATTTCCTTCCATTTTAATAGAAGATGCACTAATACAAAAAGCACAGCAACAAACAGGCAGTTGTGAAATACATTTCTTAATTTAGCCCTGGACCTAATATGTTGAAACAGATGGAAGTACTGATTACGAGTAAGAAGTTGTGACATGTCTCTAATGAGTTGGCCTCTATTTCTAGCATACTAGTATTGAACTAGGACGTTAAATACTTGGTCTAAAGTTTTGACATGAACTGTGATATTTATCCCTTTCTTTACCAAACATTCCATGGTTTATATACTATACTATTTACATACCTTGCATATACTTAATGCCTCATGTTGAACATTTATGTTTCATAAATTTTGGATCCATAATTAGCATTGTTTTATCGGCCAGTGCTTTCTTGACTTAATAAGCTTACTATATATAGCACTACTACAGTGTTAAGGGGATGTTGCTTGGTCAAAGAACCTTGAATTTTTTACAGAGCTACTATTATTTTTCATTCTCTACTTATGAGTATCATATATCCACTACAGCTAATTAAGGGGGAATTCATCCACAAAAATCACTGTCAATTTATCTAGATCAAAATAAGAAGTTAGCAGTTTGTTTTTCCTGACTTTTGCTTATGTTGAGTATAATATAACTATTGTTTAGTAAACAATTGGAAGCATACTACACTGATCTGTCTTTGTATTGTTAAGAAGAGATATCATGCCTTTTAATTGTTTTACTGCGTTTAATTTCCTAAACGTACTAATTTCTTATCAATTTTTTAAAAAAGTTATTCTACTGCATTATAGTGCATTTAGTCATGTAAACATCACACAGTTATTCTATTTATATCTATTTCTTTCTCATGAAGAACATGTATTTATACCAATTAATGAATGTGTGAAATATGTTTGAGCTTAAATACAATGATGAAACACCCTGTATTTTTGGGCTAGACATTAAATCGTCATTCCAGTATGTGTGCACTTTAATCCCATGATTTGTATGTTAATACATGTGTCATAATATTTATCCTAGTTTGTGAAGTTCTCTCGAAGTGAAAAATATTCATAGCATTCACTTAGAGTGAAGTTGAGCTAAGAGCCTTTGATTCGTCCAAGTTTGGTACTCGATTCTACAAGAGTCTACTTAAATGTGTATAACTTTTTATATACAAAGAATTTTCAGCTCAATACACACCAAATTGTAAATAATTGAGTTAGCTTTCAAATGATACCAATTTTACCTTAATGCAATACCGAGAAAAATTTTATAGTTATTTTTGTAAGAGGCGATAGGGGTGCACAATAAACCCACGCCGCTCGAGTTATTCCACTAGGATAGAGCAGGCGCCGTGGGATATACTCCCATGGACTAAAGGGGGCATCGCCTGGTCCATTCCCACGCTGTTTTAAACTCCTTAAGGATCAAAGAGTACTTTGGTCCTTTTCCCCTCAATGCCAAACATCTAATGGATGATTTATAGCATCTAAAAGGGCATTATTTGCCCATCTTCCTCAAAAAATCTCTCACATAAAAAACCTCTCTTTTCCTCCTTGAATAAAGCTCAAGGTTTAATCTCAAGAACACAAAGAATTCAAGCTTTAGTTTCAAGATTTCTTCAAGAAATCTAAGAGTTCAAACATCCAAGTTCAATGATTCTTCAAGAAATATCAAGAATAGATTTCCTTTCACAAGTTCATCATTCGAGTTCCAAGATTAATGATTTCTTCTCAATTTAAGAAAATTAAGGTATGTAGGGTTATAAACAAGGGTATACTTTCACCCTTGTGCACAAGTTGCATTATTTTAAGATTTAATTCATTTGTTTTGAAATTGGATTTATACCCAAGTATGTATATTCTTGAAGCATGTGATTTCATGAGATTTAAAGCTTTTAGAACATCAAGAAGTGCTTACGTTTATGTTTTTAACTTACATGATTTATATTATGAATGAGATTGTACTATCTCGACTTGTTATTGTTGAAGTATTTCAAGATTGTTATTGAGCATCAAGATTTATAGTGAATTACATGAGTTTAAAGCATGGATTTAAAACCCTAAATTTGAGTACTGAGACTTCAAGAAGATTATTCTTTTAAGTATTTGTTGATAAGATTATTTTAAGATTTAAGCAAGAATTGATCTTTTGATCCTCAGCTAAGAGTTGGAATCCACACTTATTCAATTTGATTATAGTTTAAAGCAAAGAGAAGCATAACTGGTTTTTATTATAAAACCAAATGTTATTTTAAAGTAGATTTCCTAAAGAGTGAGCATATAAGTAATATGGGAGTAGTATTTTGCACCGAGTTAGGTATGAGGCCAAGGTTACATGCCCCAGAACTATGTGCCACCATAGGTTTTAATGCCCATAGTGGTTTTAGTATAGTGATCACTCTAGTTAGGTTTTATTCTGATGGTAAGGATAGAACAACTCTCCCAATGTGGGTAAGAGACGTGGGACTCCATGGTAGCTCACATGGTTTATATCGGTTAGAAGAACCTCCCAAAATAAAGATTAAAGTTACAGCTTTTAGAACTAAGTGTTATGGATATCAAAGTTTATCACTATGCTTTATTTCTCATGTTTATGATTTTCCAGCTTTTGTTTTATTCAAGCCCAACATGAGTCATTTACACTTAGCATAAAGGTTTATATGTACATTTAATTATTATTTTTACTTATGCATTCACCCCCACATACTCAGTACATTCCTGAAGTACTGATCCACATATATGTCTATGTGCTTCATTGTCTCATAATATAGGTACAAGTTGTTGCGCGCACATCATAATCAAACAGTTTGTAGCTTCCAGTAAGCAGGTGATGACTCTATTTGATTAATGGGCTCAAGTAAATCACAGTTCAAGTAGCATCTTATTTTTTTTATTCAGTCATATTAATTCGGGATAGTGGAGGGTCATGTCCCGGCTACCTATAGTCAATACTAGTAGAGGCTTCATAGACAGTTAGTTGAGTTGATGTATTTAATTTCAGTTTTGTTTTGTATAAACTGAGTTGTAATCATTTTAATAGTTTTGTTTTAAAGATGTTTAGCTAAAGACTTTTCTTTTGCTTATTTCTTCAAGATTTATGTATCTTCTTCAGTTGCTAACGAGTTATGTCAGTACAAAGATTAGCTTGGGATTACCTTGATCTAAAGAACTGTGTGACATCTAGGGGTAGTCTCAGGGCATTACAAACTTGGTATCAGAGCATAGAGTTCAAGTTCCCTAGGGTGTCTGTGAAGTCGTGTCTTATAGAGCCTTATGGAACGATACAGAGAAATCTGTACTTTTCTTCAAGAGGCTACAGGGAATTTAAGAAATTTTCCCTTCTTCATGCTCTAGGGCGTGCTGTAAAGTTTTTTTCTCAAAAACTTCTGTCGATTTGTGTGTTACTCCATAATTCTTTATCTATGACTTATTTTTGTGATAACATAATTAGAAATTTCCAAATCCTCCCAAGATAATACTCTTAGATATACTATCAGTAACTTCAAAAGTTACATAAGGGGCTTTAGAGGAGCTCACTAGTGTGTTATAAG
Organism: Capsicum pubescens; assembly: GCA_030864215.1. NCBI lineage: Eukaryota > Viridiplantae > Streptophyta > Magnoliopsida > Solanales > Solanaceae > Capsicum > Capsicum pubescens. Next base: position 123,847,272 of record CM061541.1, read on the forward strand.
TTCCTTAAGTTGAAAGTTATTTCTTGATCATTATAAGTTGCTTAGTTAAGATAAAGTATGATATGTATTTAGATTCCTCGTTGACCCGTTAATACAGATAGTCCTCATGAGAGGATATAGTATGAACCTAGATTATCAAAATAGAGTTTGCATTCAAGGGATATTGCAACCTAGAGTTTTATGATTTATAAGTAGTAGAACTTTGTTATAGTTGGAAGTGTAGGTTTAGAATTGTAGTAACAAGAAAGGTAGGAATGATGATTCATCGAAAGTATATAAATAAATTTATGCATGCTATCGAGTTTGTGTTAAGGTAATAAGTCCTTATGTGTCAGCTTAGTGAAGGTAATAAAGTAAATTATGGTCTGCTTGAAATAGAAAAAGAGATATTGATGGTATATTTTGGTGTAAGAAAGTATAGGTCATTAATTAAAGTATTAGGTTATTAAGGATTGTTAATGTAGGGTTCCCCATGTGATTGTAAAAATGAAATTGGTTGAGGTCTGTAGATATAGGGGTATAATTGAAATATATGAATGGATAAGTTCTAGAGGCGTGTGGAAGAGGGATGTGCTTATGGACTATAATTATATAGACTATAAGATTATGATCAAATATCATTGTTAGTTTACTAGTGTTTCTTGGTGTTTTGACATGTAAGAATGGTGTGTGAAGTTGTAGTTAATCATGGCTAGTACTAGACACTAAGTTTGAATAGTGGATGATCATAAAGGTGGAAATAATGATTGTTTGGTTAGTGATACTAGTTATATAGAAGTGATCTAGTAAGCTTGAACAGTTTATGCAAGAGTTTAAGTCCATTTATTTGTAATTAAGTATGATGTTGTAGTTATGATATAGAGGTGTTCCCAAGGTGATATAGGGATTGAATTATTTTTTAAGATTATTCAGTGTCATGTGTGTTTAGATAATGCCCGTGAGTTTCTAAGTGTGAATAAGTCTTGTCATATAGCATATGGTATTCTTATTGGCTAAGTAAAAGAGCTAGAGGTAGAGGATGCTGAGCCTTTTGTTGTGATTTGAGTTAGTGAGACAGATTATGTGTATAGTTATGAAGGTATATTTGTCGAGTTTATAGAGTGTGAGTCTATAATGATGACTATTGATACTAAAGGAAGTTAAGGGTGTTATGTACTAAGAGAGTGACCAAGAATGAAGTTAGTATTTTTTAGATATAGTTTATTCAGTTGAGTGAACATTCATGTGCAGACCGTTAGAGCAATAAAATTATGGTTCACTCTCGAGGATATGGCATAGACCCATAAGCTTACAATGTCAACTTTGATCTAAGGTAGAGATGGTAGAGTGAAGAACCAAATCAAGTTTTGAGAATTAGATTGTGATATATGTTAATAAGAGTTATAATAAGATAGTGATCCCTTCTTACTATAGAGTGTTCCTTGGATTTCATTCATTGTTACACCAAATTCATTTCTTGTGTGATAGATCCATGCAAAACGCCAATGCTTTTATACTTTATGCATATTCAATTCCATTGTCATCTCTTAGTAAGTAAGTAATAGCTCCACTCTGTGATTGGAGTCATCCCTCATAAATCTATCAAAATCTAGTCTTATGTTAAATAGCTTATTATAAGTATAAACTCATGTTCTAGAGTACGATCAGTTCTCAGAACTCATGATACTAGTGAAATTCACATTATATCATGTCCGTCCTCAGTTTAGATCTCTTTAATGAATCCATGCCTTTGACATTCTATTCCTCAAGCCTCAGTTAAGTGAAAAATGTTCATAGGAGCCACTTAGAGTGAATTTGAGCTAAGAGCCTTTGATTTGTCCAAGTTTTGTATTCGATTCTACAAGGGTCCACTTTGAACGTGTGTAACTTTTGATATACAAAGAATTTTGCAGATCAAGATCAACTAAATTGTAGATAATTATCTTTCCAGTGATACCAATTTTACTTTATTCTGATACCCGAGCGAAAAGTTATAGCCATTTTTGTGAGGGGCAGTGAGGGCGCGTGATAATCCCATGTTCCTCGAATTATTGCACCGGGATAGAAGGGATATCGCGGGCTCTACTCCCACGGACTAAAGGGGAAACCTCATGGTCCATTCCCACGTTGTTTTTAACTCTTTAAGGGTCAAGGGTCACTGTGGTCCTTTCCCCTCAACTCTAAACGTCCAATGGATGATTTATAGCATATAAAAGGGCATTATTTTCCCATGTTACTCTAAAAATCCCTCACATAAAAAACCTCAGTTTTCCCTCATGAACAAAGCTCAAGGTTTTCTCTCAAGAACACAAAGAATTCAAGCTTCAGTTTCATGATTTCTTCATGAAATATAAGAGTTCAAACTTCCAAGTTCAATAATTCTTCAAGAAATATCAAGAATAGAGTTTCTTTCACAAGTTCATCAATCAAGTTCCAAGATACAAGCTTTCTTCACAATTCAAGAAAATTAAGGTATATGGGGTTACGAATAAGGGTATCCTTGCACACTTGTTCCCAAGTTGCATGATTTTAAGATTTAATTCATTTGTTTTGAATTAGGATTTATACCCAAGTATGTACATTCTTGAAGCATTTGATTTCATGAGATTTAAAGCTTTTAGAATATCTAGAAGTGCTTATTTTTATGTTTTTAACTTACATGATTTGTATTATGAATGAGATTGCACTATCTAGACTTGTTATTGTTGAAGTATTTCAAGATTTTTATTGAGCATAAAGTTTTATTGTGAATTGACATAAGTTTAAAGCATGGGTTTTAAGCCCGAAGTTTGAGTATTGAGACTTCAAGAAGACTATGCTTTTAAGTATTCTTTCATATGCTTATTTCAAGATTTAAGCAAAAATTAATTGCTTGATCCTCAGCTAAGATTTGGAATCCAGATTTATTCTATTTGATTGTAGTTTAAAGTAAAGAGAAACATAACTGGTTTTCCGTATAAATACAAATGCTATTTTAAGGTATATTTTCTAAAGAGCGAGCATATAAGTAATATGGGAGTAGTATTTAGCACTGAGTTGGGTATGAGGCCAAGGTCATATACCCCAGAACTACGTGCCACCATAGGTTTTAATGCCCATAGTGGGTTCAGTATAGTGATCACTCTAGTTAGGTTCTACTTCGATGGCAAGGGTAGAACAACTCTCCTAACATGGGTAAGAGATGTTGGACTCAATGATAGCTCACATGGTTTATGTTAGTTAGAAGAACCTCCAAAAAGAAAGAGTAAAAGTACAGCTTTTAGAACTAAGTGCTATAGCTCACAAAAGTTATCATTATGCTTTATTACTCATGTTTATGATTTTCTAGCTTTTGTTTTACTCAAGCCCAACGTGAGTCTTTTACACTTAGCATGCATTGTTTAAAGGTTTATATGTACATTAAGATATTATTTTTACTTAGGCACTCACCCCCACATACTCAGTATATTCCAGAGAACTGATCCACATATATGTCCATGTGCTATATTGTCTCATAATGTAGGTTCAAGTTGTAGCACGCATATCATAATCAGACAGTTTGCATCTTCCAGTCAGTAGGTGATGACTCTTTTAGATTAGAGGTCTTGAGTCAATCATAGTTCGAGTAGCATCTTGTTTTCTTTATTTAATCGTATTGATTCGGGATTGCTGGGGGTCATGTCCCGGCTACCTATAGTCAATACTAGTAAAGGCTCCATAGACAGTTAGTTAAGTTGATGTATTTGATTCCAGTTTTGTATTGTATAACAAGAGTTGTAAATGTTTTAATAGTTTTATTTTGAAGATTTTGACCTTAAGACTTTTCTTACGCTCATTTCTTCAAGATTTATGTATCTTGTTCAGTTGCTCACGAGTTATGCCAGTACAAGGGTTAGTTTAGGATCACTTATGGTCCTAAGTACCATGTGACATCTAGGGGGTAGTATCGTGGTGTTACAAACTTTGTATTAGAGCACAGAGTTAAAGTGACCTAGGGTGTCTGTAAATTTTTGTCTAGTAGAGTCTTGCGAAATGGTACAGAGACGTCTGTACTTTTCTTCGAGAGGCTACAGGGCATTTAAGAAATATTTCCCTTCTTCATGCTCTAGGTCATGCTGTAAAGTTATTCTCTCATTAACTTCTGTCGATTCGAGTGTTACTCCATAATTCTTTATCTATGACTTATTCTTTAGATAACATGATTAGCAAGTTCAAATTCCTCCCAAGTAATTCTCTCAGATTTACTATTAGTAACTTCATAAGTCACACAAAGGGCTTAGGAGGAGCTCGCTAGTGTGTTATAAGTTACTTAAGTTTAAAGTTATTTCCTCATCCTTATAAGTTGTTCAGTTAAGACAGAGTAAGCTATGTAATCAGATTCATCATTAAACCTTCAATATAGATAGTGCTCATGAGAGGAGATAGTGTGAACCTAGATTTTTAAATAGAGTTTATATTCAAGGGATATTAAAAGATGGGAATGGCGATTCATCGAAAGTATATAGATTTAGAAGTATAGTGACATGAAAGGTGGGAATGGAGATTCATCGAAAGTATATAGATAAATTTATACATGTTATCGAGTTTGTGTTAAGGTAATATGCCTTGTGTGTCAGCTTAGGGGTAGAGATCGTAGTACTATTTTCCTGGTGGAAGGTAGAGAAAGAGTTATTAGTTAAGGTAAATTGTGGTTTGCTTGAATTAGGGAAGGAAATCTTGATGGTATGTTATGGTGTAAGAAAGTATAGGTCATTAATTAAGGTATTAGGTTATTAAGGATTGTTAATGTAGGGTTCCCCCTGTGGTTTTGAAAAAGAAATTGGTTGAGGTTTGTAGATCTAGGGTTATAATTTACATATATGGATGGATAAGTACTAGAGGTGTGTGGAAGAAGGATATGCTTATGGACTATAATTAGATAGACTGTAAGATTATGATCAAATATCATTATTAGTTTACTAGTGTTTTCTGAGGTTTTGGCATGTAAGAATGGTGTGTGAAGTTGTGGTTAATCATGGCTAGAACTAGAATAGTTCTAGTTGACTAGTTTTCCTGATGTTTTGACATGCCTGAATGGTGTGTGAAGTTGTGGTTAATCATGGCTAGCACTAGATAATAAGTTTGAATAGTGGATGATCATAAAGGTGGAAATAATGATTGTTTGGTTAGTGATGCTAGTTATATGGAAGTGATCTAGTAGGCTTGAAAAATGTATGCAAGAGTTTAGGCTCATTTATTCATAATTAAGTATGAGTTGGTAGTTATGATATCTATGTGTGCCTAAGATGATGTAGGGATTGAATTATTTTGTAAGATTATTATGGGTCATGTGTGCTTGATAATTCCCGTGAGTTTCTAAGTGTGAATAAGGCTAGTCATATAGTATATGGTATTCTTGATAGCTATGTTAATGAGCCAGGGATTGAGGATGCTGTGCCTTTTAGGGTAATTTGAGTTAGTGAGATAGATTATATGTTTAGTGAGGCAGGTATGTTTGTCGAGTTAATAGAGTGTAAGTCTATGATTATGACTATTGATGCTAAAGAAAGTTAAGGGTGTTATGTACTAAGAGAGTGACCAAGAATGAAGTTAGTATTTTTTAGATATAGTTTATTCAGGTGAGTGAACATTCATGAGCAGACCATTAGAGCAATGAAATTATGGTTCACTCTCAAGGATAAGGCGTAGAACTTAAGCTTAAAATGTCAGCTTTGATCTAAGGGGAGATGGTAGAGTGAAGAACCAAATTAAGTTTTAAGAATTAGATTTTGATACATGTCAATAAGAGTTGTGATGAGATAGTGATCCCTTCATACTATAGAGTTTTCCTTGGATTTCAGTAATTATCAGCCAAATTCATGTCCTGCGTGATGGATTCATGCCAATGGCCAATGCTTATACACTTCATGTGTATTCAAGTCCATTCTCAGCTCCTAGTAAGTAAGTAATAGCTTCACTCTGTGATTCGAGTCATCCCTCATAAATCTATGAAACTCCAGTCTTATGTTGAATAGCTTATGATAAGTATGAACTCATGTTTCAGAGTATGATCAGTTCTCAGAACTCATGATACAAGTGAAATTCGCATTATGTAATGTACTTCCTCAATTTAGATCTCTTTAATAAATCCATGCCTTTATATTCTATTCCTCAAGCCTTAGTTAAGTGTCAAAGTTAAGTATAGTATTCTTTTGTGCTTCAGGTCCTTATTTATTAGCCCTTTGGTGACCTCTTCCTATGTTAAGATAGTGGTGATGATAATGGATAAGCAATGGTTTAGATGAGAGGGAGTTGATGACCCTCATTAAGAAAGATTATTCTTTCTTTTCTATCTAAGGCTAAAGGATGAAGGAATATTAAGGTAAATCTTTGGAATATGTCATAGTTAGTTGAGAATTCTGGGGATATCATCTTAACTATAGTGCAAGAAAGTTGTTTTTGATAGAGATTTAGAGAATATGAGAAGTTTGCCTCTATGAATGTTTTCCTTGAAGTTCTTATGTGGTTATAATGATAGTCTTGAATGTCATGTTTGGATGTAAATATAGGAATGCAATATGCACTAGTGAATCTATAGTAGGAGTTCAGAGTTAGTCATTGAAGCTGTAAGGCATGTTATGCTTAGGGTGTGAGATCTGGAAGAAATATAAAGGATTGAATAATGTGGTTTAGACTAGTATTATGGTGTAGCGTATTGTATCTTGTGATTTTGGGTTAGGCTTGATCATGGTGAGAGAGTTAATTCAGTTTAGACTTTAGTAGATGGATTTATTAATGCCCATGTGAAAATTTTAAGTTGGATCAAATGAGTTGGTATTTAATGGGAATAGTTTAGTTGAGGGAGTATTTGAAAAGTGTTGCTAAGCTTGAAAGTAAGAAGTTGCATTGCCTAAGGCCTAGTAATTCTATCCTAGCTTATGATTTATATGTCTATGTTCCATGCTATAGAGTTGTATCAATGTTGTGATTTCTTTTTTAGATGTCTTGTTCAGATCATGCCCAAAATTCTTTACTCCATAATATTATTAGAATTTCTTAGAAGAGTGTTGGAGAAATACTCCATTTGAGTATAGGCAGTCCATATGGTCTAGGTCATAGAGTCTGCGATCCAGTTTAGCAATCAAGCAGATAACCTCCTATATATTTCAACCTTTACATTTAGTCTTAGTACCCAAAGTTTCACGAGTAAGGCCATTCCATGAGTTAAAATGTTCGCATTCATGCAAATTACGAATTCAACTCATTTCATGTATCATGCTCAGACTCAGTTATGCAGATATGTTGTGACGACTAAAAATTTAATGAAATATGTAAAATTTGTGATTGTGTGATTTGACTGTTTTACCCCTCTCTGTAGTTGCATTATGATATTTCTAGGGTGTGGGAGTGATTGGCATGATTTTCGATATATTTTGGTATCATTTATGTGATATTGTAATTTTTTATGGCTTCAAGAGCCTTATTTTGGACATATGCAGATATCTTTTGATCATTGCGACCGATGGCTGAACGGACTATGCCAGCAACTCCGGAATATCAATTTTGGGCTGGGTAGAACTTTGGTTTTGGTCCCGGTGTACCCGAGCTCATTACGAACTATTAATCAAAAAATTGAAAAATTAAAAATATAAGTGTGGGATCCACATTTAGTCGAAACGACTCCAGATGGAAAATCCGACTTTACCAGAAGATACAAAATATCAAATTTAGGATGTTAGCATTTTTGGTATGATTTTACGGATTTTAAATTTCATTTCGACCCTCGATTTAGAAAATTATAATTTTGGGTTTCGGGGGTTAACTTTGTGAAAACAATATTTTTTTTTTTGAAAATTTGGTATTGCCATCACATCCGGAACGTCGAATTTAGTATTATTTCATAGTTTGTTTGCTTGTAACGGATTCCGAATGAATCCCAGGCACCCCATCGAAGTCCTATCAACCAAACAAAAAGCTGTTATTGCATAAAATCTGCTATTAATAGCAGATTTTCACCTCTTTTTGACTCATTTTGCTCATTTTGCTCATTTTCATCTTGACTCTTGGGAGTTAAACCATAAAATAGTGTGGGAGCTTAAAATTAAAGTTTTTGAGAGCTTGGAAAGCTAGATTAACACCCATTTCTTGGTTTTATTACAGATTTAAAGTAAGAATTCGCCTTTTTCTTAGTAATTTCTTAAATAATTTCTCATTACCCCAAAAATCTTAGGGCTTGATTTTAAACCCCATTTTTACTTATTTTCACTTGAATAATATTTTTATCTTATAATTACTAGTTTTTCATCAATTTAACCTTCAAAACAACTCTGATTCTTGATTTTAACCCAGATTTCAAAGATTTTACCCGGTAAAGCTCAAAAATGATTTTTTTTCTATTTGAACCTCATTTTTTACTCGCTTTAACTTGGGTTTTCATCTGTAGGTTCATAAAAATATGGTAAACATGTTTTTGAAGTAAAGGTCCGATTTTGTCCTTCTTTTTCAAAAACCCATTTTGGGGGTCCATTTTGACCCCGAACTAAAAGTAGTCAATATGTGTGTTTTTTGTTTTGTTTTGATGCGTAGATTTTATATTTTATATTTTTAGTGAAGTTTGGGATTTTTCATGAAAAGTAAGGTCGCGGGTTCAAGTGTAGCGGATCGGTTTTGGCTTTCGAGATAGGTTATGGCTTAACTCTTTCAGACTGGGCTGGGTAGTAAGTGATGAAACAAAATGCATGTTAAGAGTAAGAATTAATCATGAAAATGGATACTTATATGTTGTGCCTGTGTGGGGGCCTATATGTGATATAATTTTCAAAATTACGTTATTATGTGATATGTGTGACCGTTTGGGATCCTATGAGATATTAATAGCCTTGAATACATGTGAATAATTGTATTGTGTTGTTAATATGATTAATATGGTACCATTTGTGTATTATGATTATATTCATACTTTATTTGTCATATGAGACATGTGAAAATTCGTGGATGAAACTGAAATAATGAGTGGATATTGGCTCACATGATTGTGGAAATATATCATTGTGGTTGGTTGTGAAAATACTCATTGTGATTGGTTATGAGCATTACATCATCATATCATACTCATTCATGAAACATTGGTACCACCATGGCAATATCTAAGAAACACTTACAATACCTTTTTAAAACCCTCCCCAAGGGATGTGCCAGGGAGGAGATATTGTAACACCTTATAAAACCCTTTTCAAGGGAAGTACCAAAAAGGAGATATGATATATATATATATTGTATACTGGTTGATGAATCCCCCATGGGTCCTACGTAAAGAAGCTTTACCTTCGTATGTGTATACGGGGATTGTACGATGATCTCGGAGATTGTGCGACGACCTCGTGCATCATCATCATCATCATATACATTGTACTTACTTTATTGTGTTATGTTGTGTTGTATTGGCATATTGACTTGTCATCTATGTATTTATCATAGATTCTTTTACTTGCATTTGATGATCTTGTATATGTTTATTCCCCCTTGTTCTTCTTATATGTGATATAATACATATTTTTGTTCTATCTTGATGTGATGTTGCAATATATGTGAGATATATTAGAATTATTTGTGCAACCAGTGTGGGCTACCGTTGTGGGATATTTTTTTATTACAAGTGACGTGCCCTTAGTGTATATTTTTTATGCTTTATTTACTACTTTGTTTAGTCGGCCTATGATACCTAATGATTACAAGTGGATCATACTCATTCCTATTACGCCCTTTCAGTACAGGTCCTAGCTCGAGTGTGCCTCAACTTGATTGACTCAGGTGATTGTTGGAGCTTCCAAGGTCGCGATTGGACATTCATGCGTCTGAAGTTCACCTCTATCTTTCTATAGTAGTTATGTCTTTATTAGTATTTAGATACAGTTATTATTCCTTTGTGGTTATTTTTTCAATGTATTTGACTCTTGGATTGTATAAGTAGTTCTTACACTATTTACACATGGTTTTGGGCTTGATTGGTATTTTGGATAAGTTCTTTTCGTAATTTTATGATTACCTATATGGTTCGACTTTATTCTAGAAACCTTACCTTGGGGTATTTTGGTCTTTTTCTCTTTTCGTATCTGTTTGGGTGACAGGCTTACTTGTCAAGGTACACCGCGACAAGTACCATCATGACCCTCATTTTTGGGTCGTAACAAATTGGTATCAGAGCATTCAGGTTTCATTGTTCTCAATGGTGCAACAATGAGATGTCTAATAGAGTCTCGCATATTGATACATAGAGGTCTGTATCTATCTTCGAGAGGCTATAGGATGTCTTTTGAAAACCTCCCTTATTTTATTCCTTATCTTGTGAATTCTTACATATCTTATGTTCTGAGTTGTGTTTCACTCTTTTTGCATGGATGGTGTGGATTATACTACATATCAGTTGAGAGATATTGTGAGAAATTAGTGGATATCATTTGTCAGTTGTAGGCTTATTGATGCTCCTGAGTTGTCATGGGATCGGTTTATTGATGCCTTTCTGGAGAGATTTGTGCCTTTTGGTTTGACAGATTGTATATGGGATGAGTTTGATCATTTAGTACAGGTCTCCATGACAGTTATTGAGTATGAGGCACGCTTCCATACCCTGTCCAGATATTTCCAAGATAGCATTTCCATCGACTTTGAGAAGATCTAAAAGTTTGTAAAGGATTCGGATGTCTCTCTTTAGTTGGCTATGTCTCAGATGGTTGTGCTTAGGCTCCTCTTTAGAATATTATGGATCACGCTAAGATGACAAAGGGTATTCTTCAAGTATCTCAGGGTGGCGCCAAGAAGGTGCACCATTTTTGGGAATTTAGAGGTCAGTCTCCCCATGGTAGAGATTTTAGTGGTTCTCATGGATAGTGTAGGCCAGTGTAGGAGGCCTTACAGAGTTCAGGTGTTGGACCTTCTAGTTCAGTAGTTTAGGGTGGTCATTCGGGCTAAGTTGTGTATTCTCCTGTTGAGACTGATAGTGGAGGTTTCTATGTGTGCGATGAGATTAGTCATGTGGCCAAGGACTATTCTCGTTGTGTGTTTAGAGACTCTTTTTCATCTATGAGAGATAGGGCTGATAACGCTCAATCTACAGCTCTCGTTTGAGTGTAAAGCGGTCGTTAGCAAATATAGAACCCAACCTGGGTTGGGTTTCGATCCCACAGGGAATAGCTTGGCCAACAAGTAAGTAAAATTACTAAACTTTTGGTGCAAGTCTCGTAAGAAGGGGGGATTCTTGTTTTGCAAGTAATGTAAACAAAAGCTGAAAATAATAAAGTAAAAAGAGAGAGATTGTTACGTTGGTTGTAAACAATGAGAATTGAAGTGTTGGGGTTATGTCCACCTTCTGAGGTATACGTCTCTATTGGCTATGAGTGTGTAGAATTCTGACATGCAATTGCTTATAGAGGATTGTAGTCGATGATAAATCCAAGCGTCTCTCAACCTAAACAAGGACTATTTAACTTTAACTCTCTCGAGCTTAAAGCGTATCTAACGGTACGAATTCTCCAAGAGGTTAGTCCAGTTACGGCACCAGCTTTTTAATAGGAAAGGGTGTCCTACTACCTTGACATTATCTCTTTTCCAGACAAATAACTTTTCTCTCGAACAAGTTAAATGTTAGACTGGCGTATTCTTGCGTTTGCAACCGCAAAGAATGTAGATTAAGATGAAGAGAATAATGATATAAGCAATATACGTGCCTCGAACTCACAAACTCACAGCAATAGATAGTATCTCATACGGCTTCCATAACCCTAACAGAGAAGTTTAGTTACCCATGAATGCGAAGGAGATCACGATTGACATTGTTGTTATACCACATGATTGAGTAATTTCGTGTAGCTTAGGTGGTAGGCGTGAGGCGTGAATTCCTAGGCAAAGTAACGATTCTCTTGTTGTGGAATTTAAGAATGGAAGAGTAGAAGAAGAAAAATAGAATTAATGGAAAGATTAGAAGAGTTGTAGAGTAATAGAATTGAATTGTAAGATTTGTTGTTAAGAAGATGATCTAAAATCTCTAGCATGATAGGGTATTTATAATACCCATATCCTAATCCCACTAAGCTAATGAAATAAATAACCAAATCCTACTAGACTAATGAAATCCTTAACCCAAATGTACTAGGTTAAGGTAACATTATCATAATCCAAATAAAATAATGAAATACATAACCTAATTGTACTAGGTTAATGTATCATTGTCAAAATCCAGCTTTGTGTCTGTAAGTCCCCAAAGTCTTCAGAATTGCTGTTTTAGCCCGGGACAGATTTTCCATGCAGCAGTTTTGGTCCTTAGGCGTGTAAACTCCCTTCCCTTCCTTCGTGAGCTTTCTTTTGCGTCAAGTAAGCCATAAAATGCTGAATTCTGCAACATTTATACCTGAAACTTTACTAATCATGTTCGTTAGCTCATTTACAGGAAAAAGGACTAAAAGTGCATGAAATATATAATTTGTTCTCAAAACTAGGCTAAAATATGGGCAAAATATATTGATATAGGCGTGTAAATTCGCCTATCATCAACACCCCACACTTGAAGCTTTGTTTGTCCTCGAACGAAATACCATGTCCTTCTAAACATCAACTTAGGGTTTCACAGCAACAACACAAAACATTTGTCCAGACAGGCACAACAATTATCAACAAAGAGTAGCTTTTCGATTATAGGTAGAAACACTTTAACCTCTAGCATAGACTCGTTATGGTGATCAACTCGCATGCAAACGTTAAGGTACAAGGAATCATATATAACTACCCAAAACTCATCAACCATGTGTGTCTCACACTATAGTACCCATAATCACTCACAAGTATAGCATATTTTTCCAACATGGGTATCAAAATATCCTTGCTCTCGCTCTCACAAAGAATTCATATGAAGCAACTGATGACCATAGGCTTGCCCTTAATGTAATACTCTACTAAATGTTAGAATGCTAAGCTTAGGATCAAGTAGGTCTTTTGATGGCTGTAATGTAGGCTAAGGGACGGGTAGGACTATTTTGGCCAGGAATAGTGACTAAGTTCCTAAGCGCTTTAATACATCACTTTGTATCATTAACACTTTTCTTTCTAACAACCTTTCTACTTTCTTTTATTCTACCACTCTTTTTCTCCTCTTTTGTTTTTTCAATTTCAAACATAACTAACTTTTCAGTTTTCCTTTCCTTTTTCTTTTGATAACATACCTCTTATGATAGCACTTTCTTTTTCATAACTCATTCAAGCACCAATGCATTCTAAAGCATCATACTCACCCAATTTCCTCTTATTTTGTCACATGACTTTTTCACTTTAAAGCACTTAGGAATTTGGATCAAATTATGGTCTTGAAAAAATGGATTAGGCTTACATACAAGGTTGTCAAAGAAATAGGCTAAAGGCTCAAAAGGGTTTAACTAGGATGATGTCCATGGGTAGGTAAAACTGAAGGTAAACAAATATGGGTTGCCAAAGAAATGCCTAAATCATATCCTAAACTTACACTCCTTATTTTCGCTTTGCATACATACCAGGCAAGTTCTAGCCTCAGCCACAATCATAGAATATACGATTATCTCACACACACAAGGCACATGGTCGACTTGTTTGGAAGTAATATAGACTCTCGACCCAACAAGTGAAGGAATTGAACCACACAATATCACATAATGAGTCACAACTAGAGCCTAAACGTCTCAATAGTCACAATTGTAGCACATACTCTTGTTATAATCTCATGCTGTCTATCAAAATAATTTCATGCGAATCTAGAAAAAAAAAAAAAAAAAAAAAAACTAAAACACGAAAAAAAACAACAAAAAAAACAACAAAATAAACAAACATAGATGCGATAGAGAAGTATAGCATACGATACCGCCACCCCACACTTAAACGGGACACTGCCCTCAGTGGAAAATAAATACGAGGAACCTGGTTAGTCGGACTCTTCCTCATTGTCGGGGGTCATACCCCCTTCGTCGGAATCATCATAAGAGTCGTCGTCAGAGTTCTCCTCCTCGTCAGAGTCTGGCAAGTGTCGATCGTCATCAGTCGGCACATCATCATCTAGAGGTTCCTCAAAGTATACGCCCACTCCACACATCTCCCATGCATGCATGTTCATGGGATAGTCGTGGTCCAGCTGTTGGAGCTCTGCAGCAGTTGGAACACGTCCACCACTCATCATAGTAAATCATGTCATGCCATAAAGATGACGGAAGAAACTCTCATCACGAGCATGTCTTTCCGCAGTAGTAAGGTTGACACCATGAGTTGTTTCAGCATCTTTGACCTTAGTAAGGTCAACCTTCTTTGGGTTATGTGGGAGTTTGTGGTCAGCTGGTTCCTCTTCGATATCCTCCTTCCACAAGATTGCTGTCAACAGATTTCCAAACGTGAAGTGGGACCTTTTGTGGAGTCTGGCCTTCCTCATGGTAGAGCGAATGATTGCCCCAAAGTTGATAGGGACATTCGTCATCAAAGCATAGACCAAACACACTCTATATCTTGATATCTTGGTGTATTGAGTCCCAGGAATAAGGCATGAGTTGACAATACGCATCCAGATTCTTGCTTCCCTATTCAGTGAAGCATAGGGGAAGGTATTGTGTCGTCCTGTGTCTTTATGTCTGCCCCACCTTGCCATCGATCTACTTCCACAAAGTGTGTGTCTAATTTCTCTATAAGGAGGCCTGTTGTACAGCTCTTTGAATGGTGCTGGGTCGACCGAAGGTAAGCCAAGAAAAGAGTTGATCCAGTCCGCGTTGAGCTGTAACAATTGGCCCCGAATTTTGACTTCGTTGCCTGTTGTTTTCGGCGACCAGTTGGCGTAAAACTCTCTTGTCAAATCAAGATTACATTCTCCCATATCGCGGAAGATGAAATCCAGCTTCAATGCCATGATTTTCGCCAACATACGCGGCTCCTTCTTCGCTAAGGTGTCCTTGTTGATCAGGTCGACGTGCACATATTTTCTTTCTTTGTTGCTGTTGTACCATGCTTTGGCTTCTTCCTCAAGAACCCATTTTATTCCGAACATTATGCGTGGTAGTTGTGCTGAGGATGATTCTCCTTGGTCTTTTCGACTTCTCTTCTTGCCCTTTTGGGAAGTGGTCGCCTTCTCCTTGCCTTGCCTCGCTTTAGGTGCCATTGTACCTGAGACTAGAAATAGTGTTAGTTGTAGCACAGTCTCACTTGATACAATCTATAAGCAAGCATTAGGGGTACCACCCCACACTTAGTTTTGTTAACACAAATCAGTGAGGTGAAAGTAGTCGATTTACTCAGATTTCATCGAGATACGTTTTAGGATTGTATTCCGACAAGAAAATCAGCAATGCATCACTTACTTGCAGCCATTGGACTACTTTCATGGTAGATATAGCAACACTACTACATAGGGGTTACCACATTGAATCGTTATTCTTACAACAATCACAACCTCCTAAGTCGGTAGGCACTATAAGTCTTATCCCTATGACCGGGATAGTCTAACATGTAAGTATTCAAACAACAATCTTAAGCAATATTCATAGCCATGGCAATTCCGCAAATATCATAACAATGCTATTGAAACCAAATTCAAGTCGGAAACAAGTCAAGATTTTCCTACGTATATGTTCACTCACATGATTTTGCAACAACAATCCAAACACATGAACATCACCAACAATCTTATATAATTTAGCAATTCATAATAGCCATAGCAACGTAGTACTTACGAGAAATAAATGAAGAATAAGAGAGTACTTACTTGCTTGAAACTTGTGGAGATGGTTTTGTGAATTGGAAGAGCAAAAGAAGAAAATTTTGAGAAGATTTGGAAGAGTATGCGGCGCCTTTAGGGTATTTTCTATTGTGGTTGTGTTATAAAACTAAGTCCCCTTTATATAGGAAGAGTATGGGTCGGGTTATGACCCATTTACACTCGGTTTTGGGGACAAAAATCCTACATATGCGGCGCATAATACTTGGCATATCAATGACATATGCGGCGCATTGTCTATGGCATAATGGGACATATGCGCCGCATAGTCTATGGCATTTGTAGACATATGCGCCGCATAGTCTATGGCATATGAGATACTGAGACCAAATTCCATAGCATAGGCGGCGCATAGTCAAAAGCATACCTAGGAATAGGCAGCGCATAGTGTATAGCACACTAGATTCCGAGACCTTAGGCTATAGGATAGGTTGTGCATCATTCGTGGCCTAGTTTTACCAAGGCCTAGCCTTCCTCGAAGCCTATTTTGGCGTGAGAAAGGCTCAATCCATAGACTTATGCATCACCCTTCCTAACTTACCAACTTTACCATACAATGCGTCCAAATCGTCAATTGAAATCAATCTCCTCGTTGACTACTTCTTGCACCTATATTCGCTTAAACAAATGAAAACGATTAGTACGATGGGTTGCCTCCCACCAAGCGCCTTAGTTTTGGTCATGGCACGACTCTTATTTTTGGATTTTTCATTTATCAAAATCAAAATAAGTACTAGAAGAAATGATAAAACGATAAAATGATGGGTTGCCTCCCATCTAGCGCCTTATTTATTGTCGTGGCTCGACGTAGTAATCTCGAGTACTTAGACTTCGTTGAGATAAGTGATGGACATGTCATTCATCGAGTCAAGAGGACCGATATAAGGCTTAACACGTTGGCCATTCACTTTGAAGACAACACCCTTATTGCCTTCCAATTCGACTACTCCAGACGAGTAGACTTGGATAACTTTAAATGGACCAGACCACTTAGATTTTAACTTACCTGGGAAGAGCTTAAATCTGGAGTTGAAGAGTAGTACCATATCACCCTTTTGGAAGTTTCGTCGAACAATCCGCTTATCATGATACTTCTTCATCCGCTCCTTGTATAAATCCGATCTTTCATATGCATGGAGACGGAACTCATCTAATTCGTTCAGCTGCTCCAACCTCAGATTCTTCACATCATCCCAATTCAGATTCAAGTGCTTCAATGCCCACAATGCCTTGTATTCAAGCTCGATGGGTAGATGACAAGCCTTCCCATAAACTAGTTGATAAGGAGGCATGCCAATGGGTGTCTTGAATGCAGTCCTATATACCCATAGTGCATCATCTAGCTTTCGAGACCAATCCTTCCTATTTGCATTAACCGTCTTTGCAAGGATTTGCTTAATCTCGCGATTGGAAACCTCTACTTGTCCACTAGTTTGGGGATGATAAGGCGTATCTACCTTGTGTTGCTTGACACCATACTTGGCCAATACAGATTTGAATAGCTTGTTGCAAAAGTGAGATCCTCCATCACTTATGATAGTACGAGGTACTCCAAAGCGAGAGAAGATATTCTTCTTTAAGAACGCTACAATGCGCTTTCCTTCGTTGTCGGACAATGCTACAGCTTCAACCCATTTCGAAACATAATCCACAGCAACCAAGATGTTCTTCATTCCAAACGAATTCACGAATGGACCCATAAAATCAATACCCCACACATCAAAGAGTTCTACCTCCAGAATTTTGGACATGGGCATTTCATGGTGTTTTGAAATAGCATCTTGACGTTGGCATTGGTCACACCTTCTCACATAGTCATATGCATCTATGAATATCGAAGGCCAATAATAACTACTTTGCAATACTTTTTTTGCCGTTCGATTGCCTGCATGATGTTCTCCAACTTGCGAAGTGTGGCATGCTTCCAATATAGTAGGCACTTCTTCATGGTATATACATCGTCGAATGATCCCATCCGCGCATCTTCGAAACAAATAAGGTTCATCCCAATAGTAGTGCTGAACGTCATGCATAAACTTCCTCCTTTGGTGGTAAGATAAATTGGCAGGTAGCACATTACTCACTACAAAATTTGCAAAGTCGGCATACCATGGTAATTTCTCCATTTTTGTCGCTAATATCTCCTCATCAGGGAATGCATCATCAATCTGAATTTCAGGTTGCGCCACATGTTCATTCTCAAGTCTAGATAAGTGATCAGCCACTTGGTTCTCGCAACCTCTTCTATCTTTGACTTCAAAATCAAACTCTTGCAGAAGCAATACCCATCGAATCAACCTTGGTTTTTCATCCTTCTTCGTCATTAGATATCTAATAGCTGCATGGTCTGTATGGACGATCACCTTAGTACCCAATAGATAGGCACGAAACTTCTCAAACGCATACACAACCGCTAGGAGCTCTTGTTCAGTAACAGTGTAGTTCCTTTGGGCTTCATTTAGGACCTTACTCGCATAGTAGATAGGATGAAATAAATTCTCCTTTCTTTGTCCAAGAACAGCACCAATGGCTACACCACTAGCATCGCACATGACCTCAAACGGGAGCGTCCAATCTGGTGCTACCATGATAGGGGCTTCAATGAGTTTTCCTTTAAGGCATTTGAATGCCTTTAAGCAATCGTCATTAAAGTCAAACTTCGCATCTTTCTCCAATAGTTTGCACAATGGACTAGAAATTTTGGAAAAGTCTTTGATGAATCTACGATAGAAACCAGCATGGCCAAGAAAACTACGAACTCCCTTCACCGAAATTGGAGGCGGTAGCTTCTCAATTACCTCTATTTTTGCTCGATCAACCTCTATTCCTCTTTCAGAGATCTTGTGCCCAAGAACGATTCCTTCTTTTACCATGAAGTGGCACTTCTCCCAATTCAGCACAAGGTTGAACTCTACACATCTTTGCAATGCCATGCTCAAGTTTGCCAAACTTGCTTCAAAAGACTCACCGACAACTGAAAAGTCTTCCATAAATACCTCCAAAGTGTCTTCAACCATATCAGAGAAAATAGACATCATACAACGTTGAAAGGTGGCTGGTGCATTACACAACCCGAATGGCATGCGTTTGAAGGCAAACGTACCATATGGGCATGTAAACGTTGTCTTCTCTTGGTCTTCGGGAGTAATACAAATCTGATTATAACCTGAATAACCATCCAAGAAGCAAAACCATCCTTTCCCCGCTAATCGATCTAGCATTTGGTCCATAAATGTCATGGGGAAGTGACCCTTGAGTGTCCAAGAATTCAGCTTGCGGTAGTCCATGCATACTCTCCATCCAGTAACGGGCCTGAGTGGAATAAGCTTATTCTTTGCATTCGCGACCACCGTCATTCCTCCTTTCTTAGGAACACATTGTACAGGACTTACCCATGTACTATCAGAGATAGGATATACAACTCCTGCGTCTAACCACTTGATAATCTCCTTCTTCACCACTTCTTGCATAGGTGGGTTTAAACGCCTTTGATGTTCAATGGTGGGTGTGCACTTTTCTTGAAGCTGAATTTTATGTGTGCAAATCCCAGGTGGAATACCAATAATATCCGCAATGGTCCATCCAATGGCTCTAATATACTTGCGTCAGATCGCAATAAGAGCTGCAACTTGTTGCTCACCCAAATCGGCTGCCACTATGACTGGAAGTGTGTTTCTGCTTCCTACGAATGCGTACTTCAAATAACTTGGCAGCTCCTTCAATTCTAGTGTGGGTGGTTCTTCAATAGATGGCTTGGCTGGTGGTGTGGGTCAATTCTTGAGATCAAAATCCAGCTTCTTGGGAGTATAGTGATATGTCCCTAATCCCGATAGAGCACAAATAGCTTCTTCAGAAATTTCAGCATCCTCATTCTCTCCTTTCATGAGCAAAACCTCCAAAGGATCATCAAGAATTTGCTCTTCTTCAAGTCGTTCTTTCTCATCATCAAAGACAACATCAGCCATAGAAAATACACTCAGATCTTTGGGTTGCTTCATTGATTTGCAAACATCAAATCGAACCACTTCGTCATTTATTCGGAATGAAAGTTCATTAGCTCTCAAATCAATGAGCACACTTCCTGTAGCAAGGAAAGGGCGTCCCAAGATTATGGGAACCTCTGAATCTGCTTCACAATCCAAGATGACAAAGTCTGCTGGAAAGATAAATGAAGAAACCTTTACCAAGACATCGCATAGAATACCAACCGGTCGTTTTACCGACCTATCCGCCATAACAAGCCTCATATTAGTTGGTGTAGGATCTCCTAACCCCAACTTCTTGTAGATCGATAATGGCATCAAGTTGATGCTGGCTCCTAGGTCACATAATGTTTTGGCAAAGTTCAAAGATCCGACGGTGCAAGGAATAGTGAAAGTTCTGGGGTCGGCCTTCTTCTGAACTATCGATCGGGTAGCAATTGCACTACAATGATGCACATCATCCTTCAGCTCATAACTTGCTGCCCTCTTCTTAGTCAAAAGATCTTTCATAAACTTCGCATACCCAGGCAGTTGTTCAAGTGCTTCTACCAATGGAACATTAATGGTCAGCTGCTTCAACATAGTCATAAATTTGCTGAACTTAGTGTCATCCGCCACCTTCTTCAATCTTTGGGGAAAAGGTGGTGGTGGGTATGGAAGTGTTCTCTCTATGGCTTTCTTCTCCTCTTGCTTCCATTTTTCCATTTTTTCACGTCACTGGACGTGACATCCTTGACGTCAGGACTGGTTGTTGCGGCATCTTCTCCTTTTACGTTATCATCCATGTCCGCAACTTCGTCAACCACTTGCTTGCTTTTTTCTGAAGGTTCCATCACCTTACCACTTCTGGTAGTGATGGCCATACATGACCCATCATTCCTTAGGTTTTGCACAGTATCGCTAGGTAAAGTGCCAGCCTTTCTTTGATTGAGTGTTGCTGAAAGTTGGCTCAGTTGCTGCTCTATTTTCTTGATTGAAGTGGAATGAGAATCAACTAGTTATTTCATGGAGGACAAATCATTAATTACCTCAGTAACTCCCGCGCTCGTTGCTTCCACTCCTTTCAATAATTTAGCCATCATGTCTTCCATACTTCCAGAATTAGATATGGTGGTATCACGTCTACCAGGGGGAACGTACAAACCACTCCTTTCATTGTTTTTATTCCAACTACCTTGGTCTTTTCTTCCATATTTATCATAATAGTTCCGACCTTGGTTTCCTTGGGTATTCCCACGGAAACCCCCCTGATTGTTCAAGTAGTTGGCCTCCTCTTCCGAATCAGATTCGTCTCTTCCTTTTAGCACCACAGCTTTCACTTTTTCGGTCTTCCCTGATAATAAATGCTTTGTCAGAAGATCCACTTGCGTTTTCATGTGCGCTAAATCTTGATCACGTTCTTCTTGTCTTCTTCTTTGGTCTGCAGTCATGCCTATAGATAAAATGGGGCTTGCTACCTCAGAATCCCTGGTATGCCAAGCTCTACTTTGTTTCGTCATGCGATCTAGAATATTGCTTGCTTGACCAAAGGTGAGGTCCATAAAAGATCCTCCAGCTGCGTTATCCACCACTGGCTTAGTTATTGAATTCAAGGCTCTATACAATATCTCCATGAGGTGAACATTAGTCATGTGATGGTTTGGGCATCTCGCTAGCTTTGTCTTGAACCTCTCCCATGTTTCATGAAGAGCTTCAGTGGGAAGCTGATGAAAGTTGTTGATTTCATCTCTCAATTGTGCCCTTTTGGAAGGCGGAAAGAATTTTTCTAGGAAAGCGTCTCTCAATTGCCTCCAATTTGTAATTGAATCAGGAGTCAGCCCATTCAACCATAGTGTTGCCTCCCCAGACAGAGACAATGGAAATAGACGTAATCGAATTGCATTCTGACCAACACCAGGATTGTCAAAAGACTTGCATGTAGAAATAAAGTTGATGAGATGCATATTCGGATCATCGCCTGCTAGTCCACCAAACAATCCCTTGAGTTGCAATAACTGAATCATGGTGCTTGTGATGTTGAACATGGCTCCGGGCGCTAATGGTGGTGGAATTATAGCTCCAGTGGCTCCGGCACCATCAAGATCATCATCATCATCGTCGAAGGCTGGCTGCATAGGTTGGTGATCATGTCTATACCGAGCTTGTCGACCTCTTCTGTTGGCAGGTGTTACGATTTCAGCATCACGCCTAAGGTTTAGTAACTCGTCATCACCTAAATCCTCATCGTCAGGATTTGGTGCTCGTGCAGGGTTATCAATGTTCTGCTGTTGAACCTGGGCTGCGGCAAGGGTAGCCAATCTTGCTTGTTCCTGTTGAGCAGCCATCCTTGCAATTTCAGCCTGTGCTTCCATTCTACCAATGTGTTGTGGTTCAGGATTGATTGGTAATAACGGTTGACCAGAACATCGAGTATGGGGAATGCAGTAAAATAAAAACCTGCAGTAGACAAAAACAAAAACTAAAAGTAAAAGTACGAGAATCTTTGACCAAAGGGTCTAGTAATTTTCACGAACTTAATTGACACTTGTATTCCCCGGCAGCGGCGCCAATTTTTGATAACGCTCAATCTACAGCTCTCGTTTGAGTGTAAAGCGGTCGATAGAAAATATAGAACCCAACCTGGGTTGGGTGTCGATCCCACAGGTAATAGCTTGGCCAACAAGTAAGTAAAATTACTAAACTTTTGGTGCAAGTCTCGTAAGAAGGGGGGATTCTTGTTTTGCAAGTAATGTAAACAAAAGCTAAAAATAATAAAGTAAAAAGAGAGAGATTGTTACGTTGGTTGTAAACAATGAGAATTGAAGTGTTGGGGTTATGTCCACCTTCTGAGGTATACGTCTCTATTGGCTATGAATGTGTAGAATTCTGACATGCAATTGCTTATAGAGGATTGTAGTCGATGGTAAATCCAAGCGTCTCTCGACCTAAACAAGGACTATTTCACTTTAAATCTCTCGAGCTTAAAGCGTATCTAACGGTACGAATTCTCCAAGAGGTTAGTCCAGTTACAGCACCAGCTTTTTAATAGGAAAGGGTGTCCTACTACCTTGACATTATCTCTTTTCCAGACAAATAACTTTTCTCTCGAACAAGTTAAATGTTAGACTGGCATATTCTTGCGTTTGCAACCGCAAAAAATGTAGATTAAGATGAAGAGAATAATGATATAAGCAATATACGTGCCTCGAACTCACAAACTCACAGCAATAGATAGTATCTCATACGGCTTCCATAACCCCAACAGAGAAGTTTAGTTACCCATGAATGCGAAGGAGATCACGATTGACATTGTTGTTATACCACAAGATTGAGTAATTTCGTGTAGCTTAGGTGGTAGGCGTGAGGCGTGAATTCCTAGGCAAAGTAACGATTCTCTTGTTATGAAATTTAAGAATGGAAGAGTAGAAGAAGAAAAATAGAATTAATGGAAAGATTAGAAGAGTTGTAGAGTAATAGAATTGAATTGTAAGATTTGTTGTTAAGAAGATGATCTAAAATCTCTAGCATGATAGGGTATTTATAATACCCATATCCTAATCCTACTAAGCTAATGAAATAAATAACCAAATCCTACTAGACTAATGAAATCCTTAACCCAAATGTACTAGGTTAAGGTAACATTATCATAATCCACATAAAATAATGAAATACATAACCTAATTGTACTAGGTTAATGTATCATTGTCAAAATCCAGCTTTGTGTCTGTAAGTCCCCAAAGTCTTCAGAATTGTTGTTTTAGCCCGGGACAGATTTTCCATGCAGCAGTTTTGGTCCTTAGGCGTGTAAACTCCCTTCCCTTCCTTCGTGAGCTTTCTTTTGCGTCAAGTAAGACATAAAATGCTGAATTCTGCATCATTTATACCTGAAACTTTACTAATCATGTTCGTTAGCTCATTTACAGGAAAAGGGACTAAAAGTGCATGAAATATATAATTTGTTCTCAAAACTAGGCTAAAATATGGGCAAAATATATTGATATAGGCGTGTAAATTCGCCTATCATCAAGGGGTTCTACCAAAGGTGCGAAAGGTAGAGATGGTAGACCCCATGGTGGTGGTCGTGCGGCCACCGAGGCAGTTGGTGGTCATGGTCGGTGTTATGCTATACCAACCAGACCTAAGGCAGAGGCTTCTGATATTATGATTACAGGTATCTTCCTCATTTATTTCAGAATTGCATCTAAATTATTTGATCTTGTATTGGCTTTCTTCTATGTGTCTGTGTATTTTGCTTTGGGTTTTGATTCTGTTAGTGAGCCTCTTGCCATGCCTATTTGTATATCTACCTTGGTAGGTGATTCTTTAGTGGTGCATCGGGTGTACCATTCTTGTGTTGTGACTTTTATCGGGCGTGAGATTTGGTAGATTTGCTTGTATTAGATATGGTCGATTTTGATGTTATTTTAGGCATGGATTAGTTGGCTTCTTATTATGTTGTCTTAGATTATTTTTCCAAAACTGTGACTTTATCTTCGTTGGGTGTGCCAAGGATAGCTTGAAAGGGTGTACTTAATTCGTGTCCTAAGAGGATTATATCTTATATTCAAGCTTGTAAATTGGTTGAGAGGGGATGTTTATCTCACTTGGATCATATTATTGACACCAGTGTTGTTTTACCTCCTTCCCAGGATTCTGTCTGGGTTGTCCATGATCTTATGGATGTGTTCCCTATGGAATTGCCTGGTATGCCTTCAGATTGAGATATTGATTTTGCTATTGATGTTGAGTCGGGCACCAAGCCCATTTCTATTCCTCCTTATAGGATGGCCCCAACAAAGTTAAAGGAATTGAAGAATCAATTGCAGGAGTTGTTGATAAAGGATTTATCCGACCTAGTATTTTACCTTGGAGTGCGCCTATCTTATTTGTGAAGAAAAAGGAATAATCTATGCAGATGTGTATTAATTATCGACAGTTGAATAAGGTGATGGTTAAGAATAAGTATCATCTTCCTTGCATTGATAATTTATTTGATCAGCTTCAAGGTGTTGCGATGTTTTCGAAGATTGATTTGAGGTTTGATTATCACCAGCTGAGGTTTAGAGCTTTGCATATTCCAAATACATATTTTTGAACTCAAAATGGTCATTATGAGTTCTTGGTCATATCTTTCGGGTTGACCAATTCCCTTTGTCGCGTTTAAGGAGTTGATAAACTGAGTATTTCAACCGTAGCTTGACTCTTTTATTATTGCATTTATAGATGATATCTTGGTATATTCCAAGATTGAAGTTGAGTATGAGGAGCATTTGTGGATTGTGCTTTAGAGATTGAGGTATGAGAAGTTGTATGTTAAGTTCTCTAAGTGTGAGTTTTGGTGGGAGTCTAATTTTTTTTCTTGAATCATGTGGTGACTAAGCAAAATATTATGGTTGATCCAGCCAAGGTTGCAGTGTCTCGTGATTGGGCTAGACCTAATTCACCTATAGAGATTCAGAATTTGGTTGGCTTGGCGTGTTATTATCTATGTTTTGTTGAGGGTTTTTTATCCATTATATCTCCATTGACCAAGTTGACCCAGAAGAAGATTTCCTTCAAGTGGTCTGATGCTTGTAAGGCGAGCTTCCAAAAGCTCAAGGATTTGTTCACTTCAGCTTCTATCTTGACTTTGCCTAAGGAGGGCGTGGGTTTTACCATCTTTTGTGATGCTATAGGTATTGGGTTAGGTGTTGTGTTGATGCAGGAGGAAAAGGTGATTAAATATCCATTTCATTAGTTGAAGCCTCATAAGAGGAATTATCCTACCCATGATTTTGAGTTGTGTGTAGTTGTGTTTGCCTTGAAGTTGTGGAGGCAATACTTGTATGGAGTTTGTTGTGAGACCTTGTTAGATCACCGTAGCCTTCAGTACTTCTTCACCCAGTGAGATCTTAATATGAAGCAGCTTCGTTGGCTTGTTTTGCTTAAGGATTATGACTTGACTATTCTCTACTATTCGGGCAAGGCTAATGTGGTTGTAGGTGACTTGAGTTAGAAGTCGACTAGCATGGGTAGCTTGGCGCATCTTTTGACCCTGGAGAGATTGTTGGCCTTAGAGGCTCAGTCTTTGGCTAACCAGATGGTTAGGCTTGATATTTTAACATCAGGGCGTGTTTTGGCATTTGTGGAGGCTAGATTTTCTTTAATGGGGAAGATTCTAGCTCATCAATTTGATGATGTTACATTAAGGTTGATTCGAGATAAAATGTTGAGTGGGGAGGATAAGGAAGCCTCACTTGATTCTGATGGAGTTTTGAGGATTAGGGGTTGAGTTTATGTGTCGAGAGTGGTGATTAGATTAGGTTAATCTTTGAGGAGGCCCATTGTTACAAATATTCTATCCATCCAAGTGTGACTAAGATGTTTTATGATATGAGATAACACTACTGGTGGGGTGGTATGAGGCGAGATATATCAGATTTTATGGCTCATTGCCTATGTTGTCAGCAGTGAAGGCTGAGCATATGAGACCTAGTGGATTACTTCATAGGTTACCCATTCCCGAGTGGAAGTGGGAATGGATCAATATGGACTTTGTGATTAGTTCACCTCGTACATCTCATGGTTCTGACAATGCTTGGGTCATCTTGGATCGATTGCCCAAGTCAGCTTATTTTATTTTGGGTCGGGTCTCATTTAGTGCTGAGAGGTTAGCCACTAATTTTATTTATGAGATTATGCATCTTCATGGTCTGTCGGTGTCCATCATTTTAGATTGAGGTCCTGTGTTCACATCTCACTTTTAGAAGACTTTTCAGGATGAGTTGGGTACTTGGGTTGATCTTAGCACAGCATTTCATGCCCAGATTGATGCCAGTCAGAGCGGACTATACAGGTTGTGGAGGATATTTTTTGCACATCCGTGATAGATTTTGGTGGCCAGTGGGAGAAGAACTTGGCTCTAACAGAGTTAGTATATAATAACAATTACCATTCCAGTATTGATATGGCTCCTTTTGAGGCATTGTATAGTAGGTGTTGTCGCTCCCCAGAGGGTTGGTTTGATGTTTCAGAGGTGAGACCTCAATAGATAGACTTTCTTTGTGAGTCTGTAGATAGAGTCTGGGCCATTCAGGATATACTTAAAGCGACTCAGAGTAGGCAGAAGTGTTATGTTGATCATAAACTTTTTTCCTTGAGATTTGGTGTTGATGATCTTGTTTTCCTTTGAGTTTCACCCATTAAGGGTGTGATGAGGTTTAGGGAGAGGGGCAAGCTTAGCCCCATGTTTATTGTTCTATTTGAGATTATTTGGACTATTGGTGATGTGGCTGATGAGTTAGCTTTGCCTCCTGATCTATCAGTTGT
Organism: Capsicum pubescens; assembly: GCA_030864215.1. NCBI lineage: Eukaryota > Viridiplantae > Streptophyta > Magnoliopsida > Solanales > Solanaceae > Capsicum > Capsicum pubescens. Next base: position 123,874,248 of record CM061541.1, read on the forward strand.
TCATCTAGTTTTTCATGTTTCTAAGCTTCATCGTTATATTCTGAATGAGTCTCATGTCATACGTTGGGAATCAGTTCAGTTAGATGAGCAGTTGTCTTTTGTTGAGGAGCAAGTCTTCATTTTTTTGGCTAAGGATGTTAGGCGGTTGCACTCTAGAGTTATCCTAGTGGTTAAGGTTCAATAGCGACATCGACCTATAGATGAGGTTACTTGGAAGCTTGATTCTGATATGTATAGTTCTTATCCTTAGCTCTTTATTGATTTAGGTATTTCTTTGTCTTAGTTCGAGGACGAACTAAATTTTTAGTGGTGGATGATGTAACGACCTAAAAATTTGATGAAATATGAGAAATTCGTGATTTTGTGTGATTTGACCATTTTAACCCTCCCCGTAGTTGCATTATGATATTTCTAGGATGTGGGAGTGATTGTCATGATTTTCTATGCATTTTGGTATCATTAATGTGATATTGTGGTTTTTGATGGCTTCGAGAGCCTTATTTTGGACTTATGTGGATGGATATCTTTTGATCCGTACGACCAATGGCCGAATAGACTACGCCATTAGCTCCGGAATATTTATTTTAGGCTAGGTAGAACTTTAGTTTGGGTACTGGTGCACCCGAGCTTATTTCGACCTATTGGTCGGAAAGTTGAAAAATTGGAAATATCGGTGTGGGACCCTGATGTTGGGTGTATTTATGCAATCTAGTGTCACTATTCTAGCCTTTTTAACCTTTTTTCGAGGATGATTCATGTGCTTATGGGTTGGTAATGACATAAATATGTATCAAAGTGTTAAATCATGTGTTTATGATGTTCAAAATGAATTCCAAACAAGTTTGTACTTCAAAGATTCATTTAGAGTTCAACCCGGAAAACTAGTGTTACTAGTTTGAGCTAGGTACTTGTCTAGTTGATTCTGTTGGATTCTATTATGTTTAATGAGGTCCTTATGGTTTTAATGTATAATTATAAGTGTAATAACTTGTTGGTAGTGAGAAAAGTTCAATTTGAGTGAGTGTACAGCTGGAACAATAAGTGAAAGATCAATGCGAATTAGCCTAGCTTAGCTCTTGTTTTGATTTATCGTTATGAGTATTCTATTGTGATTGTCTCTTAATTTGTGTGGTGTGATTTTGTAGGAAGCTTTGGGAGCTCAATATGATGATATTTTGATGTTGAAAAGGCTTGAAATTCATGGTAAAGACACCACAAGACAAGGAACTAATAGGGGAGACTAAACACTTAACCAAAATTCGGAGAGCAACTTCCAGAGGCTCAAGACGATTTGGAAGATACGCCCCATCTAGAGCGGGGCTATAGATAGGTATCAGCCTTTCCTGGAGCGTCTCTCAACCTAGGGATCAGCCTTTCCTAGAGCAGGGTTATAGCCAGGGTGGCGCCCTCTCCATTTTTGGGCTAAATAACTGAACGTTTCCAACTCCAACATGGACTTGGCTTACTCGTATATTATAAATACATGTTCTATCACGTTTTTACATATCTTTGAGTGTATTTTGGAGATTAAGGGGCTGCTACAACTTCATAATTAGGTTTTTATTATTTTATTTAGTTCATTCATGTTTTTAGTCGTTAATTACCACTTTGTGATTACGATTATGACTATGTGTGGCTAAACGCCCTTTTTCGGGGTTAAAGCCAAAGACATGATTACTATTATTTTGAATTAAGTTCGTTTAATTTTCTTATCATTATTGGTTGTGTGTTAATCTTTGATTTAATTATTGTAAGGATTCACGACCCTTAAAATACATCAATTGTCTACTTTTTGATCCTGGGAGAGGGAATAGAGGATAGAACATGGAGATGAACAAAGTATGGTTTGTATTTCTTTATGACATAAGGATTTCAAATTAGTGTCTAGGACAGGGATATACTTAGACACCTTACTTGATTCGCACGTAGGATGATAGCTTAAAGAACTTAAGTTGACTATTACATCACCGCTCAACGATGTAGTTGTAAGGTTTAACTTAGGTAAATGATCAGAGGTCGGGAGACCATAATCCCACAATTAACCTTACGAATCTACAACCAATATAACCAAGTTAACGAATGAAATTCAATAACATGGTATGATTGTCGAAAGTGCTTTAACCCTGGGTTTTCTCCTATTTATTGTTTCAAGATCTTTACTTTCCGCATTGTTTATTTTAATTGCAAATTACAATTTCCAAATCTCTTTTGGTTACTTTTGCACGAACTTAATCTAAATTGTGAACTAAAATATAATCATTGCTTAATCAATTCTCTATGGGATTGATACTTGGCTTCTTGAAGGCCGCTTACTACTTCATAAGACCACGTACACTTGCGTGTGCGCTTGGGTGCTATCAAGTTTTTGGTGCCATTGCTGGGGACTTGTAGATTGGCAAATATCTTATTTTTATTTAAGCTACATTGAGTTGTAAATAGTTTAGTTTTTTTATTTATTTTTCTTTTATTTCTCTTTTTATCAAACTTCTTGACATAGCAGCCTGGGATAGATGGTTTACGAGTGATGATGATTCTATATGGTGTATGGTTTGTGGCAATAGTGGTCATTCTGAAGATATATGTGTTGTCAACCCCGATTCAGTAATTTTTGTAGGCTATTATCAAAGGCAAGACTATGTGAACGCCTACAATCAGCAGCCGCAGGTTCAGAATTACCAAGCCTCGTTTCAAATGAGCAATTAGGAAGAGATGCTGAAATAAATTTTAGCTGATCAAGCACAGTTGTCAGCAGATATAAAGAGTTATGGGGCCAATTTAGAGTGTCAGTAAATTATCATGAGGAACTTGGCGATGCAGATAGGGCAAGTGTAATAGGTACATAATACCATACCTCAAGATGATTTGCCAAGTGACAATGAACAAGTAATTGCAATCACTTTAAGGAATGGTACAGAGCTCAATGAAGAACCTCCAAAGACAACTAAGGAGGTAGATGCAGACTTGACTTCCCAACTTGTTGTAGACAAAGTTGCTGATAATTCGAGGAAGTCTGAGTACTCAAAAAATATAGTTGCTGAACAGGTTAAGGGAATACAACCACCACCACAAGAATCACAGCTATTCAGTTGTCATCTTTCTCTTGAGACTAAAATTAAGAGGGTGAATAAGAGTGAGGGTGTTGAGGATATTGTAAATTTTGAAGTAGGATTGGTTAGGCCTTATTCAAAGCACTTTTCTACATTATGTTTATATGATATCTTGTCTGTGGAATCATTTAAAATAGTGGAAGAGTGTGAAGATGAGGAACAAGAATCCTATATTCTTGATTTTACACCAGATAAGCAACATAAAAACACACCTCACCTCAAGGCCGAGTGGTTAACCATGCACCATCCATTACTCGATTCCTTAATCTTTATACCTCCACCCTATGAGCGAGGTAAAAAGATGGATGCGAAGTTGGGGGTAAAGTTTATATCCTCAAGGTGGAGGAAAAATTTTATTGGGTCGTTCCACAACACTAAATTAGGCTCTTCTTGGGAGGCAACCCAATCTAAGGTATGTTTTCTTTTTAGTTTTTAGTTTTTTACTTCACGTAGTTTTTTTTTTTGTTGAGTCATAAGTTGATGGGAAGTCTGAGTACCGAAAACTTGAGCTAAGAAGCATGGTAAAAACTGATTGTTGTGTCCCATGGATCTCCTTTATGTATAAAGATGCTACTAGCTAGGCCTAGAGGCCGCAGGGAGTATTTCGATCTCTTACTTTTAAAATTCACTTTGGGGATAAAGTAGATTTTTAAGTGTGGAGTGGGAAATTCTAATTTTTGGCTAAATTTATAAAAAAAATTAGGATAGGAATAAGTGATATATTTGTGTTGGTGCTATTTGTGATTGCATGGTGCAAGGGTTTTGTTTCGTAAAAGCATGTTGATTGAGCTAATTTCTACTTTTGAGACTCTTAGGCTCATGTTTGTGACTCTTGTACTTTGTGGCTTAAATTTGATTCATGTTATTGTTTGGTTGGGAGTCTATGATGATCCAATGTGAGTTGAGCATGTGCATGTGAGTTTATTGTATATTTCTTATTGCATGCAATGTCTAGAACTTGCCTGGTGTGTGTTTAAAACAAAATAAAGAGTGTGGGTTTAGGAGATGATATAGGCATTTCTTTGATAGCGTTGTTTTTACCTTCACTTTTGCCTACCTTTGTGCATAATCCTAGTTAAACCCCATTGAGCCTTTATCTTTTTATTTGGTAGCCTCATATATAGCCTAACCCTTTTTCTTTGATTGACCTTAATTTGATCCAAAAAGCATCTAAGTGCTTTAATTGTAAAAATAATTGAGCAAGGAGTGTGAAATTCAAGAAGTAGGAGGAAAGTTAAATTGATGCCCCAAGGTAATAGTTATTGGTGTTTATATTTGATGAGTTGTGTTTGGGAGTGATGTAAATGGTGTTAGAAATATTCCATGGTTGTGAAAAAAAAAATGAGAAAATTGAATCTTGAAGGAATAAACAATTCGCCTACCATGTGTTTGTGAAAATACTTAAAAGAGATGGGGAAAAATAAAAGATATGGGTGGATGAAAAGTGTAATTTGGTTGTTGGAGATTGGTCTTAAATGTTTAATGTAGTATTAAAGCTCTTAAAGAGGTTAGTCACTATTCTCAAATAGTTTCTACCTGTCCCTTAGCCTACATTACAATCTGAAAAAGACCTATTTGATCCTATACTTGACATTCTTATATTAGTGGAGAATTACACTAAGGGAAATCCTATGGGTCATTGAGTGTAACTTGTGAATTCTATATAAGAGTTAGCAAAATTTGATTTTTATACCCTTCAAGTAATGAATTGCTTAATTGTGAGTGATTATGTGTAACTCTCTTGTTGTAAGGGGCACATGTTTGATAAATGTGGGTGATTTGTATGATGTCCTTTATAGAATGATAAGCATGATTTTACCAACTAGGTTAGTCAATTCTTGAGGCTAGGATATTTTCGAGCAGTGTTCATAATCCTTAAATTGTGTAAATAACATGCTTTGTGTAGAAACTTGCATTCTGTGTAGTCATTGTAGTACTAGCTAGAGTGTCTTGCATAAAATAGAAGTGTAGAGTCTCCAGCTCATGATGATTATAGTTAAGAGATGTTCGAGGACGAACAAGGCTTTAATTGTGGGCTGCTACAACTTCATAATTAGGTTTTTATTATTTTATTTAGTTCATTCATGTTTGTAATCGTTAATTACCACTTTGTGATTACGATTATGACTATGCGTGGCTAAACGCCCTTTTTCCGAGGTTAAAGCCAAAAACATGAGTACTATTGTTTTGAATTAAGTTCTTTTAATTTGCTTATCATTATTGGTTGTGTGTTCACCTTTGATTTAATTATTTCAAGGATTCGTGGCCCTTAGAATACATTAATTGTCTACCTTTTGATCTCGGGATAGGGAACAGGGGGTAGAACATGGAGATGAACAAAGTATGGTTTGTATTTCTTTATGAAATAAGGAATTCAAATTAGTGTCTAGGTCAGGGATGTACTTAGATGCCTCTCTCGATTCGCACAAAGGATGATAGCTTAAAGAACTTAAGTGGACTATTACACCACTGCTCAACGATGTAGTTGTAAGGTTTAACTTAGGTAAATGATTAGAGGTCGAGAGAACATGATCCCACAATTAACCCTACAAATCTACAACCAAGATAAGCAGGTTAACGAATGATACTCAATAACATGGTATGATTGTCGAAACTGATTTAACCCTAGGTTTTCTCCTATTGATTGTTTCAAGTTCTTTACTTTCCGCATTGTTTATTTTAATTGCAAATTACAATTTCCAAACTCTCTTTCGGTTACACTTACACCGACTTAATCTAAATTGTGAACTAAAATAGAATCGTTGCTTAATCAAGTCTCTGTGAGATTGATACTTGACTTTTTGAAGGTCACTTTACTACTTGATAAGACCACGTACACTTGTGTGTGTGCTTGGAAGCTATCAGGCCCACATTTGGTCAAATCGACCTCGAATAGAAAATCCAAATTTGCCAGCATATCCAAAATATTGAATCTAGGGTGTTAGCATATTTGGTAAGATTTTTTACGGCTTTTAAATCTCATTTCAACCCTCGATTTAGAAAATTGTGATTTTAGATTTTGTGGGTCAACTTTGTGAAAACGATATTTTTTTGAAAATTTGGTATTTCCATCACATTTGGAACGTCGACTTTAGTATGGTTGTATAGTTTGTTTGCATGTATCGGACTTCGAACGAATCCCGAGCACCCCATCGAAGTTCGATCGACCGAACAAAAAGTTGTTATTGCAGAAAATCTGACCCATTATGCTCATTTTCATCTTACCTCTTCGGTGTTAAACCCTAAAATTGTGTGTGAGCTTAAAATTAAAGTTTGTGAGAGCTTGGAAGGCTAGATTAACATCCGTTTCTTTGTTTTATTACGGATTTAAGGTAAGAATCCGCCCTTTTCTTAGTAATTTCTTAATTAATTTCTCAAAACCCCAAAAATCTTAGGGCTTGATTTTAATCCCATTTTTACTTATTTTTACTTGAATAATGGTTTTATCTTATAATTACTAGTTTTCCATCAATTTAACCTTCAAAACAACTCCAATTCTTGATTTTAACCCGAATTTCAAAGATTTTACTCGATAAAGCTCAAAAATGGCTTTTCTTCGATTTGAACCTTGTTTTTAACTCAATTTAACTTGGGTTTTCATCTGTAGGTTCCTAAAAATATGGGGAACATATTTTTGAAGTAAAGTTCCAATTTCGCCCTTTTTTTCGAAAACCCATTCTGGAGATCTGTTTTGATCCCGAACCAAAAGTAGTCAATATGGATATTTTTGATTTTGTTTTGATACGGATTTCATATATGATGTTTTTAGTGAAGTTCAAAATTATTCGTGAAAAGTAAGGTCACAGGCTCAAGTGTAGCAAACCAGTTTTGGCTTTCGAGATTGGTTATGGATAAACTCTTTTAGACTGGGATGGGTTGTAAATAATGATATAAAATACATGTTAAGGGTAGGAATTAATTATGAAAATGGATATTTATGTGTTGTGCCCGTGTGGGGGCCTATATGTGATGTAATTATCAAAATTGAGTTATTATATGATATATGTGACCGTGTGGGGTCCTATATGATATTAATAGCCTTGAATACATGTGAATAATTGTATTGTGTTATTAAGATGCTTAATAATGTACCATTGGTGTATTGTGATTATATTCATACATTATTTGTCATATGAGACACGTGAAAATTCATGGAGTGGATATTGGCTTACATGGTTGTGGAAATATATCATTGTAGTTAGTTGTGAAAATATTCATTGTGATTGGTTGTGAGAATTACATCCTCATATCATACCCATTCATAAAACATTGGTACCACTATGGCAAAATTTGAGAAACACTGGCAACACCTTTTTAAAACCCTCTTCGAGGAATGTACCGGGTAGGAGATATTGTAACACCTTATAAAACCCTTTTCGAGGGATGTGCCATAAAAGAGATATAAGATATGTGGTTTGTATACGGGCTTACGAACCCTCCATGGATCCTACGTCGGTAAGATTTATCTTCGTAGGTGTATACGGGGATTATGCGATGATCCCAGAGGTTGTGTGATACCTCGTGTATCATCATCATATACATTGTACTTACTTTATTGTGTTATGTTGTATTTTATTAGAATATTAACTTGTCATCTATGTATTTATCGTACCTTCTTTTAATTGCATTTGATGATCTTGTAAATGCATGTTCTCCCTTATTCTTCTTATATGTGACATAATACGTACTTTTTTTCTATCTTGGTATGATTTTGCAATATATGTGATATATATTAGAACTATTAGTGCAAGCAGTGTGGGCTACCATTGTGGAACATTTTCTGTTCGCAGATGATGTGCCCATAGTGTATATTTTGTAAGCTTTATTTACTACTTTGCATGGTCGGCCTATGATACCTACTGAGTACAAGTGGACCATACTCATGCCTATTACGCCCTTTTAGTGCAGGTCCTAGCTTGAATTTGCCTCAGCTTGATTAACTTAGGTAATTATTGGAGCTTCCAAGGTAGCGGTTGGACATTCATGCGTCTGAAGTTCACCTTTATCTTTCTATAGTAGTTATGTATTTAATAGTATTCGGAGATAGTTATTATTCCTTTGTGGTTATATTTCCGATGTATTTGACTCTTGGATTGTATTAGTAGTTCTTACTCTATTGACACCTAGTTTTGGGCATGATTGGTATTTTGCATAAGTTTTTTCCGCATTGTTATGATTACTCGTATGGTTTGTCTTGGTTCTAGATGCCTTACCTTGGGATATTTCTATCTTTTTCTCTTTTCGTATCAGTTTGGGTGATAGGTTTACTTGTCAAGGTATGTTGCGACAAGTGTCATCATGACCCTCATTTTTGGGTCGTGACACATGTTCCAAGTAATGGATGTTCAAAATATAATCTCAGTTACCTTAGTACTCTTAGTCTAACCAGTTTCATTTGAGGACAAATGTTTCCAAGGGGGAGATAATGTAACAACCCGCATTTTTAGGCTAGACTTTGAAGCATCGTTCCTATGTGTGTGAACTTTAATGCCATTATTTGTATGTTAATACATGTGTCATGATCTTTATCCGTGTGTGTGAAGTGCTCTCGAAGTGAATAAATGTTCATAGGAATCACTTAGAGCGAAGTTAAGCTAAGAGCCTTTGATTCGTCCAAGTTTGGTATTCGATTGTACAAGGGTCTACTTTGAACGTTTATAACTTTTTAAATACTAAGAATTTTGTAGATCAAGACCCACCAAATTTTAGATAATTGAGTCATCTTTTAAATAATAATAATTTTGCCTTAGTCTGATACCCGAATAAAAATTTATAGCCATTTTCGTAAGAGGCAGTGAGAGAGTGCAATAAGCCCGCGCCACTTGGATTATTGTACTGGGATAGAGGGGGCACCATGAGATCTACTCCCACAGACTAAAGAGGGTGCCTCCTGGTCCATTACTACGGTATTTTCAACTCCTTAAGGGTCAAAGAGAACTTTTGTCCTTTCCCCTCAACCCCATACATCCAATGGACGATTTATAGCATTTAAAAGCGCTTTATTTGCCCATCTTCCTCAAAAAATCCCTCACGTAAAAACCCTACTTTTTTCCCTATGAACAAAGCTCAAGGTTTTATCTAAAGAACACAAAGAATTCAAGCTTCAGTTTCAAGATTTCTTCAAGAAATCTAAGAGTTCAAACTTTCAAGTTCAAAAATTCTTCAAGAAATATCAAGAATAGAGTTTCTTTCACAAGTTCATCATTCAAGTTCCAAGATTCAAGCTTTCTTCATAATTCAAGAAAATTAAGGTATGTGGGGTTATGAACAAGGATATCATTTTACCCTTGTGCACAAGTTTCATTATTTTAAGATTTAATTTATTTGTTTTGAATTAGGGTTTATACCAAGTATGTATATTCTTGAAGCATGTGATTTCATGAGATTTAAAGATTTTAGAATATTAAGAAGTGCTTATGTTTATGTTTTTAGCTTATATGATTTATATTTTGAATGAGATTGCACTATCTTCACTTGCTGTTGTTGAATTATTTCAAGATTGTTATTGAGCATGATGTTTTATTGTGAATTGACATAAGTTTAAAGCATGTATTTTAAGCCCTAAGTTTGAGTATTGGGACTTCAAGAAGATTATGCTTTTAAGTATTCTTTGATAATCACATTTCAAGATTTAAGCAAGAATTGATCTTTTGATCCTCAACTAAGAGTTGGAATCCACATTTATTCATTTTGATTATTATTTAAAGCAAAGAGAAGCATAATTGATTTTCATTATAAACCCTTATGCTATTTTAAGTTGAATTTCCTAAAGAGCGAGTATATAAGTAATATGGGAGTAGTATTTAGCACCGAGTTGGGTATGAGGCCAAGGTTACATGCCCCAGAACTATGTGCCACCATAGGTTCTAATGCCCATAGTGGGTTAAGTATAGTGATCACTCAAGTTAGGTTTTATTCCAATGGTAAGCGTAGAACAACTCTCCCAACATTGGTAAGAGAGGTTGGATTTCATGATATCTCACATGGTTTATGTCGGTTAGAAGAACCTCTTAAAACAAAGATAAAAGTATAGCTTTTAGAACTAATTGTTATGGCTCTCAATGTTTATCATTATGCTTTATTACTCATGTTTATAATTTTCCAGCTTTTGTTTTATTTAAGCCTTAGGTGAGTCATTTACAATTAGAATGTTTTGTTTAAAGGTTTATATGTACATTAAGTTATTATTTTACTTATGCATTCACCCCCACATACTCAGTATATTCCAGAAGTTTTGATCTGCATATATGTCTATGTGTTACATTGTCTCATAATATAGGTACAAGTTGTAGCACGCACATCATAATCAGACAGTTTACAGCTTCCAGTCAGTAGGTGATGACTCCGTTTGATTAGAGGGCTCAATTCAATCAAAGTTTGAGTAGCATCTAGTTTTCTTTATTTAGTCATATGTATTTGGGATAGCTGGAGATCATGTCCCGTCAACCTATATTCAATACTAGTAGAGGCTTCATAGACAATTAGTTGAGTTGATGTATTTGATTTCAGTTTTGTTTTGTATAAATAGAGTTTTAATAGTTTTAATAGTTTTGTTTTGAAGATGTTAATCTAAATACTTTTCTTCCTCTCATTTTTTCAAGATTTATGTATCTTATTTAGTTGCTCATGAGTTATGCCAGGACAAAGGTTATCTTGGGATCACTTATGGTCCTAAGCACTGCGTGACATCTATGGGGTAGTCTCGGTGCGTTGAAAACTTGGTATCAGAACATAGAGTTCAAGTACCCTAGGGTATCTATGAAGTAGTGTCTAGTAGAGTCTTGCGAAATAATACGGAAATGACTGTATTTTTCTTCACAAGCTACAGGTCATTTAAGAAATGCTTCCGTTCTTCATGCTCTAGGTCGTGTTGTAAAGTTATTCTCTTAGAAACTTCTATCGATTTGTGTGATACTCCTTAATTATTTATCTATGACTTATTCTTGAGATAACATGATTAGCAAGTTCCAAATCCTCCGAAGATGATGCTCTTAGATTTATTATCAGTAACTTCAGAAGTCACACAAGGAGCTTGAGAGGAGCTCACTGGTGTGTTATAAGTTCCTTAAGTTGAAAGTTATTTTCTCATCCTTATAAGTTGTTCAGTTAAGACAGTGTAAGATATGTAATCAGATTCCTTATTAACCCTTCAATACAGATAGTGCTCATGAGAGGAGATAGTATGAACCTAGATTATTAAACTGAGTTTGCATTCGAGGGATATTACAACCTAGAGTGCTATGATTTATAAGTGTAGTTGGAAGTGTAGGTTTAGAAGTGTGGTGATAAGAAAGGTGGGAATGGTGATTGATCGAGAGTATATAGATAAATTTATGCCTGCTATCAAGATTGTGTTAAGGTAATACATCCTTGTGTGTCAACTTAGGGGTAGTGAATGTAGTACTATTTTCGAGGTGGAAGGTAGAGAAAGAGTTATTAGTTAAGGTAAATTATGATCTGCTTGTAGTAGAAAAGGAGATCTTGATGGTATGTTATGTTCTAAGAAAGCATAGGTCATTAATTAAGGTATTAGGTTATTAAGGATTACTAATGTAGGGTTCCTCGTGTGGTTGTGAAAAAGAAATTGGTTGAGGTTTGTATAGCTAGGGGTATAATTTAAACATATGGATGGATAAGTACTAGAGGTATGTGGAAGAGGGATGTGCTTAGGGACTGTAATTAGATAGACTATAAGATTATGATCAAATATAATTATTATAAGGTTCTAGTGGACTAGTGTTTCCCATTGTTTTGACATGTAAGAATGGTGTGTGAAGTTGTAGTTAATCATGGCTAGCACTAGACACTATGTTTGAAGAGTGGATGATCATAAAGGTGGAAATAATGATTGTTTGGTTAGTGATGCTAATTATATGGAAGTGACCTAGTAGGCTTGAACAGCGTATGTAAGAGTTTAAGTTTATTTGTTCGTAATAAAGTATCATATTGTAGTTATGATATAGAGGTATTCCCAAGGTGATATAGGGATTGAATTATTATCTAAGATTATTAAGTGTCATGTGTGCTTACATAATGCCCATGATTTTCTCAGTGTGAATAAGGCTAGTCATATAGTATATGGTATTCTTGATGGCTATGTTAAGGAGCTTGGGATAGTGGATGCTGAGCCTTTTGGTATGATTTGAGTTAGTGAGATAGATTATGTGTTTAGTGAGGCTGGTATGTTTGTCGAGTTAATATAGTGTAAGTATATGATGATGACTATAGAAGCTAAAAAAATTTAAGGGTGGTATGTACTAAGAGAGTGACCAAGAATAAAGTTAGTATTTTTTAGATATAGTTTATTCAGGTGAGTGAACATTCATGTGTAGACCGTTTGAGAAATGAAATTATGGTTCTGTCTCGAGGATATGGAGTAGAACATAAGCTTAGAATGTCAGTTTTGATCTAAGTGGGAGATGGTAGAGTGTTCCGTGGATTTCAGTCATTATCACAACAAATTCATTTTTTGCTTGATAGATCCATGCCAACGGCCAATGTTTAGACACTTCATGTGTATTCAAGTCCATTCTCATCTCCTAGTAAGTAAGTAGCAGCTCCACTTTGTGATTTGAGTCATCCCTCATAAATCTATGAAACTCCAGTCTTATATTGAATAGCTTATGATAAGTATGAACTCATGTTCCAGAGTATGATCAGTTCTCAGAACTCATGATACTAGCAAAATTCGCATTATAGCATGTACGTCCTTAGTTTTGATCTCTTTAATGAATCCATGCCTTTGGCATTCCATTCCTCAAGCCTCATTTAAGTGTCAAAGTTATGTATAGTATTCTTTTGTGCTTCAGTTCCTTACGTGTTAGCCTTTCGATGACCTCTTCCTATGTTAAGATAGTGGTGATGATAATGGATTAGCAATGGTTTAGATGAGAGGGAGTTGATGACCTTCATAAGAAAGATTATTTTTTATTTTCTTTCTAAGGCTAAAGGATGTAGGAATATTGACGTAAATCTTTGGCCTATGTCACAGTTAGTTGACAATTCTAGGGATGTCATCTTAATGATGTTGGGCGTATTTACACGCCTAAGCACCATAATTTACCCATGTTTCAGCTAAGTTTTGAGGATAAAATATATAATTCTTGCACTTTTAGTCCATTTTCCTTTAAGTGAGCTGACCTATGTGATTAGCATGTTTTCAGGTACTAATGATGAAGATTTCAGCACTTTGTGGACCTATGGGCAGCAAAGGAAAACTTCACATAAGAGGGAAGGCAGCTTTTGGACTGAAAGTGATGCATGGGAACTTTTTCCCGGGTAAATCCAGTATTTTTAAAGACTTAAGGATGCAGTAGCAACTTATGGGACAAGGATGTTATTAAAAAACTTATTGCTGAATTTTTCAGCATGATGATCATTCGATTATTGACAATTCACGTTGAAGATTTTGTACTAGTTTTGAGAACAGAAAACGGCTCACTTGAGCAACGGAGAAAGAAAACATGTTTCATCTCCATAGCCGAGATTTCTCTAAGTTTTGGTATGATGATGATGTCTACTTTGATTTCCGTTGTATTCATGAGTAGCTAAACTTATCTGTTAGGGTTATGGAAACCTTGTAAGATACTATCTATTACTATGAGTTTGTGAATTCTTGATGTGTTATGCTACTTATATCATTACTCTCTTCGTTTTGATTGAATTCTTATGGTTAAAAACATAGAGAATACGCCATTATAGCATTAACTTGTTCGAGAGAAAAGTTATATGTTTGTAAAAGAGAGTGTGAAAGAGCTAAAGCAAAATAAATCCTTGATGGTTGAGAAACACTTGGATTTAGAATTAGAATACGATTATCTATAAGTGCATGCATGTCTAAATTCCGCGTTACTCATAGTTAATAGAGAAGTAGAACTTATAAGGCAGACATAACCCTAACTTATCAATCTCTGTGATTAAATCTTACTACGCAAATCGTTCCATTGTTACTTTGATAATATTAGTTCACGCCTAAACCAAACCCCCCTTTTTCCTTGGAATTTTCGACCAACAATCTACTAATAATTTCAACACTTAGTGACCAGAGTATTCCCTGTGGGATTCGACACCCAACCCAGTTGGGTTCTATAACTGACAGCGACCGCTTACACTTTCTAACGAGAGCTGTAATTTGGGCGTATCAAATTTTGGTGCCGTTGCCGGGGATCGAACCCGGGTCACCCGCGTGACAGGCGGGAATACTTACCACTATACTACAACGACGCTCTCTTGTACCTCTTCAGAACAGAGATGAAGAGAAGAGGAATGTGACCAAGATATGGCTCACATGAAAACGTAGATGGACCTTCTTACCAAGCATTTATTATCAGGGAAGACAGAAAAGGTCAAGGCTGTTGTATCACAGGGTAGAGATGAATTCGATTCTGAGGAGGAAGCAAATTATTTGAATAATCAGGGGGTTTTCGAGGAAATTCCCAAGGAAACCAAGGTCGGAACTATTATGAAAAATCTGGATTCAAGAATAAGACTGACGGGAGTGGTTTGCATGTTCCTCCTGGAAATCGTGAGACTGCAGCATCTGGCTCTGGAAAGATGTCCATGGAAGATATGATGGATAAGTTGTTGAAAGGATTGGAGGCAACCAACACGGGAGTAACTGAGGTAAAAAATGATTTGTCCTCAATAAATCAATTGGTTGATTCGCATTCCACTTCAATTAAACAGCTGGAACAACAATTAAGTCAACTATCAGCGGCACTCAATCAAAGAAAAGTTGGTACCTTACCTAGCGACACTGTGCAGAACCCAAGGATTGATGGATCATGTATGCTATTACTACCAGGAGTGGTAAGGTGTTGGAAAATCCATCCAAACGCAAGCAGGTGGTTAATATTATAGAAGAGAATATTATTGAAGCAGATTGTGATGATTCTGTAGAAGCTGAAAATCAAAATGAGAACGTTCATGACACTACACCTAGATGTCACCAACCTGAAAAGATTGATAATCAGAAGTCAGATAAAAAGGAAGTGGTGGACAAAACTCTTCCAACTCCACCACCACCTTTTCCTCAGAGACTGAAGAAGAAAGTTGATAACACCAGATTCAATAAATTCATGACTATGTTGAAGCAGTTGACTATTAATGTGCCTTTGGTGGAGGCACTGAAGCAGATGCCAGGATACGCTAAATTCATGAAGGACCTTTTGAAAAAGAAAAGGGCAGCAAGTTATGAACTGGCAGATAATGTTCATCATTGCAGTGCAATTGCCACGAGATATTTAGTACAGAAAAAGGCGAATCCTGGTGTTTTCACTATTCCTTGCACGGTTGGATCCTTGGATTTTGCTAAGGCATTGTGCGATTTAGGGGCTAGCATCAATTTGATGCTGCTATCTATTTATAAACAGTTGGGGTTGGGCGATCCTACACCAACCAATATGCGGCTCGTGATGGCAGATAGGTCGGTAAAACGACCTGTTGGTATCTTATATGATGTACTGGTGAAGGTTTCTTCCTTCATTTTTCCTGCAGACTTTGTTATTTTGGATTGCGAGGTAGATTCTGAAGTTCCCATAATCTTGGGATGCCCTTTCCTCGCAATAGGAAGTGTGCTTATTGATTTACGAGCAAACGAGCTTTTATTTCGGATGAATGACGAAGTGGTCCGTTTTGATGTATGCAAATCAATGAAGCAGCCTAAAGATATGAATGTGTTCTCTATAGCTGATGTTTATTATGAGGATGAGAAAGAATTATCTGTAGAGAAGCATCTTACTGTTGAGCCATTGTCTGTTGTACTTTTGAACTTTGAGCATGAGGATGTTGAAGAGTATGAAGAAACTACTCGTGCTCTAACAGGAATGGGGTCCTATTCTCATGCCCCTAAGAAGCTGGACCTTGACCTTAAGAATCTACCGTCACCACCAGCAAAACCATCCATTGAAGAGCCACCACTGCTAGAATTGAAAGATCTCCCCAGTCATCTAAAGTATGCGTTCTTGGGAAGTGGGAATACACTTCCGGTTATTGTTGCGGCTGATTTAGGTGAACAGCAAGTAATGGCTCTCATCTCTGTTCTGAAGAGGTACAAGAGAGCCATTGGTTGGACTATTGCTGATATAATTGGTATCCCTCCTGGGATATGTATGCACAAGATTCAGCTCGAGGAATATTGCGTACCCACCATTGAGCACCAACGTCGTTTGAATCCACCTATGCAAGAGGTGGTGAAGAAAGAAATTATTAAGTGGTTAGATGCTGGGGTGGTGTACCCAATTTCAGACAGTAAATGGGTGAGTCCAGTGCAATGTGTGCCCAAGAAAGGGGGCATGACAGTAGTCGCAAATAAAAAGAATGAGCTAATTCCACTTAGACCTGTCACAGGGTGGAGAGTGTGCATGGACTACCAGAAGCTGAATTCATGGACGTTAAAGGATCACTTTCCAATGCCATTCATGGATCAAATGCTTGATCGATTGGCAGGGAAGGGATGGTTCTATTTCTTAGTTGGTTATTCCGGATACAATCAGATTTGTATTGCTCCTGAAGATCAGGAGAAGACCACTTTTACATGCCTGTATGGTACGTTTGCCTTCAACGAATGCCATTGGGGCTATGTAATGCACCTGCTACTTTCCACCGATGTATGATGTCCATTTTTTCTGATATGGTCGAAGACACCTTGGAGGTGTTTATGGACAACTTTTCTGTTGTAGGTGAGTCATTTGAATCATGCTTGGCAAATCTGAGTATGGCTTTGCAGAGATGTGTTGAATTCAACCTGGTGTTAAATTGGGAGAAGTGTCACTTTAGGGTTAAGGAAGGCATTGTTCTTGGGCATAAAGTCTCTAAAAGGGGAATTGAGGTTGATCGAGCCAAGATTGAAGTTATCGAGAGATTACCACCTCCAATTTCTGTAAAAGGGGTGCATAGTTTTCTCGGTCATGCAGGTTTTTATCGGAGGTTTATTAAAGACTTCTCCAAGATTGCTAGCCCATTATGCAAACTTTTGGAGAAGGATGCAGAATTTGACTTTGGTGAAGATTGCTTGAAGGCATTTGAATGCCTCAAAGGAAAGCTAGTTGAAGCTCCTATTATTGTAGCACCCGATTGGTCTCTACCTTTTGAAGTTATGTGTGATGCAAGCGGGGTAGCCTTGGGTGTTGTACTTGGTCAGAAAAGAGAAAGGCTATTTCATCCAATCTACTATTCGAGCAAGGCCTTGAATGGAGCACAGAAGAACTATACCATCACTGAACAAGAGCTTCTAGCAGTTGTTTATGCTTTTGAAAAGTTCTGTGCTTACTTGTTAGGAACCAAAGTAGTGGTTCATACAGATCATGCGGCTCTACGATATCTAATGGCAAGGAAGGATGCTAAGCCAAGGCTAATTAGGTGGGTGTTACTGCTTCAAGAATTTGATTTCGAGGTAAAGGATAGAAAAGGTTGCGAAAACCAAGTAGCTGATCATCTATCTAGACTTGAGAGTGAGCACATAGTGCAACCCGACCTTGATATTGATGATGCATTTCCCGACGAAGAAATCCTAGCCACTATGGTGGAAGACTTACCGTGGTATGCAGACTTTGCGAACTACGTGGTAAGTAAAGTGATTCCTGAGCATCTCTCCTTTCATCAAAATAGAAAGTTCATGCATGATGTGAAACACTACTTCTGGGATGAACCGTATCTCTTTCGACGATGTGCTGATGGTATTATTAGGCGATGCATCTCAGATGTGGAGGTGCCTAGCATACTGGAAGCAAATCATGCTTCCCAAGTTGGGGGTCACCATGCAGGTGATCGAACGGAAAGAAAGGTACTCCAAAGTGGCTATTACTGGTCTTCATTATTCAAGGATGCTTACGATTTTGTGAGAAGATGTGATCAGTTTCAGAGGCAAGGCTCTATCTCGAAGCACCATGAGATGCCCATGTCTAAAATTCTTGAAGTAGAACTATTTGATGTATGGGGTATTGATTTCATGTGCCCATTTGTAAGTTCGTTTGGGATGAAATATATCCTAGTTGTTGTGGATTATGTATCCAAATGGGTCAAAGCAGTAGCGCTAGCTGATAATGAAGGTAAGCGTGTTTTAGCGTTCTTAAAGAGAAATATCTTCTCTCGTTTTGGGGTACCTCGTACCATCATAAGCGATGGAGGTTCACATTTTTGTAACAAGCTGTTCAGAGCCGTATTGGTGAAATATGGGGTTAATCAGCACAAGGTAGCTACACCATATCACCCACAAACTAGTGGGCAGGCAGAGGTTTCTAATTGGGAGATCAAGCTAATCCTTGCGAAGACTGTGAATGCCAGTAGGAAAGATTGGTCCAAAAAGATGGATGATGCCTTATGGGCATATAGGACTGCGTTTAAGACACCAATTGGTATGTCACCATATCAACTAGTTTATGGGAAGGCTTGTCACTTGCCAATTGAGCTAGAACATAAAGCATTGTGGGCGCTGAAGCGGCTTAACTTGAATTGGGATGATTCTATTAATCTGAGGTTGGAACAGCTGAATGAGATGGATGAATTCCGTCTACATGGGTATGAAAGAGCAGATCTCTATAATTAAAGGATGAAAAAGTACCATGATCGGAGGATTGTCCAACGAAACTTTCAGAAGGGTGATTTGGTACTTCTTTTCAACTCCAGACTGAAGCTATTTCCAGGTAAGTTGAAGTCTAAATGGTCTGGTCCATTCAGAATTAGCCAAGTTTACCCATCCGGAGTAGTGGAGTTAGAAAACAATGATGGTGGTGTCTTTAAGGTGAATGGCCAGCGAGTGAAGCTATATATCGGACCTACCGATTTGATAAAATGTATAGCCACCTTATATCTCGATGAAGTCTGAGTACTCGAGATAGCTATGTCGTGCCGCGATAATAAATCAAGAGCTACATGGGAGGCAACCCATTATTAGGAGTTTGTTTCATTAGGATTTTGTTTTTGATAAATAAAAGTTCAAAAAGAAGAGTCGAGCCACGACCAAAACTAAGGCGCTCGGTGGGAGGCAACCCATCCTTCTAATCATTTTTGTTGTTTTTGATTAAGTGTAGGTGCAAGATATACAAAGGAGGAGATTAGTCCCAAATTTTGGTTTGAAAGTGAGCCATGCTAAAGGTGGTAAGTGAGGAATGATGGAGCAAAGGCTATAGGCAAGGCATTGCCTATGCCAATCTACGCAACGAACAAGGTAATGCCTATGCCAATCTAGGCAACGAACAAGGCAATGCCTATGCAAATCTAGGCAACGGACAAGGAAATGCCTATGCCATTGCCTATGCTCACTGCCTCACATAGGCAAGGGACAATGCAAGGCCTATACCAATGTAGGCAATGCTATAGGCGCCGCCTATGCCATTGCCTATGCTCACTGCCTCACATAGGCAATGCCATAGGCGCCGCCCCTGCCAATCTAGGCGATAGGCAAGGCGCCGCCTATGCCAATCTAGGCGATAGGCAAGGTGCCGCCTATGCCTATCTAGGCATTGCTAAAGGCGCCGCCTATGCTAAGCATAGGCAAAGCATTAGGCGCCGCCTACTTATTTTTTTTATTTTTTTTTTGTCTTCTAACCCGATTGTACATGGATCAAACCCGACCCATGGCTTAGTCTTTAAATAGATCCTCAACCTTAGAACACAATTCCATTGTTTGCTCAAGATAGGCGACGCCTAAGCTCCCAAATTCTCTCAAAGTTTTTCTTTTTGCTCATCTAATCTTGCAAGTTCATCTTCCGGATCCATCACCATGTAAGTTACTCTTTTATATTCCGTAGTTGTTGCACTACTCCGCTTATAATGGTTTATTAGATTGTGAAGTGGTGTTTGGTGATGAGAATATGGTTGGTTTGTTATGATGCATCTAGTTGAGTGAAAGAATTCGTGTGGGTGTTCTTGACTTTACTCCGACTTGTATTTGATTGGTATTCACTGTCGTATTTTTATGAAGTTGAAATTTTGAAGTTAATGCATAATCTTGAAAGTTGTAAGCTTGAATGTTTGAATGACTCATTCATCGAAGGTATTGATCATGATTGACCACAAGTATAACATGGTTTGGTTATTTCGATGCAAAACCCTGATAAGATTGCTATGTGGTAGTCTTGTTCAAACATTGCCTTAATCCAATGAAATAAAGTCGGAAAGGATAGTCAAGATTACATGATTATTAACATTGTGCAAACGGATTAAGTGTGGGGTGGTATCATCACGATTTTCTTTTCCGACTATAGTAAATCTTCCATGATGAAACTAACGTAACTTTATTGTGATCTCAGGTAGAATGGCCCCAAAAGGACGACAAGGAAAAGAAAAAGTGTCCACCTCCAAAAAAAGGTCAGAAAAGGGCAAGAAAAGATCAGGCTGAGTCCTCCTCTTTGCAAGTGCCTCGACGAACTTTCGGGATAAAGTGGGTCCTAGAGGAGGAAGGAAAGGAGTGGTACAAGAACAACAAAGTAAAAAAGTATGTTCACGTGGATTTGATGCAGAAGGAGAGTCTAGCAAAGAGAGAGCCCCGCATTTTAGCTAAAATCATGGCACTAAATCTTGATTTCATTTTCCGAGATATGGGGGAATGCAATCTTGATCTAACGCGAGAGTTTTATGCCAATTGGTCCCCAAAGACTACTGGAAGTGAAGTAAAGATTCGGGGCCAAGTCTTGCAACTGAATGCGGAATTCTTCAACTCTTTTCTGGGCCTTCCATCTGTGGATCCATCACCACTCAAGGAGCTTTATCACAGACCTCCCTACAGGTCCATCAGACATACACTGTGCGGATTAAGGTCAATGGCACGGTGGATTCAGCATAAGGATAATGGTCGCCACAACACCTACCCGTATGCCTCTTTGAATAGGGAAGCTCACATATGGTTAAGGATAGTCAACTCTTGCTTGATTCCTGGTACATAATATACTAAGATCACACGTGATCGAGTCTGCTTGGTGTACGCTTTGATGACGAATATTCCCATCAATATTGGTGTTGTTATACGAATGTCAATGCGCAAGGCTAGGCTGCACAAAAGGTCCCATTTCAGTTTCGGCAACTTGTTGACTGCGATCTTAAGGAAAGAACACATTGAAGAGGAACTCGCGGATCATAAGCTACCACACAACCCGAAGAAGGTTGATCTCACGAAGGTTAAAGAGCCAGAAACTGGTCAAGGCATCAACCTCACCACTGCAGAGAGGCATGCTCGAGATGAAAGCTTTTTCTGCCATCTGTATGGCATGACTAGATTTACAGTGATAAATGGGGGTCGTGTTTCGAATGATGCAGAGCTTCAGCAGTTGGACTATGATTACCCTCTTAATGAGCATGCGCGGGCCATGTGTGGAGTGGGGGTACATTTTGAGGAACCTCTCGACGATGATGTGCCGACTGACGATGATCACCGACTGCCAGACTCAGACGTGGAGGACAACTCTGATGACGACGACTCTGATGATGATTCCGACGCAGGGGGTATGACCCCAGACATAGAAGAGGAGTCCGACTAATCAGGTTTTCCTTATTTATTTCCACTGAGGACAGTGTGTCCCGTCTAAGTGTGGGGTGCGGGTATATGTCTGCTGTATTGTATTTATTTGCCTACATTTATTCTTGTTTGTTTGAATTAGTCGTAGTTAGTTAGTCGTAATTAGTTAGTTAGATTTTAGATTTTGCATGAAATTGTTCTGATAGACGGCATGGTATATTACAACAAGAGTTTGTGCTAAATCATTACTATTGAGACGCTTAGGCTCTAAGTTGTGACTCACTGTGTGATAAATTGTTGTGGTTTAATTCATTCATCTGTTGGGTCAAGAATCTATAATTCTCCCAATGAAGTTGACCATGTGCCTTGTGTGTGTGAGGATATTGTTTATTCTTTGTTGTGACTGATGCTAGAACTTGCCTGGTGTGTGTGTGAAGCGAAATAAAGATTGTGAGTGTAGGAGATGATTTAGGCATTTCTTTGGCAGCCCTGAAAGTGTTTACCTTCTTTTTACCTACCTTTGTACATTGTCCTAGTGAACCCCCTTTGAGCCTTTAGCTATTTTCTTTGGCAGCCTCATATGTAGCCTAATCCATTTTTTTTCAAGACCATAATTGGATCCAAACTCCTAAGCGCTTTAAAATTGTAGAATCATATGGAAAAATAAAAGGAGAATGGTGAAAGTGATGCCTCAGGGTGTATTGGTACTTGAAATTGTTGTGAAAAAGAGTGGCTATTATAGGGATGCTTGCTTAATATAAAAAAAGAGAGAAAAAAAAAATAGAAAAACAAAAAGATAGTTGTGTTTATGATTGAATAACAAAATAGGTGAAAAGGGGTTGGTAGATGAAAGAGAGGTAGAGTGGTTGTTAAAAGATAGTGTAAATGGCATATTGTAGTGTATTAAAGCGCTTAGGGAACATAGTCACTATTTCTGGACAAAATAGTCCTACCTGTCCCTTAGCCTACATTACAACCTGTAAAGACCTATTTGATCCTAAACTTAGCAGTCTGATATTAGTAGAGCATTATACTAAGGGCAAGCCTATGGTCATCAGTTGCAATATAAGAATTCTTTGTGAGAGCGAGAGCAAGGAGAGTCTTATACCCATGTTTCGAAAAATGCAAAACTATGAGTGATTATGGTTGATATCTTGTGTGAGCACACATGGTTGATGGTTGTTGGGTAGTTTTATAGGTTTCTTTGTGTCTTAACTTGTGGATACGAATTAACCATCCTAATTAGTCTATGTTGGAGGTTGAGTTGTTTCTAGTAGTGATCGAGAAACCAACTCTTTGTTAATGATTGTTGTGCATGTCTTGTTGAAAATTTTGTGTTGCTATTGTGAAATTCTAGTTAGGTGTTTGCATGGATGTAATATTTTGTTCGAGCACAAATAAAGCTTTAAGTTTGGGGTGGTGATGTTGGGCGTATTTACACGCCTAAGCACCATAATTTACCCATGTTTCAGCTAAGTTTTGAGGATAAAATATATAATTCTTGCACTTTTAGTCCATTTTCCTTTAAGTGAGCTGACCTATGTGATTAGCATGTTTTCAGGTACTAATGATGAAGATTTCAGCACTTTGTGGACCTGTGGGCAGCAAAGGAAAACTTCACATAAGAGGGAAGGCAGCTTTTGGACTGAAAGTGATGCATGGGAACTTTTTTCCGGGCAAACCCAGTATTTTTAAAGACTTAAGGATGCAGTAGCAACTTATGGGACAAGGATGTTATTAAAAACCTTATTGCTGAATTTTTCAGCATGATGATCATTCGATTATTGACAATTCACGTTGAAGATTTTGTACTAGTTTTGAGAACAGAAAATGGCTCACTTGAGCAACGGAGAAAGAAAACACGTTTCATCTCCATAGCCGAGATTTCTCTAAGTTTTGGTATGATGATGATGTCTACTTTGATTTCCGTTGTATTCATGAGTAGCTAAACTTATCTGTTAGGATTATGAAAACCTTGTAAGATACTATCTATTACTATGAGTTTGTGAATTCTTGATGTGTTATGCTACTTATATCATTACTCTCTTCGTTTTGATTGAATTCTTATGGTTGCAAACATAGAGAATACGCCATTATAGCATTAACTTGTTCGAGAGAAAAGTTACATGTTTGGAAAAGAGAGTGTGACAAGGAAATAGGGTTTCCAATCTCTATTTACACGTTAATGCCTTAACCGGATTAACTTCTTGGAGAATTTGTACCATTTGTTATACACTTTAGGCTCGAGAGAGCTAAAGCGAAATAAATCCTTGATGGTTTAGAAACACTTGGATTTAGAATTAGAATACGATTCTCTATAAGTGCATGCATGTCTAAATTCCGTGTTACTCATAGTTAATAGAGAAGTAGAACTTATAAGGTGGACATAACCCTAGCTTATCAATCTCTGTGATTAAATCTTACTACGCAAATCGTTCCATTGTTACTTTGATAATATTAGTTCACGCCTAAACCAAACCCCCCTTTTTCCTTGGAATTTTCGACCAACAGTCTACTAATAATTGCAACACTTAGTGACCAGAGTATTCCCTGTGGGATTCGACACCCAACCCAGTTGGGTTCTATGTTTGGCAGCGACCGCTTACACTTTCTAACGAGAGCTGTAATTTGGGCGTATCACTTAAGCATAGTGCAAGAAAGTTGTTGTTGATAGAGGTTTAGAGAATATGAGATAAATGCCTTTATGGGTGTTTGCCTTAAAGTTGATATGTGGTTATAATGATAGGCTTGAATTTCATGTTGGGATGTAACTGGAGGAATGCAATATGCACTAGTGAATCTATTGTAGGAGTTCAGAGTTAATAATTGAAGCAGTAATGCATGTTATGCTTAGGGTGTGCGCTTTGGAAGAGACATAAAAGATTGAATCTTGTGGTTTAGACTAGTATTATGGTGTAGCTTATTTTATCTTGTGATTTCTAGTTAGGCTTGATCATGGTGAGAGTAATTAGTTTAGTTTAGACTTTAGTAGATGGATTTATCAATGCGTATGTGATAAATTTAAGTTGGATAAAATGAGTATGGTATTTAAGGGGAATAGTTTAGTTGAGGGAGTATTTGAGAAGTGTTGCTAAGCTTGAACGTAAGAAGTTGCATTGCCTAAGTCCTAGTAATTCTATCCTAGCTTAGATTTATATGTTTGTGTTCCATGCTACAGAGTTGTATCAATGTTGTGATTCCTTAGTCAGATGTCCGGTTCAGATCTTGCCCAAAATTCTTTGCTCTATAATATTATTAGAATTTCTTAGAAGAGTGTTGGAAAAATATTCCATTTGAGTATGGACAGTCCATATGGTCCAGTTCATAGAGCCTGTGATCTAGTTTAGCAATGAAGAAGATAATATCCTATATATTTCCAACAAGTTTCATATGTAAGGACATTCCATGGGGTAAAATGTTCCCATTCTTGAAAATTATGAATTCTGCTCAGTTCATGTATCATGCTCAGACTCAATTATGCAGGCATGTTCCAAGTCATGCATGTTCATAATATGATCCAGTTTCCTTATTACTTTAAATCTAACCAATTTCATTCAAGGATGAATGTTTCCAAAGGGGAGATAATGTAACACCCCATATTTTTTAGCTAGAATTTGAAGCACCGCTCCTATATGTGTGAACTTTAATCTCATTAGTTGTATGTTAATACATGTGTCATGATCTTTATCCTAGTGTGTGAAGTACTCTTAAAGTGAAAAATGTTCATAGGAATCACTTAGAGCGAATTTGAGCTAAGAGCCTTTGATTCGTCCAAGTTTTGTATTTGATTCTACAAAGGTCTAGTTTGAAAGTATATAACTTTGATAGACGAAGAATTTTGAAGGTCAAGACTCATCAAATTGTATATAATTGAGTCATCTTTCCAATGATACCAATTTTGCCTTAGTCCACTACCCAAGCAAAAAGATATAGCCATTTTTATGAGAGTTAGTGAGGACACGTGATAAGCCCACACCGCCCAAGTTATTGCACTGGGGTAGAGGGGAAGCTGTGGGATCTACTCCCATGGACTAAATGAGGCACCTCCTGGTCCATTCCCACGCTGTTTTCAATTCCTTAAGGGTCAAGGGGCTCATTGGTCCTTTCCCTTCAACATCATACGTCCGATGGATGATTTATAGTATCTAAAAGGGCATTATCTTCCCATCTTCCTCAAAAAATCCCTCACGTAAAAACCCTCTCTTTTCTCCAATGAAAAAAGCTCAAGGTTTTATCTCAAGAACACAAAGAATTCAATCTTTAGTTTCAAGATTTCTTCAAGAAATTTAAGAGTTCAAACTTCCAAGTTCAATAATTCTTCAAGAAATATCAAGAATAGAGTTTCTTTCACAAGTTCATCATTCAAGTTCAATGATTCAAGCTTTCTTCAACATTCAAGAAAATTAAGGTATGTGGGGTTATAAACAAGGGTATCCTTTCACCCTTGTGCACAAGTTTCATTATTTTAAGATTTAATTTATTTGTTTTGAATTAGGGTTTATACCAAGTATGTATATTCTTGAAGCATGTGATTTCATGAGATTTAAAGATTTTAGAATATTAAGAAGTGCTTATGTTTATGTTTTTAGCTTATATGATTTATATTTTGAATGAGATTGCACTATCTTGACTTGCTGTTGTTGAATTATTTCAAGATTGTTATTGAGCATGATGTTTTATTGTGAATTGACATAAGTTTAAAGCATGGATTTTAAGCCCTAAGTTTGAGTATTAGGACTTCAAGAAGATTATGCTTTTAAGTATTCTTTGATAATCACATTTCAAGATTTAAGCAAGAATTGATCTTTTGATCCTCAACTAAGAGTTGGAATCCACATTTATTCATTTTGATTATTATTTAAAGCAAAGAGAAGCATAATTGATTTTCATTTTAAACCTTTATGCTATTTTAAGGTGGATTTCCTAAAGAGCGAGTATATAAGTAATATGGGAGTAGTATTTAGAACCGAGTTGGGTATGGGGACAAGGTTAATGCCACAGAACTACGTGCCACCATAGACTTTAATGGCCATAGTGGGTTCAGTATAGTGATCACTCTTGTTAGGTTCTATTCCGATGGTAAGGATAGAACAACTCTTCCAACGTGGGTAAGAGACGTTAGACTCCATGATAGCTCACATAGTTTATGTCGGTTAGAAGAACCTCTCAAAAGAAAGAGTAAAAGTACAGCTTTTAGAACTAAGTGTTATGGCTCTCAAAGTTTATCATTATGCTTTATTACTTATGTTTATGATTTTATAGCTTTTTTTTATTCAAGCCCAAGGTGAGTTATTTACACTTAGCATGCATTGTTTAAAGGTTTATATGTACATTAAGTTATTGTTTTTACTTATGCATTCACCCCACATACTTAGTACATTCCAGAAGTATTGATCCACATATATGTCTATGAGCTATATTGTCTCAAAATGTAGGAACAAGTTATAGCGCGCACATCATAATCAGACAATTGCAGCTTCCAGTCAGCAGATGATGACCTTTTAATAACAGGGATCGAGTCAATCATAGTTCAAGTAGTATCTTGTTTTTTTATTCAGTCGTATTGATTTGGGATAGATGGGGGTCATGTCCCGACTACCTATAGTCAATACTAGTAGATGCTTCATAGATAGTTAGTTGAGTTGATGTATTTGATTTCAGTTTTGTTTTGTATAACCAGAGTTGTGATCGTTTTAATAGTTTTTTTGAAAATGTTCAACAAAAGACTTTTCTTCCGTTCATTTCTTCAAGATTTATTGCTCACGAGTTATGCCAGTACAAGGGTTAGCTTGAGATCACTTGTGGTGCTAAGCACCGTGTGATTTCCAGGGGGTAGTCTCGAGGAATTACATATGATCACACAGTTACAAAAAGTGAGAAAAACTTGTTGATAGATTCTTGAAAACAAGTATAGTGTATGTCATCAAATTGGTTGTTTTTACTTTTTGTGTACACAAAATAGAGCATGCATATACTTTGATTATTTCATGAAAGATCATTACATCTTGAGAAACCACTGCGTCCAAGAACAAATGTTGCAATCGAAAAATATGTAGAAGATAAAATGAGAGGTGTAGTCTTGAATAATAATGCCATGGTCTATACACTATACTATTTGAAATTTTATTTTCTAATCTTACTGAGACTTGAACAATTATGAATCAACACGGGTGTTCAAGAAATTATCAGAAAGTTAAAAACTTTCTTTCATCACTAGCTCTATGAAATAAACAAATACTAGAATACAAGAAGAAGAAGAATACAGGCTACATAAATAAAAAGGAAAATAATCAAAATCAGAAAGAGACGTTAAGTAACATTCTAACTATATCTCAATTACCAGAACAAGTGCAACAGGTGTCTCCAGATTCTACCTCTCTTGCAGGACCATTAGAGGAGCAAGTGGGGCAAGAATTTCCAAACTCCACCACTCGTACATCACAACCCACAGTTGAAGGAGTGCAGCAAGATTTATCACAACTTTCTAATTTACAAAAAAAATGAACAATATGGAGAAGGCAAGAATATATTTATATTTTTTAGTTCATACTATTCCAAAAAATTGTCTGTATTTTAGTAATTTTGTTTTTGATATTATTGTAGCCCCTTCAATTAATAAAAGAAAAGGAGGCAATACACAAATGAAAGTAGTACATGGACGGAGTGACCATCAACTGATAGTGCTAAATGAGTTGAACCAGCCTATTGGTCCAACTAAAGCAGCGGTCACTGAATTTTCCAGCTTTCTTGGCACATTGGCAAGGAATGGGATATTTTGTCCTCTTAATGTTAGTTGAAAAAGTTGAAGACACACGATGATATATGGAGCTATATCCAGGTTATAAGTTCTCAATATTTTGATTTCTACTTGAAAGCTTTTCACAGTATTTACACTAACCTAATTCAACCAATTTATAGGAGAAATATGACATTCCTAACAATGGAAAAGATTGGACTACGAGATTAATTGATGTTGTATTTAGAGGGTATAATAAGTCCAGACTTATGAAAAAACACTTTTATGCCTACACCAATTATGAAGTTCGAAGGGAAAAAAGGCCTAGCACTATTTCAAAATTTGTATTTGAAGATCTTTTTAAGTATTGGAATTACGAAGAAGCTGAAGTTTGATATGAATATGGAAAACTATTATATTATTGTTAGCATGCATTTATCATTGAATTCATCACGTCTGGCCTTCCTTTTTATGTTGCTCTTTATTTTGATATAAGGCATTAAATTTTTAAATTTTGTGTGTTTAACCCTTCACTGCCTCAATCTTTTTATTAAAAACTTATTCATAAATATTGTCTTACAGGATACGTCCATCACTAACAAAGAGAATTGGAAAAAGTTTAAGTATCCGCACACTATTGGCAAAACAAATTTTTCTCTAATATGCTAGGTTTGATTTTTAGTCATACTATTATTATGAACTTATTGACTTTACTTGGAAATATTTTAATGTTAACTTGCATGTAACTAGGAAAAAGGAAAGAAAAAAATTGGCATTTTATCAAATAAGGTATTCTTTGTGGCTACTAGAAGAAGAAAACCTGACCGAGTATCTAAGGACTCATCTAAAGATATTACAAATAAAATAGTATGAAATTTTCTAATACAAAATTGATCAAGATCATTTGTTCTTTCTTATATTGAATCAACTAAATTTACTTGATTTTGAATCTGACTTGTAGGTTGAAATAAAGAGAGTAGAAACTCAAGAAATTGAAGATGACAGCCAATCAACTGATGCATTCACAACTTTTATGGGCCTGATCATCCTAGTCGAGTAAGACTATACAAATATGAGTTTACTGAGTTTCTATTGAAATAAAAAGCAAGTCATTCTGGAACCTCTGTAAATATTGTTGATGATCTGGTGGAGAAGAGATTGGATGAACTGGAAGAGAGGATACAACAAAGAATGAATGAAAAATTCAATGCTCAAAGAGATGTCATTGAACGAGATGTTATAATGAACATCATTGCACAACTGCAGTATTTTAATTTAGGATTAACACTTGATCCTAATATGCTAAGATTCAATGTTCATTCATCTGGAGAAGAGGCTTCTATTCAACTAATAAATCGTCCATCTATTGGTAGTAACAATCAAAGTCAGTCTATGTTTCTTCTTATTCTTCTCATCCCTTTTTTTTATTGGTTGCATCTTTTACGAAAATAGTGACATTGTGATTGTGATTTTGTTGGAAGTTGTAGTAATTAGTAAGATAGAGTTAGTTGAATCTGAATTTAGGGGGTTTGAAATAAATCCTTCGAGTTATATGCTACAGCTCTCAAGTTTAGTTAATAGATAATCCTACCCTACCTAGATTGGAGCATGCTTACTCTTAGTGTTGTAGTTAGGTTAGAATCCTGTGATCTTGATTTTTTTATTCCTAGGCCAAAATTTGTTCTTTGCTTTTGTTGTTTTTACCCGTTAATGTTAATGATTAATCTTATTGATTCATATCGTGGAATTCAATATGACTCCAAAGATTATTTCTCTGAACTACACAGTCATATTGTGTAGAGGAGTTAACATGCCTAAATCATCTTGTGCATTTACTGAAAACAATGGAATTTTTAGTGTTGAACTTGTTTCTATTACCATGATTGTTGTTCTTTTAGGGGACTAAAATTGGGCTTTTTTTAGAAGAATTAAGAAAGGATATGGATAGTTATTTTTTGTTGTTGTTGCTTTGCTGGTTTGGTTCAGAAGGTACAGAGAAGAGTAACATCAGTTATGGACATAGAGGAAAAGACCAAAAGACTATAAATAGTGCATTTGCTACCTCCACCACGTTCTTGACTTTTGGAATTTTGATGGTTGTATTAGTTGACTCTTTACTATTTTAGTGTTAGTTGCCTGACATTATGAGAATAACTTTTCCTTTTCTAGTTTGTGATCATCTAGGTAATGTAAATATAAAGGTTATATAAATCAACAACTTTAAAGTCTGCTGCAATTATTTTGTTTATGATATATTTTGACTTTAACAAAGAAAAAAGAAGTTAAAATATGTCATTTTAAATATAACTTCGTAGTAGGAGTAAGTTAAAGAAATATATCATTTTAATTTACAAGTTCGTTTTGGATAGATGGATAATGTATCACTCTCGGTCTCCTAGAGTATATCCAAGATTAGTGCATACTGCAATATCTACTTGAGTTGGCCTCGTTAAACTACAATATCTAATTGGGTGTGATTTTCTTTCTTCTTCATCATTTAATAGTAATTTTGATTATTTATTTTCTTTTTGTAGGTGTCCACGATGATGAAAGAAATGAAGAAAATGATGAATACATTAACCTTACTTAGGAAGATTTTGGGATTGTTAATAGATGCTCTAATATCAATATTTTTGATGTTGAATTTGTTGAAACTTATCGCGACTCGAACTAGATACTATGCAAAAGCTTAACTAATCATTTGGGTACTTAATTGACAATTTACTTTTGGATTTAGATTACTAGGATTATGTGATTATTAATGAATGATTTTGTTTTATGATGTTTATATAATTGTTTATTATTATTTATTGTGTATATAAATAAATTTTCAATACGGGTGACAATTTTATATAACTCGTTGTAATTGATATTTGAACTAGTTACAACATGTGGCAACAATCATTGCAATAGATCAATAAATCGTTGCAATAGGTAGTCAAATACGTAGCAAAAAAATGATAAATCGTTGCTATAGACAGAAAAAATTGTTGCAATAGAATTATAAAATCGTCGCAATAGCTTCTATTGCAACGGTTTAATGTCGTTGCAGTAGAGTCTATTGCAATGGTTATGAACTGTCACTACAGGTGAGAAAAGGCGTCCCAATAAGAAAACAAATAACTGTTGCTATAGGTTATTCTATGGCTGCATAAACCATTGCGATAGCTCTATTGCAACGCTCGTATATAGGACACATGCTTAACCGTTGCGATAGAGCTATGGCAACGGTTTTTGAACCATCGCCATAGGGGTAATTTCTAGTAGAAAAACATTCTCATAGGCATTTTATAAAGCATGTTGAAAACATATAGATTTCAAAACCAAGACCAAATACCAATTTACAATTCCCATAAAACCACATGTTCAAACCACCATTAAAACAGGAAAACCATAATTAAAACATGAGAAAACCATAACCAAACCATTTATAACCAAAACATCCCAACATACATTCAAAACACAAAACCATACCACAATTATGCCATAAAAAACATACATCAAACATGCCTTTAGCTGGAACTAACAATGAGGGGGGAATAACATGCCCTAAATTATGAAGATGATAGAAACAAACCACCCTTGTAAGCCCCAAATTGACCTTATTGAATAAATCATAGACTTCCTTGACCCAAGATCCTTGAGAGAGTTTCTAAGTGTTTAAGATTAGAATAATAGGGTAAATGATGTCCCAAGAGTGTTATAAGTCATGGGGCCATAAGAGGTTAAGAGGAAAAGTGCCCAGATTACCCCCAACTTAAACTGTATAAAACTCCTACATGAGGGTATGTCCACCTCCCCAAACCATACCCTAGGGTACGAGTGGCACCCTTTTTCGTATACTAGGCCTCTCCTTGGACCCCAATACTGTCCAACATATGCCCACCAAGGCTAATCCGTAGCAAACCATACAACCAGTATCCTTAATCCGTACCTTAGACAGAATAGACTCCTCTAGGTTAAACATAGGGCAACATACGATTGGCATCATACCACTAGTACCCTACCATATGACTAGTATGATCCATTTGTGCCTTGGACAAAAACCAACCAACCTGCACTGGTTAATATATGACTAAGACACACCAACCATACCCTATCATACGACTAGTACCCCCAAGTCGTATGATGTCCAGAAGCCAAAACCAGGAAATTTCTAAGGTTAAAACCTAGGGTGTTTCAATTCTCCCCACTTGGATCATCCATCCCCGAATGATGGAAAAAATAGTACAAGCATGATTTATACCCCAACACCTCAAATTTAACCTTTAACTAAGTTACAAAACAAAGATGCAAGTAAATCAATCTTTCCTTCAACAAAGTTTGAAAACAAAAGTATGATAAAGAACATATATTTTTTGCACGAATTCCGAAAGCAGAAAAAAATATAGATACTTGGACTTTATGTCCTCTTCTGCTTCCCAAGTAGCCTCTTCCACCTTAAGGTTCTGCCATAGAACCTTAACTGAGGCCATATACTTGGTCCGCAACATACAAACCTGTCGATCTAGGATCTTAGCTGGGATCTCTTCATAAGACATAAATCTGAGATACCCAATCTTTCCAAAGGAACAATCGATGAAGGATCATCTATACACCTTCTCAACATAGAGACATGAAATACCAAATGAATAGAGTTCAAACTAGAAGGCAACTCCAACTTATTTGCAACCTTACCAACCCTTTGCAAGACCAAGTAAGGACCCTCATATCAAAGATTAAGCTTTCCCTTTTTTTTCAAACCACATTACTCCCTTCATAGGAGACACCTTCAGGAACTCTCTATCCCCAACCTCAAACTCCAAGTCCCTACGCCTTACATCCGCATAGGACTTTGGGCGACTTTGGGAGGCCTTAAATCTATCCCGAATCACCTTCACCTTTTCCATGGCCTAGTAAACCAAATCCAGGCCAAACATATCTGCCTCACCAAGCTCAAACCACCCAATAGGAGATCTACACCTCCTACCATACAATGCCTTAAAAGGAGCTATCCCAATGCTAGAGTGATAGCTATTATTGTAAGAAAACTCTACAAGTGGTATACGCTCAACGTAATTACCACCATAGTCAACCACGTACTCACGAAGCACATCTTCCAATGTCTGAATAGTCCATTCTGCATGCCCATCCGACAGCAGATGGAAAGCAGTACTCAGACTCACCTTAGTCCCCAACCTTTTCTGAAAAGACCGCCAAAAGTAAGATGTAAACTGCATACCATGATCAAAGATGATAGAAACAGGTACCCCAATGCATCTTTACAATCTCATGAAGATACAACCTCACATAATCCTCAGTCGAAAACTTAGTCCTCACTGGTAAAAAGTGAGTCGACTTTGTCATCCTATCCACAATGACACAAACTGAATCATATTGATTGTGAGACTGAGGGATACCAATAATGAAATCCATGTTGATTACTTACCATTTCCATTTTGGCAATTTAATTTCTTGATATAATCCTTCAGGCCTCATGTGCTCAAATTTCACTTGTTGACACACCATACATTTGGCCATAAAATTAGTCATATCTCTCTTCATACCACTCCAATAATACATCTTGGATACACCCTAAAAATCAGGCCATGTCATATACATACCTCAATCTCACATGAATCGGAGGTCGCCCCGGTAATCCAACTGAATCATCATCACAACAACCACAAGGGTCGAGTAAATCCCAACCATTATGTAAGATAGAGGAAATATAAGACTAATAGTCAATACTAGACAATATCTATCATTTCATTAATTCCAATAGTCTAGACAAATTACCCAAGTCCACAGTTATCCACAAAACCTCTAACAATGCCGAAGTCAACTAAAATATCGGGACATGCCCCCGACAATATCCACATATCCATACAAGTCTATGGCATAAAGTAACATGATTATGAAAGGTAGATCTTTTAGAGTATGGAGGCTCACCACTTCAAGGTCGATGCCTGAACCGCTCAAACATTTGTTCACTGCGTAGAAAAAAAAAGAAAAAGCTCTGGAACCTATGTTGCGTGGAGACATAGTAATCAAAAATAGTTAGCAGTTGAAGCACTAGCATGTAGCTCAAGGATAAGGATAAAATAGCACAGTTGTCCAATCCAAGTCAAATCATTATATGCAATCACATTTACCCAAGAATAGGCATATATGAAGATATATGTACTAATATTTACACAACGTACTAAAGCATGGGAATAGTTATAACATACATTCTTAAATCATTCATTCATGAGACATGGAATGATGATCTTTTAATCTTCTATTTTACCAATTTTATAATCTTAAGATTCATCATTACATTAGTCACGGGGATCCGAACCCCAAGCCAACTCAACTAACACATTACATTTAATCGAGTCCACCAAGATAATCGATTCAACCAATTTCATTAGGCGAGGGACTTGAGCTACAAGCCATCTTATTATACTATGAACTCGAATCAATAGTCATCTCATCGGACTAGGAACTCAAATCGCTTATCATTTCATTAGATCAGGAACTCGAATCACTCGTCATTTCATTGGACTAGGAACTCGAATCGCTAGTCACTTCACCAGTCTAGGAACTCAAATCACTAGCCATTTCATTTGATGAGGAATTTTAACCTCAAGATATCTCTTCAGAATAGGAACTTGAATCGTTAGTCATATCACCGATCTAGGAACTCAAATCACTAGTTATGCCATCAGACAAGGAACTCGAATCACCCATCCTTTCATCGGAATAGGAACCCAAATCACCCATCATTTCATGAGACTAGGAACTCAAATCACTAATCATATCATTAGATGAGGAACTCGAATCGCCAGTCGTTATTAGTCACTATTTGAATTCTTGACCCATTAGTTCATGCATTATCAACCATCCAATTCATTTCATAGTTAAGGACTTTAGCTCAATTAACCAATTCAACACTATACATAACCACATGGTCCTCATGGGAGCCTTCATTGCTCAACCATTTTAATAGGCCGACGCCTTAACATATTTCATCACACAATTTAATTCATGGTCATCAAGACCCACACGGGACCATAAGGTCTTCAAGAAAATATTTATTAAACACTTTATTAGGCCTACGCCTTCATTCAAATGATCATTCAATTCAATCGGCAGTCATCAAGACCCTTACTAACTCATTCATTCCTCATTAATATTTCTATGCCACACTTTAGTTCCACAAACAATTTCAAGTCCAAACTTAGGGAATTGAACCTCTTTTACTATCCATCAAACAAACATGGACATAGTTTAACAAATTACATAGGAAAAAACATCAACATATTACCAATTATCAACCATTCATACTTATAGGGCCATCACATCAATTAAAGCCATAAGCTAATCCATTACATGATTAACAACGTTCTTATCAACTATTTACCAAGCATTTACAATCATTGTGACTCAATACATGGCCAACAAGGTCTTTACCAACCATCCACAAGTATTCACATTCATCTAGTCATTATTATGACTCGTTCACATTCACTAGACCGATTTCACAGACACACATTTAACCTTCACAACAAAATTTAACCACTAATCACTTTAATAGACTAAATGCCTTAGTTCCACTCATCATTAAGTACATTTATGGTCATAAAGACTCATATAATTATTCACATATCATTAGCAATCTTACACCACATTCTCACCATATTTAGGCTCAACACATACATCAAGTTCATTTTTAAGTTTACGGGCTTTAACCCCTTATTAGTCATTAATCCAACAATGTCATCAATTACATAATACATGGCTCACAATACATTTACAATCATTTGTCAATCATTCATGCTTATTTATCCATTGCCCTAGTTCAAAAAATCACCAACATGTGATTACACAATTCACTTAGACATTTTCACAAACACCTTATGTGCATACCTTTAATAAGGCCATTTTCAGGGTAGAAATCTCTAAGATTTGGGTTACTTAAGACCCACATATTAAAACACATACAATAAGTATCCACACACCAACAATAACATGAATAAACACAAATCTAAGTAAGAATATCATTATTCATCATTTAGAAATAAAACCCTTTTCATTTGATTTCAAAGCCACCATGTACGCTTACTAATCCAAGTGTAAAATACATGGGTTAAGGGTTATTTAGAAGGGGGAGAGGTACATGCCTTAAAAAAGATGATACAGCAAGAATATTGACTCTTTCTTGCCACTAGATGAGCACCCTCCAAACCCTAGCCACTTATCTTGCTTCAAGAAGTTTTTAGAGTGCTTTGGAATGTTTGAGTCTTGTAAAATAAAGACTTAGGAGGCTACAATGCTAGATATAGTTAAGAGACTTAGGGTTTTAGGCAAGGTAAATGACCACATGGACCTTATTTAAAAGATGGACAACATCCTCGTCTAGGGGTACGACTCCCCCATACGACTCACAAGGGAACCGTATCCTAGGGTACGAGTGATACCCTAACTCATACCCTAGGCTCCTCCTAGGACTTCTACACTAGTTAGTGTACAAGTGGACATGATTGAGTCATATCCAAAGGTTACAACTCATTCCTTAACCATACGCACCACTCATATACAAAGCAGTCCACTCATGGTTCAAGTCTAAGCTCTATACGACTCACTTGGTATGACTCATATACTTAGGATATGATTGAGGGAAGGGTTACTCATATAGAGGACAGAATGCCATCATCCTAGGTTGCTTATTATATGATAGGGGAGGGGGAAGTGGGTATGACTCATATCCATAGGTACAAGTGGCTTGGCCTATCGTACCTTGGACAACATGTTCAAAAATCAAAAAAAATTGCAAGGTCATAAACTTGGGTGTTTCATTCTCCCCCACTTAGGATCATTCATCTGCGAATAACGGACAAGGCAAGCATAACCATAATTTAACACATCGTCACATATAAAAACAACTTTCAAACAAGTTAGAACAAGGCACACAACAAAGATGCGACCAACACATATCATGATCATCATCAATCAACCATTTATTTCATCGATCTTTAGGATTTCCAACCAATCATTTATCAAAGACACTCCATAAACTCAAAACTTAGGGGCTTAAACCCATCGACTTTCAACTACATACACCGAGTTAGGAACACTAATACACATCTCAAGCATGAGTTTCTAGAATGGATAATAATTGCAATGGACTTTATGTCCTCTTCCGCCTCTCAAGTAGCTTTCAAACTTTTGGCTCCTCCATGGAACCTTTTTTGAAGACACCTCTTTCATTTAGAATCGGTGAAATTACCAATCCAAGATCATCAATGAGATCTCTTCACAAGACAAGGAACCCAAAGTGCCAATATCCTCTAAGGGAACAACCAATAAAAGATCACTTACGCATTTATGCAACATAGAGATATGGAAAACCGGATGAATGGAGTTCATACTAGAAGGCAACTCCAACTCATAGGAAACATTGCCAACCCTCTTCACAATCTAGTAGGGACAACATACCAAGGACTAAGCTTTCCCTTATTACCGACTTGCATCACTCCCTTCATGGGAGACACCTTGAAGAATACCCAACTTCCCATACTAAACTCTAAACTCCTATACCACATGTCCGCATATGACTTTTTAGGGACTTTGAGCAGTTTTCAACCTTTCATAAATCACCTTTACCTCTTTCTAAGGCTTGGTGAACTAAACCAGGGTCAAGAAACTTACCCTTACCAACCTTATACCGTCAAATGGGAAAACGATATCCTCCACTATACAATGCCTAAAAAGGCGCCCTAGAATCTCCCCAACTTAGGGCCACTCTTGCCACTCAAGGCAAGACCCTCAGCAAAGACACGACACCATAGGTATGAAGTATTTTATAGTGATCACCTATGTCATATATGATACCCATCCTGATACAACATATCCAAAGAGGAGTCCTTAGGTCCGGACATAAAAAAACATACCACCGCATCCCTTTTGGGGGAATCAACCATGATTCCTTCAATAGAGATAGACAAAATGAACAAGTGGGCTACAGCCTTCAACCAAAATTCCCACTTGGATAACTTGGAATACAAATGACGATCCTTCAAATTTTACAACACGGCATGGAGGTGATCTATATGATCTACCACACCCATAGAATGCACTATGATATCATCACTAAAGACAATGAAAACTATGTCCAAAAACGGATGGAAAACCCTATTCACCAAGTCTATAAATGCCACCGAGGAATTGGTCAACCTAAAGGACATGACAAGAATCTCATTAACCACAGGAACGGGTTCTAGAGGAGGCCCTTCTGAGTTAGGATCCTTAATTTAGACCAAATAATACAAACACCCCTTTTGAAATCACCTTTGGGCCTTAAGATAAGAAATGAACTTTCCCTTAGGGACTAAGGAACCACCTTTCCATACAATGACACGCTCATTAGGGAAATTAAGCATGACCCTACGGGTACGACAATCTAAAGGAGCATAACACGAGTGTAATAAACTTTCCCCAAAATAATATCAAATCCAATCATGTCCACCTTCAACCAATCGGCAAGTTTTTCTTTACTACCAACGGCTATAACACACCCCTTATAAACTTTCTACAACCATGGAGTCTCTTACCAGGGTAGAAATAGAAAAGGGAGCCCAAATAGCTCGGAACTAAATTAAAATACACAATCATTAATGGGATCAAACATACCAAGAAAATCATACACAATACGAAGAAGGAGTTTTCAACGTACCCATAATAATATTCAGAGAGGCCTCAGACTCTTGGTGAGTAGAAAGTGTATACAAGAAACTTTGGCCAGTACCAGTACCAGGAACAAAGGCGAAGATAACACCTCTCGATGTAGGAATAGAGAAAGTAGCAATAGGGGATCTATTGGCTGAAGAAGCCGCTCGAGAGGGGCACTCTCGCTGTATGTGCCTGACCTGACCACAATGGAAACATCTATCTCTCCCCTTATCACACTTACTATTATAACTCTGACCATAGAATTTGTAAGAAGGGCGGGGTGGAGTCGATTGGGCACCAGTAACCTAAACTTAGGCACCCCAAGGTGCCAAAGCTAGAGAAGTGGTAACTGACATCCTTTTTTCCCAAGCGGCATCCATTATCAAACACTCTCATTGCATGTGACCCAATTAACCACACTTAAAACACTGGTTCTTTCCTTTCTCACAACAACCACGGTGTGATTGACCGCAAAACTGATAAGGAGGATAGATGAATACGAATTGGGCCTCACTGGCCTGATATTGGACACCTTGTGTCCCATGAGCATTACCAATCTGAAGATGCCTACCTCTAAATGGGTTCAGGTAGGGAGCACTATTTGCAGAGTAAAAATTAGAACCCGCCCAATACCTCCTCTTAGACTATTTTCCACCAACCTGAGCCAATAGATAAAGAGAGCTATGGAACTTAGCATTTTGAGGCAACTGAGAAGAAGTGCCACCCCTATCAATGGGGTTAGTGGGAACAGGTAGAACCCTACGACGACAATCAGATATCATGAACCTTGATGGGGTCTGAATCCCAAAAATTGGACAATCTTTGCCCACATTGCCCCCAATTGGGACAGAAGAGCTTGTTTGAACATCAGATCTTCTTGGATACATGATCTATAAGATGATCAAGCAAAAATTAGAGGAATCTAAGACCTAAGACTCTATATAGCTTGAGATTGAAACACAAGAAAGGGACACATTCCTAAAACCCTCATAGCTTGTCTCTCATAAGTGTAGCGCGCTTCACACCCATAAAAGAGACTACTTGACACGACTTCGTGGACTCCTAATTGACCATGAACCTAGGCTTTGATTCCAACTTCACACGCCCTAAAAATTGGGCCATGTCATATGGGAACCTAAAGCTAACATGAACCGAAGGTCTCCCCAGTAATCCAACTGAATCATCATCACAACAACCACAAGGGTCGGGTGAATCCCGACTATATAGTAAGATAGCAGAAATATAAGACTAATAGTCAATACTAGACAAGAATTATCATTTCATTAATGCCAATAGTCTAGACAAAATATCCAAGTCCACAGTCATCCACAAAATCTCTAACAATGCCAAACTCAACTAATATGTCAGGAGATGCCCTCCGACAATAGCCATGAACCAAATCTATACAAGTCTATAAAATAGAGTAACATGACTATGAAGGTTGATCTTCTAGAGTATGGAAGCTTACCACTTCAAGGTTGATGCCCGAACTACTCGACCACCTATTCACTGTATAGAAAAAAAAAAAAGAAGCTCTGGAACCTATGTCGTGTGGATACATAGCATCCGGAGATGATTAGCGGTTGGAGCGCTAACATGTAACTCAAGGATAAGGATAAAAAACACAGTTTTCCAATCCAAGTCAAATCATTATATGCAATCACATACACCCAAGTATAGGCATATATGAAGATACATGTACATATATTTACACAACGTACTAAATCATAGGACAAGTTATAACATACATTCTCAAATTGTTCATTCATGAGACATGGAATGAAGAGTTTTCAATCTTCCACCTTACCAATTTTATAATCTTAAGCTTCATCGTTACACTAGTCATAGGGATCTGAACCCCAAGTCAACTCAACCAACACATTATATTTGACCGGGTCCACTAAGTTTACCAATTCAACTAATTTCATTAGGCGAGGAACTCGAGATACAAGTTGTCTTATTAGACTAGGAACTCGAATCACTAGTCATCTCATTGACTAGGAACTTAAATCACTAGTCATTTTATTAGACGAGGACTCTAATCACTCATTGTTTCATTAAACTTGGAACTCGAATCGCTAGTAACTTCACCGGTTTAGGAACTCGAATCACTAACCATTTTATTTAATGAGGTATTTTAACCTCAAGAGATCTCTTCATACTAGGAACTCGAGTCTGTAGTCATATCACTAGTCTAGGAACTTGATCACTAGTCGAGTCATTTGACGAGGAACTCGAATCACCCATCATTTCATGGGATAGGGAACTCGAATCACTAGTAGTATATTAGACGAGGAACTCAAATCCCCTGTCATTTCATATGACTAGAAACTCGAATCACTAGTCATATCTTTAAACGAGGAACTCGAATTGCCCGTCGTTATTATTCGCTATTGGAACTCTTGACCCATTAGTTCATGCATTATCAATCATCCAATTCATTTCATAGTTAAGGGCTTTAGCTCAATTAGGTAATTAAACATTTTACATGACCACATGGTCCTCATGGGATCCTTCATTGCTCAACTATTTTAATAGGTCGATGCCTTAACATATTTTATCATACAAATCAATTCATGGTCTTCAAGACCCACATGGCACCATGAGGTCTTCATGGAAATATTTATCGACTAAACACTTTATTAGGCCAACGCCTCCATGCAAGCCATCATTCAATTCAATCGGCGGTCATCATGACCCTTACTAACTCATTCATTCTTCATTAACATTTCTATGTCACACTTTAGTTCCACACACAATTTTAAGTTGAAGCTTAGGGAATTGAACCTCTTTTATAAGCCATCAAACCAACATGGACATAGTCTAACAAATTACATGGAAAACAACATCAACACATTACCAATTATCAACCATTCATACTTATAGGGCCATCACCCTATTTAAAGCCATAAGATAATCCATTACATGATTAACAAGGTTCTTATTAACCATTTACCATGCATTTACAATCATTGTGACTAAATACATAGCCAACAAGGTCTTTACCAACCATCCACAAGTATTCACATTCATCTAGTCATTATCATGACTCGTTCACATTTACTAGACCAATTACATAGACACACATTTTGACCTTCAAAACACCATTTAACAACTAATCACTTTAATAGACTACATGCCTTAGTTCCACTCATCATTAAGTACGTTTATGGTCATCAAGCCCCATATAATTATTCACATATCATTAACAAGCTTACACCACATTCTCACCACATTTAGGCTCAACACACACATCAAGTTCATTTTTATATTTAGGGGCTTCAACCCCTTATTAGTCATTAATCCAACAATGGCACCGATTACATAATACATAGCTCACAATACCTTTACAATATCATTTGTCAATCATTCATGCTTATTAGTCCATTTCCCTGATTTAAAACATCACCAATATGTGACTAGATAATTCACTTAGATATTTTCACAAACACCTTATGTGCATACCTTTAATAAGGCCATTTTTATGGTAGAAAATATTAAGATTAGGGTTATTAAGACCCACATGTTAATACGCAGAGAACACATATGCAAATCACCACTAATAACATGAATAAACACAAGTCTAAGTAAGAAACATCATTACTCATCATTTAGCAACAAAACCTTTTTCATTTGATTTCAAAACTACCATGTACACTTACTAATCCAAGTGTAAAATACATGGTTTTAGAGTTATTTAGAAGTGGGAGAGTTACGTTACTTAAACAAGATGATACAGCAAGAATCTTGACTCTTTCTTGCCACTAGATGAGCACCCTCCAAACCCTGGCCTCCAATTTTGCTTCAAGAAGCTTTTAGAGTGTTTTGGAGTATTTGAGTCTTGTAAAATAAAAACTTAGAAGGCTACAATGCCTTATATAGTGAAGGGACTTCAGGTTTTAGGCAAGGGAAATGAGCACAAGGCCCTCATTTAAAAGCTGGAAAATGACCTTGTCCAGGGGTACGACTCCTTCATACGACTCACAAGGGAATTGTACCCTAAGGTATGAGTGGTACCCTAACTCGTACCCTAGTCTCTTCCTACTCCTTCTACATTGGTTAAGGTATGAGTGGACACCCCGAGTCATATACAAAGGGTAAGACTAATGCCCTAACTATATGCACCACTCGTATTTAAAAAAGTCCACTTATGGTTTAAGTCTAAGCTTTATACGACTCACTTGGTACGACTCGTATACTTAGGATACGATTGAGGGGAGAGTCACTTATATAGAGGACAGAATGACATCCTTCAAGGTTGTTTATAATACGAGAGGGGAGGGGGAAGTAGGTATGACTCGTATCCATGGGTACGAGTGGCTTGGCCAATCGTACCTCGGACAACATGCTCAAAAATCAAAAAAAATTACAAGGTCATAATCTTGGGTGTTTCAATCTCCTTGAGATCATGATACATTTTTGTTGAACCAAGATGAACAACATAGCACGGTTCATGGGCCTCAGCCAATATCCTTTCTGGCAAACCATCGATGTTAGGAAAACATAACCTCCCTTGGTACCACAAGGTACCATCACCTTTTACCCACCTACT
Organism: Capsicum pubescens; assembly: GCA_030864215.1. Lineage (NCBI taxonomy): Eukaryota > Viridiplantae > Streptophyta > Magnoliopsida > Solanales > Solanaceae > Capsicum > Capsicum pubescens. The sequence continues at coordinate 123,917,789 of CM061541.1, forward strand.
TCACCCTTGATATTCAACAAGATAGGATCTAACATTTGCTTCTCCTTGATTTTAGCACCAAGAGACGACTACACCACCTTCTGAACAAACACACCACCATCCCAAGATTCCAAGAAGCGAACTCCAAGGTTATCTAAATGGTGAATGTCCTTCACCAACTCCCATTTCTCCTTATCCACATGAGCAAGTCTCCCCATGGACAACTTGTTAAGAGTATCATCAACTACATTAGCTTTGCCTGGATAGTAGTGAAGACTCATGTCATTGTCCTTGAGAAGCTCAAGTCATCTCCTTTGCATGAGGTTGAGCTCTTTCTGAGTGAACACATACTGTAGATTTTTATGATTGAAAAAGATATCCATATGCACCCTATACAAATAGTACCACCAGTTTTTCAATGAAAATACCACTGCTAACAGCTCCAAATCATAGGTAGGAAATTCCTCCCATGCACCTTCAACTGCCTAGAAGCATGGGCTATCATCTTAATATGCTGTATCAGAACACAACCAAGTCCCACACCGGATGCATCACAGTAATCCAAAAGTCGGTCACTTCCATCAGGCAAGGTCAAAACTAGAGTTGAATTTAGCTTATCCTTTTGCTTCTCAAAAGAACCCATACAAGCATCAGACCACAAGAATTTAACTTTCTCCTAAGTCAATTTAGTTTATCGGGTAGCTATTATCGAGAAACTCTCTACAAACCTCATATAGTAGCCAACTAAACCCAAGAATCTCCAAATGTTGGTTGGGGTCATGGGTTTAGGCCACTTCTTAACCACCGCAACCTTTTGTGAATCTACCATGATCCCCTAGCTAGAAATAATATAACCCAAGAAAGTGACAACGTTTAACCAAAATTCACATTTAGAGAATTTGTCATACAACTGTTGTTCCTTCAAGGTCCACAACACCACACAGGGGTGATTAGCATGATCTATCTCACTCTTAGAGTACACAAAAATGACATTAATGAACATAATGACAAATAGATCCATAAACTGATGAAAGAGCCTATTCATCAAATCCATAAATATCGCAGGAGCATTGGTCAAACTTAACGACATTACTAAGAACTCAAAGTTCTCATCCGAGTATGGACAGTTGTCTTAAGGATATCCACCTCCCTAATCTTAAGCTGCTGATACCGAGACTGAAGATCAATCTTAGAAAATAATTTGGCACCTTGGAACTGATTAAACAAGTTATCTATCCTTGGAAGAGGATACTTGTTCTTAACTATCACCTTATTCAACTACCAGTAATCAATACATATTCGAAGGGACCATCCTTCATACGCATGAACAACATTGGTGCACCACATGGGAACACACTAGGACGGATGAAACCCTTATCCAAAAGATCTTTAAGTTGCTCATTTAGTTCCTTCAACTCGGCTAGAGCCATTCTATAAGGGGGAATAGAAATTGGATGAGTGTCCGGGATAATATTAATCCCAAACTCAATCTCCCTATATGGAGGAAGACTAGGAAGGTCATCAGAAAAGACCTTAGGAAACTCATTCACCATCGAAATCCAATGCGAAGAAGGACCCTTCGATTAGAATCTTTAACCCAGACCACATGATAGAGACACCCCTTGGAGATTAATCTCCGAGCTCTAAGACATAATATAAACTTTCTCTTAGGAGCTATGGAACCACCTTCCTACTCAATAATAGGCTCATTAGGAAAGTTAAAGGCAACCCTAAGGGTCCGACAATCTAATAATGTACAACACGAGTGTAACTAGTCCATCCCCAAAATAATATCAAAATCAACCATATTTAATTCACACAAATCCACCAAAGTCTCCTTGCTACCAACAGATACCACACACCCCTTATAGACTCTTTTAGAAATCATAGAGTCACCTACTGCGATAGAAATAGAAAAAGGTTCTTAAACACACTCCGAACCAAAACCAAAATACACAGCCATAAAAGGGGTTACATAAGAGAGAGAGAATCCCAGATCAAGTAAATAATATACATCATGAGAAAATAGTTTCAACATACCAGTCATAATGTCAGGCGATGTCTCAAACTCCTGTCGGGTAGTGAGAGCATAAAGATAGTTATGACTATTTCCGAAACTGGATGGCGCACACTTTGGTACTAGATTCAAAGACGAAGAAAAAGGAACTTTGTTCGCTCCCAAAGCGACCTTACCAACCAGATGGATTTTAAGAATTTGGCCTGGCTAACCACATTTGAAGCACATGACCCTTCCCTCATCATAAAACCTCAATGTAACCAACCACATAACCTACAAGGAGGACATGATAAAACCTACTGAGCCTCACTAGCTTGAGGTTGGGCATCCTATTCCCTGAAATTATTTCCACCCTATTAATGCTTGTCTCCCGATGGCTTCGGGTAGGGAGAATTAGCTGTGGAAAAGAACCAGAACTCTCCCATTTCTTCTTTGGCCATTTACCACCATCTCTACCACTTTGTTGTTGCCCACCACCTTGCTCATTAAACCTAAACTTCTTTCCCTACCTTTCCCCTATCTCAGCCTATTTTCTTTTTTCCTCCTCCATATGTAGCATATAAACAACAAACCTAGAGATATCTCTATCCTTGATCAGTAATGCGGTTTTCTTTTAAAGATTAACTCACAAGACAGTCCTGAAGAAAACTGCCTCATTTGGTCCCTCGTATCAGACACTATCTCCAGAGCATACTGAGACAACTGGAGAAATTTCAAGACATACTCTTTGACCGGCATCTTTCTCTATTTCAGATTAATAAATTCCTCTGTTTTTACTTCCTCAACCCCTTAGGAAAGAAGAGGTCCAAAATGCATTAGAGAAAATCTCCCATAGATATGACTCATCAACCTCACCCCTTTCCCTATCCCATTTCTCGTACCATTGGTACTCTACATCCATTAGCTAGTAGGTAGAAAACTCCACTCCTTCCACATTCGTGGCATGCATAACCTTGAATATATTTTTTATCTCATCCAAAAAACCTGAGCATCTTCCTCTACCTTAACACTAGTAAAAGTTAGAAGGACCATCCTCATAAACTGGCCAACCCTTGTGGCCTTAAAAGATGGAATAGCAAATGCACCACGCTCAGGCTGAGAAGCTACAAACTGAGCAATCATATAAATCAACTGATGAAACTCCGCATTCATCACATTGGCTTGAGAAGGACTAGAGAAAACTGGTGGAACTCCAAGAAGATCAGGGACTGGACCCCTAGACCGAGTATGGATCCCATGGGTAGAGCGTGTCCCATCAGCATCATCCCCAGTTGGGACAGAGGAGTTTTCATGCATATCAGATCATCGAGGCATGATCTGGAAAGCAAAAAAAAAGGAATTAGAGAAGATTCCAGGACTTAGACTCAAGCTTAAAAATAGAACACAAGAAAGAGAAACATTCCTAAATGCCTTATACCCACTCTCTTATAAGTGTGGCACGCTACATACCCTTAAAAGAGACTCTACTCGACATGGCTTTGTGGACTCCCAATTGACTATGAACCTAAAGCTCTGATACCAACATGATATGACCCAAACCGAGGCCTTGTCGTGATGGGCATCCCAATTCTAACCAGGATCGGGGACCACTTCTGATACCCAACCCAACCTCCAAAAGAATACTTTGAGTCAGATGAATTTCAAACATATAACAAGATAGCATATTTGTAGGTATACTGACTTTGGGATAAGTCTATTTCCTAAACCAACCCAACTAAGTCAATCCATCTAATAACCAACCAAACGAAGACAATAACTCAATATATTTATATATATAATCTAAAATAAAATGGAACAATCATAAATCAAATAAAGTCATATGGTATCATCCCCAATACCAATACCAATGCCACGGATGACACCACTCTCAACACCGGTCATAAGCCTCTAATCGAAAGTAAAATAATATTCGGTCGGGCATGCCCCCGACCATAGACAAAACCATAGTCTATAAAATGACCAAAGTATGTAAAGACCTCTATGACATGAAATAGAACGTTACGGAATATGGAAGCTCACCACTTCAATCTAACACAAGTGATCCCAAATTCGATCATTAAGCATGAGGAGTAGAATGGCCAGTTCCCGCATTGCGTGGGGATACAACGCCCGAAGATGGGTTAGCAGATGAATACTAGTATGCACTCAGGATAAGGATAAAATAATGTCAACCTTTAATGCTAAGTAAACAACCATATTCATACATAACCATATATATATATATCCATGCCGAAAGAGGGAACTGGGTTTAGAATGCCTTAAAATACTTAACCTGGATATGTTTAGGTTAACCATCCTAGAACCACCCACGAGCTATATGGGTCCAGTGCTACCCACTGAACGGGCTCCAATAAATGTACCCATACAAACTATAGATACCATAAGAGTAGGGGATTCCCGTGTACCCTTCGCTCTCCATGATACAAATATACAAGTGTAACTTAGGGGATTCCCATTTACCCCTTAAGTATCATATATGGTCGCCATGACCAATAATCCTCATGTCGACAAATATAAGTTTCCAGTATACGTCCATTGGATTCACACCTTCACGGTTAGCTATCACACCCCACTATTATTTCCCAATTAATACCATTATCACATAATCAAACTACCAATTCCATTTATTATTACCAAGGCTATAAATAGTGGTATTGTCATACCGACCATAGCTTGAACGTAATGTCCTTATTCATCCTCTTTAAAGAAGGGATTCCCATGTTCTCATAGATTACATTATTAAGTTGCTTGGGGGATTCCCAGTACCCCACAAGATGATCATTATTAAGTTTGCTTGGGGGATTCCCATGTAGCCCATAAGTGTATTCAATTAATGCATAACTATGTCCTTTAAGACCTTACCATTTAGCCATTAAAGACCATCCAAACCAATTAGGGTTCCATTATCACTTTATACCATGCAAAGTTTTCAATGGAAGTTTAACAATAGAGTAAAAACATTCTCATAGGCATTTTATCAAACATATTGAGAGCATATAGTTTTCAAAACCAAAACCAAATACCAATTTACCATTTCTATACAACCATATGTTCAAACCACCATTAAAATATGAAAACCATAATTAAAACATAGGAAACCCATAACCAGACCATTTATAACAAAAACCCCAGCATACATTCAAAACCTAAAACCATACCATAATTATGCTATGAAAACCATACATAAAACATGCGTTTAGTTGGAACTAACAATGAGGAAAGAGTAACATGCCTTAAATTACGAAGACTATAGAAAGAAACCACCCTTGTAAGCCCCAAATTGACCTTATTAAAAAAACCCTAGGCTTCTTTGATCCAAGAACCTTGAAAGAATTGAGAGATTTTCTAAGTGTTTAAGATTAGAATAATCGGGTAAATAATGTCCTAAGAGTATTAGAAGTCATGGGGACTTAAGACGTTAAGAGGGGAAATGCCTAAATTACCCTCAACTTAAACTGTATAAAACTCCCGTAAGAGGGTACGACCACCTTTCCAAACCGTACCCTAGGGTACAAGTGGTACTCGTATCTTGTACCCTAGGCCTCCCCTTGGACCCCAACACTGTCCAACATATGACCACCAAGGCCAATCCATACTCAACCATATGGCCAGTACCCTTAATCCTTACCTTAGGCAGAATAGACTCCTCTAGGTTAAACATAAGGAAATACTCGATTGTTGTCATACCCTAGTACCCTAACATATGACTAGTATGATCCATTCATACCTTGGACAAAAACCAAACAACCTACACTTGTTAACGTACGACCAAGACCCACCAACCGTACCCTATCATATGACTAGTACCCTCTAGTCGTATGATATGCAGAAGCCAAAACCCAGGAAATTTCTAAGGATCAAAACCCAGGGTATTTCAGGCTAGCTGTTAGAATAGCTTCCCCCCACAAGTTTGGTAGTAAAACATAACTTATCAACAAGAAATCCATCATCTTTTTTAATGTTTTATTCTTTTTTTCCACAATTTCACTGGATTTTGAAGTGTATGGAGTAGTTTTTTTATGAATAATGTCATATTCCAAAAATATTTATTCAAAAGGATATTGATTTTGTCACTTCTAATACTTCTAATCATTTTGATTTTCTTATTAAGTTGCGTTTTAGTTTCATTCTTGTATTGCTGGGGACTTTAATTGCCTCATATTTGCTCTTAAGAAGATAATATAGCAATATTGAGTGTTATCATCAATGAAAGTTATGAAATATCTTTTCCATTGGGTATAATATTGACTTCATGTCATAAATATCTGTATGAATTAAGTCTAAGGAATTTGAGTTCTTTTCAATCGATTTATAAGGATGCTTAGCATAGTTAGACTCCACACATACTTGACACTTTAAATTATTACTTTCAAATTTAGGCAATATTTTAAAGTTAATTATTTTTTGTAAAGTTTTATAATTGACATGTCCTAAACATGCATGTCATAAATTATTTGTCTCAAGTAAAAAAGCAGATGTTTTATTCATATCAACTGTAATTACATCTAGTTTGAAAAGTCTCTCAGTGAGGTAACATTTTTCTACATACCTATCATTCTTGTTGATTATAATTATCGAAAATAAATACACATTTAAACTCATTCTTGACTAGAAGTGATGTCGAGATTAATTTTTTTCGTATTTTGGGAACATGAAGGACATTGTTAAGAGTCACCATCTTGTCAAAAGTCATCTATAAGTCTATATTGCCAGTTCTTTCTATCTTGGTGGTTACAGAATTTATCCTAAAAATGATCTCATCGAGTCCTGTTGAAGTATAGAAAGAAAACAGTTCCTTATTAGAACAACATGGCGGGTGGCACTTGAATCAATCCATCATTCTTTGTGATTTCCTACCAAATTAAATTCTAAAAGCATTACCTTCAACAACAAAGAAAGACATATTGTTTATGTCTTTATTCATGTTTGCTTGCTCCTTCTTCTTATCTTTCTTTGGAGCACGACAACCTAAAGACATGTAGCCAAACTTGCCACCAATGTAGCAATTTTCTTTGAACTTTTCTTCTTTGGCGCATTCTTATCTTCATCAGGCTTCTTTCTTTTCTTCTTTTTTTGAAGAAGTTTTAACATTGTTTGAACCCGTTATTATTGACTTTACAGTATCTTTCTTTTCTGTTGATTTGTTATCTTCTTCGATCCGCAGATGAATAATTAAAACCTCCAACTTTATTTTCTTTCATTTGTGTTTCAAGTACTTCTTTAAGTCACTCCAAAAGGAGGCAATTTTTTGATAAAAGTTGCCACATGAAATGATTCATTAACAATCATACCTTTAACAAGTAAATTATGAATGATAACTTGCAATTCCTAGACCTAAAACATAACAGACTTGTTGTTAACCATCTTAAAGTCCAAAAATTTGACAGTCACAAATTTCGTTAGTCCAGCATCTTCAGTCTTGTGTTTCTTATCCAAAGTATATTATAATTTTTTTTGAATTTTTGCAAACACTATAAACATTATACAAACCATCTTCTAACTCATTCAAAATATAACTCTTACTAAAAATATCTTAATGACTCTATGCCTCAGTTATCAAAAAATGCTCTTTCTCAGGAGTGTCATTCGGCAAGGTTAGAACATTCTCAGTGATAAACCTCTACAAACTAAGACTGATCAAATAGAAAAACATCTTTTGTTGCCACCTCTTAAAGTCAATACCGAAAAATGTTTTGGACTTTTATGCTGTAAACATTGCAGGGTAGTACGGCTTGACGAAGCAACATTTGTTGCCGCAAAAGCAGAAGCCAAAACAGTATTAGTTGGTTCTTCCATTTCTGCTTGAAAATAAACAAAAATAAATTAGTTAACAATACAGAGTTTTTATTCAGTCAATGAAGTTTTTATATTCTCTGAATCGATAGAAATAAAACTTTTATTAACTCAATGAAGTTTTTATGTTCTTCGAACCCAGTTAATAAATGAAGTGGAAAATTATAAGATTTTCATATCCAATCAAATCATAAACAGAGATGAAGCAGAAATGTATGAAAAAAATTAAATTAAATTCTTTAAGTTTATTTTTCCTGCAAAACAGAACCACAAAACTAACAGAAAAAATATAGTTTTATGCCCATAGAAAACTATATCTCCTTAAAGAATTTAATTCCCTCACAATTGCCTAAGGTTTGGATTAATTCCTCCCAAGATAAAATTGAACTCTATTCTGCAATACTGACAATAGAAATTGCAGAACTTCAACGAACTCAACAAATGGAGTAAATAACACTTACAGTTATTTCTTTGAAGAAAAAATTGTGAAGAAGATGAAAGAAAAAATTAATCTGTTTTTTATTTTACAAGTAGTATTTTAGATTTATAGTAGTTGAAATGAGGCTAAGCCTTTGAATATTTATAGCCACTAACAGGTGCAAACATACCTATTTGGAAAAAATGTGTCATTTGAAAAAAAAATATACATGTTTGGAATAAACACACGTATTTGAAAAATCATAACCCATTGAAAAGATCACAACCATTCGCATTAAAAATGTGTCTTTTAACGTGCATCCTTTTTCTTAGTGTCTATTCATTTCCCATTCGCATCAACACAAACTCAACAGAGCGGATTGAGATAGATGCACTGAAAATTCAAAGAAAATAGATGGATTTTCTGATGGATAAAATGAGGAGATAGTAAAGAGTATAGAAGATTGGTTTGGTGGATTTTAACAATTGAGTGGATCGAATTTGAAAAATGGTTGGATAAAATATTTAATTAGAGAGTAATTTTGTATTGTGATAAAAATAAACTCAAGTAGGTGACATGTAGGCGCCACGTACGATAATATAAATAGGGATATGCCACTTAGCAACCTAATAGATCTATTTAAGTTACCCAAGTTATCCGCACCCTCCTACAATTGGTATCAAAGCTATGTTGTTTAAAGTTATCGGAAGTAGTATATATTTGGAGTTATTATTTAATTATGATAAAATTAGATTTAGATATTCACCAAAATATTATAAATATTGTTTAATGAATAACGTACAGAAATTACAAAAATATAAAGAATTAAAACAAATAATATCTGAAAAACGTAAAGAATTAAAAATAAGGATAGAAAGACTACAGTATAACATAATTATCAGAGTTAGTAAAAATTCAATAAATGCACAAAAAGAAGAAATATCAAATTTAGAATCAACAATAGATAGTCTAGAATATATATATCAACATAACCTATATACATTTAAATAAAATGAACAAATAAGAATTTATAATAGATGAAAAAACATATGAAAATCACGAAGGATTAAAAATAAAAATAGTATTCTCTAATTTAGGAAGAAGATATAAGAAAATAGGTGAACATTTATATTTAATGTTAGAAAAAGAAGAATTAAAATTAGAAGATAAGTTGGCAGCCATGGTAAGAATAGAAAGAGAAAACGAAGAGATAGACAGAAAAAAAAATAGATAAAATAAGACAATAAACCACAGAAGAAATACGAAAAATAGAAGAAACTAAAAATAGTAGGATTGCTGAATTAGAAAAAGAACTACAAATGCTAAAAGATTTATATGGAAAGGGACAGAAAGAAAAAGAAGAAAAGGATAAAGAACAAAAATTATTAAACGAGATAAATCAATTTAAAGAAAAATTAGAAATAAAAAATAAAGAACCAGAAACCAATGAATTAGAAATAAATACAATAGATGCTGAAGAAACAGATAATTATGACTCGGAAGATAGTGAAACATATACAGAAATTCTAGAAAACATAGGAAAACTAGAAATTAATGAAGAACAAGAAGTAATTAATAAAGAAAATCTAGAACTAATAAATACAGAAGTAAATACTCTAGATAAAAATATAATACCCAGTACATCAGAAATAAGAAAGCCAACCTATAATTACAAAAACAAGTTTAAAAGATATAATCCAAATGATGAATATAATAAATGGACACCAAAATAAATAATTAATTACAACTTTTTAGATTTAGACTGTGTAATAGACACAAATAAAACAATACAGCTATGGGTAGGATATATGTCAAAACAATTGTTAGATAATAAAATAGATACAACAAACACACCGGAATATATAGAAAAGACATTAATAGGAACAGTAAAATTATGATTTTTAAACCTAGCCAAAGCAAGTAAAAAAGTACTAAGATCTGATAATAAAACAGAAGGAACATCAACAACTACTAAAATACTACCAATAAAATTATTGAAAAAATATGAAATAGCTATAAGAGGTGAATTTAGCAGTATGATAACAGAAGAAGAAGAGCAAAATGAAGAAAAAAATATAAATAGAAATTTAATGTTAAAACTAGCAATATGTAATATGTGTTATATAGATGAGTATACGTGCGCATTCAAAAACTATTATTATAAAGGAACATATAATATAGAAGAAAGTAAAGAAATAAGAAGATTATATTTTAGTAAATTACCTGAACCATTTAGTTCAAAAATAATAAAGAGTTGGGATGAAGCAAAAATAGTAGATACTCTAGGAGCAAGAATAAAATTTTTACAACAATGGTATAGAAATCTATGTGAAAAATATAGAGAAGAAATAAAAATAGAAAAAACATTAATAAGAAATTTAGCATGTTGCAAAGATAAAATAGCACCCCAATTTGAATGTGAAGAAAGATATTATAAGAAAAGAAAAAGACATAAGAAATACAAAAAATCAAAATATAAATATAAGAAACCAAGAAAAAGATATTATGTGAAAAATTATAAACATAAAAGACCATATAGAAAAAAAAATCAATAAAAGAATGTACTTGTTATAATTGTGGAAAACTAGGACATTTAGCTAGAGATTGTAAATTACCAAAAAACCCAAAAAATAAACAAATATCAGAAATAAAAATAGAAAATACAGAATATATGCAGATAGATTATATAGATTATGAATTAGAAAGTGAAGATAGTATATATGAAATTTCAGAGAATGAAACAGATAATGAAATAGATAGTGAATTAGATGAATCAAATGACTGAAGAAGATATAAAAATGAACCAAATAACTAAAGAAGATATAAAAATAATAACAAAGGAAGAATATTTAAATGAAGAAGGAACAGATCAAAAAATAATATTTGACAGTAATATATTAGACGAAATAAAAGAAAAAGAGTTAGACTTACGTGTAGAAAAAATATTTAAAATACCAACAATAAAAAATATATTTAGTAGAAAAAAGGAAGAATACTACGTAGTAAGCCAAAAAGAACATGTAATAGACTGTAGATATGCACAAGGTAGAGCTAGTATACCACTAGTAACAAAAAGAATAATTAATAAAGAAATAAACGATATAAAAAGTAAAGACCCAATAAAATATATACACCTTGGAGGAACAGAGATATTAATAAAAGCATATTTTAGGGAAGGAATAGATACACCAATAGAATTATATTTAGCAGATGATAGAATTATAAAACCTATAGAAACAAGTATAATAACTACCATAAAAGGAAATTTAATATACCAAAAATTTAAATTTATAGTAAGTGTGAATTATTCAATAGCAATAACAGATAAAAATATAGATAAATCATTAGTATTATATTGGAAAATATCAGGAATAGAACTAACCCCAGGAAGTAAAATATTTACAGTAAGATGTAAAAATCTATATGTATTAACAACAAAACATAAAATAACAGGAAAAAATAAAATTAATAAAATACAAATAGAAAGTCCTTTCGAACAATTTGTAAAAACAATTGATAATAATGATTATAGTTACAAAGACATAGATATAGAAGAAGATTTAGAAATAATAAATAATAGAATAAGTACAACAAAAAGAATAGCTCATGAAAAACAAGAATCATCAAGCTCATCAAAAAGAACAAGTTATGAAACAACTTCAACAGTTAATTTAAATCAATATTATATAACAGGAACAATAAATGAAAAAAAATATTTAATACTCTTAAACACAGGACACGAAGAAAATTATATAGCAAAATATCTAATAAAAAGTGAAGAAATAAAATCTAATAGTAATATATGCCCAGATCTACCAAGGAGTCTAATAAACATTAAAGATATAGCTGAAAAGAAAATAATAATAGGAGTTAAAAAAATAAAAATAGAATTGAAATAAAGGAAGATATGCAAAAAGCAGACATAATATTAGGAATAAAATGGTTAGAACAAGTAAAACCATATAATATAGAACGCACACAATTATCTATAACATATAATAAAGAAAGATTATTAATAAAAAGAGCTTTAACATGATATGAAAATATATGTACTTGTAAAAATGATAGTAGAAGGATATTATAATAAGTATTAAAACTACTATAAAAATTGAATTAATAGATAAAAATAGCATAATAACTCAAAAACCATTAACATATAATTTTGACAATTTAAAAGAATTTAAAATGCATATAAATGAATTATTAGAAAAACAGTATATACAAAAAAGCAATAGTAAACACAATAGTCCAGCATTTATAGTAAATAAACATAGTGAACAAAAAAGAGAAAAAAGTAAAATGATTATTGATTATAGAAACCTAAATGCAAAAACTATGACATATAATTATCCAATACCAAATAAGATACTAAAAATAAGACAAATACAAGGATATAATTATTTTAGTAAATTTGATTGTAAATTAGGACTTTACCACTTAAAGTTAGATGAAAATTCTAAGGAATTAACCGCATTTACGGTACCACAAGGATTTTATGAATGGAACGTATTACCATTTGGATATAAAAATGCACCAGGTAGATACCAACACTTTATGGATAATTATTTTAAACAATTACCTAATTGTATAGTATACAGAGATGATATACTACTATATACAAAAACTAAAGAGGAACATTTAAAATTATTAGAACAATTTACAGATATAATAGAAAAATCGAGAATAAGTTTAATTGAAAAGAAAGCTGAAATTATGAAAAAACAGATAGAGTTTTTAGGAATACAAATAGATAAAAGTGGAGTAAAAATGCAACAACATATAGTACAAAAAATAATAAATTCAAAAGAAGAATTAGATACAAAAAAGAAATTACAATCATTTTTAGGATTAGTAAACCAAGTAAGAGAATATATACCAAAATTAGCAGAAAACCTAAAGTCTTTACAGAAAAAAATTAAAAAGGATATAGAATATAATTACAACGAAGAAGATAAAAAACAAGTTCAGAAAATAAAAATCTTTTGTAAAGAGTTACCAAAATTACAATTCTCAGACGAAAATAAAAAAATTATATATATAGTAGAAGAAGATGCTAGTGAATATAGTTATGGAGGAGTACTTAAATATAGATATGAAGAAGAAAAATTAGAACATCATTGTAGATACTACTCAGGTACGTTTAATGAAATAGAAATAAAATGGAAAATAAATAGAAAAGAATTATGTTCATTATATAAATGTTTATTAGAATTTGAGCCATATATTGTATACAACAAATTTATTGTACGAACATATAATACACAGGTACGTTGGTGGTTAATAAAGAAAATACAAAATTCAGTTACAACGAAAGAAATTCGGAGACTAGTATTGAATATATTAAATTTTACATTTACAATTGAAGTAATTAGTACTAACAAAAATGTTATTGCAGATTACATATCAAGACAAAGCTACACAGACTAATATAATAGAAGATGATGCTTTAGAAAAAATACTCAAAACCCTAACTACGCTTTCAATGAAAGTGGACAGTATGGGTAATGAAATAGAAAAGCTAAAGACTAATGAAGTTAAACTGAAGTCTAAAGCTATGAATCGGCTAACTCAGTAGTGTGCAGAGCTATGTCAATCGGAAGACAATAAAATTTCAGAGCTAAAAGGAGACGTTGGGACACTCCATAAAACCCATAACGTTTATCAATCTACAATTGCAGGTACAAGAAAATGAGTTAGTGGACAAAAATACCAGAACATGAACATGAATAAGATATTTGAAAAACCATTTATACCAAAAGCACAAAAAGACCCCTTGTTCAAACCTCCATAAATTACCACATATCGAGATAGTTTGAACCAAGATAAAAAAGCTTATAACCATATATAGCCTGAGGATATATAGAAAATATCTACAAAGTACAAATTTTTCTAAACCTTAACCCCAGAGCTACAAATATCCAAGAACCAAACGCAAACTATATAACCCAAAAATTGCAAGGTTACAACAAGTTAATCGCACTACCCAAAACCAACCCAAGCTTAATAAAAACTTGTTTCGACTATGGATTATTAAATACCGTATATACCCAAGATGGAGAAAAACTAACAGCTATAGAAGAATTACATAAAGTATTCGCCACCTATAAAAGAGTAACCAAAGGAAATTTATTTTATATAAAGTTTTATACTGCACCAGCAGAGATATTATACGACGAGATCAAATCAGTTATACAAATTGTAAAAATAGGATTAACCAGAAATATGATTATACCGGAAGATATTGTGCAGCAGCCAGAGATACCCAAAATTGAGATACTTGATTTTTACGCAAATAAATGACTTATTGGAATAACTATAATTATTCAAGAATTAGCAAATAATTATATCAATGAAAACCTAATATGGAGCTATTATTCAAGAGATTATCAAAGGATTTATTCAAATTCAAAAGAACTACGACAAATAGATATGGAAGATGTTAGGCAATGGATAATGACATTACTTAACCCAGAAAAATAATCTACTGCAAGAGCAATTAAGAAGGGATTTATTTCAGAAGGATTATTAACAAGATATTGCAAGATAATTGGACACAAATATCCAGACCATCAATGTTCGAGATGTAATGGAGAAGATAATATTATCCCGGAAGTCTGGCTAGAATAAAAAATCAACCAAGAAGATAAGGACGTCAGCTAGAAGATAAAAATCAACGGAGCAATAATGGAAGAGAAAGAAGACAAAATAGTAAAAGTTATGAAAGAAAATGACATGTGAATAGTTTCCTTGACTTTAGATACGTAAGTTATTATAGCATTTACTAGTTTTTGATAACTTTTTGACTTTTCTATGGCAAAGTGTCATTATTGTATAGCTTTAGTCTTTATTAATTTTATCTTTTTGTAGAATAGTCTTAAGATTTTTTTTAAAGTCTTTTGCAAATAGGACAAGTGTAAAGTAGAAAATAGTTTACATGTAAAACGTGTAAATTAGGAATAGTAATAGGAATAGTTTCTTTTTTTTTCTCTTATAAATATGTAAGTCATTCGGCAAGATAAAAACAAGACTTTCATGTGTTGAAAGCAAGCCTCCTTCTTTGTAAACAAACTTTTGAATATTTAAAAAGCAGATATATTTCCAAGGAAAAGCTATGGATAAACAAAGCCCAGAATTATCAAACCTACTAGAACAGGTATATTTATTTACGATTATGAATAGCTAAATTCATAAATTCCTAACAATCATAATATGATAAAATAAGTTCATGGTGGTTACTTTATAGTAGAATTATTCGAAAAATAGCATGTTAAGAAGTTTATTAGCAAAGGAAAAAAAATCCCTAAGAACTATGCTATCCTAAAGGTAAAACCGGTGAGGCAAGAAAGCCGTGATAGGAAAGTAGCCAGAGTAGAGGCGTTGTTTAAGGGAAAAGTATCCAGATTATCATTCTAATAGTGACCGAAGAATATGTTATTTAAGAATAAGCTAGTATATAGTAATCTAAAATGATCATATTTCGTTATGTGTATGATTGAAGGGAATATTTTGAAAATAGCATCATATGAAAAAGCATGACTACCTATTTATCTGATGGAATGATAGATAAATTTAAAATACTTGTTTTGTATGTACTTAAAGATATGGAAATAGTAGATATAAGAGAAATTATATACGAAGAGGTATTTTATTTTAATGAAGATTTATTAAGTTCTATAGAAAACTTACACCTATATAATGAAAGCTACTGCTCATATTTAGATAGTTGTTACTCAGATGGATATTATACAGATTAAAAATGTTAGAATATATTAGAAAAATTAGGGAAAACCAAAGTGACCTATATGAAGAAATTAATTATAGAAACCGACTCAAAGAAATAATGGAAAATTTAAAAGAAAAATTAATATGGATAAAAGAAACCTTAGAAAATTTAGAAAAAAGTACAGATAATAGTTTATATAACATAAAAAAACTCGAATAAGGAGAGATAATTAATAGTATTAATAACCTTAATTCAGATATAATTATAGTACAATCAGAATAGAATATTACACAGAAATTAGTAAACAAGCAACTACTTTAGAATAAAATGATAGACTACGAGTATTTAAAATACTAGAAACAAAATATGGAAGAAATAAGATTAATAGAAATACTTATGAAAGACAATTTAATTGAATATTTTGAAACAAAAGATATAGAATATTTAGAATACCTTCAAAATAATATACAAGAATTACAAAGACTAACAGAAAAAATTAAAGAATATTACAGTAAAGCATTTAATCAATTACCATATAATCACCCCCCAAGATATGAACATTAATAAAATTAAAATAAATAAATTAAAAATAAAAATGATTAGACAAGTTAAGAAATATCCACGCACAAACAAAAATCGATCCATTAGAGCTATAATAGATCTATTTAAGTTACCCAAGGACAAATATAACCCTATGCTAAAAGTACAAGGGCAAATATGACCGTTACCCTAAATTAAATAAAATAGAAAAAATCACATAAATATACCATTTAATAGTTAATATAACAAAATATACCGGTGTTATTTTTTATTTAAAAAATATAGTTTTTATTTATAAAATATAGTTTTTATTTACAAAATTTATTATCTATTAAAAATTATTTTTTATTCTAAAATTGCTTGTTTTTCGAAAATAATAAAAAGAAAATATATTTTGAAAATTAATAATTGCTTGTTTTTCGGAATACGAATAGCAGATCAAGTTAAATTGTTGATAATGATGTTGATGAGAGAGAAGCAACGAAGTTAATGAAATCGTGGAACTGAAAATAAATTGTGAGAAATTAAGGACCATTAAGTTACCCACGTAACTCTATTTTTTTCTACAGTATTCTGTTTGTTTTTAATCATATTTGATATATTTTGTTAGATCACATTTTCATAGAAAATGCGCTTAACCAAAATAAAAATTAATTTTTTTAATATTAAACACTATTACTACGAGTTATGTACCATAAATACCACATATATACCATAATTCAAAATAAACATTGATTTTTTAATATTACACACTACTACTACGAGCTATGTACCATAAATATCACATATGCACCATAATCTATAGCACATGGATACCATAATGCACCCATAATCTATACATATGAAATACAATGAGAAAAGACATATTTTCCCTCCTGAACTTGTCCTCCAAACTCACTTTAGGACTTAAACTTAACTTTCGTTTATTTACCCCCCTTAACAACTTTCAAGTGAATTAATTTCACCCCTATGGTTGACGTGGCAAAAAAAAAAAAAGCGAGTGAATTTTTTTTTTAAAAGGGCCACTTTATTGCTATTATTATTATTATTATTATTATTATTATTATTATTATTATTATTATTATTATTATTATTTATATATATACATATATAAAATTAAAAATTAAAAAAGAAAACAAGAAACCCAACTTCATCTTCTTTCTAACGCTCCCTTCCCCCACCCCCGCCCCGTTTCTTCATCTACTTTGAACCCCCACCCCATTTTTTCAGCTACTTCGAATCTCCACCCCGTTTCTTTGTGTATTGGTGTATTTCTTTCTTAGCATTTTTACTTGTGGAAGATTGATTTTTGAATTTGAATTCATTTAGGTCTTTAGTGATTGTATTTCTTTGGGCTTGATGAGCTTGATTTTGATTTTGGTTGAACTAAAAACTGAATCAGACAAAGAAAATTTTATTTTTGCAAGCTTGATTTGATTCTGGATTATACCAAAATCAGAGAAAGAAGAAGAAATCTTGGTTAATTTGGTTTGATTCTTGTGAGAGCTTGTGGATTCGATGAGCTTAATTTAATTCTTGTAACTAGAAAGTGAACTTATTTTGAATTTTTTCTTGATTGATTGTAGAGAATCATCATCATCAATGGTTGAAATAGACTTTTCTTGATTGGCTTAGGAAAATCATCATCTTCAATGGTTGAAATTAATTTCTTCTTGACTGATTTAGGAAAATCATCATCAATATCTAGCTCCAACATTCTTCTTCTAATTCTTATTGATAAAAACATTAAAATGATGTCGCTATGGTTGTTCTCTTGGTGGTGTTAATGGCGAAAATGAAAAAAAAATTGAAAGGAAAGGCATTTTGTAGCAGTGGTGGGGGATGGAAGGGGAGAAAGAGTGTGGGGGAGGGGGGGAAGGGGGTGTCTGCTGAAGAAGAAGAGGGAATTGGGGTGGGGTGGGGGCTGTGAAGAAGAAGAACGAAGGGGGGTAGGGTCTATTTTATATAAAATATAAAAATAGTATATATATATTTTTTTCTTTTTTTAAGAAAATATATAAAAATTAAGTGTGTGAGATTATTTTTTATAAAAAAAAAATTATAATTTCCTACGTGGCAATGACATGGCACTGATGTGGCAATGATGTGGCGCGTGTGTAGTGCACTCTCCGTTGTGAGAGTGGATTTTTTATTTTGGGGGTGAAATTAATTCACTTGAAAGTTGTTAAGGGAGGTAAATAAACGAAAGTTAAGTTTAAGTGCTAAAGCGAGTTTGGAGGACAAATTCAGGGGGGAAAAGATGTTTTTTCTCAAATACAATCAACAAACGAATTCATAAACTACCACATGACTACTATAATATATGCCATCTTTCATATAAACCAAATAACACATTCCACACTATAACTATTAACGGCAAGATAGCGCAGTCTATACAAACTGTGCACCATAATGCAACCACAAATTATATACATTAAATACAACAAAAACGAATAAATTCAACTATAGTTTTGTATCAATATATACTACTATCTCTACCATAATTTATACACGTTGAATACAACCAACAATTTTATATTGTTTGAACTATATAGAGATTGATGTATCATCAACTTTATGATATTTGAAATAGTTAGAAATTATTGTATCAACAATTTTATGGTGTTTGAACTATATAGAAATTGGTGTATCAATAATAACAATTTTATGGTGTCTGAACTGTATAGAAATTGATGTATCAATAATTTTATGGTGTCTAAAATGTATAGAAATTGATGTATCGATAATTTTCTGGTATCTGATCTATATCGAAATAAGTGTATTAATAATTTTATGGTGTATGAAATTTATATGGGATGTTGTTTGAATCAACTGGAGAATTTACTATCATTAATGGTGTTTTCTCCTCAAAAATATTAAAAATTAATGTCAATTGAATTAAATAAATTAAATTTAAAAACATAAAACAATATAAAATAATGTGTTGTTTTTCGGTTACCATATTTAATATTTTTTAAAACTTATTGAAAAATAAAATATGACAAATTATAGGATAAAATATCAACCATTAAGTTGCCCCCTTAAATCATGCTATTTTATTTACTATATTTTATTTTTTCTTTTAGCTTATTTGGAAGATTTTGTTAGATTTCTATTGTTATATTTTGAAAACTAAAATCTATTGATAGTTTTTGTAATATTGATTCTTAAATTGTATATTTATATGATTTTCCCCCACTTTAATAAATGTAAATGTTATACTTATCACAATATCTGTTAAATAATAAAAATAAATGCAATAATTAAATTCAATATCTTTTGAACATGTAAAGATGGAGAATTTATTAATTAGTTATATAGTATTTGTAAATACCTAAGATGCAAATAATGTTGGTGAAATTCATTGATAGCCCCTTTAAATTACAATTGGTGTCTTCAATAAGCTCATGATTAGTGCTTGATAATCTAAAAAGTTGAGGAATTTGACTTGATTCCATCCTAGAAGTGTGAAATTTGACCGGCAGATTTCATGTCACTTTAATCCCTCTTCTAGATCAATAATGAGTAGAAATCTTTTTCATGTTCTTTCTCTGCAATTCAGCATAATTTCAAAATTTAATTTATAACATGAATCAAAAGAAACAATAAAAATAGTATCTTAGAAAAAATAGTCATAATATCTAATATAGTTTGAGATCTACATATTAAAAAAATACACAGCTTATTGAGAAAATAATCTCACACTAATTAAACAATTTCAAAAAATTTCTATGTTAATAGAGAGGCAAATTAAAATTAGTCTAAAGTTTGTTAAGTTGATATTTTAAAAAAAAAAAATTATTAAAAAGAAACCAAGTCAACTAAGTTGTATTGTCACCTCATATATACATAATCTCAAAAGAAAATGCTGGGGAACAGGGTTTCTATTACCTTTTTCATCTATTGATAAAATTCTTTTTATAGACTTGTACATGCACTTCTTTAATTTAAGAGGATTCTATTCATCATTAAAATTTATAAATAATATTTAAGATTAACTCTATTTATTTTTTAAAAATGATAAATATAAAAAAAAAAAATTAGACTTGTATGACGTTCACATTGTGGAACTGCACAATTCTAAACAAATTTATCAAACCTATAGAAATAAGAATTTTGGATGAATAGTAATTTACTGAAGACAATTATGGAATTGTAAGTTATAACCAGAGTATTCGTCTTTGGTTCTATAAATTTGACAATGTGTAGTCATACACTGGCAAAGCAACACTTAAATTTTTTTACCATTGTATCTAACATTACTCACAACAATGACTGGACTATCATGAACTTTTGATTCTTGAAGCTGACAAAAGGGGAAAACAGTAGTGAAAGACACCATATATAATTTGAGTTGAAAAATATTCAAATTCACTGTAGGTTGACAAAATTCATGGTGACCAAAATTTAATTGAATTCAATATTATCATATATTTTACTCTTATCATATATTTTAGTTCTCTTTATTTTTAATAATTATAAAAAAAGATAAAAAGATAATTTTGTGTTTGATTAGAGTATTAGATAGTATTCAATTCTAGACCATTCAAAATTATGCAGTGCAGTGTAGGTGTATTGTCTCTATCTATTTCATGTAGGATCTGTTCTAAATGAAAATTCTACACTTCAAAATCAAATACACTAGCAAACAGATATGAATAATATCTCAAGCAATGGTCTCCTGGTGCTTGCATTATTTTTCAAATGATATGAATAATATCTCAAGCAATGGCCTCCTAGTGTTTGCATTGTTTTTCAAAGATTTTTATATTTCTCTCTATTTATATACAAAGTCAAGTTTCGAGCCTTTTCACTTTTATAACCACTTTTATAACCAAACCTTTCTCTTCTAAACCATCTAAGCAACTTCTATGATTTGCTAATGTTGTACTTAGCCTAGTAACAACATCATGGCTGTAATTACACTTTTTATCATCACCAAAGACGACTAACCTTGCTAGCCTTAGCTCAATGTCTTCATAAAGTTTTACACACTTGTCACTTGTTGCAAAATTATTTAGAGAACCATATTGGTCCACCACTGTTTTGTTAAGTCGTCATTTTAGATCCTTAGCCCACTTTATGGCACGTTACACCCCATACCTTGCTCTTTCAACCACATCGTTATTAATAAAATCTTGGTTGCTAGTGACAACATTATTGTTAGCAACAATGGCTAAATGTAAATAATGGAAAAGAAATATGAACTTGAATAAGAGTCTTCCATCTTCAATATATATATCACATAGCTTAAGTTTTGAGTTTAAGATGTATTTTTTTGTTGCATTACTTGGTGTATCTTGTATATGGTATTATTGGATGTGTTGATTATATTGTATCTTGTCCTCTTACTATTTCTTGTATAGATTGTTTTATTTTGAGTCGGGGATTTATCGAAAACAACCACTCTATCTCACATCTGAGGTAGTGATATGGACTGCGTACACTTACCTTCATCCCCTCCCCCCAGACCCACTTGGTGGAAATATATTGGGTATGTTGTTATTATTGTTGTTGATAGCTTAAGTTTTATTTTAGTAAAACAAAAATATTCATAGCCAATACAAAAGGAAAAAAAGATATGCATACCATTTTCACTCTATGAAATATAATCTTGAGAGCATGTAACTATTATCAATAAAGAATTAATCAAAAAATCAATTCTATAATCAATACGTCGTGATGACATATTGCTTAATATATAGTCACAAAAATTTCATACAAAAGATGCTCAAGAGTTTCTTATAGAATAATAAGCAACTCTTAGAACATACTAACAAAAAAAGAATAAAAGATCAAAAAAAGAAAACAACATAACAAGTTGATTTTATAATCAATATGTCGTGATGACATATCAATATACAGTCACGAAAATTTCATACAAAACATGTTCAAGAATTTCTTATAGAATAATAATCAACTCTTAGAACATACTAACAAAAAGGAATAAAAGATCAAAAAAAGAAAACAACATAAAATAAAGATTCAAAATTTACGAATCGCATGACCACAAACACGTACTATTCATAAATTTGATACTGGCAATTGAAATAGACTACAATAGTAAATAATAAAGAAAAACAAAAAGAATAGATTAGTTGCAAAATACAAAAATCAATAAAAAAAATTATTTGAAACTCCCCATACCATGTCTGATGAAGGAAAGAACTCAAAATTATCCCAAATATATGAAAAAGTTGTAAATTATTTCAAAACTATTCCCTACACCCTACCTTGTCTTAAGGTTTTAGATTTGTGACTGAAAAAGTTATAGTACATGTAAATTTTTTATAGACTTTATTTTGGATTCCACGCCACTTTTTCTAAACAGTACTCCATTTAATTTGTATTCAATAATACTTTTCCTAATTAAACAATATTTCCTAATTCTTATTAATTTTGAATTTTAAATATTACTATAATAATTTAATGATAATAATTTTAGCAAAAGGGTGAAAAGACTATTTTGTTTATTGCGGAGTGTTTTAATGAAGGGAAAAAAATTTAAATCACATTTCTAAGGGTCTTTACACATTTAATATATTATAAATATAGATTATAGATAAAGATTATAGATTATAGATTATAAACTATACATATAGATTATAGATTTCTTAAAAGGAGACTTTTAAACATAGCCATACTTTAGCACAAAATTCGATATTCATAGTCACAATTTGCAATATTACAAATTCATAGCCGTTGTATTCAATTTTACTCAGTCGTCTATATTTATATAAAACTTAAATACATTAATTATATTTTATATTTTTTATATTTTTGAAAAATATTACTACATTGAATACAAGCCATGGATGATGAAGGAAACACCATAACCATGCATTGTATTTGTATTCACCATCATTTATTTTCTTTTTTTTTCTTTTCTCTTTTTTTCCTTTTTGATTTCTTTCTCTATTTCATTTTCTTTTTTCCTTTTTTCGTTTCTTTCTTTTCATTTTTTGTATTTTTTTCTTTTTCGTAACCCCCAACCCCCTTTTTTCTATTTTTGTTTTTTCTACTTTTTATTTCTTTTTATATTTTTTTCCTCTTCTATCTCTAGCTTCTATTTCTCTTTCTTCTTCTTTTGATTTTTTTTTCTGTACTTTTTTATTTCTTGTTTTACTATTCTATTGTATATTTTTTGTATTTTTAAAAAATATAACTATTCGAGCACAAGTCACGAATGATAATGAAAATATCATAATTGATTATAGTATTTATATTCGTACCATCATTTATATTCTTGTATTCATTGATACACTTGTATTTATATTTTATAGTTCACGTTTGTATTTGTATATTATAATTCGCATTTGTATTTGTATTTGTATTTTATAGTTCACACTTATATTTGTGTTTGTTATTTCACACCATCATTTATATTTTATACAATTCACAATTGTACTTAAAGAAATGTTTTGTATTTGTATTTTATAATTTGCTGCACATTGTATTTGTATTTTGGTTTCATTTTATTTGTTTCTATTTGTATTTGTATACTATTTTCGTCTATGCACTTATATTTTTAAAGAACTATTTTGTATTTATATTTTTAAGTTCATCACATATTGTATTTTTATTTGTATTTTTACTTACTTCATTTATTTATATTTAGATTTGTAGTTGACAACATCATTTGTATTTTTAAAAAATTAAAAAAAATTATTATTTTTCTTTCTACGAACACTTGTATTTATATTCATTCATACAAATTGTATTTTACCGATATAAATTGAACAATACAAATAAAAATGATAAATTCTACAAATATAAATGTTAAATTATACAAATACAACGCTTACATTTGTATCAAATGATACATTTCATACAACTTGAATCATACACATACAAAATGATATTTGTTTATATAAAAATACATATGGTAAATTTGAAATACAAATACTAATAATACATTTGCATTGAATGACACGTTGCATATTTATATATTTTAGACTCAAGCAAATATAATCTATCCATATACTTATTTTTATACAAATACAACTATTAAATTGTACATATTCATGCTAAACTATTTAACTACAAATAATAAATTTATTTAAAATATACAATATGATACAAATAAATATAAAATACAATAACAACAACAACAAAAAATGAGAGAAAAAATACAAAAAAAGAAGAAAAAATGAAAAAAAATAAAAATAAATACTACTAAGAAAAAAAGAAATAAAACAAAAGATGAAAAAACGAAAAAGAAAAAAATAAAAGGAAAAAAATAAAAAGGAAAAATGGAAAAGAAAAAAAAAAGGAAAAAGGAAAAAAGAAAGAGAGAACAAAGAAAAAAGGAAAAGAAAAAATGAAGAAAAAAAAGGGATAATACCTACGGAAATACCTGAACTTTGATCGTATCTTCAATTGAGCATACTGAATTTTGCGGGGGTCCTATTACCTCCCTAGACTTTTTTTCCCATATTTTAATGTCATATATCTGCCCACTTGAACACGTGTAAATATGAGGTGGTGTGTGTATTACACGCGCCAATACACGTGTAAAAATGAGATTTGGCGCATGTATTACACGCACCAGCGTCGAATCTGGGTATAGAGTTTCGAGGGGGAGGGGGAATTAAATCCACTTTAAAAAGTCTAAGGGGATAATAGGACCCCCGCAAAGTTCAGTATGCTTAACTAAAAATCCGATCAAAGTTCGGGTATTTTCGTGAGTATTATCCCAAAAGAAAAAAAAAAGAGAAATAGAAAATAAAGAGAGAAAATAAAGGATAGGGACTATGGATTGTATTTAATTGGTAAGAGAGGTTATGAATTGTAATTAATTGAAACTTAGGCTAAATAAGATAGATACTCCCTCCGTCCCAAATTACCCGTCCCAAATTTCCTAATTTGATTTCCCATTTTACTTGTCCCTGTTCATTAATCAAGAAGCGACAAATTTTTTTTTCATGTTTTACCCTTTGCATTAATTATTTTTTCTTCAAATTAAAATGTAAACATCATTTAATAGGGGCACTATGATAAACTAGTCATGTTATTAATTATTTTTTTTAATCAATGTAACATCTCAATTTGGGACGGGTAATTTGAGACGGAGGAAGTAATTAGGAGCCTATGTTTATTAAATCATGTAGTTATCCCTTAAAGTGAGATACGCGCAAGGCATGCACACCTAAACTAGTAATATAAAAAGGCGGAAGAGTCCAAGCAAAATGCCGATTACCCTAACAATGCATTATTTGACATTTACATACAGAAAAAAGAATATCTTATTCTAATAACTAAACGTTACATCTTGCAAGTTAGAGAAAATATTTAATATTTGATAGTAAATACGAAACAAAGAAATTTCTGAAGCCCTATTAGACAATATATGACGTTCAAACATAGTTCGTATTATGATTCAAACGTTTTACGTAATAATATGTATAATCCGTAATTCTATAATCCTTGCAGCTTATCACAACATGCACATGCTACAACAATATTTCTGTCTTTTCCATCAGTGTTTCCTTTTTCTCTCTGAGCTTTAAACTTTTCTTTCATCCAAATGCGTAGCTACTTTTTTCTTTCTAAAATGGCTGAAAATTGGAGGCCTAAAAGGAGTTGGAAATTTGATCAACAGACTAAGATATTTGAATTTTTGCTCGATTATGAACAATTTCATTTAAAGATTTGGACATCCGACGATAACCTGGGGTCATCTTCTATTGGCTCCATTAGTAAAATATTTCATGACAGCAGCAAAGAAATAAGCTCAAGATTTTGCGGGAGCCTGAGGCAAGCCATGTGGAAAGATAAATAGCAAATGACTATTAAACAAAATGCTTGAATGGTCCCCCTTTACGAAGCATAACTCAAAATAGAAGAGTAAAGCATTTTCATCAAATCATACAGTTGAATAGGCTTAAGTGATCTAAAACCATACAGAAACAGGCAAAATTATAGCTGAAGTTGTGGCTTCTAAAGACTAACTGCTAAGCAAAGGCAAGTATGTAAACATCCACAAAATTTGAGAAAGGCAATGAATTTATATATATTCCTAAAAAGGTCGTCGTTTTCATGTGCATCCGTTGCAAAATGACCCTTTCGCTAGCACATAACCAACAGAGGATGCAAACTACATCTTTGTGACCAACAGTTCTGACTGATACCTCACTCAAACAGAACAAATGACAGTGTGGTCACATAATAGCTGCTTAAGCAGGAAGAAGAGAATCAAGGAGAACCTGACACCCCAGGGAATAGTTCTGATATTTTGTTGAAGACATCCATCACCTATAACCATATGACCATCTACATGTATTAGGTATTTATCAAATGTAAATCAGTACGTACACATACATGCAATATATTATGTAGTTGAACCTCTCGATTTAGTCTAGAATAATCCAAGTGACAACGAATATGTATACATTCTGGCAACATAAGATGAAATAAATGAACAAACTCTGAAGTATTGATCAAAATTGTCAAATTTATCCTTCATTTAGTGAAGCAAAATGCAAGAGGTCAATAACAAGTGCAGACTTAATACTCAATTTTAAATTAAAACAAAGAAATGTTTACTCAAATTTAGATTAATACAAAGAAATGTTTCAGATAAAGTTACGTTCTTACCTCCTTGTCATTTTGATATTTTGCAATACTCAGTGGATTTTGAGAACACTGCAATAAATAGAAGTCGGATTGCATCAACATTTTAAGCAATAATAAGTGTGCTATATTATATGATCCTTGGAACATCAACAAATTCAGGAGGATACAAATAGGAGCAACAAGTGCATACATCCATGATGGCTGCTTGAACTCTTGGATTTTGGAAAGCCATAGCAATATCGGGATTAGCCATAATCTTCGAAATGACTTCCTCGGGAGTAAGCCCTATTTGATCTGCAACCATAAAAAAAAAAAATATAGAAGTACAAATCATATCATTCGATAGTGTTGGCTATAGCGATGTTGCTCGAACTCTTCAATAATGTTGCTGCAGCCGTATCAGATTCTCCAAAATACACATTTTTGAAGTATCTCACACGCACCTGCCGATATTTTTGAAGAGTCCAAGCAACATAGATAGCAACTGCTTGTAGCACAAAAGGAGGTCTTCCTGACATGTTATCACTACAAAAATTTCTCCCTCCTCCGTTAAATAACATTTACTAGTATTTCCCTTACATGTGCACTCCGTACATTTGAAATTGTAAAATGATGGGTCAAGTTGAGCGGGTTGGTCTATGATCTATTTTCTTAGCCCACGTAAACTTTGGACAGAATAGAGCAATGGCCCATTTATTGACCCACACATTCGCCACCCCTACTCAACTTTTTTTTTATTAAATGGAGATATGAAAATTAATATGCTGATGCCCAGTGGAATTCAGATACTGTCTATGACCCTCTTAACCCCCCTCCTCTCCACCTCCCCTTCGGGATCAACAAGCTATCGATACTACTATTGTTGCAAATAGACCTGGAAAAGAAGAATATACCTACTCTAACTTACCAAATTGTTGTTTGATTTCAGGGCTGCTAAGATCAAAATTCTTCAAGTTATCCATCATGCGGTTGTCCCATTCTGGGTTTCCACCCATATTATTCCTGGGAGGGGGCAAATAACGAAAACTCTAGTAAGTTTTTAATAGACATAGCAGAGAAGTATTCAACACAAGAAAATCCTCATCAATGATAAAAATGGCAGATGATTTAACATCTCTGTTCCTTTCCATGTTCTCTCCTTTTCTTTTTTCTTCTTTACTTTTCATAATTGAGCAAAGAATGACACCACAAATGCATAACTGCAAGCAGCGTGACATAGAGTAGGTAGTCCTACGAATATTTGATTCCACACAGACAACTGATATCAGTTGATATTAGGAGTGTCCTGAAAAATCATTTACAGCTTTGCATTGTTCTAGTCTAAATTAGAAATGCAATTAGATGGACAAGAATCAACAACAAATACAACAAACCCATTATATTCCCACATAGTGGGGTCTGGGGAGGGTAAGCACAGTCCATACCACTACCTCCAAAGAAGTAGAGAGGTTGTTTCCGATAGACCCCCGGCTCATGACAAAATGACAGTAAACAAAGTCGTAATAAAACATGAAACAAACCAAAGGCACACACCTCACCCAAACCCTCCTACCAATTAGGATACAATGTATAGCAGTATCATACATATATTGGAACGGAATATATCCTCACACAAGACGAGAACTTTAACCCTATGCAGGCAGAAGAAAAGGTCAGGTCTCATTTGCACAAGTTCAAAACTATGTTGCTCGGACTCTTCAAAAAAGTCAACGGGTGCGTGTCGGATTCACCAAAACTAGTGTATTTTTGGAGAATTCGACACGGGTGCGGCATCGAATGTGAAGAGTCCGCAGGCTACTCCAGTAAATAAAAAGTAGTCTGCGGAAGGGGGGGAAAATGAAGCAGTTCAGATACATCAGATAGAGCAGAGTTGCACCAAGATATATACTCCTAACACTTGAGGCAAGTTATAAAATGGCATAAGTTTCTATCCAAATAGCCTTTGGGACAATGCTTATGGTAAAACTCAGTGGATGTATGGGTTACTGTAAGAATATGATTATCAAGCAGAAAGTTTAGAAAAGTAAATGATAATACAAGTATTTTCGCATGGAATAAAGAAATTGCACTTGAAAGACAACTGAACCAGACTTACATCATGTCCTGCAACTGTTGACGGTATTGTGGATTTTGTAGCATCCCTGTGATAAAAATAGATGCAAGCTCCTATTAGTTTTACCTGATAGAGGAAGTAAATGAAAGGGTTTGAAAAGCTTATAGCAATGAACAATGAAGGCAGTAGAATCACTAGAAACCAGAATGACAAGTATTCCTGATAGGAAGCAGAGGAATAAATAATTAATGGCATTTTAACTCTTGTTCGTGCATTGTCCTACAACATAGAAATCAGACAGAAACAGTCAATGATAAAAGATTGAATAAATTTTACTCTAAAACCTGAAGCATGAGTTGGTTAATCACATCTAATGCAAAAGAACATTAACAAGAAAAGTTTTACAACTTAGGCAACGGTTACTAGATGTACTTGTCTCCACTTGCATCCTTCTAGAGATCCATCAGTAATTAAAATTAAGAAAAGGAGTTCTGGAAATGTCAGATTTCATAGAAAAGAACATCAGATGACAGCTCACATTTAAATGTTGTAGGGTTCCTCATCTCCTCCGGTAGATAGCTGCAGAAACACAATATAAAAGGAATGGTTCTCGTCAAAATAAAGCACAAGAGTTTATACACACAAACCGTATGTCACATAAGAATAAGATGAAAGGTTTGGTTGAAATCACAAGAAAGGCAAAATAGATTTAACATAGAAGAGAAATGTCACTTTAGATTAACACTTTGCAGGAGATAAATAATTAGAACCTTTCCTTCACCATAAACTTTACAAAAAACAGAATAAGCACTAGCAAACCCGTATATGATCTAGTAAACTTTAATATGCATAAGCAAATTTTTAATAAGGACTATGTATTAGCCAATTAACTCAAAGTTTGCGTAATTATACTTTTCCCGTCAATCTCAAAAGTCCATTCCACATCTTTAACATTTTCAACTAACAACCAACATGCATCTCAAATAAGGTATAACTATGTTGCTCGGACTTGTCAAAAATGTCACCAGGTGTATGTGGAATCCTTCAAAAGTAGTGCATTTTGGGAAGATCCGACACGGGTACGGCATCATTTTTTGAGAGTCCTAACGACGGAGGTATAATGCTTCAAGTCCTATTCTATTTCGTTCATCCAAAGATCTTTTAAAAATCATCACTTAAGCATCCCAAATCTCATATTAGTTCACTTCCTTCATCTTTACCAAAGAAGTCTACAACACACTATAAAAGCTTATTGATTGAATACATTCCTGATGGAATGATATTTTCTCCGCACCACCTTAGGAGAGGTTCAGAAACTAAATCTCAAACAAACGAATTTCGACTCCATCAGAACTTCATTACAACTTTAATTTTAACGCAATACATAGTAGCATGGTGTAACTGAAACTAGAGTTTCATTATTATAAACCAAAATACTGAGTAATATAGACATTACCAAATATCAAAGATAATCCAACAACTGGTAGAACATAACACAAAAGGAACATGCTATCTTACGGGTAAACCATCTTCTGCACAGTTGGATCTTCCATCATTTTTTCCAGAGCATCCACCGACAATAGTGGATTGGATTTTCCTGTGCAAGAAAGAAGATCATGTTAAGTTACCTGTGGCTGAGAAGCAGAGAGTATGAAGGCAATTTTTTTTCCATAAAAAGAAAGCATGAAGAAAAATTAGGCCAAAGTAAAGTTACACGAACACATCCCTAATAAACAGACATGACTAACATAGCTGGACTATTAATCACTCGAAACATCCAACCTCAAAACAAATCCATGGACACAGAATTCCATGGGGACTCTAAGAAATAGGTCATTCTTCCATTGAAACATGCCCGCTAGAGCACTTAGCCTTTTTAGGATGCAGGAAGTTCTATTCAGGTTCCCACAAGATACAATATATGGGCCACTACAAAGTAACAGCTTCTGATTTGGATATTCATCCTTTTTTCTGAACTCTCATTTGTTGTATCTGATGAAATATCGCATACAACATGGATTATTGACTAAAAAAGTTTTTAACCACTTCTAAATTCTATTTGTACATAAAATGATCCAGCCTTTTAGTCTTTATTTGACTCAAAGGATAACATTGAAAACACACAATACTAAAACTATGCCATTTCTTGAAGTCTTACACCCTCTAGATTAACCAAAATACCACTACGTATCTACATTATGCTAAAAACATACTGCAATTGCATAAGAAACTGGTCTTTCTCCCCATTTTTTCCTAAATAGAAAAAAGACTACAGAATGTACTCGTGATTTTTGTCCCACCACACTATGGAACATACAACCTCATTTCGTTTTTATCAAGGCACAAGTACAAAGTGCATTTTAACCACTTCCTTCAACCACCTTGGGCATTGTCCAAACCACCCTATAGACTAAAAGAGAATCTAAGTAGCTATTAAGTATGTCCATCTTGATTATCTATTGCAAGATTCTAAAACTCAAATACAAATAATGGATCGACAGAGAAAAAAGAGACGAGTAAGAAGATACGAATATGCATCCAATCCTGATGCTTGCTTGATATTCGTAGTACAACCGCGTCACCATAAAGGCAAGACCAGCAAGTGGTTTACCAGTTGATGAGGTACTGTCAGATGTATGTGCACCAAAACCCGACTGTGAAGCAGCTCCATTTTGAGTTACCTAATAGACATTTGAAAATATTATTGAAGTGTAATTGTTACAAGACTCCATATTCCCAGGTTATAGCTACTCACTCACCTGATCAGCAGTTACAGAAGCTGTCTCAGTTGATTCCTTATAATTTTCAAAAGCACCCTTCTGGAATGTTTCATCAGGAGAAACGTCAACAAAAGCTGCAAAGAAGTTTTATTCACAGATTTAATATCACAATCAGAAAATTAAATATTTTTATAAGAGTAGTACAATGTATCACCATCCCAAAAGATGGTTCTAACTTGGTTAGAACAAAATTGAACTCTTCCAATATCATTAAAACTGCTCTGGTTGCTACTACAACTAAACCCAGGTATCAATTTCTACCAGTCCATAATGGTTGTTAGAATTTAAGAAAGATGTCAAAGGAGGATACAAGCACAAAATCTACTTTGTTTCCACAAACATCCTACTAGTCTTTGTCATTATTCTGGCATATTAGTGGAATCTAAAATTTGGCTCTGGTCAGGGGCTGTTACGGAAGCTAGGCCAGAAATCTATTTGATTATTAAAAGAAAAAAATATCTTTTGATGATTGAGGCACGAACAAAAACATTTTAAATACTTGAAACGAATTAACATTATATAAATTTAAATGGTACCTTCCTCCTTCTCACTCCTTTTATTTTAACTGGGGCTTTCCCGCACTTTAATGTAGAGCTTTTCTCCCAAGCCAACCTTCCTCTCCCCGACTCTTGTCAGCAATGGGTTCTAGCAATACATGAGGAGGTTAAGTTTCTAGGGCTATGCAGGGTCAACATGGCTATGGCTTAGGGAGGAAACACTTTTTTATTCAAACTTGGGAGGGATCCCTTGCACAGTGCCGGCATAGCAATAATGTGTGATAGGAATTCATGCAGGAAAGAGATGGCAAGTGGTTTTGGGGTGAGAAAAATACATGGAAAATAAGAAAGAAGGGAAAAGATGAACTTCCATTTAAAAGCTCAGAAGTTCACAAACAACTATCACATCATGACACTGCAGATTTGTTCAAGAATGTGCTCTAGATGGTTGATGTTCTGGCGTTTTTAAGATTGGCTAAATTGCTCCACTTTAATATATAGCAGCTAACTCACTCATTTGAGATAGTTTAATTCCATCACTTGATTTACTCTAGCATCCTTCAGTTTAATGAGACAAATCAACGTTTACAAGGTCTATTCAAGCGTAATGTCAAGAGGCATTCAATGAATCTACCTTCTAGCTTAGATTTGCTATTTTTCTATGATAAGAAAAAACAAATAAGCAAACACTAGTAGCAGATATCAATGATATTTAGAGTGCAAGCTTTAAGTACCATTTTTCTTCGGCCGTTTTTCAGCTTCTGTATCATTTTTGACATTCACAGCTGGAGGTTCCTCCACTTTAGTTGCGGATACATCGACAGTCACCGGCTGAGATACAAATGAAGCTGATGGTGTAGATGTGGTAGATGCAGTAGGTGGTGGAGGTGATGAACTAGCTGGACCTGACACTGGAGGTGGTGGGAATGGAAAAGGTGACCCAGGTGAAAAAGCAGTGTTGCTAAATTGACTATTCTGGCTATTCATTTGTCCCATCATTGTTGTGAACACTTGCTGCATAGCGTACTTCTGGAATTATGGGAAAACAATATGCAGAAATAGTCAAGACACATATGAAGG
Source organism: Capsicum pubescens (assembly GCA_030864215.1). NCBI lineage: Eukaryota > Viridiplantae > Streptophyta > Magnoliopsida > Solanales > Solanaceae > Capsicum > Capsicum pubescens. The sequence goes on from CM061541.1 coordinate 123,951,244, forward strand.
GTCAGGCTACACCGAATTTCTGTAGCTGCACTCAGTGGCCTCCACATAGGAAACAAAGAAATATATCCACTTATGATTGAAATTAAAACATATTAAACAAGAATATGAAAGCAGTCTAAGACACGAATTTCCATTATAAAGAATAAAAAAGCACCTAAAACAGACAACTTGATTTTATGTTTTCCTGAGAACTATTGTGTCTGTAATTTTTATTTTTCATTTTTGAAATTGGTTACAGATATTGTATCTTCAATTCAGGTTGACTCATAAGAGGATATAATGTAGTTGTTTAAAATGAGGAAAGCATAACGTTATCTTTAAGCTCACAGCAAAACAAGAAAGAAAATCAACTAAATGTAACAGCAAGAGTTAGGACCCTCAAAGAAAAGACGAGTATAACAAAATAGATAAAAATAGATAAGGATCTTGTTGGCCTCTCAATACCAGATTGTTATGACGCCGCACGATTTTAATTAGTCATCCTTGAAAATATATTCCATAGTGAGGCCCTAGTTCATTTCAGAAAGTATTCTAGGTTAAAATACTCATAATTATTAATTTTGTGATTACACACACCATCAACTAATGCATGGTCATTCTTGTCTTCCTCTCTGCTTTGTTGGCCCATTTACTTAATATGTAGGCAATCCTCTAATACTGCTGCTCATAACAAACAAGGTGTATCCTATCATGTGCATGTCATATTATCGGTAAGTTAACACACATTTTCTCTAAATTCCCTAAGCTGCAACTCTGATAATAGCACTATAAGAAACAAAATGAGACAAGCATCAAATTCATGCAAAATTTAATTACACCTAATTTAGGAAGTACTTGCCTTTAGGTATGAAGCCACCTGCAATATATTTCAGAAAATCCAGTAAAAAGTAAAGAGTTAGTTTTTATTTTAAAAAAAAACGAGAGGGCGACCAATAAAATCAAACAATTCTCCTTCTCACCCATGAGAAAAGTGCTGAAAGCCCAACACCAACTCCAATCCAAAATAGAGGAGACCCTCTGTAGACGACAAATAACAACAAATAAGTAAACAAATCAAGAGATGTCATTGTTAATGCAGATGCAAACACAATAAGAGAAACATGCAAAGAGAGAAACCGATAGGTTAAGTTATATACAGGATGAAACAAATTAAGTGGTGAATAATACAAATTATTACACTTGAGATGGTGGTGATGGAGCTGAAAATTGTGGATTTACACCAACTGAAGAAGTCTGTTGGCCACCTGAAGTTGTAGTGCTAGCAAAAGAATCCCTCCCTAATTTTCCCAGCACTGCATAGAACACAGAACATGTTGCAAGAAATGCTAAGCAGCAGCATAATTATTAGCAAGAATATAACAATGGATCACTAACATGATAAAATGTATAAGAACTTCGGACAAGAGAAATGACTGTCGCATCCAGGTGAACTACAACAACATAATAGTCCTAAGTTACTCGGACTAGGGGGTGGGTATCCGAGACGGGTGCGGATCCAACAGACGGATTCGTCAAAATTTAAATTTTAGGATTCGGGGGTGCGAACCCGAGTATGGATATGGGTGCGAGGATTCGGCTAAAAAATCAAAGATTATGAATATAGAATTATAAAGATATTCTAAAAACCCGCTATTGGACAAAAACAAGAAAGCACCCCAACTTTTGCAATTACTTTTCAATTAAGAGTAGTTGTAGTATTATGAGTTTCTTTAGCTTACCTATAATAATTTATAGAAAAAAAAAGAAACTTACGTATAATTAGGAGGACTTTTTCAATGCTAGGGTTATATTCTCTAACTAAAATATTATTTTACGATATATAATTATATATTAATTCTTTTTATATTATAAAGAATTAAAAAATATAAAGACACAACCGACTTTTATATTTTGACAAATAAATATAAAGACACCGACACAATTCTTTCTTCCCCAAAGACGTGAGATCTCTGTTTCTTCTCAAGAACATTGACAAGTTGTAATTACTTCTCTTGTTCGGCTGGGTTCCACAAGTATGACTGTCTCTTTCTTCCCCAAGACACCGACAACTGAAAATTGGATTTGTTTGTCAACTTTATAGTCGTCGATTGGACTTTTTCCAGGTAAGTCGCCGGTCTATTAGCAATGTTGCCCTCAAATTTGTTCTAGAGTTTGGTCAACGTATCCGAAATCATTTGACCGAATCTGAGACAGCGGAAGCACCCACACCCGCGTCAGTCTTGTGTCGAGACGGGTTTGGCGGCAAAACCAAAGAGTCCGCGCAATATTATGATAATACCCAGTGTGCTCCCATAAGTGGGGTCAGTGGAGGGTTGGTGTACACAAACTGTCACATCCAGGAAAAAGTGGTTTAATTACTCTTCAAGATATAGCAAGTTTATGCATCATCTGTTCCATTCAAACAACACGGTTTTCTAATTTGGTCGTCTAGCCAGATATAACGCATAGGAGGAGCTTTAGTGCACCGGGCTGCCCTTTAGCCAGATATAACGCATACTGAATTTATAGAAGCAACAACTACAAGGAAATTTCCTTGTTACACATATAAACATGATGTGAATTAATTAAAAGAACAAGAACCATCCAATAATTTATTTATTATTACTCTAATCAGGTATAATTTATTGATAATAAGAAAACCCATTTAAATCTTCATCAAAAAGAGGTATTTCCAAAAGTAGAGAATCTACACAAAGATACGACTCTATAAGACAATCATTATTCTACACAAAACAGGAACTTCATGGGTGCCCCCAAGAGGAAATTCAGAACAGGAAGTTATCCCTTCAGATGTACAAAGTCATGCCTTTCCTTTCAAAAATCTCCTATTTCTATCCGGTCCCCAAAGAGGAAATTCAGAACAGGAAGTTATCCCATCAGATGTACAACGTCATGCCTTTCCTTTCAAAAATCTCCTATTTCTTTCCCACAATACTATCCATGTAAGTATTGTTGCAGGATGGTTGAAATGGAGGCTCTTCGGGAGTCTTGTGTGATAAGAACTAAGAAGGTGTCTCCTAAGCTTAAAGGCAAGCTCCACAGAGTGGAAGTACGACCGACTATGTTGTATAGAGCAAAGTGTTGGGCCAGTCAAGAACTCCCATATCCAAAAGTTGAATGTGGCGGAGATGAGCACATTGAGATGGATGTGTGGACTTACTAGAAGAAATAAGGTTAGAAATGAGATTATTCGAAAGAAGGTAGGAGTGGCTTCGGTGGAAGACAAGATGCGGGAAGTGAGGTTGAGATGGTTCAGACATATGATGAGCAGGTGCACGGATGCCCAGCACGGAGGTGTGAGAGGTTGGTTATGGATGGTTTCAGGCGGGGTAGAGATAGGCCGAAAAAATATTGGAGGGAGGTGATTAGATATGACATGGAGCAATTACAGCTTATAGAGGACATGCCCCTTGATAGGAATGTGTGAAGGACGCGAATTAGGATAGAGGTTAGTGGGTAGGAGTGCATCCTTACTAGTAAGAAGGATTTCTTTGTTTGTAGCTGGGCATGTAAGTCGTAGTGTTATGTGTGTGCTTTGTAGTTTCTTGTTCGTGATGTTTTGGTGATGTTTGTGATTTCGGATAGATAGATTATAGTATTACTATGTGGGTGTCGTATTTCTTTTATTATATAGTAGTGTGTTATCCTATTTTGTTGTTTGTTTTTATGTTGTATGTTTGTTATACTGTTATTTGTCCTGAGCCAAAGGTCTATTGAAAACAGTCTCTCTACTTCATCTGAGGTAGTGGTATGGACTACATACACTTTACCCTCCCTAGACCCCACTTTATGGGAATACACGGGGTACGTTGTCGTTATTGAATACTATCCACATAAGTGTAATTGGAGAAACATCCCATGTTTTCCATCTTCTTTTTTGTTCTCTAAAGGCCTAACTAAATAATGCATTCTTCACAGTACCCAGCATGGTTCTTTGTATTCCGAATCATCTAAAAAGCTCCCACCACAAACATGGTGCTAACTAGCATTGTAATAAGAGATGATTCATGTTCTCCCACAAGGATTACACTAACACATGAAGCATTAATCAACATAAGTAATCCTCCTCTTATTCAAGTTACAGTTGTCATAATCGCATCCCTAACTTCTATCTAAGCAAATACAACACGCCTTTCCAACTGCCCTAGGGGTCCAAACTGAAAGATGAGGGACACTCAACTTCACTCTAGCTTGCAACTTACAATAGTAACTTTTCACAAAAAATATTCTCCTACTCTCTAACACCCAATAGTCATGGCTCTCTTCCGGTAAAATTTGTTTATAGAGCATTTCAAGTATACTTTGGAACTCCACTATGCCCCAATCCCAAAAGTTCCTTTTAAATTTGAGATCCTAAATAACACGCACATCATGTAATGTTCAAACTTGTTGTAGTACATCTCATTTTAGCATAAAATATTCTAGATGTTTGGAGAAGTGATCCTTAACATGTAATTTCCACACCACCTGTTCCATCCAAAAAGAACTACACTTGCATCCGTCCCCAACCCGGAAAGAGATACAACGGCTAAACTCTTCCCTTCCCTGTATAATGTTCCTCCAAAAACTGCATAACTAAAAGGATTCGTGATGTTTCGTGTTTTCCAACCCCCCCACCCACCCACCACCCACCCCCAATGTCATATTTCTCTCGTATATCTTTTTGTGACCCCCAGAATAAGAAGTTGGGAGGTAGGCAGAGCAGAGCTAATGAATTCTACCTGGGTGTGCTTCTGCATTCAGCCATTTAGGTTTTCTATCACCTCTCTCCATAGTGCATGTTCCTTTGTCCTGAATCTCCATGGCCATTTCCCTAGCAAGACCTTGTTAAAAACACGACGATCTTCCTTTCGCCTTTTGACAAATATATATTTTTCAATCTGCAAATCTTTTCTACACCTATATTTTGGGAGCAATATCTTACCAAACTCGATTGGCAATAGCGTCAAGCCATAAGTGACTTTTCCTGACATAGAACAGACTACATATTGGGATCACCTCTCTCAATACCGAATTTCTACTTTGAGATACAGCCAAGCTTCAGTCAATTAAAAAAAAAAAGGAGTCTTTAGTCCCATAGAATCAGAAAAATTAACATGATACAAACTCAGCCTAGTGCACTCCCCAACAAGTAATAAATTAATAAACAACTCTTATAGACCAAAAGAACAATTCTACACTTTCAGTGATGTATCAGATAAACACAATACACATAGAAAGAGGAGATGAGGAATAGCGAATAAGAATAAACAGCACTTCACACAACCAACAAAATGGGAAGCAGCCATCATTCAGAAATTCTCTTCAAAGGCTACTACTTCTCACAGTAATTAACTCCTATTCATTAAAAGATACAATTATTACATCTAGACAAAACAGAAGTGCAGTTTCCAACAACACCAAAATTATTTTCAAGGACAGCTATTGAAGTTGTAGTTTAAGATGAATTGAAGGTTCAAATAAAGCAATTATGAGAAAAGAGTAGAAAGTACCAATCCTTTTGGTGAGGGTTGGAGCCTGTAAAGAAGATGCCACTTGAGAACAAGTAGTGGGTCTGATAATTCTTCCATTGTTGAAGTGTTTTTTGGGTAGACGAAGGCCAAAGAAGGGATTTCTTGGGTTAGAAGAGAGACCCAATACCATTTTAGGTGAACAAACTATACCAATGTTCTCCATCACCCTTCAAAAATACTCAAAAGACTTCTTTTGCTGCTATTGAAGAATAAGGAGATGAGAAGTGCAAAAGGGTCTCCCGGTTTCCAAAGAAGAGAGGACAGTCAAGTGTGTTATGAATTGAACATGGAGCTATATGGATAGGTTTTCCAGCCCCACCCTAAGCTCATTCTTTTGTTGACAGGTAAGACATGGAAAATTAAAGTTGAGAAAATTATAATTTCTTTTGTTTCTCCTCTTCATTAACAAATTAAATTTGCAATTGTTTTTTTAAAAGAAAATCCAATACTTGCCTTATTTATTTTTGTTGTATTATGTTATTAAAAATTAGTTTAATATTTCCTAAAACGTTATACTATACAAAAGTATTAAAAAGTTGAAGAAAATTAATTTTCCTGTTTTAGACCTTTTTTTTACTTTCAAACAAAAGTAGTATATAATATAAAGCTCTCTTCTTTTTTTTATTATACTAAAGTTTATGAAAATATCTCAACTCAATAGCCAAATTGAGCTTTACTATAGAATTAATTTCACCCCTTTTTCTTAAATAAATTAATGGTGACTAATTATTTATAGGTTAAAATCAATTACATCCTCAATTTTGCTTTAAAATCGAATCCCCCTTCAACTTTAAAAAATAACTACCACCTTCTCTTCTTATTCTATGAAATATCTATTTTATCCTTGACAATTGCAATCCTCTATACAGATAGAGAATCTTGTTATATTGTATATAATTTTATATTTTCTAATCTAGGTATTTATAGATTTTTATTTAAATTTATTAATATTATAAGTCAAATAATTCTCTTATTAATCTATTGCAAAATCAAATATTAGTTCTTATAATTAATATTTACATGCATTAAGTATCTGGGTACGTATAATCCTTTACATTTCATTTATTTATTATTTTCTACTGTTATTATAGATAAATAAAATTTTGATTGTAATTAATGAAATATTTTCTAAATTATAATTTAAAATTTATTTATATTATAAGTAAATAATCTTTTGAGATTTTGTTATTAAATATATCTTTATTTTTATTAGTTAATTTTTTATTACCTATATCAAAATAATTTGGAAAGTTATCACATTATAGTTTTCATTTTCAATAAAATTAATTTTTAATTTATTTTATTATATAACGTCATTAACTTTTATGCCCAATCAATATTTTTTTCCTTTTCTTTTTTTTTTTTGACAAAAATATTATTTTTATAGGCAAATTGTTACGTAGATTAAAAACAAAAACATCATAATTTTAAGGAAGTAAAGAAAAAAAAAACATAAGACAAAGGTTGATAATATAAGGGTTGAACAGACATTTAAAAAATTTAATTAGCAAAAGAGGGAGAATAACTACTTTTCAATGTATAGAATTAATTTATAATAATGAGAAAATATTTAAAGTTGTTATAAAATATAAAGCAAAGAAGAAGAATAAATAGAGAGAAAAGAGGGAGACTTCCTTATTTCTCTTGAGCGATGAGAGATTATCTTGGTTGAGAATACAATGAATAAAATTCATTTATTTATAGAGAAAAATACTTCTAGTTTCTGACTAAAAGACAGATACTTCAAATCCTGATAATATCAACTAGATCTTATTAGATCTTGATTCACTATAATGTAAATACATTTATAACACTCCTCCTTGAATGTCTAGATAGATAATGTGCCTCGTTAAGACCTTACTAGAAGAAATTCAGTGGGGGAAAAAATCTAGAAAAAAGAGTACATATCTCTAACAAGACGCATATAGGTTGTCTTATTAAAAACCTTAATAGGAAACCCCAGTGGGACAAAGCCTCATAAGGGAAAAAGAGTACAACGCGTATCAATTCCCCCTAATGAGAACATCCTTGAACCTTTGCATCCCAATCTTGTACAACATCTTCTTGAAAGTTGCAATTGGAAAAGATTTGGTGACTAAACCAGCCACATTGTCACTTGAACGAATCTGGTGCACGTTAATACCACCATTCTTTTATAGTTCATGTATGTAGAAAAACTTTGGCAAAATGCGCTTCGTTCTATCTCCATTTATGAATCCTCCCTGAAGATGTGCTATGTATGTTGCATTATCTCTGTACAAACTTGTAGGTAGATTATCATATTTCACAACACATTTTTCTTGAATGAGATGTATCATGGACCTCAACCATACACATTCTCGGTTTGCTTCATGAATAGCTATTATCTCAGCATAATTCGATGAATTGACTATGATAGACTATTTTGTATATCTTCCAAGATATAGCAGTACCACCACATATGAACACATAGCCTGTTTGAGACTGAGCTTTATGCGGGTCAGATAAGTACCCAACATCAGCATGACCAATAAGACTGGGACTGCAATCTTTAGAATAAAACAAACTCTTGTGTTTTATCCCATTCTGATGTCTCCTAGTAGGAGCAAAAATATACTTTGCTAACAAATTGACTGAAAAGGCTATATCGGTCCTTGTAGTATTTTCAAGATACGTGAGTGCACCATTTGCACTAAGATATGGTACTTCATAACCAATCTAATTCGGTATATTTCTCATTTCAACAAATAATCTATTGCTTTGAAAACTCTCCAAGAGTTTCAATAATTTTCAAGCTATAAGCTTATACAATATAAGGATTATCAATAAGTTTCCCAGAAACTTTTATAGTTTGAATCCTTAAAGAAGTTTTCATATAAATTTTGTCAAGTGACAATATGCAACATCTTATTTGTGACATCTTCAAGTGTCTGGACTGCAAATCAAATAAGTTTTATGCTTACCAAGATGCATCTTTTCATGTCACTTGATAAATGTTTATATGTCAGCATGCTTAAATTAATATAGAATTCAGATCCTTATAATCTTTCACAATATTGCGCCAATATTGTCTTAAAGATATCGTCGATGGTTTCTTATTTTGTATCTATTCCCAATGTGACATAACATTTTGATATCTCATCACTTCAATATTTTCAGGTACCTGAACCTCTTATAAGGTTTTATGAAGTGCTATGTCGTAGGCTCTTCAAGAGCACATTGTCTTCTTATTATGATTATTTTTTCCTTATCCTTTTCAAGGATTATTTCATTTGAAATCGATTGGTCTACCACGCTTTATATATGCGTAGATTTTGTCCTTTAGAGACACAAAATAGGAGAACTTACAGCTTAAATACGAGATGCTTTCGGTATTTGACTTGAATTATCTTTCGAATGAGGATCTGATGATAATTCCTAACATACTTCATAACTGCTTATAATCTCTCCCTTATATTAGGAAAACTAATATGTATCCTCCATCTTCTTTGAGGAATCTATCTTTGTACATCATAGTATATTCATTAATCGTATACCGCACATCAAAACTATTAGATGGACAACGTGTGGTTTGTAACTCAGAACCAACTTTGAGGGAAATTAATCATAATTTATTGGTCTCATGCATACAAGTGCTATTGTATGAAATATATCATATTTAAGACCAACACATGAAGCTTTGTTCTCCTTAGCAATGGTTTAGCTATTTATCGAAGACATTTAATGTCAAACCATCATCATCAAGATTGTCTTGATTACACAATCTGAAAGTTACGCTCTTAACTTAATTTTATTAAGCAAATAACTTTATGAATGTTAAACACAGGTTAACAATGAATGTACATGTGATTATCTTATTGATACATCTTTTCAACATATCACATGATAGGTGAATGGGCCCATATTCACCTTTTATACTTTTCAAATTTTAAGGGATCCAATCCCAACAATAGTTGGTCCAACCAACTTATCATGAGAACAAGCAACATTAAAAGTAATGAAGAATTTTCTAATTCTTCAATATATGTTCAATACTCAGTATGCACATCTTTGGATGTCGCAATCATTCATGTCAATTTATGAACTTTTATTCTAGCAAACTCCAAGTTTACTATGACATGTACTTTTTTTTCTTTAGTAAATTTCAGATTTACTATTACATGAATAGATTTTTGAATTTACTACTTCATAAGTAGATTTCAAAATAACTCTTCTCGATTATTCTGCCTCATTCAGAGGTAAGTTGTGATACCATCATAATCAAGTGCACGTTTGTATTGACACAATCAAAATCCTCATTTCCCAGGAATTAAATATAATCATACCCTAAGTCTATCAAATTCTGATAGCTTATAACCTCTTCATGTTATTGCTACTGCAGGAGAAAATCGAGGCATACATATGGTTGTAGAGAAATTTTTTCTTACATATCTTTAATTATAATCACAATAAGTATGTGAAAATATCATCACTTTTCTTCTTTAAGACATATTATGCACTGCTACCGCATTCACTTCAAGAATAGAGCAAGTTGTTACTTTCAGATTCATCATATATTGCTACCACATTCACTTCTTCGAATAGAGCATATTCAATGGACAAATTTTATGTCTTTTCATCAAAAATACATTATTTTGCCTTAGCCATCATAATATCATCAATATGGTGCATTGAAATTCAAACTCAACGTCTTATCCATATAAAGGAGTCTTAGGCAATAACTCGATGGGACTTGAACCCAACATATTTTATCATCATAGTGCATGGGGACTCTAACCCAATGACTTACCCTTTTATGCAATGGGATTCAAATTCACCGTCTTATTTCAATTAATGACATAATCAACATGACTAAAGAAAATTCACTTTTGGCATCCTTATATTTATTTTACAACTAACAAAGGGTTAGAAAAGAATAAACAAACAAAAACACGAAACATAATGATCAAAGAGAAAAAATATAACTTTAATCCATGAAGTGAACAAATTATAAGGAAACAGACATTAATCACTAATAGTTGTGCGAAAGAATTACCGTCGCTTAGCTTAATGTTGCAGCAGTAGCATATAAATTACTCCAATATCAAGATAGGCATGCTATATTTAAATTAATTAGTTGTAACCTAGTGATCGATTCACAAACTTTGGCATACAATTAATAATTTTAATTATCCATATGTAGGTAGCATAGGGGATAGAGTTATATTGGAATGTATTACCTGATTTATTAGAAAGATTACTAGCCCATCTAGTCAGCAATTCAAGTATCGTGCTGATAATGTGTTATAAAATATAAAGCAAAGAAGAAGAATAAATAGAGAGAGAAGAGGGAGACTTCTTTATTTCTCTTGAGCGATGAGAGATCATCTTGATTAAAATACAATGAATAAAACCCCTCTATTTATAGGGAAAAATACTCCTAGTTTCTGACTAAAAGACAAATACTTCAAATCCTGATAGATATCAACTAGATCTTATTAGATCTTGATAGACATTCACTATAATGTAAATACATTTATAACAAAAGTTTAATAATTAGAAATTTAATGGTGCATAGTTCTTTTTTGAAAAATCAAATTATGAGTTTGTAGATCTTTTTATTAGTGAAGGAAAATAGAAACGAACTCAAAGGAGTCCAAAAAATAAAATAAAACTAAGTAATGTTGCATCGAGCCATTAACTAGTCTGGTGCCTAAACAAGAAATAGAAATTATTGATCAAATCCAAAGCATGGTCGGACCAAATATTAAAACAATTCATCGAGAATAGGATTTCCTAATTCACCTTACTTCCTCCAAGCATTAACAATGACACCTCTCTTCATTAGTGACTAATTTCTCATTCTCCTTTTATGGGTGATTAACTTGCCTCCATAGTTTTTATCAAGTGGAGCTACTTATGCAACTCACATAGGTAAGATTCATTTCTTAGCTTTCTTGCCCGCACAATTTTCATTTCTATATATTAGTGACTTTTATTCTTTGTCCACATGTGTTTTTCGGTAAATGCGAGTTTCAAATGGACCCAAAAAGGTGAAAAGTTGCATATTTCAGCGTTGTAGCAACAAGTAAGGAAAAAAAATCTTCTCAGTCCTTTTTTTCTTTCTTAGATCGATTCTAACCTCTTGTCTGTGCAGTTGAAACAGAAATGAAGAAGTTCAACCTTCTTCTAGACTCCTCTTCTTGTGGTTTATTACTAGGACAAGTGTGAATTGTTTCAAGTGACTCTAGTGCCTTGTTTTTGCTGGTGACCTTTTTTGTAAGCTGTTGTAGCCTATGCTAGGTAGCTTAGAAATTCTCACAGCTATGTAGCCCATAAAATGGCAAATTATTTTTTGTAAATATCATAACTATAAGAACTTGTTTTATTATGATCAATATGTTCCATGCTAGTTGGTTATTGTGATTATCTTCCTTGTTTTGATTCTTAAAGTTGGAATTTGTGCTTTGTCAATTTTAAGACTCTATCATATCTATTTGGTAGTTATTAGAAAGTGTTATAACTGCATAGTGCTACTTGATTAAATACATTTTTAGACAAATTACCTGCTAATAGATTGGCCTTTCTAAATGTAGTTATATTTCTATGTGTAGTTGTGCTATCATCTATTGAATATCCTCCATTATTCCTTCTATCTCCTAAGAATTTTTTCATTCCCTCAATAACATCTTTTGTAAACTGAGAGAATCAATCATAATGATGATGTTATTCCTCTCGTCATCATTGCAAAACCTTAGGGCCTTCAAAATAGCTATGATTTAAGACTTCATGTTGATGGTAATTTCTATCTTTTTTGCCTTTCCATAAATGAAATCTACACTAGAATTTCCCAAATAAAAAAAATAAGCACCGTCTCTGTAAATACCCCTGCAAGCTTCATCCATGTTACATTTTACTCAATTACTCCTTAGAAATTTCTATCTCACTACCTTCTAGTTTGACCTAGTTTTATACTGCTACAAATAGTTCACAACTTCTCTCCAATATGAAGGAATTACAATCCAGATATTTAAGCTTTACAAATGGGTAATCAATTTAATTTCCATGAGATGTCATGTAATGATTCTTCAGGCTATTTTCCCAATTTTCATGCATTTTTGGCATTTTGAGCCTTTCCATCATGGCTACAAGTTATTTATAACTTGCTGAAACTGTCATTTCGACAATCAGACAGTTCATTTGGGTTGTAGGCTCATTTCCCTATTGTGGAGTTAAAGAATTGGTCTCAAATCAAAAATCCTAGTAAACAACCCCTGATGAGAATTTTGACAGTGCCATAAGCTCTAGAACATTGATTTTAGGCTAAAGGACCCTTAGTTTAGTCCCAAAACTTTCGAATTCATTTTGAGATATTAGGTAGAATTTGGTTAAAATCAAATTATAGGGGTGGACCCACATTCATTCAGGATAATCTCAAATAAAAGTTTTGATGGTTTTGTTAAGTCCAAAATATCAAATTTTTGTATGGTAGCCTAGTTCATTTGCACGAATGGGGTTTCGAATGAATCCCAAGCACCCGATCAGAGTCCTTTGGGACTTAGGAAAATTGCTGGTTTTCTAGTATCTGGTACAATCACCTTTCGATTTTTGAATTCATGAGGTGCAGGTCACATTCGCAAAGGGTCAAGTTCTTTACCTTCGTAATTGTGAGCCTCATCTCTTGCATTTGCGATGCAGGTTGATAACGCTCAACTTGCACGTAAATTTAAGTAAAAGGCGGCCGTCGTTAATATATTTACCTAACTTTAAAGTCGGGGTCGAATCCACGAGAAACAATGTGAGTGGCAATCAAGTTACTTCAAAATAATAGATACAAGTTAAATCCAAACTAATGTTACAAGAAGGTAAAAATTAAGGAGATATGTATCTACACTAATGTTTCTTTTTGGGTTTTTCTAGTATAAATTTGGGGCTCCGAATACTTAAATTTTTAACAGTAATGCACGGATCTTGGAATTATGCACTACTAAGGGAGTGATATGTGGGTGTTAGCAATCAATATCAAATTAGTAAGTCAAACATGGGTAGGTTTGGTTATAGATTTTGATGCTAATCTTTCAAAAAAACACCAAACTTTAACCCATTGATTCTTTCGAATACCTAATAGGCATGATCAACAATTGGTAACCACAACCTCAATCTAGGTATCCCTATTTCTAGAATGATACTCATGGTATAGTCAACCTCACATTCACCCTTATGTCTAAGATAGTGAAAATTTAGCAAACTACACACACAATTGTCTATCATTGCTTAGGTCTCACCACCCCTCTTTCAAGGATGATATGGATTCTTAAACTTTACCCAAAACCATTTTTTTTAATATGACTTCGGATTTTTTAGAGCATGGTGATAACTCTCAACTTACACGTCAATTTAGTACAAGACGGTCATCGTCAATATATTTACCCAACTTTGGAGTAGGGTCGAATCCACGAGGAACAATGTGAGTGGCGATTAAACTAATTTGAAACTATAGCTATAAGTTGAAATCAAACAAATGATACGAAAAGATAAAATGGGTTTTTTTAATGATTGAACAAAAGTTATTAACACTTCAATTCGCCTTAGAACTCGAAGCTTAAACTGTAATATTTAAAATCAATGATATAGATAAACTAGAGTTGTGATCACTATGATTAGTAATCCTCCATTGAATAATAGTTGTAGTACTGAATTCTCATGACTTGTGGGAAACACCAAATTATCAGTTTCGATAGTCCATCTAAGTTTTTCTCAACCTACTTAGATGTTGAACTCCCTAATTCCCTCAAACTTAGGAAATCATTCTATTTATCCAGATTTTATCTCAAGTTGATCAATCTTGTTACATCATTAATCATTAGATGAGAGCTTAACCTTCCCAAATCCTTATTGATAATTCGCTACCTTTAGTTTATTTCTCATTTCGAGCAAATCAACATAAGGCGGGATTTATTGTTTGTAACCAATAAATAACAATCATAACAAAGGAATTATCAAGATGTCCCCACAATCACTCAAACCCTAACCAACTATTAAATCCATGGGCGAATAATCATAGATACCACAACCTTAGTTGTGGGTTTTAGTTACACATGAGAAAGAAAGAGATAGCAACAATTATAATCATCATTCAAAGTAATTAAACTTACAACAGATGAAGTCTGGAGTTGATTCTCTTCTAAGTTCAAGAGAAAATTCCCACAACCAAATCAAAGAGTTGAAAATTGAATTCTAAGTTAAGAGCCCCCAAAGAGAGGTGAACTCCTTTGGAATAAGTTCCAGCCGTTTCAAGATGATCAAGATGATGAATGAAAACCCTAGAACTTGTCCTTAAATACTTCAGCCTAATTATGGAAACAAAATCATAGATCACAGTTTTTTTCTCAAACAGATGACGTCATGGGTGACGGCTTATTAGGAGTCTAACGACTTATCAGGAATGTCGTCATCTCCTCTTCACTTTTGACAATCTCTACCTTAGGTTGACGATGAGGCGTGATGGATTATCAGACCTTTGACGACTTATCACGGATGTCGTCACATCTTTACTTCAATTTCTCAAGCACTGTCCAAGCCTGACGGCTTATCACAACTCTGACGGCCTATCATAAATGTCGTCATGTATTCTAGCTGAAGTCCATTCTCTGTCTAAGGCTGACAGTACTTCTGATGACTTATCACAAGGCTGACGACTTATCAGACAAGTTGTTAGTCATACTTCCATCTCTACTTACTCAAAAATTAGCTTTTTTACCTCCGTTGTTGCTGGTTCTCTTGCATCTTGACTGTTACTGTAATATCAAAGAGAAAACAATCAAAAACGACAAAAGTTGCTTAAGACTTTGCAATTATTCTCAGTTAAAAGCCTCAAATGTGTTAGAATTTGCTCACACATCAACACACTCAACTTAAAACAATTGCTTGTCCTCAAGCAACTAAAACACAACCAAGAGGATACAAAGTACGTTCGACAGTCAACCATCCATATTATCTCAAAACATCTTCACCATCTCTAAGGTCAATTAATTTAAAAACAACTGTGTATATTATTGAAGAACAACAATGCGACACACAGTAATCAAGATATGGCATCAATTCAGCAATAGAAACCATGCATGTACTAAGATTACACTATCCAAACAAGTTGGCAACTAGCAACGTAACCAGTGTGCCCTTACAAGAAAGAGGTCCCTCCTCACTCATATGTGAACTCAAGCATGTCAATGTGGGGATGGTCAAGAGACACTCACTCTCAGAAAAAAGTTCCAGTCAATGTATGCCAAATACCATAAGCTTGCCCTTATTTTCATTACCAAGATTTTCAGACAGGTAAGCTAGGATCACTATAGGTCTTTTTCTTCGGCTTGCAATGTAGGCTAAGGGCTGGTATGATACTCGATGATATTTAACGTGACTAAGCCTCCTTGGCATTACACTAAATTTTGGGGTATCACTTATTTACCTTTACCTAATTCTCTCCTTTCTTGATCACACATACTCCGGATGGGTGCGGTCTTTTTCTACAATCACTTGTTTTTTTCACAACTTTTCTTTTCTTGTTCTTTTCCACTGCACCCAAATTTTTATTCTTTTCTTTTATTCTACCTTTCTTCATACTCATTTTACATCACACACCTCTATGATAGCCACCCTTAACTTAGGCCATTTGCCTAAGTCAAGGTGCAAAGTGTCAAAGGAGGACCAGGGCCAAAATAGGTTCATTATGATATAAATGAGATGGTGATAGGTATCATAAAAAAAATAGGCTATTCAGGCTCAAAATAGGGATCAAGGGATATTATGCATACAGGAAAGGTCATTTAGGCTAGAAGTGGACTAATATCAAAACGGCCTATGATCCTTTCCTAACTCCTATCCTATAACCAAGGCAAGACTAACCGGACAAGTTTTGAATTTATCATACAACGGGAACTAAGTAATATCTCACACGCACATGACACACTGGAACATTACAAGCTACTACCTATCCGGTTCATGCAATTGTTAGCAATGACTATCATGTCCCTAATACCAATACCATAAAAAGATTCACAGTGGTCGCATATAGATGGACATCACATAGTTACAAAATAGACAATTGGAGAGGTATTTATCATTCCCAAAAATCAACAAAAATATGTCAACTACTGTAGATACTTATTTTTCTCCCAGCTAACCATAACACATCACAAAACAAAAATAATATGCCTAAACATGCCGGCTCTACTAGGAACGAGGCTCTGGGGAAAAGAGGCACAACAACAAAAGCCCTAAGAGGACATCAACACCCACAAGTAGCCCCACCCTCAACTTAAAATCATGCAATGTCCCCAATGCGTCAAACCAAAACAAGAGAGTTAGAAATATACCTATGGCACCATGGGTGCGAAGATATGATATCAATCACATAATACGAATACAAACAACAAAATACCTAGGGTTGCCTCCCAAGCAATGCCTAATTTAGTGTCGTGGCACGAACCAACTCAACTTTTTCCTCCACCTTGAGGATATGAATTTCACCCCCAACTTAGAGTCTATCTTCTTGCCTCGATCATAGGGGGTGGTACAAAAATTAAGAAGTCGAGTAATGGATTGATCATGGTAAACCACTCAGCCTTAAAGTCAGGTGTGTTTTTATGTTGCTTGTCTAATGTAAAATCAAGAATATAGGATTCTTGTTCCTCATCTTCACACTCTTCTACTATTTTAAATGATTCCACAAACAAGAAATCATCTAAACATAAAGTAGAAAAGTGTTTTGAATGAGGCCCAATCAATCCTACTTCAAAATTTACACTATCTACTACACACTCACTTTTATTCGCCTTCTTGACATCTTCACTTTGAATTGGTCTAGAGTCTTTATTAGTGATTTTCTTTGTTTCTTCTTTTGCCTCTAGCACCATGACCTCAATCTTGGCATCATCTCTCATGGTTGGTTCGGTTGGTTGGGAAATCACTGAGGGTTGCTCAACATCAAGCTCAACATTAATATAGGGTTCTTGCTCCTCATCTTCATACTTTTCCATTATTTTAAATGATTTCACATACAAGATATCATCTAAACATAATATAAAAGAATACTTTGAATGATTGACCTCTATATCTATCTCCTCATGAATGATTGGCTTCATGTCTTGACGCATATCACATATGATATCATACATTTCTTTCTGGAGATCCAACATTCGTTGAAGCATAGCTTCAATCCCACTCTTACCGGTGCTTTATGTTTTTTTTCTTAACCATAAGACCTATCAAACTCATAAGAAAAACTAGAATTTGGGTTAGCGCAATAGATAGAGGAGGTATTTAGGCAATTGCCCCAATGTCCATCTTGACCACCAAATAAAGAACAATCATACTCCCGGTAGGATGGAGATGGTGCACACATCTCTCTACGGGGAGCATATCTACAAACTTGCCAAAAGTGAGGTCCATCACAATATGGACATGGATCGTCAAGATAAGATTTCCAACCACCAAGCTCATGTTCATTCCACGATGCCATAGTAATAAGTAAACTAAACTAAAATCTACCTAACACAAGAAATAAAAGAAAACTAAAAACAAATATTTACAAGTTTGAATTCAAACAGGTAGGCTAAAATTCTAAATCAACTCAATACGCCAAATTGTTCCCTGACAACGATGCCATTTTTGATAACGCTCAACTTACACGTCAATTTAGTACAAGACGGTTGTCATCAATATATTTACCCAACTTTGGAGTCGGGGTCGAATCCACGAGGAACAATGTGAGTGGTGATTAAACTAATTTGAAACTATAGCTCTATGTTGAATTCAAAGAAATGATACAAAAAGATAAAATGGGTTTTTTTTAATGATTGAACAAAAGTTATTAACACTTCAATTCTCCTTAGAACTCGAAGCTTAAATTGCAATATTTCAAATCAATGATATAGATAAACTAGAGTTGTGATCACTATGATTAGTAATCCTCCATTGAATAGTAGTTGTAGTACTGAATTCTCATGACTTGTGGGAAACACCAAATTATCAGTTTTGACTGTCCATCTAAGTGTTTCTCAACCTACTTAGATGTTGAACTCCCTACTTCTCTCGAACTTAGGAAATCATTCTATTCATACTGGTTTTATCTCAAGTTGATCAATCTTGTTACAACATTAATCATTAGATGAGAGCTTAACCTTCCCAAATCCTTGTTGATAATTCGCTACCTTTAGTTTATTTCTCAGTTAGAGAAAATCAACATAAGGTGGGATTTATTATTTGCAACCAATAAATAACAATCATAACAAAGGAATTATCAAGATGTCCTCACAATCACTCAAACCCTAACCAACTATTAAATCTATGGGGGAATAATCATAGATCTTATAACCTTAGTTGTGGGTTTTAGTTACACATAAGAAAGAAAGAGATAGCAACAATTATAATCATCATTCAAAGTAATTAAAATTACAAAAGATGAAGTCTGAAGTTGATTCTCTTCTAAGTTCAAGAGAAAATTCCAACAACCAAATCAAAGAGTTGAAAATTGAATTCTAAGTTAAGAGCCCCCAAAGAGAGGTGAACTCCTTTGAAATAAGTTCCAGCCGCTTCAAGATGATCAAGATGATGAATGAAAACCCTAGAACTTGTCCTTAAATACTTCAGCCTAATTATGGAAATAAAATCATAGATCACATTTTTTTTCTCAAACAGATGATATCGTGGGTGACGACTTATCAGGAGTCTGACGACTTATCAGGAATGTCGTCAGCTCCTATTCACTTTTGACAATATCTACCTTAGGTTGACAATGAGGCGTGGTGGATTATCAGACCTTTGATGGCTTATCACAGATGTCATCACATCTTCACTTCAATTTCTCAAGCACTGCCCAATCCTGACAATGAGCCTGGCGACTTATCACAACTCTGACAGCCTATCACATATGTCGTCACGTATTCCAGCTGAAGTTCATTCTCTGTCTAAGGCTGACGATACTTCTGATAACTTATCACAAGGATGATGACTTATCAGACAAGTTGTCAGCCATACTTCCATCTCTACTTACTCAGAAATCAACTCTTTTACCTCCGTTATTGCTGGTTCTCTTGCATCTTGACTGTTACTGCAATATTAAAGAGAAACTAATCAAAAACGACAAAAGTTGCTTACAAATTTGGAATTATTCTCAGTTAAAAGCCTCAAATATGTTAACATCTGCTCACACATCACATGAAGCTTTCACTCATCATACCCATGTGGGTATTTTGGGATTTCACCCATCAAACCCCAACCAAGTTAGCATAGCAATGATAAAATCGATAAACATGAACTACTAAATAGAAGCTAATCAATAACAACCCACACCCCTATTCACACATAACCCTAAGAGAGAGATCTAGCTACACATAAGATAAATAAGCTTAGACATACTCATAATCTCCATTGAAGTGATTTATTGAAACTTAAGTGAATGTTACTACAAACTTGGCACTCCCACAAATAAATAATAGAAGTGAGCTAATCTTCTACTTAGAAAGTCTCCAATGTATTCTTCACCCAAAAATTATACAATATTTTCTTCTCCAAAAATAGAGGTTATGAACTCAAGAGCTAAACCTAAAAATTGGGGAAGATGGAATATGATACATGATGCTAGGGTTTGAGTCTTTTTTTCAAAATAGGGATCATTGATATGTATTTCCAGTTTTTCCCTTGGGCTTATTTTTTCTGCTAAGTCCCAATCGCGCGGGTCTGGCTGCGACCGCAGTTATGCGACCTCGAGAAACTTTCACAATCGTTGTTGAATGACTTTTGCTTGATTGCCGAGGTCGCGGTCAACAAACCGCGACCGCGGTACCTGAGGCCTTTCTGCTTTAAGTCTTCAACTGCACTTTTCTTGCTCCCTTTTGATCAGTTTACACTCCAATACACATCTTTTGATCTCCTCAACTCTATGCCTACAAAGATTGGATATTAGTGCATTTTATCACCAATATGTCTCATTCATTCATTCAAAATAAGGTAATGTGCATAAATGTTTAGTGAGAATGAGTGGTAAAATCATTACTCATCAACACCCCCAACTTAAAGCATTTGCTTGTCCTCAAGAAACACTACCTCTTACCATGAGACAATAATTCTCTATGCCCAAACTTTATACCTTAAAGCTCACAATGACTTCAACTTTAGTTGCAACGACAAGTAGCTCATTGCATAGGAGCTAAGCTAATTTCTACTACACCCCTTATCATAAGATACAACATTCAAGGATACATAGGACTTTAAAGATCAACCAAGCAACAACAACCAATACTCTAGATGTGTCTTCCTCTTGACTACAACTTAGCTATACTTCATTTGCTTCATTCTTCAGAAGGTGACAAAATTACCCACCCCAACTTTTTTCACATGCCAATCCTCACAAGAAAGAAAATTCTACACACCAAGCTACCAAAAATGACACAAGGAGTTTTAAGTGCAAGAACTCTCTCTCTCACACAAAAGAAATCTCTATACAACAAGTGTCATACCATAAGCTTGCCCCTATTTTCAATCGTTACTATGAAGAAAATACATGGTTGGAGATCTCAAAAGACTTTCTAAGCTTGAAATGTAGGTTTGGGTTAGGGTAGGATATCATTTAAGAATAACATGGTTACACCCTTCCTTGAACATCTACATCACATTTTTTCAATCCTCCTTTTTTACTAAGGACATTCTTCTTTATTTTCTTTCTTTTCTTATGCCTACTTTTAGCTTTCTTTGTTCACCACCGTTCTTTCATTTCTTTTTCTTGCATCTTACGTGCAATTCATTCCTTTGATGGACTCATTCATTTTCTATTTATTTATTTTCACGGTTTAGGCTCATAAGGCATTTTAATAACAATTTTGTGGCCTCACACTTTCTTTCATCAATCTTTACCACCCCCAACTTAGGATTTTAGCCTCAAGTTCCATTTTCTATTTCAAGAAGGGTTTGGTTCAAATTAGGGATAAAAAGAATGGATCACGGGTTGTAATGAGTTTGCCAAAGAAAGGTCCAAAGGCTCTAAGTGGGTACTAGGGATTATAATTATGCATAGGTATGCTTTTTAGGCTAGAGTGGGTTCCTAAATCAGAAAGGTGGCCTAAGATCATTTCTCCAACCACATACAATCAAAATTAGTTTTGAAAGACTAACGGGGTAAGTTCTAGTTAACACAAGTGTACAAGAGATGAATACCAAAATCTCACCACACATGGCATGCAAAATTTGCCAAGGGAGCTCAAATGTCCCTCCCGCGAGAGATAAAATGGGACTATATATTTCTATTCATAAGTTAAAATTTATGAAGCCACAAAAAAAGAAAAATTTTGGTTACAACATTGCTCACGTCCATGCCCTTGATTTTTCAAAAATTTTGGATGGAAGGGGTTGTTCATTTCGCATTAGCCTCTCGTACAATTTACTAAACTATGGCTACAACCAAAGTCTTAGTCTCATAATTAGGCTCAAAATAGGCAAACTATCCATATGTATACTCAGAATCGCCAATGGTGTATAAAGCGACCCCATCTTTACAACATACAACACCATAGGTATTCAGACTTCCCTTGCATTTTTGACATTTATGCTATGGGTACTCAAACTTCTCCTGCACCTATACCTCAAAACCCAAACATGACACTTTACCCTTAAGAATGTCGTCACTCAATCTATCATAGGCCAAAGTTAATCGTGTATCATCAAAATTATAATAAAAGTAAAAGAAAAACTAATACTAAAAACCACATGATAATCCATAAAATGTAGGCACCATCAAGGCACCCCAAAATGTAGCCTCCCCAAAAACAAAATAAAAATAGTATCCAGAGTGTCATCCCAACACAACATCAACAGAAATATTCGGCGCACAACACCAAAACAATACACATCCGGGGGCACCCCTAACTAAAAAAATACAGTGTCTTCACTATATGTGCGAGTAAGTAAGAGTAAAAGGGTCTCTCTGAATATGCATCAAGAGCTATCCTCTCCTGCTAAATCTGCTAGATCATCCTTAGCATTATCAGCAGACCAATCAACAGAGGCCTTGTCTTCACTGTCCATCTCGATGAAGGTAGTCTATGGTTGGGCTTGAGCACCTTGAAGATGCCCTTCACCCTCTTGCACAACTTCTTAAAGAATTTATCTCGCTTTTTCTCTCTCTTTACTATTTTTTCATGTAAATCCCTAAGGTCCCTGTGTGATGCAGCTAGTGATGAATAAACTTTCTCCAAATGGGCAGTAGTGGCTCCCTTCTTTTTTTTTCTTCTCTTTGTATTTCTCATAGTCTGACTAAGCTACATATGAGTGGTGAGCGGTGGAGGAATCTCCTGGTCCCTGAGGTAGTCTGGACAGTAGTTCTTTTACCTCCCGCATCTGACCAAAGATATCATCGAATGCGGTGGCTAATGAGGGTCTGTAAGAGTCTGTGTCCTCTTGGGCTGATTTTCTCCAGCCCTTCTTTCTCTTCTTGCTTTGACCTGGGATACCCTCACCTCTAAATTTGAGTGGGAAGGTACGAGGTCCTAGGGACACCCAGGTATCTATATCATACTTCTCCATCTGTGCTCTTCTGTATAGCTCTATGATAAGGGAAAAGAGGAGAAGATGTGTACCTCTATAATTTCTGAAGTACCTCCATTTTGAATGCACAATCTTGCCCACATTCAGGGTGATACCCAAGAGAAGACAGGCCACCATCTTAGCTCGCATGTCTGTGACTATGGTCATGTGAGTGCACGACTATACTCATCTATAGACGATATTCAGCCACAGCCTAGCCTCAACTGTTAAATCATTTATCAGAATGTTTCTCTTGGTGGTGCCTCAAGGAACCACTTTGCCAGCATATAAGATGTCCGCCATCTAGGCCCCTGGTGAACATGCTTTTGCATAAAACTGCTCCATGTCAGTATTCGGGAGCCCATATACCTCATTGATCTGCTCTGTCCCAAAGTTCACTTGCCTTTCCCTAATAGTCATTACCGGGTTTATGAAAAAGGCTACGCTTAGGTTAGTATAGAATTCACATACCCAGTTCTCATTAGCAACACAGGGGTCTAGGGAAAAACACATCCATCCGGTTTGATTAAGTCTAGCATGAAAACTTGGGAGTTTTTCTTCCACTTTATCTAAGTTGATACCCCTTTCAGGGAGCAACAATTATGTGCAAGTCTGCATTATAGTAGTTTTGACATTGTAGGGTCATGGATTTGTTCTTGTCAAATTCTTCCATCCCTGAGGTAGCTTAGTACCTATAAACAAGACATTCCAGAACATCATTATCACTATCACACTAAAAAACATGCTTGATCAACCAAATAAGCTTATGTAACAGTGTGTTAGAAGGTTCTAGGGGAGGAAATAACTGTGTAAAATTCTTTTATTTTATCTCTGTAGACACTGCCCTCAGGTATGATGATCGCGGGTCCGTGACTGCGATCGCGGTCATTGGGATCGTGATCGTGGTACCTGAGACCATAGTCGACAGTTCTGCAGTTTTCACCGAAACCATAATTTTATCCTTAATTTTGTGTTCAACTAGGCATCTAAACATTATGATTAAGAAAATTAAGCCTAGACTTCATAATTATAACCCCAATCTTGAAAAATTTAACATGGAATTCATAGGGGCATTGAATCGAACACATGGTGTAATCGTTTCTTTCAACCATTTAAGGTTTAAATCTGGGTACTTAAGAATTCCCCATCACTGTGTACACCAACTACAATAACTAACCACAACCATAATTTCAAACAAACATGCATTTAGTATTGAAAAAGATATTGTAGGACTTTTCCTATACTATAAGTTCTAAGCATGTAATTACATTAAGAACAAGGGAATAGAGACAACATAGCAAGTTTTATGATATGAATGGAATGAACTGACACATAGGTAGGCAATGCAATGACAAAAATTAGAGAGAATTTTGAGAGAAATTGAGAGAGAAGCATGGGAAAAATGGGCATTTGGATGGTTATTTAAACTGATTTGACCATGATTGAGGTCCTAGTTACGCGGTCGCGGTCACACAACCTCTGTGATTTCAGTGGCACAGACCGCGATCGCAGTAACTGATACCAAACAATCAGGTTTCCTGTATTTCTTGTTTAGTTCAACTTGCCAATTTCACATATTCCTTTTTCAAATTCAATCAAAATTCCTCTTTTCACCAATATTTCATGGATTATGCATGCATAAACAAAACGAAAAAAATCTACTCTACTATGTATGAATTAAAAAGGATATGTGCCACTTTTAGTAGCATGATGGGGTGCCTCCCATTGAGTTCATAGTTTAACATCGTAAAACGACGCCCTCATCACTCTCTTTGTGCTTTCACTTAGAAGATTTGAATCTCCATACCGACTTTCATTCAATATGCAATGAGCGACATAGGGATAAAAGATTCAGATCTTCTAAGATGGGGCTTGGAAGAGGTGATGAAATGGCAAGCAAGCTTCGATCTCTCCATTTTGAAGATTTGAACCTTCTACCTTACTTTACGTCGAACTTTCGGTTTGGTTCCTTGGGTAAAAGTGAGCACATCAATAGGCCATTCCTTGTACTTTGAAAGTTGAGCATCTTGGCCATTGATGGATGGGTTTCATGTGATCCTTTGGAATGTCAAACTCCAAAATATGCGAGTCAGACTCCGTCTTCCCAACATTTAGCTTTGTTCAGAAGGATGGATCCTCATTACATTCTCTAAGCAATATGTTGAAAAGTGGTTTGAATGAGGTCCAACCCCTAATTTTGGGTTAGCCTCCTCCAATGCATTTTTACTTCGAAATGAGTTAGAGTCATCCTAAGAGATCTGCATGGATTCTTCTTTTGACTCTAGTATTATTTCTTTTATTTTGGATTCTTCTTCCTCGTATGATTCGGATGGTTAGGAAGTTACCGAGAAGTTTTTCTACCAAGCCCTTCATCATATCTTGGTTTCTCTTCTCGACAAACCTCCTTTTGGGAAATGGACATGGTTGTGAGGTTTGCAAGAATTATATCCTTGCCCAATTCTTTTGCCTTGACATTTTCCCTTTCGAACACCCCGTATGATTGATGCAAGTCATACACATTCTCCCCAGTTATAGTTACCCAATCTAAAATGGTTTGAAGCATTGCTCCAAGGACAATGGGATCGATTTGTTTCTCCACCTTGTTCTCATCATAAGACTTATGAATCTCATAAGAAAAACTAGCAATTCGGTTAGTATAATTGGGGGAGGGGGCATTTGGACAATCATCCTAACGTCCATCTCGATCACTACATAACTAGTACCTATACTTTCTATAGGATTTAGATGGTGGGTCTATCTTTTTTTGGGGAGTAGAGTTATAATCTCTTCTGAAGTGTGGTCCATCATAGATTGGACATAGGTCATCATGATAGGATTCCCAACTACCAATATCATATTTATTAGGAGATGCCATAGAGAAAAGTAAAAATAAAATAAAATCTACCTACAAAGAAAAATCACTAACAAATATATACAAGCTTGAATTCAAGCAAGTAACTAAAATTTCAAACTAACTTAATACGCTAAATTGTTCCTCAGAAACGATGCCATTTTTAATAATGCCCAACTTATACGTCAGTGCAAGGCGGTCGTCATCAATATATTTACCCAACTTTGGAGTCAGGGTCGAATCCATGAGGAATAATATGAGTGGAACTCAAGTTACTTCAAAATAATAGATACAAGTTAAATTCAAATCAATGTTACAAGAAGGTAAAAATGGGTGAGATAGGTATCTACACTAATGTTTCTTTTTGTTTTTTTCTAGTATAAATTTGGGTCTATGAATAATTAGAGTTTTAACAAGTATGCACGGATCTTGGGATTATGCACTACTAAGGGAGTGATACGTGGGTGTTAGCAATTAACTTCAATTTTGTAAGTTAAACATGGGTTGGTTTGGTTATAGATTTTGATGCTAATCTTTTAACAAAACACTAAACTTTCACCCATTGATTCTTTTGAATACCTAATAGGTGTGTTCAATAAATAGTAACCACAACCTCAATCTTGTCATTTCTATTTCTAGGATAATACCCATGGTATAGTTAATCTCACATTCACCCTTATGTCTAAGATAGTGAAAATTTAGCAAACTACACACACAATTGTCTATCATTGCTTTGGTCTCCACATCTCTCTTTCAAGGATGATTTGGATTCCTAAACTTTTCCCAAAACCCTTCTTTCGAATAAGGCTTCGAGTTTTCTAAAGCATGGAGATTTCACTCATCATGCCCATGTAGGTATTTGGGGATTTCACCCATCAAACTCCAGCCAAGTTAGAATAACAATGATAAAATCCATAAACATGAACTACTAAATAAAAGCTAATCAATAACAACCCACACACACTTTAACCCCTATTCACACATAACCCCAAGAGGGAGATCTAGCTACACATAAGATAAATAATCTTAGATATACCCATAATCTCCATTGAAGTGATTTCTTGAAGCTTAAGTGAATGTTACTTCAAACTTGGTACTTCCACAAATCAACAATGAAAGTGAGCTAATCTTCTACTTCGAAAGTCTCCAATGTATTCTTCACCCAAAAATTATATAATATTTTCTTCTAAAAAAATGGAGGCTAAGAACTCAAGAGCTAAACCTAAAAATTGGGGAAGAATATGATACATAATGCTAGGGTTTGAGTCTTTTTGTCAAAATTAGGATCAACGACATGCATTTCTAGTTTTACCCTTGGGCTAATTTCTTTTGCTAAGACGCGATCGCACGGGTCTAGCTACGACTGTGGTTATGTGACTGCTTGTAACTTCCATGATCATAGTTGAATGAATTTTTCTTGACTTCCACGATCGCGGTCAATAGACTGCGATTGCTGTACCTGAGGCCTTTCTGCTCTAAGTTTTCAACTGTACTTTTCTTGCTCCCTTTTGATCAGTTTACGCTCCAATCTATATTTTTTATCTCCTCAACTCTGTGCCTTCAAAGAGTGGATATTAGTAAATTGTATCATCAATATGTCTCATTCATTCATTCAAAATAAGATAATGTGCACAAATATTTAGTAAGAATGAATGGTAAAATCATCACTTATCATAGGTCAGTCCCAACCTGATTGACTACCTTTTTTATAATAGTGACTTTTTGCCTACATTTACGGTGGTCTGATTCCTCTACCTGTTGCATTCGTGACCCCTGGCCACTGCTTTTGTGTAGGCCAAAATTTTGACATTATAAAATATTCTCTTTCCAATTTTTTCATTATTTTCTCACCATTTTGGTTGTTTTTATCCCTAGGAGCTTAAGAACTAGTGGGGAATCATAAATTGGAATTGGGGATATCTAGGGGATGTTGAGATGATCATTTACCATTAATTTCTCTGTATTTGGCCTAAATTCTATGTTTAATTCTTGTCTTCTCTCTTATTTTAGCCATCTCTCATGGTTGACTTGAGCCTTGATCTATACTTCATTTGTACTCAACTTTTAAGCACACATTCCTTTGTCCTTTGAGGGACCCCTAAATGGATTTACTTTTGAGATTGCATTAGTAGGGCCCAGGGGGCCATTATTGACCCGATTTTGGGTTCTAAGTCTTACATTGTAATATGGGTATCTTTTTACTCCTATTAATCTATAGCTTATTATTTTGATAGTGCTACATTATTTCAGAATCATGGAGCTAAGATGAGCGATTCTTGGATGGTTTGGGAATATCGTTTGGCATCGAGGTAGGCTCCAGTCTACTTTTCTATATGAGATGGTATATGTATAGATTGTATGTTATGTAGGAATTATAGGATGGGGTTATGACTGGTGTATCATGACTTAACCTATTTAGGAAATTTGAAATAGAAATATGGCCCGAACATTAGCATATGATACTCATTATGGCCATAGAACAATATTATCCTTGATTATAGACATGATTAACCATAAATTGATGTTAATGGCCCTTTAGTAAAAGATTTACCATTTGACTTACTACTTGGGCAATATTCCCCGATTAGATCCTTGTACTGATTTTATGCCCTTGGGTTGTACTTTTGTAGATTTTGGTGCTATTATCATGCTAGTTATATAATGTTGGGAGCTAGGTCGTGGTTAGATACTAGTTGAACTCCAAGTGAGTATTTTATCCTTAAAAGGACACGATTCTAGTTTATAGATACTTATTTAGATGTTGGTTATGGCATGCAAATATTTAGGCACATTTATGTTCACTTAGTGGTACAATTCCAACCAAATCCTTAATTTTACTATTGTTTTCTATAAATGTATTTATTCCCACTTTTCACTTTTAAAATGGATTCTTTTACAATGGGAATCGTACCACCATATTTAATGAATTATGAGATTTTGGAACTAAATATGATACTTTGGAAATTAGATCAAGGTTGATTTCATTCCATTATTAGTCCACTCTTTTACCATTACTATTTACTTCGGCCAATGGAGAATTCGACCCTTTCTGCACTAATATGCCAATTTAGTCTCAAACTTGATCTTAGGCAATGGATTCATAGGTTTACATTCTTTTAGTCTCGATTTAAGTCTGAGCATTTATTATATATTTATATCTCTCTATTACTAGATGGAGTAGATTGGTTATGATGATTATTAGAAGTCCTGATTCAAGACTAGGTAATGTATACAAATATCCCGAGTCCTTTGTGGCCCCTTTGTTCATGAGCCACCGTGTTGGATAAGAATGGTTGTCATAGGTCCTATGTTTACAAGTTACTGAGTTGTAGGAGGTTTATAAACTTGGTACATTATGGCACTTATATTAGATATGAAATTATTGATTAATGTTGCATTCATGTGCATCTCCCATCACTAGTATAATTATTTGGTGCTTATATCTATTAGACTTATATAGGGTTATATAGGTATAAGTTATGATTATTGTTTACTGAGTGCTTGCTTGAACCTTCTAGTCATATGGGAGCTCAGTTAGGTTATTGTTTGTCTGGACCAGCTGGTTACTTTATAACTAGTTATTATGGTTAGCTCATGGTAGGATGATTATGGATTGATATCCGAGATTATCGATACATTTCTGATTCCCTTTCTTTCTCAAAGAAAGATATGTTATTGTTAGCTTATCTCATATTTAGTCATCTTTTGGTTAGAGACCCTGATTATGCTAGTATTAGCTTTCCTACTGGGTTAGGATTCCTTAAGATATAGGTTGGGGTTGACTTTCTTAAGTTATTACCTTTTAATCTTTATATGTATATATATGTGCGTGTGTGTGCGTGTGTATGTATATATGGTGTTATAGTATATCCTTTTACTTCCTTATAAATTCATATTGTTTATGTATCATTTGGCCTTGTATTACTACTATATATCCTTGTTTCACTCTTCATTTGTAGATTGACTAGTGATATACTGTCACAACCCGAGGCTACCCCTAGTCACAACAACAGTGATAACAACCACGAGGGCCACAAGCTAACCCATGAACTGGTATCTGCTGTGAGCGTTGAATAAATAGTAATAAAATAATTAAGCAAAAAGTAAACTAACATAGTACTGAAATATGAATACTGCAAAATGCATCAAAGTATGTTTGAACAACTGATAAAATACTAGGAACCAACTATGTAACCAAAACATCTAGAAATACTAAAACAACTGACTGTCTAACTGATTCTCTGAATGTCTAAAAACCTCTAAACTGACTGAGGAGTTGATGGAACAGACTGCCAACTAACTCTGACTGACTAAGTAAGATGAAATACCGAAATAACTGAATAATCGTAACATGTCCTCAATAGATGACTACTCACCACTACAGCTGTTGGATTACGATGAGCTATTTAATTGCGGCAGAGAAACTATGTATCCGAACCTATCATATAAGACATCATAGAACAAAGAAGAGTATGTGGTCAGTACTTTAAATGTATTGGTATATGAGATGAGGACAGGTTGATATACATGGGGTCCTGAGCATATGAAAAAGGACAAACTGAATAGTATAAGATAACTGAATATGGATGCATAAAAATTGCTACATCTGAGAATGTAAGACCAGGCATAAACATATATCTGAAATAATTTGTAAACTGAATGACTGAAATCTGATAGCTGAATAACCGAGAATCTATATGCTTTGGTCAAGCAAACCTGAACTGAAACTATACTAAATACTGTACTGAGACTGTGCGAGGTATCATCTAACCAACATGCCCCGATCTTAGCTAATCGGGGTCCAACCTATAACTCCAGTTGGAAGGGTGTCAGTATCGTTCCACGGGTACTAACACTGACTGCGTGGATCCACTAAACTGGTGTTCTAAAGGACTAAGGAGTCACCTTCAAATAAAAGGTGCTCTAATAAGATATGTGTCAACCTTCAACTATAAGGTAGACACCTTGTCAACCCTCATCTAGCATGTAGACATCTCCAACCTATGCTGGTTATGTAGTTCTGTAACTCGGGGATTGCTAATAAGGGTCCACCCCTACTTCAGGTGAGCCCTTATCCCTGAGTTCGCTTGGTGCTAAATCTTACTCCCAACTAAACTGACCCTGATACTGGAATGGACTGAACTCGACTGAATATTATTACATAACTGGTAGTGCTTATCATGATCATAAACATGTAATTATACTGATAAGAGTCATGGATTAACTGTATGAGTACATGGAAAGCTGAATTCATGTAAAACATATAGGTATCGAGTGTTCATAACCCACCAACACTGAGTGAATATAATCATGCAATATCAAACTTGAAATATAGTAATCGTGATTATGGTTCAAAGACCCAAACATGTCATTTCATCAAAATATGTGAAAATCATAAGCTTAATCATGAGAATATCTTAAACATGAGGAAACAATAGGATTTCATGGCCAAACTCGTAACTTCAGGCTTCATCCTGAAACCAATTGAACATGGCATGGAAGTTTCAATACTCAAACATGATACGATTCATTCTACTTGAAAATACTTGTAACCATAACTTGTAATCACGTTAACAAGAGATTCATGGAGTTAGTTCAACTTGAACATTTAAAACTCATAATTTTAAATGACAAAAAGGGTTCTTGGACTCCATAGGTAAAAAGGGACCATGGATGAACATTATACATACCTCACTAGATGAATTCGTGAACATTTTTGGGGGTTTCTTGAAATTTGAAGCTTGAATTCCTTGATGTCTTGTGAAGAAGGTTGGGTTTGTTCTTGGGGAAAGAGAGGGATTTTCTTGAGATAATTTGTGAGTAAAAGGGCAAATAGTGCTCCATGGAAGTCCCAAATTCGGGTTATGTACGAATTGGGTAAAGGGAAAATGACCCAAATACCCTTAAATTATTAAGAACAAAGGCAAGACGAAACAGGAAGGGGGCGACGCGGGCCTTGGAGTGGCAACCTACACCGGGCGGTTCCTGCCTTAGAGCTGGGGACTAGACCAGGCGACGCCCGCTTTATAGCAGCGTATAGTAGGGGCCGCCTCGGGCCTATCCCAGTGGTGCTACTGTTTTACTTCTTCAAACACACCCCTACGCTCTTCTGAAAATTTTGAAACTCCCCCAACATATACTTTTACCTTCCTAAACATGAATCAACTTAAAACCCAATATTTTAGGGTCAAGAAGGTCGATTTAAACATTCACAAATTCTTAGGGTCTAGAAAGTAACTAAGTTCTCAACACTTAGTGGAATTTCAAGTGTTGGACCCCTTATGTATGCAACTGAGGGCAGAAATTGTCACACCTCAAATCCTATTTGGGCGGACAGGCACCCGTAGCCGTAAAGGCCTGAGAGAACCAATCCTTAACCTTGTACTTCTCATGCATGTAACTATGATGACCAAAGGTTCTGACAAACATGATATTATGCATCGATGAGAATATCTACATTGGGAAGCACAAAATTATATATACAACACTTGGCCGTTGGGGCCACCATATCTAAAAGATAAGACACTACCATGTTTAACTTTACATTAGTCTACAAAACCTCTAAAATATACAGACTTAGCTAGGGTCGGGACAAACCCCCGCCCTACTCTTGACTACTGCACAATACCAAAACATATGGAACAAACTCAGAAAGCCCTGAATCAACCTGGAGCTCACCAACAGTCACTGAATAGCCTGTGCTTCCACTAGCGAGGTGTATTAGATGAAGCACCTGTTCCTGCAGTATGAAATATAGGTCCCCCGTGAGGGACGTCATTCCGAAAACATGTACTGAATATGTAAGGCTGAAGGTAACAACAAAAGATACAAGAGCTCAATAAAAATCAGATACCAGTGAATAAATAGTACGTGTAGACCACCTTTATATATTTGAACGATATGGTACATTACATTCCTTTCTTCATTTTATTTTTCTTAATTCATAATCTTTGTAAGTCATAAAATACAAATGACCAGCTGATCAGTGGTAAATAGACAAATCGGGATCGACCCATGCTAGACTTACACCCCTGAGATGCTACTCATAAATAAATGTTGGGATAGGCCCATTCTAGGCTTATGACCCTGATCTGCCTCCCACATATAAAGGAATCGAGATTGGCCCAAGCTAGTCTTACTCCCCTGAGCTGCCACTCGTTTTATAGATTTGCATTACTTAGTTTGTTTAATCTTTGAGATTGTTACTTTGGTGGTCATAATATTATGGTACCTTGAAACAGTAATCTACCAATAAGAGACATGTAAATGGGCACTTAATGCAACAATAATGAGGTAGGGAGCTGTTGGCACACAAATGAAGTGTTTAGGTGATGAAAATAACACATGGGTCTTATTTGAGTAAATAGAGAACTCCTGAAATTCACTAGTGAAAATAGACTTGCAGGTTTAATAATAAACATATATTGAGGTGTTTTAACTTGTTAGAGAGTGGGAACAAGGTCATTGACTACATGGGCTATAATACACTGCCATTATGTATCACTTGTTATAGGATAACCTTAGAAGCTTACTTGATGGACCAAATGTCCGATTTCATGCCAAAGAGTGCAAAATAGAGTATGCCTTACATACCTGATTATATAACTCTGAAACTAACCAAACTTGACTTCCCTCCTTTCCGATTACTTATCTATAATAGAGGATATGATAAACTAATATTAGCAACCAACCAACACATTTGGGCTATTTAACTTTACCAAATAGTAACCGGTCAGTAAGCTCTTAATCTATCAATTAAGGGTGTTATTTTAACCCTTTTCTCTTCCAATTACATCCACATACCATACATGTCCTTATAAGGTTCACCGAAACCACCTTGGCTTCATTACACATTCCAAACAATATTCAAAACAGATTGGGCAGTAAATAAATGTAATAATTAGTTCGGTGGTGTACTTCCACACCTTTATTCTATATTTCATTACAAACTAATCACACCTTTCTCTAATATCAACCTGGAATCCCATAACATATACATACAAAACAGTCTATAAAATAATCCCAAATCCCTTTTATTGTAGCAATCACTTATTGAACTCATCATCTCTTGAGTTCTTAATAACAACACATTCATAATTCTCTCTCAAATTTATATATAAGGAGAATAAAATGAAGCAGTCACCTTACCTTAATTCTGCAACTTATACTTAAATTTGAACTCCTCAAGAACTTCAACTTTCACTTTCCTTCACACTTTAATCCAAAAGAAGAAAAGAGATCTCTTAATAACAAAGAAAAACTGAGCAAGTAGCTGTTCTATATTCTACCATGTATTTATAACTAGACACCTATAGCATGTTTTCCTAATCTTTCATGAGATAATTAAGCTAAAACTTGAGTGTTTTCACTTACCTTAGCTTGCAAAGATGAGGGTTTCTTCAAGAATCCTAGAAGGATTTTTAGGGTTGCTATTGTTATCCTTGTTAAGAAAGGGAGAAAGCTGAAATTTAAAAGGGAATATTTTGGTTAAAATGAGCAAAATGGCCAGCTATATTGATCTTCTATTGATCCCTTATTATTGACCTCATTTCTAGCAACAAATTAGTCAAGTAAGTGATGCATCTACTTAAGGGTTCTAGCTGCTCAAAATTTCAAAGTAGGTGATGCACCTACTTGCTTAAATTCTTATTTTAGGCTCAATTAACTTGGGCCTTTGGCAGATTTAAGTGTTGGTCCATTTCTCCATTTTCTTCCTCTTTTCTTCAATTTGGCTCAAATGAGTACATTAGTTTAGGGCCAAATCCTGTCCATAGCCATGGGTCCATTAATTTGGTCCAAAAAGCTTAAGTAGGTGACTCACCTACTAGCTTAATTAAGTCAAGAAAGCACCTCAATATTTCATTCCATTTCCAGCTCCTAATTCCATTAATCTAACTTTCAACTTGTACACACTTGGTGACTTTAAACTTTAGATCCAAATAGTAGCTTACAATCCCAAGTTTAAATAGTTGTATTGATGTTAATTTGATCGTGTCACATATAAACGTACGGGCAGCATCTATAATTTCATCTACACCATTAATACTTGCATAACAAATCTCATCTGTTACCTATACCACAAGGCTATTCCAAGTTACCTATAAATAGGGAAAGTTCATGCAAAGTATGGGGTGTCACATCCTCCCCTCTTTAGAAACATTCGTCCTCGAATATTAGCATAACTATCCAACCAAAACAAGTTCAAGCCTAAGTTAAATGTCCCTATTATCACATAGTACTTTTATATTATACTTGTTATTTCTTCAATTCAGCATCTTGGACCTTTTCTTCGTATTTGAACAAATGGGGATACTTAGATTTCATCGCTTCTTCATCTTCCCATGTTATCTTTTCTACTTGTTGGTTTCTCCAAATCACTTATACCAAATCTATTTCTTTATTCCTTAACTTTTTAACTTGTCGATCTAGGATAGTTATAGGT
Source organism: Capsicum pubescens (assembly GCA_030864215.1). Classification (NCBI taxonomy): domain Eukaryota; kingdom Viridiplantae; phylum Streptophyta; class Magnoliopsida; order Solanales; family Solanaceae; genus Capsicum; species Capsicum pubescens. The sequence goes on from CM061541.1 coordinate 123,986,585, forward strand.
ATTTCTTCATAGGTGAGATCTTCCGTAACTTGTACATCATCAGTAGGAGTAATATGAGATGGATCACCCATGCACTTTCGAAGCATTGAGACGTGAAATACTGGATGAACAGTTCAGAGCTCTTGAGGTAGCTCTAATTCATAAGCAACTTGGACAAACCTCCGAGTAATCTTGTATGGGCCTATATAACGTGGACTTAGTTTTCCTTTCTTACCAAATCTCATAACCCCCTTCATTGGTGACACCTTTAAGAATACCCAATCACCTATACCAAACTCTAGCCCCCTTCTTCTAACATCTGCATATGACTTATGTCGACTTTGGGCTATCTCCAACCGCTGTTGGATCACTTTAACCTTTTCCATAGACTTATGAATAAGATCTGGCCCGAATAAGGCAGTTTCACCCACTTCAAACCATCAAATTGGTGATCTACACTTTCTTCCATACAAAGCTTCATATGGAGCCATTTTGATACTTGAATGATAGAAATTGTTGTAGGCAAACTCAATAAGAGGTAAATGATCATCCCAACTACCTTTAAAGTCCAATACATAAGCTCGAAGCATATCTTCAAGTGTTTGAATGGAACGTTCTACTTCTCCATCTGTTTGAGGGTGAAAAACTGTACTTAGATTCACTTGTGTCCCCAAATTTCTCAGAAAAAACTTCCAAAAATTTACAGTAAATTGAGCTCCTTGATTTGATATAATAGAGATTGGTACTCCACGTATTCGAACTATCTCTTTGATATATAATATGGCATACTCTTCAACTGGATAAGTCATCCTAACCGGTAGGAAGTGTGCTGATTTGGTAAGCCTATCAACTATCACCCATATGGAATCAAACTTTTGAGATGTACGAGGCAAACCAGTGATGAAATCCATGTTGATCATGTCTCACTTTCAGATTGAAAGATCTATACATTGCATATAATCCACGAGCTTTTAATGTTATACTTTATCTCTTTGATAATTTGAACATTCTGCTACAAATTCGGCAATGTTCTTCTTTATGTCAACCCACCAATACATTCCTTTCAAATCATGATACATTTTAGTTGAACCTAGGTGGATGGAATACCTTGAATGATGTGCCTCTGTCATAATCCTCTTTTTTAGCCCATCTATATTAGGCACACATAATCTGTTTTGGCACCGAAGTACTCCTTCTTGCGTTAGCTCAAATGACTTTATCATACCACTTTGTACATGTAACACCCTAAAATTTCATCCCAAGACGCCATACGGTGCTTAGGGATACACGTAGCCCCAAGCTAACCCTTGGAGCCAGACACTACCTCAAGGAATTCAATTCAACAATAGTCATGCACAACAAAGAGATATACCACATCGGGTTCAAGAGAAATATTGGAAAATACTAGACTGTACAACCAAAATATATTGAATGTCTGTACATACCAACCCTCTAGTCTGACAAAGCCTCTATATATAAAAATCAAGGATCCATTGGGACAAACCCCAACTGACTCAAACAGTATGGAAAGCCATAACAACAGAACGGTATCACTAAAAATATAGACACGGTCCTCGAACCATGAGGACTCACCACTGAGGGAACGTAGTTAAGGCACTTGAATATCACTAACGTGGCTGCGACTGAGTACCTGAACCTACATTATGAGAAAATATAGCCCATATGAAAATATATGGGTCAGCACTTTGGAATGTACTGAGTATGCGGGGGTGCATGCAACAATGTAAATATCATCATCAATTTCATGAAAATATGCATATGTACAATGATGGCTCACTTGGCTTAAGTTAGATTGAAACATACTTTTCATGATCTCATAGAAAATAAATCATATGATAAAAACCTCATAAATTATCATAAACAACTCAACTCTTCAACTCAAGACTCGGAGTGACTCGGTAATTCAAGAAACTCAATTCTTATGGGCATGGGAGGTTCTTATAACCGACATAAACCATGTGAGCTAAATGGAGTCCAATATTTTTCCCTCCTAAGGAGAAAACCCCACATTGGTGGGAGCGTCGTACTCTTTCCAGGGAGTACAACCTCAATTTAGTAATCACAATCTCGTACTCGGCCTCTGGCCCACAAATATCAATACCAATCCTACGGTGGCACGTAGTTTCGGGGAAATACCACATTTCCCGATTGGTGCTAAATACTACTCCCAGACACAAGCTCAGAACGCGTTAGGAAATCCACCACAAACATCACAGGGGTCTATCATGAAGACCAAATCAAATCTCTTTCTCATTTATCAAATCATAATCAATTTTTGGATTCCTAACTCGACTCAAATCAAATTAATCTTTCTCAATATTAAAATGTAACAATTCATTAAATCATGACAACATCAATAACCTTTAGGAAATATCAAGACTCATTGTAATAACTCAATCTCATAAATCATTATACTCAATAATCTAGTTTGTCATAAGGAAGCTTAAAGCTTGACATATATCTTGAAAGCATTTGAAATATCAACTCATGGTAGAAATATGAAATTCACAATATTAAATATCAAGTCATAACTTGGGAATAGCAAAATAATCATGTATAACAAAGCTTGAACAATTTATATTCTTATAATATCATGATGAAGTAATTTGGGTATAAACCCACTTGCAAAATCATATAAATCCATGATAGAAATCAAAGATTTGGGCACAAGAACAAAAGAATTGCTCTTGTTCAAAACTCCACATACCTTAATCTTTTAAATTAGAAGAATTCTAGTGCTTGTGACTCTATCCGCACTTGTAATAAATGATTCTCAAAGCCCACACTATGAGGAACTTGATTCTTGAAGAAATCTTGAAGATTTATGGATGGTATTTGGAAGATTAAATTTTCTTGATTGAAACCCTAATATATATTCTTAAGAAAATTGGATGAGAGAATGAAGAAATTAGGGTTTGGATGGGGATTCTCATATTTATATAGGCCTCCAAAATATGGGAAAAGACCAAAATACCCTTGCAAAAACATCCCTTAATTGCTGAAAAAAATAGCTGACGACATTCGTGACAAGCCGATAAACTTGTGACAAGTCGTCACAAAATGTCGTCACAAAATGTTGGATTTTGTGACTTTCCGCTTATGGTGACGACATTTTGTGACAAGCCGTCAGGCTTGTGGCAAGTCGTCACAAAATGTCGTCACGAAATTTTCAGGCTGACACACTGTAGTAAAATGGGTATAACTCTTTGCTCTGATACCGGATTTGGGTGAAATTGGTACCGTTGGAAAGATAATTCAATTATATATATGTTGGTAGGTCATGAGCTCAATAATTTGTAGTCTAATGAGAGATAAGATCATTTGAAGTTGGAATATGGAAATATTCTTCCCAAGAATTCAATCGTTAAGGAATGTTTTGATTCACCTAATCGCTAGGACATATTTGAGGCCTTAATACACATCACCCCTGATAAAAAAAACCCAAAGAACTATAATTTACTTCTCATGAGCTTGAGTCATGGTTGCACTATTGGTTAGAGTCTCTGGGTATTACAATATCTCCCCCTTGGAAATATTCGTCCTCAAATGTTGCCATATAGGCCAAGAACAAGAGAAAATGAGGACGTATAGCTGGAACGACTCACTCAAAGGACTTATTTCACTTTATACCTTCGGATACTATACAAAATGCATGAATTCGTGATGGAAGTAGACACACAGCTAACTCTTTAATAAGAAAGGGGAATAATTAAGAAATAAAGGTACCTTCTGCTCACTTTGAATTCACAGAAAAGAGGTGAGGGTACTTGGCTCGCATATCAGCTTCATCTTCCCAAGTAGCACTCTCAACATATTGATTTCGCCAAAGCACTTTAACCAAAGGAACTTCTTTGTTCCTTAGCCTACGGATTTGAAAATCCAAAATCTCAACCGGAAACTCCTCAATTGAAAGGCTATCCAGAATATCCAAGTTTTCAGAAGGATCAACCACGACAGAATCACCATTACACTTCTTAAGCATAGAAACTTTAAATACCGGATGAACGCTAGACAACTCTGTGGGTAACTCCACCTCATATGCTACTTTCCCAACACGGTTCAGAATCCTATACGGACCAACATAACGGGGACTAAGCTTTCCCTTCTTCCTAAATCTCTTCACCCCTTTCATGGATGAAACCTTTAAGTACACCAAATCATCAACATTAAACTCAAGATCTTTTCTTCTCATATCCGCATACGATTTATGACAACTTTGAGCGGTCTTCAATCTTTCTCAAATCAACTTAACTTTTTCCATAGCCTCGAAAACAACATCAGGCCCAATCACAACTGCTTCTCCAACTTCAAACCAACCTATAGGTGATCTACATCTTCTCCCATATAAAGCTTCGAACGAGGCCATCTGAATACTAGCATGGAAACTATTGTTATACGCAAATTCGATCAATGGCAAATGCTCATCCCAACTGCCTTTAAAATTAAGTGCACATGCCCTCAACATATCTTCTAAAGTCTGAATGGTCCGTTCAGCCTGACCATCTATTTGTGGATGGAAAGTAAAACATAGATGAACTTGGGTATCGAGACCCTTTTGAAAAGCTCTATAAAACTGTGAAGTAAACTGAATACCCCTATCTAAGATGATAGACAAAGGAACTCTATGCAATCTGACTAACTCACGGATATATAATCTAGCATAATCCTCAGCTGTATAAGATGAATGCACTGGCAAGAAATGAGCTAATTTAGTCAACCGGTCTACAACAACCCAAATCGAATCATGATGACGACGAGAAGGAGGCAAACCAATTACGAAATCCATATTCACTTTTTCCCACTTCTAAGTAGGAATGCTAAACTCTTGCATTACACCACCGGGCCTTTGGTGCTCTACCTTAACCTGTTGACAAGTAGAATACTTTGCCACAAATCCTGCTATGTCTTTCTTCATACCGTTCCACCAATAGATTTCCCGCAAATCGTGGTATATCTTGGTAGCACCGGGATGAATAGAATATAACGCGCCATATGCTTCAGCCATAATTCTCTACTTTATATCATCAATATTGGGAACACACAATCTACCCTAAAATCTCAACACACCATCTCCCCTTTGGGAGAAAACCTCTACCTTTTGGTACTTAACTGACTCCTTCAGTCTGACCAAACTAGGATCCCTGTCTTACTTCTTTTTTACCTCCAAGACCAAGGAGGACTCGGAGCTACTCTGATCTAATATACTCCCTTCAGTGGAATCAAGTAATCTAATTCCCAACCTAGCCAAACGATACACATCATGAGATAATTCTTTCTTATTATTCTCTATATGAGCTACACTACCCATAGACAACCTACTAAGAGCATCTGCCACAACATTGGCCTTACCCGGGTGATACGACACACTCATATCGTAGTCTTGTAGAAACTCTAACCATCTTCTTTGTCTAAGATTCAACTCCCTCTGAGTAAACACATGCGGTAGGCTTTTGTGATCAGTAAACACATCAACATGAACACCATACAAATAATGTCTCTAGATTTTCAATGCAAAAACTACAGCTGCTAATTCAAGATCATGGGTTGGGTAATTCTTCTCATGAGGCTTCAACTGTCTAGAGGCATAAGCTATAACTTTACCCCTCTACATCAACACACAACCCAAACCAACTCTAAAAGTGTCACAAGACACCATAAAACCATCAGTACCAACGGGTAAAGCTAACACTGGGGCTGAAGTGAGTCGAGTCTTTAACTCCTGAGAACTCTTCTCATAAGGTTCCGACCACAGGAACTTCACTTTTTTTTGGGTCAACCAGGTCATGAGAGACGCAATGGAAGAGAAGCCCTCAACAAAATGACGGTAGTAACTAGCGAGACCCAAGAAACTTCTAATGTCAGATGGGGAGGTAGGTCTAGGCCAATTTTTTACAGCTTCTGTCTTTTGGGGATCGACTCTAATGCCTTCGACGGAAACAATGTGACCTAAAAAAGCAACTGACCTTAGCCAAAATTCACACTTGCTAAATTTAGCAAATAATTGATGATCTCTAAGAGTTTGCAAGACAATTCTAAGATGGTCGGCATAATCATCCTCACTTCAAGAATATACAAGAATATCGTCTATGAATACAATGACAAACATATCAAGATATTGCTTGAACACTCAATTCATAAGGTTCATGAAGGCTACTGGAGCCTTGGTTAACCCAAAGGACATGACAAGAAACTCAAAGTGACCATAACGGGTTCAGAAAGCTGTCTTTGGAATATCACACTCTCTCACTTTAAGCTGATGATAGCCGGATCTAAGGACTATTTTTGAGAAGTAGCTCACACCTTGTAACTGATCAAACAAGTTATTAATTCGAGGAAGAGGGTACTTGTTATTGATAGTTACTTTGTTGAGTTGACGGTAATTAATGCACATACGCAATGTATCATCTTTCTTACGCACGAATAAAATAGGTGCACCCCACGGGGAAATACTAGGTCTGATAAAACCTTTGTCTAAGAGATCTTTGAGTTGCTCCTTTAACTTTTTAAGTTCTGCGGAAGCTATACGGTATGGAGGAATAGAAATAGGCTGAGTGCCGGGAAGGAAACCAATCCCAAATTCTATTTCTCTATCAGGTGGGACCCTTGGGAGATCTTCCAGAAAAACATCGGGAAACTCATTAACAATGCTAACTAACTGAATGGTCGAAGTCTCAGACTTGAGGTCTTTAAATTGAACTAGGTGATAGATGCAACCCTTGAAAATCAACTTCCTAGCTTTGAGGTAGGATATGAAATGGCTCTTCGGAGTTACAGAATTCCTGGACCACTCAAAAATGGGCTCGTCAAGAAACTGTAACATGACCACTCGGGTACGACAATCTATAGATGCATAGAATGAGTGAAGCCAATCTATACCCAGAATGACGTCAAAATCAACCATATCTAGCTTAATCAAATCAACATATATGACCCGATAAAGGACAGTGACAGGACACTTGTTATACACTCACTTAGAAATAATAGATTCTCCTACCGGGGTAGAAACTAGAATAGGCTCAGGAATCCGTTCAGGGTCCATCTCAAAATTTACAACTAATAGAGGTGTCACATAAGAGAAACTCGAACCGGGTTCCATCAATATATATATATCAAAATGAAAGACACGGATCATACTAGTGATAACATCTAGAGAGTTCTCCTACTCCTGGCAAGGTGGTATAGCATAGAAGCGATTCTGGCGCGAACCGCCAGCAGTACAAGAAGAGGCGTCCAGAGGAGGAACTGGGCAGACTACGAGAGCGGGGACACGGGTAGCCTGACTCTGGGGATAAGTATCTCAACTCCCCTATCTAGCATACAAAGAATCTCTAAGTCGGTGGCCCAACTTTCCATAACCAAAGCAACCCCTCTGATCAACAAAACACTCGCCAAAATGATCTCTACCACACTTGGCACATGAAGGAGGACGAGGTCTGTTACTTAAACTTTCCTAAGACCTGGATGGGATAAGCCTATTCCCCTTCTCCTACCTACTTCTAGGTGCGGGAGCACTAACTGAGGAAGGCGCAGGCATAAACGGACGTCTTTGGAATTGAGGGCGATTCCCTCCATGGAATTCGGACTGACCGAATCCCTGCTGCTCTGATCTAGCTTTTTTATTCCCTTTTACTCTCTACCTCTCTTTTACCTTATCAGTTTTAATTTGTTGGGAATATATCATCCACTGAGAAAGGTCTATCTCCCTATTAAGCATAGCAGATCTACACACTTTCACGATGTAACTCGACACGCCGGTCACGAACTTGCTCATAATGGTCCTGGAGTCAGCCATCATACTAGGAGCATATTTGGATAATAGATTGAATCTAAGATAATACTCCTTAACAGTCATGGATCCTTGTCGCAAATTCATGAATTCCTCTATCTTTGCTTCCCTTATCTCAAGAGGAAAGAATCTATCCAAGAATGTATCCTGGAATAATTACCAAGTCATGGGAGCGGCATCCTCCCCTCTACTCATCCTCCACATATCCACCCAATCATATATAACATCTTTCATTCGATAGGCAGCCAATTCAACACTCTTCTCCTCAGTCACATGCATAATCTGGGTGCTCTTTCTCACTTCATCCAAGTACATCTGTGGGTCTTCACCTACCTTTGACCCATAGAACTCTGGCGGATTCATCCGCATAAAGTCACGAACTCAAGCTACAATAGAATTATTCTCTTACGGTGGTGAAATAGTAGCCTGGGGGTTAGCTTGAGCATTGGTGGTAACTGCCTGGGCTAGCGCCTGAAAAGCTACTCGAAATTCCGCATGAGACATATGCTCATTCAAGGGATCAACGGGTTGAGGTTGCTCATTGTTTTTACGAGCTCGACGAGGAGGCATTTTCTTTTATAAGAGAGCACGAGTTAATCGCAGATAAAGAGACAGTTGTAGGCACGATAAACTTTAGAAAGAAAGAAATAACTTTTCCTAAAATGTTCCATAGCCTCTTGCTCATAGATGTGGCGCGCTACACACCGATGATTAATACTCTACGTAACGCGGCTTGTCAGACTCCCTAGGACTCCTTACACCTTAGGCGCTCTGATACCAAGCTTTGTAATGACCCAAAATTTTATCCCGAGATGCCACACGGTGCTTAGGGCTACACGTAGCCCCAAGCTAACCCTCGGAGCCAGACACTACTTCAACGAATTCAATTCAACAATAGTCATGCACAACAAAGAGATATACCATATTGGGTTCAAGAGAAATACTGGGGAATACTAGACTGTACAACCAAAATATATTGAATGTCTGTACATACCAACCCTCTAGTCTAACAAAGCCTCTATACATCAAAATCAAGGAGCCATTGGGACAACCCCCCAATTGACTCAAACAGTACTGAAAGCCATAACAACAAAATGATATCACCAAAAATAGAGACATGGTACTCGAACCATGAGGACTTACCACTGAGAAAACGTAGTTGAGGCACTCGAATATCGCTAACATGGCTGTGGCTGAGTACCTGAACCTACATTATGAGAAAATCTAGTCCATAGGAAAATATGTGGGTCAGCACTTTAGAATATACTGTGTATGTGGGTGTACATGCAACAAAGTAAATATCATCATCAATTTCATGAAAATATGCATATGTACAATGATGGTTCACTTGGCTTGAGTTAGATTAAAACATACTTTTCATGATCTCATAGTAAATAAATCATATGATAAAAACCTCACAAATCATCATAAACAACTCAACTCTTCAACTCAAGACTCGGAGTGACTCGATAATTCAAGAAACTCAGTTATTATGGGCATGGGAGGTTCTTATAACCGACATAAACCATGTGAGATACATGGAGTCCAATGTTTTTCCCTCCTAAGGAGACAACCCCACATTGGCGGGAGCATCGTACTCTTGCCAGGGAGTATAACCTCAATTTAGTGATCACAATCTCATACTCGGCCTCTGGCCCACAAATATCAATACTAATCCTACGGTGGCACGTAGTTTTGGGGAAATACCACATTTCTCGGTTGGTGATAAATACTACTCCCAGACACAAGCTCAGAACGCGTTAGGAAATCCACCAAAACATCACAAGGGTCTATCATGAAGACCAAATCAAATCTCTTTCTCATTTATCAAATCATAATCAATTTGTGGATTCCTAACTCGACTCAAATCAAATTAATCTTTCTCAATATTAAAATGTATCAATTCATTAAATCATGACAACATCAATAACATTTAGGAAATATCAAGACTCATTGTAATAACTCAATCTCATAAATCATTATACTCAATAATCTAGTTAGTCATAAGGAAGCTTAAAGCTTGACATATATCTTGAAAGCATTTGAAATATCAACTCATGGTAGAAATATGAAATTCACAATATTAAATATCAAGTCATAACTTGGGAATAGCAAAATAATCATGTATAACAAAGCTTGAACAATTTATATTCTCATAATATCATGATGAAGTAATTTGGGTATAAACCCACTTGCAAAATCATATAAATCCATGATAGAAATCAAAGATTTGGGCACAAGAACAAAAGAATTGCTCTTGTTCAAAACTCCACATACCTTAATCTTTTAAATTGGAAGAATTCTAGTGCTTGTGACTCTATCCGCACTTGTAATAAATGATTCTCAAAGCCCACACTATGAGGAACTTGATTCTTGAAGAAATCTTGAAGATTTATGGATGGTATTTGGAAGATTAAATTTTCTTGATTGAAACCCTAATATATATTCTTAAGAAAATTGGATGAGAGAATGAAGAAATTAGGGTTTGGATGGGGATTCTCATATTTATATAGGCCTCCAAAAGATGGAAAAAGACCAAAATACCCTTGCAAAAACATCCCTTAATTAATGAAAAAAATAGCTGATGACATTCGTGACAAGACGTCAAACTTGTGATAAGTCGTCATAAAATGTCATCACAAAATGTTGGATTTTGTGACTTTCTGCTTATGGTGACGACATTTTCTGACAAGCCGTCAGGCTTGTGACATGTCGTCACAAAAGGTCGTCAAGAAATTTCCAGGCTGATACACTGTAGTAAAATAGGCATAACTCTTTGCTCCAATGCTGGATTTGGGTGAAATTGGTACCGTTGGAATGATAATTCAATTATATATCTGTTGGTAGGTCATGAGATCAATAATTTGTAGTATAAAGAGATATATGATCATTTGAAGTTGAATATGACAATATCCTTCCCAAGAATTCAATTTTTAAGAAATGTTTTGATTCACCTAATCGCTAGGAAATCTTTAAGGCCTTAATAGACATCACCCTTGATCAGAAAACAACCAAAGCACTATAATTTACTTCTCATGAGCTTGAGTCATGGTTTCCCGATTGGTTAGAGTCTCGGGGTATTACGGTACATTCTCCTTAAGTTGTAATAGTATGGGATCTGCATATTGCTTCTCTTTCACTTCAGCTACTAATGAAGATTCTGCCGCATTATGTACAATAAGCCCTTCATCTGGAGTTTCAAGAAGGCGAAATCTCAAGTTGGATAGTTGGTACAGATCTTTAGTCATCCCTTGTCTTTCTATAGATGGTGCCATGGTTTTCCAACTTAACGCATCTGCTACCACATTTGCTTTCCCCGGATGATACAAGATATCAACGTCATAGTCTTTTAATAATTCAAGCCATCTTCACTGCCTCAAATTTAGATCCTTCTAATTAAAGATATATTGCAAACTCTTGTGGTTGGTATATATGTCAACATGAATCCCATACAAGTAGTGACCCCATATCATTAAGTCAAATATTACCACTGCTAGTTCTAGATCATGCGTCAGATAATTCTTCTCATATGTCCGCAATTATCTTGAGGCATATGCTATGACTTTACCATGCTGCATCAATACACATCCTAAGCCAATTCTTGAAGCATCACAATACACTGCATACCCCTCTGTGCCTTCTGGAAGCACCAATACGGGTGTAGATGTCAACTTATTCTTCAGATCTTGGAAACTCCTTTCACATTCATCATTCCATTGAAACTTGGAAGCTTTGTGTGTTAGATTTGTTAAAGGTGCAGAAATTGAAGAAAACCCTTCAACGAACCTCTTATAATAACCTGCCAACCCCAGGAAACTATGAAAATCTGTAGGCGTTATAGGTCTTGGCCAGTTCTTCACGGCTTCTATCTTTTGAGTATCAACCATTATCCCATCATAAGATATAATATGACCTAAAAATGCCACAGATTTTAACCAAAACTCATATTTAGAGAACTTTGCATATAGCTTAGAATCACAAAGAATCTGTAACACCTGTTGTAACTGACTAGCATGGTCCTCCTTTGATCTCGAATATACCTGAATATCATCTATAAAAACTATCACAGACACATCTAAGAATGGCTTGAACACCCTATTCATCAAATCCATAAAATCCACGAGCGTATTAGTTAGTCCATAGGACATGACTAAAAACTCATAATGACCATACCGTGTTTGAAAAGCTGTCTTGGGTATATCATTTTCTTTGACCCTCACTTGGTGGTAACCTGACCTCAAATCAATCCTTGAAAAAAACTGCCTTGCAACTAGTCAAATAAGTCATCAATTTTTGGAAGGGGATATTTGTTCTTAATAGTCACCTTATTAAGTTGTCGGTAGTCGATACACATTCTCAATGAGCTATCTTTCTTACGCATAAATAACACTGGTGCGCCCCAAGGGGACATACTAGGCCTTATGAATCCTTTTTCTAGCAAGTCTTTTAATTGCTATTTTAACTCTCGTAATTCTACCAGGGCCATTCTATACGGAGGAATTGAGATTGGTTAAGTACCTTGAATTACATCAATACCAAACTCCACTTCTTGTTCTGGTGGCAAACCTGGAAGATCTTCAGGAAATACATCGGGAAATTCATTTACCACTGGAATAATTTGAAGAGTTGGTGGCTCCATATCTATATCTCTCACTCTAATTATATGATATATGTAACCCTGGGAAATCATCCATTTTGCCTTAAATTAAGAAATAAATTTACCTCTTGGCACATCAATATTACCCCTTCATTTCAGGATTGCCTCCCTTAGAAAATAGAAATACACCCTCTTAGTTCGGCAATCAATTGCGACATAACAAGAAGCCAACCAATCCATACCCATTATAGTATCAAAATCTACCATTTCTAACTCAACCAGGTCAACCATTGTATCATGACCACAAATAGTTATTATACAATTTCGATACACTCTTCTAGCTATAATAGATTCACCAACCGACGTAGATACTTCAAATGGCTTAACTAGTAATTTTGGTGTTCTTTTAAACTTCCTAGCAACCAATAGAGTGACATATGATAATGTAGAACCTAGATAAATTAATGCATATACATCATGTGAAAAGATGGACAATGTACCTATAACCACATCTAGAGAAGCCTCTAAATTTTGTCGATCCGCTAACACAGATATACGATTCTGAACTCCACTAGAGCTAGCTGCTCCTTTAGTACCTCTACCACGACCCATAGGCAGTATACCTCTACCTGAATAAGGCATCGATGATGATGATGTAACAGCTAATCCAATAGGTCGTGCCATACCACCCATGCCCCTTTGTGGGCCTTCTCTCATCATATGCCCTGATGTACCACATCAAAAGCAGGCATTTGTCCCAAACTGACATGCCCCTAAATGAAGCTTTCCACATTATTTACATGAATGTTGAGGAGGCCTTAATTCGATCATACTCTCTTGCTCTTGATACCCCGCTGTTCGTGAACTCTGTCTCTCACTTCTTTATCCAAACTTGTTGCCTTTAGACACTTGAAACTGTGGTGGAGAAATAGCTGTAGGATTAAAAGATAATTTCCTAGGCGATCTATTAGAAAACCAAGGCCTAAACTCACCTTAGGATCCCATGCACTGCCCCGTAGATCTGGCCCTCTTAGAATACCCTCTTTCTAATTCTTGTGTTCTTCTTCTTTGCCTCTGATTCTCTATTTTTTGTGCAAAAGCTTGTATCCTTGCTATGTCTATGTCTTTTTTCAAAGCAGCAATATTACAATCTCTAACCAGATATGGGTCCAATCTATACAAATATTGATGAACTCTATCATCCATAGTAGCCACTACATTAGGAGCATACCTAGCCAAAGAGTTAAATCGGAGGCTGTACTCTCTCACGCTCATATTTCCTTGGCAAAGATTCAAGAACTGATCTGCACGGGCCTCTCAAATCTCAAATGGAAGATAATGATCAATAAATATGCCTCTTTGAACTCTTTCCAAGTAGCTAAAGGTGCATCAATACCCCTAGATCGTTTCCAGTCTTTATACCAAAATATAGCCTTCCCTTTGAATCTATATACTGCTAGCTCAACTGTCTCTTTACCCGATATATGCATGACATCTAGAGACCTTTGGATTTGATCAATAAAGTCCTGTGGGTCTTCATTAATATCTTATCCGGTGAATGTGGGAGGATCTAATTTAAGAAAATCCTGTGTCTTTAGGCTAGCTGCCCTATCTACACCACTAAAACCTATGGTTGGAATAGTTTGTCCTTGAACTTGTCCAGTAACTATATGAGCCAATAATTGCACGAAACTACTTATATCTTGGTCAGTAGCATTAATAGGTGGTTCTAAGGATACAGTTCTTCTCCTCCTTAGTTGTTTTGGAGATGGAGGAGTAGAAGAAGTTTGTGATACAAACTCAGCTTGAGCCTCACTTTGATTAGCTTGTCTAGGTGGTGACTTGCTGGTCCCTTCTCCGACAACCACATCTACTCGCTTATCTATATTCTTACTCCTTCTTGTAACCGGCATCTTTAATATAATGAGAGAAAAAATAGGTTTAGTGTTTAAATATAACAACACCTACGACTTGGGCTCTATTGCATGATCTAAGATATGAAAAAAAACAAACAACCCTAAATGCCCATAGTGTCTTGTTTATAGATGTTGTGCACAACACACCCATAAGAAAGACTCTAAGTAGAAACGGCTTTGTAGACTCCCTAGGACGACCTGCTCTGATACCACTTTTGTCAAGCCTTAAATCCTATTGGGGCGGACAGGAACCCGTAGCCGTAAAGGCCCGAGAGAACCAATCCATAACCTTGTACTTCTCATGCATGTAACTATGACAACCAAAGGTTCTGACAAACATGATATTATGCATAGATGAGAATAGCTACATTGGCAAGAACAAAATTATATATACAACACTTGGTCGTTGGGGCCACCACATCTAACAAACAAGACACTACCATGTTTAACTTTACATTAGTCTACAAAGCCTTTAAAAGATACATAGACTTAGATAGGGTCGGGAAAATCCCCCTCCCTACTCTTGACTACTGCATAATACCAAAACATATGGAACAAACTCAGAAAGCCCCAAATCAACCTGGAGCTCACCAACAGTCACTGAATAGCCTGCGCTTCTACTAGAGAGGTGTATTAGCTGAATCACCTGTGCCTGCATCATGAAATACAGGTCCCCCATGATGCACGTCAATACAAAAATATGTACTTAATATGTAAGGCTGAAGGTAACAATACATGATACAATAGCTTAATAGAAATCAGATAACAGTGAATAAATAGTGCTAGTAGACTACCTTTATATATTTGTAGGATCAGGTACATTACATTCCTTTCTTCATTTTACCTTTCATACTTCATAATCTTTGTAAGTCATATAATATAAATAACCAACCGATCAGTGGTAAATAGACAAATCGGGATCGGCCCATTCTAGGCTTACGCCCCTGAGCTGCCACCCATAAATAAATGTTGGGATTGGCCTATGCTAGGATTATGCCCCTGAGCTACCACCCACATATAAAGGTATCGAGATCGGCCCATTCTAGGGTTATGCCCCTGAGCTGCCACTCATTTTATAAATTTTCATTACTTTGTTTGTTTAACCTTTGAGATTGTTACTTTGGTGGTCATAACATTATGGTACCTTGAAACAGTAATCTACCAATAAGAGACATGTAAATGGGAACTTAATGCAACAATAATGAGGTAGGGATATGTTGGCACACAAATAAAGTGTTTAGGTGCTGAAAATAACACATGGGTCTTATTTGAGTAAACAGAGAACTCCTGAAATTCTCTAGTGAAAATAGATGTGCAGGTTTAATAATAAGCATGTATTGAGGTGTTTTTACATGTTAGAGAGTTGGAACAAGGTCATTGACTACATGGGATATAATACGCTACCATTATGTATCACTTGTTTTAGGATAACCTTAGAAGCTTACTTGATGGACCAAATGTCCGATTTCATGCCAAAGAGTGCAAAATAGAGTATGCCTTACATACCTGATTATATAACTCCAAAACTAACCAAACTTGACTTCCCCTCCTTTTAGATTACTTATCTATAATAGAAGATATGGTAAACTAATATTAGTAACCAACCGAGATGTTTGGGCTATTTAACTTTACCAAAATAGTAACTGGGTAGTAAGATCTTAATCTATCAATTAAGGGTGTTATTTTAACCATTTTGTCATCCAATTACACCCACATACCATACATGTCCTTATAAGGTTCACCAAAACCACCTTGTCTTCATTACACATTCCAAACAATATGCAAAATAGATTGGGCAGTAAATAAATATAATAATTAGTTCGGTGATGTACCACCATACCCTTCTTCTATATTTCATTACAGACTAATAACACCTTTCTCCAACATCAACCTGGTAGCCCATAACATATACATACAAAATAGTCCATAAAACAATCCCAAATCCCTTTTATTGTAGCAATCACTTATTGAACTCATCATCTCTTGAGTCCTCAATAACAACACATTAATAATTCTCTCTCAAATTTATATATAAGGAGAAAAAAATGGAGAAGTCACCTTACCTTAATTCTGCAACTTATACTTAAATTTGAACTCCTTAAGAACTTTAACTTTCACTTTCCTTCACACTTTAAACCAAAGAAGAAAAGAGATCTCTTAATAACAAAGAAAAAGTGAGCAAGTAGCTGTTCTATATTCTACCATGTATTTGTAATTAGACACCTATAGCATGTTTTCCTAATCTTTCATGAGATAATTAAGCTAAAACTTGAGTGTTTTCACTTACCTTATCTTGAAAAGATAAGGGTTTCTTCAAGAACCCTAGAAGGACTTTTAGGGCTGCTGTTGTTATCCTTGTTAAGAAAGGGAGAAAATTGAAATTTAAAAGGGAATATTGTGGTTAAAATGAGCAAAATGGCCAGCTATATTAATCTTATATTGATCCCTTATTATTGACCTCATTTCCAGCAACAAATTAGTCAGGTAGGTTATGCACCTACTTAAGGGTTCTAGCTGCTCAAAATTTCAATGTAGGTGATGCACCTACTTGCTTAAATTCTTATTTTGAGCTCAATTAACTTGGGACTTTGGCAGATTTAAGTGTTGGGCCATTTCTCCATTTTTTTCCTCTTTTCTTCAATTTGGACCAAATGAGTACATTAGTTTAGGCTCAAATCTGGTCCATAGCCATGGGTCCATTAATTTGTTCCAAAAAGCTTAAGTAGGTGACTCACCTACTAGCTTAATTAAGTCAAGAAAGCACCTCAATATTTCATTCCATTTCCAGCTCCTAATTCCTTTAATATAACTCTCAACTTGTACACACTTGGTCACTTTAAACTTTAGATCCAAATACCAGCTTACAATCCCAAGTTTAAATAGTTGTATCGATGTTAACTTGATTGTGTCACATAAAAACGTATGGGCAACATCTATAATTTCATCTACACCATTAATACTTACATAACAAATCTCATTCGTTACCTATACCACAAGGTTATTTAACTTACCTATAAATAAGGAAAGTACATGCAATGTATGGGGTGTCACAGAAATGAGCTAAGAACATTACGGGGTATTATGATATCTCCCCCTTGAGAACATTCATCCTTAAATATGAATGGTTTAGCTGAGAGTACTAAAGAAACTAAGATATATACTTAACATGCATGACTAGAAACATGATTACATAACTGAGTCTGAAAGATAATACATGAACTTAACTGAATGTATTTTATGGCATGAGATGGATTACATAGCTGAAACTTAGAATGGAAGAGAGTCAATTTGAAGAAAATCATTACCTCAAGCTGAATCTGAGTTTGCAGAGAAAAGATGAGGGTACTTGGTTCACATATCTATTTCTGTTTCCTAAGTGGCTCCCTCAACGGACTGATTCCACCAAAGAACTTTGACCAAGGGAACTTTTTGATTCCTTAGTCTCTGAATATGGCGATAAAGGATATAAACTGGGACTTCTTCTTAATAAAGGTTATCCTGAACATCCATACTTTCTAATGGAATGACAATAGCTGAATCACCAATACACTTCTTCAACAGGGAAACATGAAACACTGGATGTACTGATGCTAAATATGCAGGCAACTTAAGCTCATAAGACACTTCCCAAAATGACTCAAGATTCTAAATGGGCCAATATGTAAGACCCCATAAAATCCTAAGCTCAACTAAGTCTTTTAAGCTTGCTTAGAGGTCCCAGACTTAGAAAATTCTAGCTTAGTATTCAGACTTAGTATTATTTTTGCCTTCATAAGTTGGAAAATATATTTCACGACTCTTATTACCTTAAAGTATTGAGCTTTAGATTGATTCATGATCAGGAATATCAGTAGGTGTTCCCGGATGAGTTTCAGATTTTTTGGACCTCGTTTGACACATGTTTGGGAACCCAAAATAGTGTATCAACCCAATCTTGATGCGACACATCATCCATTATGTTGATTAATATTTTTGTTGGCTCTCTGTGGCAAATTCTAGTGAACCGATGTGGACTTGACGTGGCACATTAGCCATCATATAGTTGCCAATGATGTGGTGCATCGGTCTGTGCATTGACAGTTCAGTTTTCAGTCATTAAAATCCGCATCCTCAGGGGTATTAAAGTATTTTTCCCATGCCTATCGGCCAAAAACATGAGATTAAGACCCTTTAGAGGCTAAATCCATTCACTATTCTCAAATTTCTGAAGAATAGAAACCCTAGGTGATCTAAATTCAAAAATCAAGACTAAAGTTTTCACCATCATTCTTCAAGAATTTAATAACCAAAGTATGTGAAGTGTTAATCCAAGGGTTCCTTCCACCCTTGGAGTCCAAGAAACTCTTTTAAACTTCAAGTAGCTTGATTTCATGCTTTCCATGCTTTGAAATCAAAGTGTATCCATGATTATTGCTATAATTGGGTTTCTATTTCATGATTTATTATAAGACTTATGTAAAATTAATTGACATATGTGATTTATCATGTGAATTCATGTTGAAACCCATGGAATTATGAATTTGGAATTGAATCATGATGCTCACATGTTGTTTTAGTGTCATATGCATAGATTATGCTATCCTAGTGATTGATAAATTGCTCATGTAAATGTAATGATAAGATTATATCATGCTAGTATATATACTATTTCATGCCATGCAAGTGTTTGATAATATGCCTTTATAGATGCATTATGAACAAGTGTGGATTTTTATGTTATGCTATGCAAGATCTTGTGAAGCTTTACTTTTTTATGCTATTGAGTCCTGAGGGTATTTATACCTAACAATTTAGTTGTTTACCTAGAACCAGTGTCAGTTACAGAATAATCTCATTCACGTCACGATCAGTAGTACTCTCAGTCAGTTACAGGACTCAGGAGAACTCAGTAGATTCAGTATTTGTCCCGTCTAGTTTAGTATTTAGTTCAAACCTCAGTAAACTCAGTTAGCTAACAGAATTCAGTAGTATTCCATCAATCAGAGAAACTCAGTAAAATTAATAATAGTTCAATCAACCCTAGTATGAACTAGGAAATTAGTTCAGTGTCTATTTAGATGGGAGTAGGATTCAACACCGAGTTAACCCAAGGATGGGGGCATTCCTGCCAGCAGAGGGTTTGACCCTTAGTAGCAATCTCTGCATTACAGAACTATGTAGCCAGCGTAGATTGAGATATCTTCCTGCCAGACTAGGGTTGATACATCTCGTATGAGTTTTCCTGCCAGTAAGGGTTGATGAAAGTGCTTCCTATCAGAGAGGGTTAACTCACAGTTGTCTTTACCCATGGTATGGTACTGATACCCTTCCAACTGGGGTTATAGGTTGGACCCCAATCTATTCAGAAAAGGGTATGTCTATTAGATGATTACCTCCTACAGTCTCAAAATAGAACTTAGTTCAGTTCTACATATTCAGGATTGTCATATACAGTCACTCAGTTCAGTACGAAACTCAGCATAGTTCCACAGTCTCAAGACTGTTAGATACAGTCACTCAATTATCAGCTACACAGTATCAGTAAACTCAGATATCAGTAAAACAGTAATTCAGAACTCAGTATCCAATATTATCATGATCTCAGTTATAGTAAAGTATTCGTGCATGTATCCCATTCAGTTATATTTATGTCATTCAGTCAGTATTGTTCATGTATATGAACCCATGCATTTTAGCCTACCTCATTTAGCATACCAGTACATTCAAAGTACTGACACATACTTTTGTCTTGTGCTATGATGTTTTATATCATAGGTTTAGATGCACGAGCTCCCGATCACCCTTAGCAGTTAAGATCTTCAGTAGTCAAAGTTAGTGGTGAGTTCTCATAGTACGAGTACATGATTATTTTCTTCAGTATTTTAGTTTATCAGTATAATTTTCAGTAGTTGGAGTTAGTTGGGGGATTGCCTATCAAATCCATGATTCAGACAGTAGAGGCTTTTCAGACTAGAAAATTTTCCAGACAGATATTTCGATTTTGGTATTGTTATACCGTATTTATTTTAATTTCAGTATTGAACCTTATGGCAAGTTTTCTCCTAATTTTTGCATATTTTCAGTATTACTATTTAGTTATTGCAGTAGGTACCAGTCATGGGTTAGCTTGTGGTCCTTCGGGATTATGAGCACCATGTAGCATTCGGGGTACAGACTCGGGGCATTACAAACTTGGTATCAGAGCCTACGGTTCAACAGAGTCCTAGGAAATCCTAAAGCCACATCTAGTAGAGTCTTGTACATGGGTGTGTAGTGCGCCACACTTATGGACAGGAGAATATGAGATGTTTTAGGAAAAGTTACCCTTTTTTTAGTACTTATATCATGTGAGTGGGCATGAGCTCCAGTTAAACTCTCTGTCTAATCCAAGTTTCTCTTTAGTTTATAGAATATGACTTCAGAGAGGACTAGGGGAAGAGAAATGGGAGACCAGCCAGAAACCCAGCCTTTCCAGCCAGATCCTCTGTTAGAAGTGTGGAAGAAACCACAAGGGTATCTGCAGAGATGGCAGTGATAGATTTTTCAGATGTGGTAAGCCAGGCCACAGGGTCAAAAAGTGTCCTCAGGTGGGTCCTCAGAGTCTGCATAACCGTCCTCAGCTCAGTCCAGTTTCCTGAATCAGTAGGGTGCCGCATCCAGTACCACCAGTGGGCAACACCTAAACAGACTCTATGCACTTCAGTCCTGACAGGATCAGGAGAGTTCTCCCGATATGGTCATTAGTATGTTACAAGTTTATCATTTACATGTTTATGCTTTGCTAGACCCAGGAGCTTCTTTGTCCTTTATTACTCCTTATATAGCTGTTAACTTTGGTGTCAGTCCCAAAATCCTAGCAGAGCCTTTCTTAGTCTCTACCCCAGTGGGTAAATCTATCATAGCTCGGTGGGTATACAGGAACTGCCCGGTTATGGTACCTAAGAAATCTGTTCCAACTCCTCAAGAAAATTTATATTCAAGCTCAATTCTTTCAACATCTTAATGAATTGCTTGAACTCACTTTCCTCTTTTTTTTGCCTCAATCTCTGAGGATAAGGTTGGGATGGTCTTGAAATTTGTCTGATTTTTGTCTCAATGACCAGAACCTTATCTTTGTCTTCAGCATCTTTACTTTTATCACCTGTTACCTTCTCAGACTTAATAACATGTGTCTCATCACAACATCTTCATCATCAAGTAGTGGGGGATCCATATTAGTGATACCACTCCTGATGGTAATAGCAAGTACATAACCATCTGTTTCAAAATTTTGCACTATGTCGCTCGAAAGGGTACCTGACTACCTATGGTTTAAAATTTCTTACATCTGCCCAAACTGATGCTTCAACTTCTTGATAGGAGTGGTATACGATTTGACCTTTTGGTTCAAACCTAAAATGTCGGCCTTAATCTCCTTAAGGCTGATCTCTTGATTTTCTAGACCTTTCACCATCTTTGCCAACATCTCTTCAATTCTGGATTTTATATCTCATCTGCCACATGGAATGTACCTATCTCCCTTCTCTCTACAGTCATCCTTTTTTTTCTAGTCACTATCTCTCTCTCTGCTACGGTCTTTATATCTGTCATAATAGTTCTGACCTTGGTTCCCTTTGTTTTAGGCTCGAAAACCCTCTATTTGATGATCCAAATAATTTTCTTCCCCTTTTAATTCTAACTCATATGCTTTGGAAGCTGTCCCCTGTGTTGCTACTACATTCACTTTCTCAGAAGTTGCTGCTACAAGATACTTTTCTAGTACCGAAGGATCAGTTCTTAGCAACACAATCTCTTGTACTACTATGTCATCAGCTACTTTCTAGTCACATGAGGCACTAATAGCACAAGTTCCAGAACCCCTCTCAGCCTTTTGAGTTTGCCACCCTCGATTAGTGAGCGAGATCTGATCTAACATCTTTGAAGCTTTCTCCCAGCTTAGTCTCATAAAATCTACTCTAGATATAGTGTCTGCTATGGCTCTGGAACTGATGGTCAGGGCTCTATAGAATATCTCTAGTAATCTCTTCCTTAACAACCAATGGTTGGGAACCATACTCATATTTTTCTTGAACTTGAACCATGCCTCGTACGTAGACTCTGACTGTAGCTACCTAAAATTATAAATCTTTTCCTTAAGCTACAATATCCTGGATAAAGGAAAGAACCTGTTCAAAAATTTCGTGCGTAACTCGTTCCATGTAGTTATAGAGCCTCTTAGCAGTTTTCCTAACGATAAAGATGTTTCTCTAGTTGGTGAGAAGGAGAACAACCTCAGTCTGAGTGCTTCTCGATCATCCCTTAATTTGTATATAAACTATAGATCCCGATGAAATTGGCAAGGTGCAAGTTTTAATCATCTATAGGTAAAACTACAAACACACCCTTTAGATTTAAGAGCTGGATCATTGTGTTCGTGATGTCAAACTTGATGTGTGGTGGTAAAATATGAGGAACTATGGTTCCAGGCTCTACCGGTTCAATATTTAAAAGTCTTCTTCATCATATATATATGACTGCACATGTTGATATACTGGTATTACTTGAACACGGGCTCCTCTAGTTCTGTTTTAGTTTCCACCGATTACTGCCCGATGGTCTGTTGCTTGTCTCTTCTCAACTAGCTCTATCTTCCTAGATACCCGCTGAACTTTTTCCGTTGCCCTTCTCTCGACTTTAGTTTTAGCTAACAACTCACTAGTCTATTAATCAACAATATCCAATACTCCTTTGGGAAGAGAGGGAGGTACAATATCACAAACACCTTTAGGAGGTTCATCTTTTTTTTGCTCAGACATCCTACTAGGTATTTGTAGGATCCTCTCTGAATTTGGATTCATGGGGATAAGGGATTGCATCTACTTCATGTGCTAGCATACACCAGCGTATACCCAACTACGAACAAAAAAAACCCAAAAACTACAATAACTTCAAATCACAAATCAACTCCGTGTCCCCACCAATGGTACCAAAATTTTAATGACGTCCAAACAACACCTCCCTTAGATTATGATACGGTCGTTGTCAAACTATAGTAACCCAACAAAATTTAGGGTCAAATTCCAAGGGAACACATGGAATCATATATCTCTACAATTGTAGTCAATGGGCAGAATAATAAAAGTAAATGGTGGTGGGCTGTGTAGTAATCTCGAGCAAGTAACTATATCAAATTCAGTTGTAATCAGTGTAGGTGAACACTAGGTTTCTGTTCCCCATGGCTTCTCAACTCCATAGACTTATCGTGATTTTTTGAACTAACCCGATACCTTGCATTCAAAATTGATAAGTTATGTACATTCTACAGTGTTTTGGATGAGCAGAAGGATTTCACCCTTTACCTTTTGAGTCTCAAGATGTCGCCTTACTAACCCTTATCTTAATCCTACTTAACTATTACTTTTGTGTCTCTAGTTATTAGATGAAATCTAACCATCTTACTAAGATAGAACCTAGAAGCATGGATTGACAGTTAAACTCCAAATTACTATTGTCTTTATCTTTTTCTAGTTACTACTCCTCTTTTGGAGTAAGTAGAAATATCTAGGTGGGATCCTAACATGTGCACCCAATAAGAAAACAATTATAACAAAGATAAAGCAATACATACATGGGTATCAATTCTGAACAACAACACTTCTCTTACTTCGTCAGTCTGCCAGGGTTTGCACAACCCTAGCTATGGGTTTTAGCCGCTCATGCTTGTGAAGAAATTCATAACATTCATAATTGAAAGTATAGATGAAATAACAATGATAAGAAGTGTAAAAACCCACAACCATAATTGAATTAATAAATTAAAGTCAATACAAGAGAATCCTAAGATCAAAATCAGATCTTGAAATCAAAATATATTTTTGAGTATCAAAAGTACGTAACTCCTACTAAAAAACACATAAAGGGTATTTATAGTACAAGAGAAAATCCTAAAACCAAAGCCCAAACGAAATAGGAGAAAATAAGGTCGGTGGTCACATATGGATTGTACCTGCGCTCTGACCTTTGGCATAGGTAGAACCTGCGGTCTTGACCCTGGGCGCAGGTACAGGGTATAAGTAGCGGATAAAAAAATCTTACAAGTTCAGTTCTCAGGATTTTAGACTTTTGGCACTTGCTTTGCCTACCTGCGGTCCGTAGGTCCAACATGCAGTCCGTAGGTTGACTTGGTAAGTGTTAGGAGTTATCTTTTTAGCTTTTCTTCAATTCTCAAACTTTCTTTGATCACGAACAAGCCGAAAAGTGTCCCAAATATCCATAATTTCTCCAAAAGTAGACAAAAACACCCTTTTCACCTTATCACAAACTTAGCATCCAAAACATGATTTCTCGAAAAACATACCCAAAAACCATCATATCTAACAAAATAACCTTAAAAATCTGCATATTTTCCTCATTTTAAGCATCGAAAGTGCTATATTACTACAACACATCACAAGCATAATCTGAGTGACTTATAACATGAAAACTGTAAACATGCATGAATTTCCTAGGTATCAGGTGTTCATAACCAACCAGAATTACTATTGAAAAATTGAACAATCCATGGTAGAGGATAAATATCATGATTTAACACCCAGTATTTCAATTATTAAGTATGGGGTAGACATTTGCATTATCAAAAATATGGAAACACCATTATCATAAGAGTATATACTTTCATGGTTTAGAATAAAAACAATTAAGGGAAAAATTATAAAATTCATAATATACATGAAATTCCACCAATGAGGGGAAAATGGTTTATACTTGCAAAATTAGGGAATTCTTGGAACTCAATGTGCGGAAGGGACCCATTGATGAATATCTCACATACATGAGTGTAGAAGCTTAGATAAATTTTCTTGGGAATTGGACTTGTTTAATGAACCCTAATTTCTTCTTGGGAGAAGAGAAAACCATCCCTTTCAGGTTTCTCCGAGTTAAATTATGATAAATGATGGAATTGGGTCTTTTATACCCCTCTTTGGGAAGCCTGAGCGACATGGGTTAGGTGATAACATCCAAGAACACCTTCAATTTGAAGATTATATGGTTGTTGTAAAATATAGTAACCCAACAAAGGTTGGGGTCGAATCCCAAGGGAATACGTGGAATTTTGACTCTCAACTGCTGTAATCAATGGGCAAAACTGGAAAAGTAAATGAGGGGCTTAGAGTAGTAATATCGAACAAGTAACTAATATTAAATTTTGTTTTAATCAGCTGTAGGTGAACACTAGAATTGTGTTCCCCCTGACTTTACGACTTAGTAGGCTTATTGTGCTTTATTGAACCAACCTGATCCTTTTATGCAAAATCTGATAAGTTATGTACCATCAACTATCTTTTTGATTAGCTGACAGATCTCACCCTGTACTTTTTGAGTCTCAGGATGTCGCCTTACTAACCCTTATCCTAGTACCAGTTAACTATTACCTTTTGAGTTTTTAGTTATTAGATGACAGTTAACCATCTTACTAAGATAATACTTATTAGCATGGATCGACAATTAAACTTCAAATTACTATTGTAATTATCTTTTCCTAGTCACTACTCTTCTTTTAGAGTAAGTATCAAGAATCTAGGTGGGATCCTAACGCTTGCAACCGCTAAAACATCTAATAAAGTTATTATAATATAATATATGCATGGTAATCAATTTGGAGCAACATAGCACTTCCCCTATATTGTTAATCTGCCAGGGTTTCCATAACCCTAGCTAAGGGTTTTTAGCTGCTCATGCTTGTGAAGTAATCTACGATATTCATAATTGAAAGCATTAGATGAAATCACAAGAATCACAACTAAAAACCCAAAACTTTATCTGAATTAATAACCAAAATCAATACAAAATAATTTCAAGACAAAAATAGAATCTCAAAATCATGAAATATGTTTGTAAGTATATAGAGTGCATAACTTCTACTAAAAACCCCATAAAGGTTATTTTTAGTACATGAGGAAACCCTAAAAATCAAAGCCTAGACAAAAAAGGATAAAATGGGTCGGTGTCCACTTATTTGGGCCACATGCGTTTCGCATGTAGACCTAGGTAGGTGCCAGAAAATTTTCCTGTTCATTCTTTGGATTTTGGACTTCAGGTACTTACCTTACCCACACGTAGTCCACATGTAGACATAGGTAAGTGCCAAAAATTTTCTTTTAGATCTTGCACTCTCTGGATCTTCAATTCTAGTACTTACCTTAGTTTCATACGGATTAGTCACATATGGACCATAAGTGCTACATGCAGTCCACATGTGGACATAGGTAAGTGCCACATCTTCAAATTCTTGCAACCAAGCTTTTAGACTTCAAATTATGGTACATGCTTTGTTCAGAAACACTTGGTAAAAGCCACAAATTCCCAAAAATGCTCAAGTAACCAATAACTCCATTTTCACCCTTTTCTTAAGCTTAGCATCCAAAACCTAGTTTCCTACAAAACATACCTAAAACATATCATATCTAATAAAACAACCTAAGAAACTTGCATATTTTTATTGTTTTAAGCATCGAATGTTGTATAATTCTATAGCACATCAAGACTTTCATCTTAGAACATTTTATTGTCCCCAGGCAACACACAACAAACTAAACCAATACACGATGCTTAACTAGAAGAATCTAAGCTATCCAGGGTAGTAGATCAACACATTAAGCTGAAACCACAATACCCTCTCCTAGTTTAACCTTTCAAAACCAACTGCGTATGAACATAAAGCACAATAACGTGACACAATGGAATAAAGGTATAGAATTACATTAGAAATAGACAACTATGCATATATATACAAGTTACAATACCTAAAAGAAGTAATTAGTTGGCAATATGACTCATGTACCCCCACAACAAAGAAGTCCCACTTACTCATATGAAATAATGCATGTTAATGTAGGGTCAGTCAAGATACATTCAAACTCAAAGGATACATTATAATCAATGCATGTCAAACACTACAGGCTTGCCCTTATTTTCTTTACCTTAGCTTTCTGACAGTCAAATTAGGATAACTATAGGACTTTTCTCGGTTTGTAATGTAGGTTTGGGGCTGGTATGATACATATAGACATTTAAAGTGTCTAATCCTCCTTGGCACTACACTAACTTTTGGGTCTCACTTTCTAACCATTATTTTAACTTTATTTCCGCTCTTATTTCTCTCATTTTATTTTAAAGGACATTCAGGTTGGATGTGGTTTTCTTATTCTTTCTTTTTTCAAGTTTATTCTTTTCTTTTTCTTTTACTTTGCTACCACACTCAACCATACTTTCTTTTTCTTTTATTTCTCCCTTCTTCACATCCACTATACATCACAGACATCTATGATAGCCATCCTCAACTTAGGGTTTTTTTAATTTCATATTGGAATCTTATTAATAACAAAAACAAAAAAAAATTAAACCCTCAACTTAGTGGATTGTCCTGAGTTAAGGTGCAAAATGTCTATGGAGGAATGGGCCTGTCACATCCCGAGGCTACCCCCTGGTCGCGACAACGGTGCTTATGGTCACAAGTGATAACAAGCTAACCCATGAGCTGGTATCTGCTATGAGTACTAAATATAATAGAAATGATAAAATGAATGCAAAAGTTAAACTGATAAAAATAATGTAAAACTGGATATTGAAATATAAAACAAAACATGTCTGAATATCTGTTAACAACTGATAAAACCGAAATGACTGACCGACTGTCTAACTAAGAGTTTGAAAGCCTCTAAACTAACTGTGGAGTTGATTGGACAAACCCCCAACCAACTCTAACTGACTAAACATATAAAAACACTGAAGTAAGAAAATCATGTTCTCGATGGATAAGGACTCACCACTATTGTTGCTATGTACGCTGAGCCATCTATGAGCGGTCGGGAAACTGAGCATCTGAACCTACGTTATAAGACAACATAGCGCAAAGAAAAAAATGCGATTTGTACTATGACTGTATTGGTACAAGAGATAACCATTACCTTAAATGCATGAGATAACTAAGCAAAAAATGCATGAAACATGTAAAAATCTGAGAATGCAAAACAATTATAAATATATTACTGAGATATTTGGTAATCTGGAAGACCGAAATTTGTATAACTGAATAACTAAAAAGCTGTACACTTGGTCAAGCAAACCTGAACTGAAATACACTGATTTCTGTACTGAGACTGTGGGAGATATGATATAACCTACATGACCCAATCTGAGCTAATTGGGGTCTAACTCGTAACCCCAGTTGGAAGGGTGTTAGTACCATGCCACGAGCACTAACACTAGTTATGTAGATCGACTAATCTGTTGTCCTAAAGGACTAGGGTGTCAAGGCCTAAACTGATGGGTGATCCCACATATCCTTTATTGGATATGTAGTTCCAGAATGCAGGGACTGCTAGTAACAACTCTTCCTAATTGACGTGGAAGTCGCCATCCCTGCAGTCGATCGGTGCTAAATCCTAGTCCCAACTGAACTGACATTGGTACTGAACTGAACTAAGTTTAACTGAACATTATGTCTTATAACTGATAGTGCTCATCATGATCATAAATATCTGAGTAAATAACAAGACTCATTGTTTCATAGAATTATTACTTGGAAATCTAAAATCATGTGAAACATGTAGGTATCGGTGTTCATAACCCGTCAGTATTGAATTACCATAAATTACAACAAAAAGCTTTTAAAATGATAATATGGGATCATGGTTCAAACCAAAAAGCATAGACATTTCATCAAACATGTGAAAATCATGAACTTTGACATGGGAATGTCTTAAACACGAGGAAACGATATGCTTACATGGCTAAATTCATAAATTAGGGGTTTAACATGAAATTCACTTGAACATGACACAGGAATTTCAACACTTAAAACATGAGATGACTCATTCCACTTGAAAACACTTGAAAACATAACTTGTAATTGGATTAAAAAGAGATTCATGGATTTATTTCATCTTGAACATGTATCAACTCATAAATTAAACCAAAAGAGGATTTTTGGGTTCCATGGGTGAAAGGGACCAATGGATGACCATCCCGCATACCTCACTAGATGAATTCTTAAAGATTCCTTGAGGATTTCTTGAACTTGAAATACTTGATTTCTTGGTTTGGGGTTTGGAATTTGTTCTTGGGGGAAAGAGAGGGTTTCTTAAGTGCAGTTTGTGAATAAAAGGGAAAATAATGCCCCTTGGAAGCCCCAATTTTGTGTTATGGATGATTTAGGTGAAGAGAAATGACCCAAATACCCTTAAAATGCCTAGAACAAAAGCTAGGCGGAATAGGGAGGGGGCAACGCGGGCTTTGGAGTGGCGGACTTAACCGGGCGGCACCTGCCTTACCCTAATGGACTAGAGAGAGAGGCTCCCACTTTACCCTTGTGGACTAGAGGGGTTGGCACCTGCTTATCCCAGTGGTGCTACTAGTTTGGTTTTCCAAACATGCCCTTACGCTCATCCGATAATTCCAAAACTCACTTGAGACATACTTTGAACAACCTCGATCATAAATATACTGAAGAATCAATGTCTCGAGGTCGGGAAGGTTAAAAATAAAATCATCAAATTTTAGGGATCTTGAAAATGACTAAGTCCTCAAAACTTAGTTAAAATTCCAAGGCTTGGACCCCTTAACATAAAACTGTGAGCTGAATCGAGCTAACATTAATACGAGGTATTACAATATCTCCCCCTTGGTCACATTCATCCTCGAAGAGATTGGTTAGGTTGAGAGTACTGTATTAAGGTAACTGGAATCACATACTGAACATGCATAACTTGGAACATGACTACACAACTGAGTTTGAAGCATGATACATGAATTGGACTGATATCATGAATGCATGTAATGACATGGGAATGGTTACATAACTAAAATTGAGTATGGAAAAGTGTCAATTTAAGGAAGAATCATTACCTCAAGATGAATTTGAGTTTGTGGATAAAAAATGAGGGTACTTGGTTCACATATCTGCTTCTGCTTCCCAAGTAGCTCCCTCAACAGACTGATTCTGCCAAAGGACCTTAACCAAGGGAACTTCTTTATTCTTTATCCTACAAATCTAATGATCAAGGATCTTAACTGGGACTTTTTCGTAGGAAAGGCTATCCTTAACGTCCATATTATCTAAAGGAACAACTACAGCTGAATCACCATTACACTTCCTTAAAAAATAAATATGAAATACTGGATGTACTGATGCCAAATATGTAGGCAACTCTAGCTCATAAGCTACTTTACCAAAACAACTTAAGATCCTATACGGGCCAACATAGCGGGGATTGTGCTTCCCCTTTTTTGCCAAATCTCTTCACTCCTTTCATAGGTGAAATTTTTAAATATACCAAATCACCAACCTCAAACTCAAGATCTCTTATCCTCATATTTGTCTAAGATTTCTGACGGCTTTGGGATGACTTCAACCTCTCCCAAATTAACTGAACCTTCTCCATTACCTCTAATACTTAATCTGGCCCTATCACTACAACCTCAACTACTTTAAACCAAAAAATAGGAGATCTACATCTTCTTCCACAGAGAGCCTCAAATAGAGCCATCTAAATACTGGAGTGATAGCTGTTGTTGTAGGAAAACTCAATCAAAGGTAAGTGGCCATCCCAAATACCTTTAAAATCAGTAACATGGGCTCTCAACATGTCCTCTAAGTTTTGAATAGTCCTCTCTTCCTGTCTATCTATCTGAGGATGGAAAGTTGTACTAAGATAAACTTGGGTACCAAGACCCTTTTGAAAATCCTTTCAAAAGTAAGAGGTAAACTGAGTACCCCTATCTGATATGACAGACAATGGAACCCCATGCAATTTAACTAACTCTCTGAATAGAGTATAGCATAATCCTCGACTGAATAGAGTCTAGCATAATCCTCAACTGAATATGACGGATGAAATAGAAAGAAATGAGTTGACTTGGTCATTCTGTCCATAATGACCCAAATCAAATAATGCTAACGACGCATACACGACAACCCTATCACAAAATCTGTGTTTACCATTTCCCAATTCCAAGTGGGGATGCTAAACTTTTGTAATACACCACTAGACCTTTGGTGCTCAACCTTGACCTATTGTCACTTTGGGAACTTATTCATAAACTCTGCAATATCCTTCTTCATACCACTACACCAATAGATTTCCCACAAATCACGGTACTTCGTAGTGACCCTTGGATGAATCAAGTTCGCGCATCATGCACTTTTACAAGTATTTTCTGTCTCAAATCATTAGCTCTCAGAATACATAACCTGCCTTGACAATAAAGCACACCATCTCCCCTGAGAGAAAACCTCTACTTTTTTATCTCTAACTGTCTCTTTCAACTTAACCAAACTAGGATCCCTATCTTGCATTTCTTTCTCTTTGGCAAATAATGAAGATTCTGAACCATTCTAAACCCATATGCTACCTTTGGCTAAATCAACAAACCGAACACCTAATCTAGCAAGCTGATGAACCTCCTGAACTAACTTTTTTTTGTCCTATTCAACATGAGCAACACTACCCTTAAATAACCCGCTAAGGGCATCCACCACTATATTGGCCTTGCCCGAATGATACAACACACTAATATCATAATCTTTTAACAACTCAAGCCATCTTCTCAGATAAATATTTGAATCTTTTTGGATGAAAATGTACTGTAAACTCTTATGGTCAGCGAACACATCAACATGAACCCCAGAATGATAGTGCCTACAAATTTTTAATGCGAAAACAACTGCTGCCAATTCAAGATCATAGGTAGGATATTCTTTTCATAGTGTGTAAGTCTTCTAGAGGCGTAGGCTATGAACTTGCCTCTCTACATCAAAACACAACCAAGACTGACTGTGGAAGCATCACAATACACTATAAACCCATCTGTGCCATCTAGCAAAGTCAAGACTAGAGCGGAAGTGAGTCAAGTCTTCAAATACTGAAAACTCTTCTCATAAGAATATGACTACTGAAATGTGACTTTTTTCTGAGTCAATCAAGACACGGGGATGAAATAGAAGAAAACCCTTCAACAAACCATCTATAATAGCCAGCTAAACCCAAGAAACTCTGAATATCTGATGGAGAGATGGGTCTAGGCTAGTTTCTCATTGCTTCAGTCTTTTGAGGTCCAACTCTAATGCCATCACCAAAAATAATATGGCCAAGGAAAGCTATTGAACTCATCCAAATTTTGAACTTACTAAACTTGGCAAACAACTGATAAGATCTAAGGGTCTACAACACAATTCTCAAATGGTCTGCATGATCATTCTCACTACGGGAATAGACAAGGATATAATCAATGAAGACTATGATAAATATGTCTAAGTACTTTTTGAACACCCTATTCATCAAGTCCATTAGAGTTGTAGGGGCATTCGTTAGTCTGAAAGACATAACTAGGAATTCGAAGTGACCATACCAGGTTCTGAAAGCTATCTTTAGAATGTCATATTCTCTGACTCTAAGCTGATGATAGTCGGATCTAAGGTCTATCTTATAGAAATAACTGACACCCTAAAGTTGGTCGAACAAGTCATCAATTTTGGGAAGCAGATACTTAGTCTTCTTGGTCACTTTGTTCAATTGATGGTAATTGATGCACATTCTGAGAGGACCATATTTCTTACACATGAACAAGCCTGGAGATCCCCATGGAGAAATATTGGGCCTGATGAAACCCTTGTCTAAGAGATATTTTAACTATTCTTTCAATTCGCTAAGCTTAGCTGGAGCCATCCTGTAGGATAAAATAGAGATAGGTTGGGTATCTGGAAGGAGATATATTCTGAAGTCAATTTCTCTTTTGGGAGGAACTCCGAGAAGATCTTCAGGGAACATATCTAAAAATTCCTTAACTATTGAAACTGACTCGAGATCGGAGTCACAGAGGTAGAGTCTTTTACTTGGACAAGATGGTAAACACACCTTTTAGATATCATCTTTATTGCTTTAAGATAAGAGACAGTTTGACCCCAAAGCACTAAAATACAACCCCTCTATTCAATGATTGGTTAATTGGGAAATTAAAACTGAACGACTCTATTTCTACAGTCAACTGAGGCATAGCATGAGTGGAGCCAATCCATGCCAAGAATGACATCAAAATTAGTTATCTCTAACTCCACAAGATCAACTGAAGTGACTTTCCTAATTACTATTATCGAGCAATTTCTGTATACCCATCTGGCTATGATAGATTTACCCAACGGCGTAGAAACTGAGAAAGATTCTGCTAAGGATTTGGGGTTGACACCGAAATTAACTGCTATATAAGGAGCCACAAAAGAAAGTAAAGCTATAGGATCTATAAAACATACATATGAAGGTGAAAGACTTGTAACGTACCCATAACCACATAAAGAGAACTCTCCTGATCATGCCAAGTCTAGAGAGAATAAAGCCTGTTTTAATATTGCCAACTAGTGGCACTGGATTAGCAATCTGCTGAGTTAGGAGACCTACTGGAGCTACTGAAGAAGTAGTCTGGCCGTTTGTCAATCATTTCTGTCCCTCTGCATAACCACCATACACTTTTAGATCTTATGTACTTGCTTGCCACATCAAAAACACACATCACTACAAGCCTTACACACACCCTGATGATTCTTGCCACACTTTCCGCAGAGTGGATTAGTACGACCACTGTTCACAAAACCCTAGGACTTAGATATTGGTTCCCTATCATGACTATCTTGTGTTGCGCCTAAGCACACACAAGTCTATGTGGTTTCACCAAGTAATATAGTGGCCTTAAATAAAGCCAAATATAGATCCCTCAGAGACTTGTGTTAAACAAATATCCAATTCAAGATTAACTATTGAGATTAATTAGTGCAACATAACCAAGAGAGAGCTTGAGTGTTATAACTAAAAGTAAATTAAACAATGCATAAAAGTATGACTTTGGACAATCAGTGAATAAAGACCCATGGTTAAAGCACTACGAACATTCATACTATGCATTTGAACTTCATTGGTTATTTTTTTTATGTTGGTTGATGATTCACGAGGTTGATTTAATGATCATGGTATCCCGACCTCTAACCTCCTATGTAACTCAGGTCCACAACTGCATCGAGGAGCGGGGATGTGAGCACTAAGCTAAATACATTTATATTTCATCCCATAGTTAACCAGGAAAGGATTCTAGGTATATCCCTATACCAGATTCTAATTCAAATTCCTTATTTCATAAAGGAATAAGAACCTTACTACACTTACCCCCATATTATATTATCTTATTCCCTCTCCTGAGTTCATAAAGATGATAATAAGTATATCCCAAGGGCCGCTAATCCTTATGATAATGATAAGAAGGGTAAAAAACAAAAAAATATGATAAATAAACAAAACCAATTCAATTCCAAGAAATAGCAATCATGTTCTTGGATTTAACCCCGAAAAATGGGCTTTTAGCCGCTAATAGACATAACCGTAATCAAGATATATGAATATATGATAAAATCTATTAAAAATATAATGTAAAAGAAGAAACCCTAATTAAAGTTTTTTCCATCCCCCTACAAGTTTCAAAGTCGTCCAAGGTGTATAACATCTAGTACAACTGTCCTATTTATAAGAGGACAAAATTGTTGTATTTTTGCACTAGACCGCATCGCGGGGCTAATTTTGCGTGTCAACCTCCATCATGTGCCGTTATCATAGATATACACTATTTTGGGTCCGTTAGGATGCTATATATGTATGGAACATGCCCTAGGTCCTTTTATTTTGTCCATAACGCACCCTTAAATTCCAAGGTTTCCAATTCACATCAAGTTGTGTCTTGTGCTTTCGTTGATCTATTCCAAGCCATTTTGTGTTGTTTACACTTGATTTGAAGCTTGTATATCCTTAATATATCATCATAATCAACTAATAAATCATCCAATATCATTAAAAACAATGGATTAGATCTCAAAATAACATAACATCCAAGACGACGAACTAGAAACTTAAGCTAAGAATACTAGTTTTGCCCCTTTTGATCTTTAACATGGTTTAACTCTTTGCCTGATTCAATTTTACTTTAAACACTATAAATAAGTTTTTCCACACATATTTACACAATAAAACAATCAAGAACTCATTAAACACATTAGAATCCATCGCGATAGACTAGAACACCACATAACTCATGCTAGTAAAACTAGTTTTCTCGTCTAGACTCTAAATGATTGATTTGAACCCAAACTTGTTTGAAAACACCTTTAAACATTGTAATCACATAAATAAACACTTATATGCTTATTTATATCATCATTAACACATAAAGAACATTAGTTTCCCTCAAAACAAGGCTAAATAAACGAGGATAACAACAGTAAAGTGCAAAAATACACCTCAGATCATCACCCCACACTTACAATCTTGTTTGTCCTCGAACAACTCTTTACCATAAGAATCATAAGATGAGGTGACTCCATACTTCTAATATAAGAAATACACTCACACTAGCACTATACTGACTACACAAAATGCAATTTTCTACACAAAGCATGTTATGTACACAATTGAAAGTTCAAGAACACTACTCCAAACGTCCTAGCCTCAAGAATTGACTCACCTAGTTGGAAAACTCACAGACATTGTTCAATCAAATATATCATATAAATCACCCAACTATCATCAAATATGTTCCCTTACAACAACAGAGTTACCCATAATCACTCACAATAATGCCATTTATACAAAATGGGTACAAGAATCAAATTGCATTTATTCTCACAAAGAATTCACAAGTTACAAATGATGAACCATATGCTTGCCCTTAGTATAGTGATCCCATAATATCAGAATGTTATGCTTAGGGTCAAATAGGTCATTAAGAGTTGTAATGCAAGCTTCGGGATGGGTATGAACTATTCAGGCCAATAATAGTGACTATCTTCCCTAAGTGCTTTAATACATCACATTATACAATTAAGATCAATCTTTAACAACCAACTCTCACCTCTACACCATTCACACATACATAGCTTTACCCCATCTCATTATGCTAATTAACATAACATAGGGTGGGAGTATTGTCTATTAATTCATGATTCAATATTTTTTTAGCACAAATTTTCTTTTCACTCCCAATCACAACACATCAAATTTTTGAACGCTAATAGCCATTACTTAGGGGCTTAAATTTCACCTTTTCCTTCTTGAGTTTCCAACTCCTTACTTAATTAGACTTTAAGTAAAGTGCTTAGGAGATTTGGATCAAATTATGGTCAATCAATGAAGAGGATTTAGGTCACTTGTGAGGCTACCAAAGAAAATAAGCTAAAGGCTCAATGGGGCTAACTAGGATTATACATAATCATAGGTAAAAGATGGTATGAAACTAGTCTATCAAAGAAATGCCTATATCATCTCCTAAACCCATACTCTTTATTTCGCTTCGCACACACACCAGGCAAGTTCTAGATATCATACACAACAAAAAATACACAACAACCTTACACACATATGGAACATGCTCAACTCAAGTGGTATCATCATAGACTCTTAACCAAAGAACCACATGGATTCAAATTTAGCCAACAAGTACAAGAGTCATAATCATGAGCCTAGGAGTCTAAAAAGTGGTCATTCACACAATCAACATGCTTTTTACAACCAAAACACTTGCATTATGCAGTCATATATAGCACCAACAAGAATATCCTACATTTATTCTTAACAAGAAATTTTAAAATTACCCTAAAAATGGGAATTTCTCCACCCTAAACTTAAAAATTTACTTTGTCCCCAAAGTATACTTTAAAATAAAGATGGAAATACTCCCTGAAGCCTCTAGGCCTAGGTAGTAGCATTTTTATACATTAAGAGGGTCCAAAGACACCACACTTAGTCTTCGCCAAGCTCCTTAGCTCAGGTTTTTCAGAACTTAGATTTTCCATCAACCTGTGTCTCAACAAAAATAAATACTAGTGAAGTAAAAACTAAAATACTAAAAATAAAACCTACGTTAACTTGGGTTGCCTCCAAAGAAGCGCCTAATTTAGTGTCGCGACACGACCCAATCTACGACTTATCCATATTCCTTCATCCTCTTTCTCACACTAGGACACCATTTTCTTATACATTTTTGACTTCTTGAGTGGGAAATCTCCATTTCAACAGCTTTCTCAACTTTAGCCTTTCCAGGCTCATCAATTTGCATCATGTTAGGTTGTGGCATTGGGAACTTGGTTTGCTCAGTAAGGAATTCCAAAGAGGTTTTTGTGGAATAGACTCCACCACCCCACACATATCCCCTTTAATCAACATAATCATACATAAATCATGGTAGTGGGATATTGTGTTAAGTGGTTTGTACACCTTAAAAACTACCTCTTTATCATCCAAACTCATTGTGAGCGTGTCCTCTCTCATATCTATCAAAGCTTATCTCATCGCCAAGAATGGACGTCCCAAGATGATTGGTACTCTTTCATCTGCCTAAAAATCTAAAACAATAAAGTCAGTAAGAATAATAAACTTACCAACCTTGATGAGAATATCCTCTATGACTACTTCAAGATGGGCTATGGTCCCGTTTGCCAGTTATAGTAACACAAAGCTCAGTCTCGGCTTCCCCTAGCACAAAGTGTTGAACAAAGAGAGGGGAAAAAATTAATGCTTTCCCCTAAGTCACTAAATGCGTGAACCACCTCACTAATCCCAATTTGAATGGGGAGAGTGAAATTCCTAGGGTTCTTGAGATTTTTAGGCATTTTCTATGTCACCACAGAGCTATACTCCTCACTGAGTTCTATAGTCTCGACATCCTACAACTTAATTTTATTAGAGACCACATCCTTAATGTACTTAGCGTACTTGGGCATTCCCTGCAAAATATCTAAAAGAGGTAGGTTAAGGTATATCTCTCTGAATGTATTAAAGAACTTCTTAAAGCATTGATACTCATTCACTTTTATATGCTTCTGTGGGAAAGGTAATGCTGGGATCTTCTTCTTCACCTCTTAAGTAACTATGGTTTCAAGTACTCAGACTTCCTTGAATTTTTAGTAGCTTTGTCGTCTACTTGCTTAGAACCAAAATTAGCATCTACCTCCTTAGTTTTATTTGGAGGTTCTTTATTGAGCTCCTTACCACTCCTCAAAGTGATTACCATAACTAGGTTAATATTTTTAGTATCACTTGGCAAACCACCTTGAGGCTTGGAATTTTTTGCCTTTGCAAATTGGCCAATTTGCAACTCTAAGCTCCTTGTAGATGCTTGCTAGATCTTTATACCTGCTGTTAATTGTGCTTGAGTAGCAATGATTTTCTTCAGCATCTCTTCCACATTGCTAGTCTGAGTTGTGGCTTGATTATTTTGAACTTGCTACTGCTGAAATTGCTATTGTTGGGCGTTCCATTATTGATTTTGTGGTTGAGTCTGCCACTTCAGATTAAAGGCATTCCCATAATTCGACCTTTGAGCATTTCCTACAAATATCACAGACTCAGGACTTGCAGCACATATAGACGCTGAATGCCAATTGTTACCACAAACCTCACACCAACCTATAGTCTATTGAATTGTATTAACTGTGGCTGCAGGCTGTGTAATCGCAACTTCATATTGCATATCTAATTTTACAGTGCTGAAATTTGGGTAGAGATTGGTCCACCTCCATTACATCTGTAACTTTCTTTGTGGAATCTTTTGAGTTTGAATGCCAGTCGAGATTTCCTTGTGCAATCCGGTTCAACAAAGTACAAAGCTCATCATAAGTTAGCTCCAAAACTTGACCACCTGCAGCTAAATCTAGCAAAATTTTTGTGTTATGCTCAAGTGCCTCAACAAAAATGGGAGGTAATACCTCATTGGACTGTTGATAATGTAGACAGTCCCAAAGAAGATCTTTGAACCTCTCCCAAGTATGATATAAATTCTCATCTAGCTTTTGTTTGAAGCATACAATCTTACTGCGATGTCTGCAATCTTACGAGATGAAAAGAATCAGATGAGGAATTCCTAGGATAAGTCATCTCATGTTGTGATTGAATTTGTTGGCTTAGTATTTAACCACTTTTTTGCTCACCCAGCAGTGAAATAGGGAATAGTATCAGCCTTACATAATTAGTTGACATGCCTGTCGGGATGAATGTGTCACTGATCTCAAGAAAGTTTCACAAATGGACTTGTGGATATTCATGTTAAAACCCCATAAACTGTACACTGCTAATTATAAGTTGCACCATGTTCTGTTTTAGCTCAAAATTACCTCCAGCAGCTGGTTTTTGAAAAGGGGAGGTCAAATTTGGCAGAAGTGGGATTGCCACTTCGCAAACTGTCCTACAGGCTAGTTGTTCTTCAGCCATGAGCGCAGGATCGTCTTGTTCCTCATGAATTTGTGGGAATTAATGGAGAAGTTCTTCTTCTCGACTCAATTAATAATATAGTTGCTCGGGTTTAGGGTTTGGCTCTACTGATTCCCTATTCGTGCCGGCCTACTAATTTGTCAACTTATTTCCTGCAAATTCAATACCAAAGAACAAGCGTAAAGCACCAAAGAAATCTACAAAGTAAATCTAAAACCTAAATAGTTTCCAATTTACAAGTCCCCAGCAACGATGCCAAAAACTTATTGCGCCCAAGCACACACACAAGTGTACGTGTTCTCACCAAGTAATATAGTGGACTTAAATAAAGCCGAATACCGATCCCTTAGAGACTTGTGTTAAAAAACTATCTAATTCTAGCTTAACTAGTAAGATTAATTAGTACAATGTAACCAAGAGAGAGTTTGAGAGTTAT
Source organism: Capsicum pubescens (assembly GCA_030864215.1). Taxonomy (NCBI): domain Eukaryota; kingdom Viridiplantae; phylum Streptophyta; class Magnoliopsida; order Solanales; family Solanaceae; genus Capsicum; species Capsicum pubescens. Next base: position 124,026,573 of record CM061541.1, read on the forward strand.
AACTAAAATCAAATTAAACAATGCATAAAAGTAATGACCTTGGACAATCAGTGAATAAAGACCCGGGGTTAAAGCACTACGAATATTCATACTATGCATTCAAACTTCATTGGTTAAGTTATTTATCTTGGTATATGGTTTGTGGGTCCGACTTAATGATAATGGTCTCCCGACCTCTAACCACCTATGTAACTCAGACCCACAACTACATCGTTGAGTGGGAATGTGAGCACTAAGCTAAACGCAGTTATATTTCATCCCATATTTAACAAAGCAAGGCTTCTAGGTATATCCCTATCCTATATTCTAATTCAAATTCCTTATTTCATAAAGGAATAAGAACCTTACTCTACTTACACCCATATTCTATCATCTTATTCCCCCTCCCGAGTTCACAAAGATGACAATAAGTATATCCCAAGGGTTTTTAATCCTTACGATAATGATAAAAAGGTTAAATAAAAACAAAATTATAAATAAACAATACCAATTCAATTCCAAGCAATAACAATCATGTTCTTGGCTTTAATCCAGGAAAGGGGGCTTTTAGCCACTAATAGACATAACCGTAATCACGATATATGAATACATGATAAAATACATTAAAAATATAAAGTAAAAGAATAAAACCCCAATTAAAGTGTTTTACATACACCCTCCAAGGTTTGAAGTCGTCCAAGGTGTATAACATCAAGTACAAGTGTCCTATTTATAGGAGGACAAAACTGCCGCATTTTTGTACTAGGCTGCGTCGTTGGGTTAACTTTGCACGTATACTTATGAAATTTTCCATTATCATGGATAAAAATTATTTTTGTTCCGTTATTAAGATACCTATGTGTGTAACGCACCCTAGGGCCTTTTCTTTGGTGTGCAACGTGCCTTTTTTATCCAAGGTGTCTAATTCACGTCAAGTTATGTCTTTTGCTTTTGTTGATCCATTCCAAGACCTTTTGTGTTGTTTATACTTGATTTTAAGATTGTATATAATTCATATATCATCAAATATACTCACAAATCATCCTATAGCATTAAAAACAACAGATTAGATATCAAAACAACACAACATCCAAGACGATGAACTAGAAACTTAAGCTAAGAATACTAGTTTTGCTCCTTTTGATCTTAATCTTGGTTTTGACTCTTGGCTTGATTAAATAGTACTTTAAACACTATAAACAATTTTTTACAAACATAATCACAAAATACAACCATTAGGACCTCATTTGACACATTAGAATCCATCGCGATAGGCTATAATATCACATAGCTCAAGCTAGTAAAACTAGTTTTCTCGTCTAGACCCTAAATGATCGATTTCAACCCAAACTTGTTTGAAAACACCTTTAAAAATTGTAATAACATAATTAAACACTTATATTATTATTTATATCATCATAAAAACATAAATAACATGAATTTCTCTCAAAACTAGGCTAAATAAATTAGGATAACAATACTAAAGTGCATAAATACACCTCAGATCATCTTACCTGAACTTAGGCACTGGCACAACACCTGAAGATGGAGCTGGGGCTGAAAATTTCTGACAGAATTGAGAACGGTTTTCATCTTCTGAACTTGGCTGAGAAAAGTTGAAACTACTTGTTCTGGACCTTTTATTCCCTTTCTCTCTTTTTTTCTCCTTAAGATTCTCCTCCTCAATCTGCTGAGCATAAACCATGAGTCTAGATAGGTCCATATCCTTAATCAGCATGGTAGTCTGATACTTTTTAACCACACTATCAGCTACACCAAACACAAACTTAATCATTCTACTCCTATTATCAGCCACCATCGAAGGAGCATACCTCGCCAACTGAGTGAACTTAAGCGAGTACTCCTTCACGCTCATATTACCTTACTTTAAATTGATGAACTCCTGTACCTTAGATTCCCTCAATTCTAAGGGAAAGAACCTATCTAGAAAAGCCGTAGCAAACTTGTCCCACTCTATAGGCCTTGCCTCAATACCTCAGTCCTCTTTCCACTGCTTAAACCAGGTGTGAGCTACATCATGCAACTAATACACAATCAAATCTTCACTCTAACTCGAAGTGACACCCATTATATCAGTCACCTTCTGCACCATATCTAGAAACTCCTGTGGATTCTCTTCATACTTGGATCCTAAAAATAGAAAGGGATTCATTCGAGTGAAATCCCAAATCCTAAGTACATCCGTATTTTCCACTAGATTAGCTGGGGTAACAACTTGTTGGTTGTTTCGAGAAGCTACTAAATGGGATAAGATAGTGAAAGTAACCTGGAATTTAGTGTGAGAGACATGATCATTCAGGGGATCTTCCTGAACAGGTTGGGGTGTAGGATGATCCTCATTCCTTCTTCTGTTGTTTTTTCTGGGAGGCATTATCTGTAAACAGAATAAAAGATGAGTTAGAAAAAGGAGTTAAAATAAATCTCATTCTCTTTCTCACAACATGAACACTTAAAGAAGGGAAACTTTCCTAAAATGTTTCGTAGCCTCTTGTCTAGAAGTGTGGTGCGCTTCACACCCATGCATAAGATTCTACTCAATGCGGCTTTCAGACTTCCTAGGACACTTTATACCCTTTGGTTCTGATACCATGTTTTGTCATGACCCGAGGCTACCTCCTGGTCGCAACAATAATGCTTACAGTCACAAGTTACCATAAGCTAACCCATGAGCTGGTACCTTCTATGAGAACTAAATATAATACCACTAATATAACATATGCCGAAGATAAGCTGATAAAAATACTGTAAAACTGGGTACTAAAATACGAATCAAAATATGTCTAGAATATCTGATAATAATTGATAATACCAAAATGACTTATTGACTATCTAACTAAGTGTCTGAAAGCCTATAAACTAAATGTGGAGTTGATAGGATAGACCCCAACTAACTCCAACTGACTAAACATATAAAAATACTAAAGTAGCTGAAGTAAGAAAACCATGTCCTTGATGTATGAGGATTCACCGCTATTGCTGCTGAGTACGCTGAGCTGTCTAAGAGTGGTTGGGAAACTGAGCATCTGAACCTATGTTATAGGATACCATAATGCAAAGAGAAGTATGCGATAAGTGCTTTGAATATATTGGTACGTGAGATAAGGACTGACTGAAATGCATGAGATAACTAAGTACAAAATATGTAAAAATCTAAGAATGCAAGATCAAGTATAAATATATTACTGAGATAATCTGTAATCTAGAAGACTAAAATCTATATAACTGAATAACTAAAAATTTGTACACTTGGTCAAACAATCCTAAACTGAAATACACTGATTTCTGTTCTAAGACTGTGGGAGGTATCATATAATTGACATGCCCCAATCTAAGCTAATTAGGATCCAACTTGTAACCCTAGTTGGAAGGGAGTCAGTACTGTGCCATGGGTATTAACACTGGCTGTGTGGATCCACTAATATGATGTCTCGAAGGACCAGGGTGTTAAGCCCAAACTGATAGGTGACCCTTGAGAGGAAGTCAAGCCTAAACTGATGGGTGAGCTCTCATATCCTACGCTAGCTATGTAGTTCTGGAATATAGGGACTGCTACTAATGACTCTGCCTAACTGAATTGACACTGGTACTGAATTGAACTAAGTATAACTGAACATTATTTCTGATAACTGATAGTGGTCATCATGATCATAAATAGCTGAGTAAATAACAAGACTCGTGGTTTCATTGAATTATTACTTAAAAATCTGAAATCATGTAAAACATATAGGTATCAGGTGTTCCTAACACGCCAACACTGAATGACCATAAATTACGACAATAAACTTTTAAAATGATAACATGGGATCATTGTTAAAACCCAAAAGCATAGACATTTTATCAAACATGTGAAAATCATGAACTTGAACATCGGAATGCCTTAAACTTGAGGAAACAATATGCTTACATGTCTAAATTCATAAATTAAGGGTTTAACATGAAATCGACTTGAATATGACGTGGGAATTGCCACACTCAAAAGATGATATTTCTCATTCCACAATTGGATTAACAAGAGATTCATGGATTTAATTCATTTTGAACATGTATAAACTCATAAATTAAATCAAAAGAGGATTTTTGGGCTCCACGGGTGAAAGGGACCCATGGATGAACATCCTGCATCCCTCACTAGATGAATTCTCAAAGATTCCTTTAGAATTTCTTAATCTTAAAGCTTGAATTTCTTGGTTTCTTGGTTTGGGGTTTGGAATTTGTTCTTAGGAAAAGGAAGGGTTTCTTGAGAGCAATTTGTGAATAAAAAGGTAAATAATGCCCCTTGGAAGACCCAATTTCGTGTTATGGACGAATTAGGTAAAGAAAAATGACCCAAATACCCTTAAGATGCCAAAAAAAATAGCTGGATGAAATAGGGAGGGAGCAACACGAGCTCTGGAGCGGCAGACTAAGCCGGCCGATGCCCAACTTACCCTAGTGGACTAGAGGGGGTGGATCCCACTTTACCTCGATGAATTGGAGGGGGTGAATCCCTTTTATCCTAGCGGTGCTACTGGTTTAGTTTTCCAAACACGCCCCTAAGCTCATTCAAAAGTTCCAAATCTCACTCGAGACATACTTTGAACAACCCCAATCATAAATCAATTCAAAAATCATCGTCCTGAGGTCAGGAAGGTTGAAAATAAAATCATCAAAGTTTAGGAGTCTTGAAAATGACTAAGTCCTCAACACTTAGTGAAAATTTCAAGGCTTGGACCCCTTAACATGCAACTGTGAGCTGAATGTAGCTAAGATTTATATGGGTATTACATGGTCAAAATAGGTTATTGCAACATAAATGGGAAGGTAAAAGGTGATACAAGAAAATCAACCTTATAGGCTCAAAATCGAGATCAAGGGATATAATTTGTACATGGAAGGTCATTTAGGCTAAAAGTTAACTAACAGTAAAAATGACCTATGATCCTTTCCTAATGAACTATCCTACCACCTAGGCAATACTAACCGGGCAAGTTCTTGATTTAACACATAGAGGGAACTAAGGAGCATCTCATACATACATGGCACAACGTCAATATCACAAGCTACTGCCTATCTGGTTTATGCAATTGCTAGCACTGGTTATCATATCCCTAATCCTAATGACATAAAAAGATCCATAAATGCTCACACATATATACCTTTGCACAGTTGTAAAACAAAATTTTGGAGGGGTATCATTTTTTCTAAAATTCAATCAAAAACATGTCAACTGCCCTTAATGCTTAAAAATCTCCTAATTACAAAAAAACACAACATAATACAATACAAAACTAAACACAATATGACACAAATTTTAACCAAGACATGCCAGCTCTAAAACCATACCATAGTTAATAGGAAAAGAAGCATGTCAACAAAAACTCGCGGTGGCTATGGTATACCCCACCCCCAACTAAATGACTATAATATCCCCAATGTGCAAAAATAAAGTAAAATAGAGGGAAGTGAGACATACCTGGGATGCGCTAAGCATCCGTGTCATTGACATCTCCAGATGGAGATATATCAACTGGCGAAGGTAGTGTTGGTATTGCACTAATAGAAGAGGCACCCACTGCTATCTCAATACGTATTCGCCTTTCAACAAATGCAGTCACATGAGAATCATAGGTGGCCTTTTTCAAGGCCTACTTATATGGCATATCTACTTCCTGCAAGTCCCCTTCTCGACTTTTTTTGGTCCCAACAATGGGGACCACCTCATCATCCTTTGCAAATAGGTCAAAATATCTGGGTCTAGGCGGAGGTGATGACTATATAACTGGGGTATGAATGAAAGTATGGTTGATGTGTGACTCTAAGTCAGTGAGTGCACCTCTACTTTAAGTGTATCTATATCCTCTCTAATATCTCTTAGATCTGGTGTCTCAATCGCTGTGAACCTATCTTTCTTACGTCTCTCAAAAGCATTAATACATGTATTTAGATTAACACGTAGCTGATACATAGTAGCGGTGCATGCATATACCTATCAAACCTCTGCTATCTCTAGTCTATTTTGGACCTATAGAAGGATCTGTTCATGCAAAGTAGCCATTGGTGTTTCGGTATTTGACAGAATATTTTGTATATTTTACATAAGATAATCATTTATTTTCTATCAACTATTGAAGTATTTGATGCTGGATTTGCTTTTTTCAAGAAATTAACTCAGGAGCAAGAATAAATTAGAAAAATAAACATTGGTTGCACGTGATGGGTGAACTGAAGGACCATCACACTGATGATGGACCATCATCCTATCCATTACTCATTACGTAGAAGGCAACATTTATCGAATTCTAGCTATAGGTAGATTGATGGACCGTCAAACTTGTGATGGACCACCGCAATGGTCATCATACTTAAGCAGAAATAATAAAATTAAAGAGTTTAGTGACAACCAAGCTGATGAACCGTCAGGCCCATAACTGACTGTCACAGTTATCATTAGGTTTTCAAAATAGAATTAGCTCAAATTCGGATAAAGTTGAAGGAAAGACCTATAAGACCCCACAAAATTCTAAGCTTGACTCAGCCCTTTAAAGCCTTCTAAGGGGTCCAAGACTTAGAAAATTTTAGCGAAGTATCATAACTTAGAATCATTTTAGCCTTCCAAATTTAGAGGATTTTATTTCCGACCTTCCCAGCCTTAGTTAATCGATTTTTAATATGGGTTGTGGGGGGTAAATGGGTTATTTGACCAGAGTAGGGGTCGCTACGCGAGGGCAACCCTATTCAACATTCTTTTAATATGGGTTGTGGGGGGTAAATGGGTTATTTTCCCCACCTTATTTAGCCTTAACACAAAATTAATCAAACTATAGGGCAAAATCTCATTTTTTCTCTCAAACTCTCTCAAGAACAAGCATAAGGGTTTTCAATTCAAGATTCAAATTTAAAGAATTCTACCATCAATCTTCTAAAAAATAAGCATAAAGGTATGTGAAGTGTTCATTTAAGGGCCCTTTCACCCTTGGAGTTCAAGAAACCCTTTTTTAAAATCTTAAATCATGATTTCCATGTTGTGGGTTATTTGATTCAGGTTAATCTTGTTGTGTGATTTCCAAGATGATATCTTTAATGAATTTCATGAATTTATGTTAGCATGTGTGTTGAAATCTTTTAAATTGAAGTGATTAATATAGCCATGATGTATTGAATTATTATATATGCCCAAGTATAATGTGATGCCTCCTATGTGTTTGCCAAAATGCCTAAGTGAATTAATTGTGCAATTTGGTCCATTGTTGATCTTAATTATGAATTCATGAAAGAATTACATGTCTAAAGGAATCCCATGTTAAAGATGTGCCTTGAAGGTGTTTTGTTGAAATGCCTATGTGAATTGTTAGTGTACTTATGACCGGATAACATGCATCCCCATACATGTACAAGTTTAAGATTTACAAGTGTTTGATGAAATGCCTTAGAAAGTGAATTATGAACATGTGGCCTTTGTTGTGCCTTCAAGATTTATGTTACACTTTACTCTTTACGCTATCGAGTCCTAGGGGTATTTAATACCCAACAATTTAGCCACATACCTAGAGCCAGTGTCAGTTATAGAATAGTCTCAGTCAGGTCACGATCAATAGTACTTTTAGTCAGTTCCAGAATCTAGGAAAACTTAGTAAACTCAGAAATAATCCATTCTAGTTCAGTAACAATTCAGTAAAGCCTAGTATGAACTAGGAAATCAGCTCAGTGTCTATTCAGTTATGAGAAGGATTCAACATCAAGTGAACCCAAGGATGGGGGCTCACCTGTCAGTAGAGGGTGTGATTCTTAAAAGCAATCCTTGTATTCCAGAATGACGTAGTAAACATAGGTTGAGACATCAAACTTCCTAGTCGAGGGTTGATGAGGTGTTTTAACTTGTCAGTTGAGGGTTCCACCATTCTCATAAGAGTACCTGCCAGATTAGGGTATCTCTTCAGTTTTCTTTACCCGTGGCATGGTACTGGCACCCTTCCAACTAGGGTTACAGGTTGGACCCCAAAATCTATTTAGAAAAAGGGAATGTCGGTTAGATGATGTAACACCCCGAGATCCCATCCCGAGACATCACACGATGCTTATGACCCCGAAGGACCACAAGCTAACCCTTTACTGATATCTGTACCTGTACACTACATAAGATCTGAAATAAATGCGGAAACTAGCCATAAGGTTCAACATATATATGAATACTCATAATACAAAAAAACTGAATACTAATACATCCATCTGAAAAAACTCTAAACTATCTGAACTGCAGAGTTGAAGGGATGGGTCCCCAACTAACTTTCTCAACTAAAAATAAACAAAGTCTGAAGCAATAATAGTAAACTAAGATTCATCCTCGAAAGAAGATGACTCACTACTACTGCTGCTGACTGGGACTGAACTGGTGAGGAAACTCTGGATCCTGTGCCTCTAAACCTATGGTGTCAAATAAAACACCATAGCGCAAATGCGTTAGTACAGTAATGTACCAAGTATGTAGACGAGGTAGGCTAATGCAAGGGCTCATACATGCCCAATATCTAAACTGAATAATCGTGAAGATGCCGTATGAGAACACATATATGAATGCACAGACCATGAACACAATCATCAAAACTCTAGCTACTGAAACACGGATACCACTTTACTACAGACTGAACTCACTACTGACACTGAGATACTGAATCATAGACTCATCTGATACTGATAACTGAGAGTCTGGACGTACTCACATCAAGGACTGAATTTTTAGCTTACTGCTTTCGACTGACAGGATTAGAGATCAACTTTTCTAACAGATTATTCTAGAAATGATTATCAATGATAAAAAGTATGATTATGTCCGAATCTAACAACAAAAATACTCAACAAAATTTGAGATGGAGATCAAGCCTATTGACGGGAGATCTCTAAATATGATAATAAGAATAATCAACATGGTATGAGACTGATATCAAGCCTCTTTGATGGGAGATCTGTAGATATGATAATAAGAATCTGTATATAAGACCAAGCCTATCTAACGGGATGGTCCATGAGTTAATGGAACTATCTGAGTTCCTCATAGAAATAGACGGCTGTCCCACACAATCCTAATTTCTGAGGATTGATACTAAAATTGCAACTGTGGGAAGTAGTTACTTAACTGACATGACCCAACCTACCACAGGTGGGGTCCAACCTATAACCCAGCTGGAAGGGTGTCAATACCGTGCCACGGGTAAAGACCTCTCTGGTCAAGCCTCTCTGACGGGATGACCCTCGCAAGAAGTCATCCTGAGGCAATATAATAGTCAAACCTCTCTAACGGTGATATCCTCTACTGACAGGGACTCCTGTATCCTGCGCTGGCTACGCAGTTCTGGAGTTCAGGGATTTCTCCTAGCGACTCAGCCTCTCTGACAGGAGAGCCGCCATCCTTTCCCTCGCTTGGTGTTAGCTTCTACTCCCAACTGAAAGACTCTGAACTGAATTCTCCACTAAACACAACTGAACCAAATCTTGTACTGATCATGTTTCTCAAAAGATCTTACTGAGTTACTCTGAGATTACTTAGTTCCATATCTGATGGAAAAGGTATCGAATCATGGTATCTGACTGACGATACAGAGCTGGAATAGATTACTCGAATTGCTTCTGAGATTAGAATTGAATCACTTGAATACTATTAGATCTTAGCTAATTACAGGACTGAGGCTAGATTACTAGAGATACAGAGATTACAGATATAACTGAGATTACTGAGCTTTCTTAAGTTCTGCACTTGTCTGAGGATATAGAGTTCTATAGTTCACTGAGTTCTGAGAATCATGGCTCGACTAAAATTATCGAGAAACTGACACGGGCTCTAAACAACAACTCTATTGTCGGGTATAAATACCCCAGGACTCGATAACATAAAAGTAAAGCATAATCATTCACTCATCATCACGATCATTCATATATCATCATAATTACCCATTCATCATCACAATCATTCATGTATCATCACAATCATTAAAGCATCTCATAATTGTTAAATCATCATCATAATCATTAAAGCATTTTCACAGTCGCCGAAGGGTCACTTTAAGCATCTCAGAATCATAATCATATAATAACATAGGGGAAACATGCTACTAGATCATACTCCATTCAACAAGGTTTTACCTCAACTATTTCAGACCTATATCAGTCTTGGCATGTGTTTGGATATCACATGGCTTGAGGAAACTTCATACTATCATGGAATAATTCATTCACTTGGGCATTTTATCAAACACTAGGCATGCATAAACTAACTCACAATTTGGGGTTTCATCTTCAACATGCTACAATGGCCATTATGCCTCACCTAAGCTCTTTATCAAACCTAGGGGGAACATGCTTCGCTTATTCAACCATTTCTACACCCATTTGACATGAACACATCACATAGAAAGCAACATAAGGAAGATTCATCACAAATATCACATGGTTTCCACCTACTAGGGTTAAGGCTCATGAATCTTGTAATCAAACATGAATCAAAACTCAACAACACATTGAACATCAATTTCAAATCATACAAATCATTAAAAACTCATAAACATAAAAATCTTTGAGTTTTGAAAAGGGTTATTTAGCTTCTTGGATGAAAGGAACCCAAGAATCAACATCTACATACCTTAATCTTTGAAATTGGATGAATTATAATGCTTGAGACTCTATCCGCGCTTGTAATAAATAATTCTTAAATCTCACACTATGAGGAACTTGATTCTTGAAGAAATCTTGAAGATTTATGGATTATTTTTGGAAATTTAGGGTTCTTGAATTGAAACCCTAAATATTCTCTCTTTAGAGAATTAAAAGAGAAAATAGAGAAATTAGGGTTTGAATGAGGGTTCTCATATTTATCGTCGCTTTCAAAAGGTGGGAAATAACCAAAATACCCTTGAAAAAATGTCCTTAAATTTCTAAAAAATTAGCTGATGACATTCGTGACAAGCCGTCAAGTTGGTTATAGGCCGTCACGAATTATCGTCACAAAAGGATAAAATTTTGAGTTTCTGGTTAAGGTTGACGACATTGGTGATAGTCTATCACGGACATGATGGGTTGTCACAAAATGTCATCACCAGTGTCAGAAATCTACCCAGGTCTAATGACATTGGTGATAGGCTATCACGAGCGTGACAGTTTGTCACAATTGTCGTCAACAGTTTCCCAGTCAGACATGCTAGAGTAAAATTGGCAGAACTCTTTCCTCCGATATCAGTTTTTGACAAAATTAGTATCGTTAAAAAGATAATTTAAAGAGATTTCATTTGATATATAGTAGGTCCTCTAATTCGATATATACAATGAGTTGTGGTCGATTGAATTTGACCAAAGTTTTGACGCTCACTAAAACTTGAACGATAGGAAAGCTTTCAACTCGTCCTGTAGTTAGGGGACCTCTATGATCTTAATTCATGCTCAAATAGATTCCCACACCATTCAAAGTATTTCATACTTAGGAAGATATTTCTGAAATATTTAGACTCAGATTTTTCGCTTCACCAAATATGCTCTAAGGCTCAGACTGGAAGAGGATTTTACGGGGCATTACATTATCTCCCCCTAGGGAACATTCATCCTCGAATTTCTCTTGATAGACTAAAAATACGGATCAACAGAACCTACTCAAGAAATGGAAAAATTTTAAGGCATGCTTACTCAACTGGAATAACTGACATACTGAATTCTCATATTGGGCATGATTCATATCTGGTACATGTAATACTCGGTTGATGATACTCATAGTTGAATTCTCATAACACACATGCATATATGATGCATGGACTCATAAATGGTCTGATCTCAAGGATGCATGACTGATCATACACTGACAAGCTGAACTCATTTCTACTAAATGTGCATATCTAATGCATGAATGTCTGGCTAAGCTGACTTTCGAAAGCACGACTTGACAATGCAATAATGACTGATTCTAACTTCATAAAGAAAATCTGAACATGCATAGGGATAAATCTAATGGCATGAAACATCATAATACTATGGGGTATCTCCCTCTTGGGACTCTATGTCCTTCTAAACACACTTTGCTGAAATACTGAAGTAGTGCGCAGGGCACCTACAGACTGGGTCATGATTGACCGATCAAGATCTGAAACTCATGCATGACTCATGCTAACATATAAGTTCAAAATGGGAGCAAAGGATATATCAATGCATGTCATAAAGATAAAGGGATCATAACATACCCGGGTCTATTTTAGGGAATCCTTCCCAATCAAGGCGAGCCTAAAACGCATGGAGTCTACCCCTCTGAGTCAACACTCTACATTCTCGCATTCTATGGCCTGGCTCACCACAACCAAAACACACATCACTACCTGTTCTACACACACCTTGGTGGCGCCTGCCATACTCTCTATAATGCGGATGGGTACAAACACCACTAGTACTACTCGGGGCTTTGGAGCTTGGCGCTCCCTCAGATCTGACACCCCCAAACACAGGTGCGGGTACACTAGCTGAAGATGGAGATGGGACTAAAAATATCCAACCATACTGAGAACTACTACCACCTTGAGACCCTGACTGCAAGAAACCATGACTACCTATCTTGGCTATTTTACTCACTCTCTCTCTTTCCTTCATCTTATCCACCTCAATCTACTGTGCATACATCATTAGTCTAGCAAGGTCCATATCTCTATGAAGCATAGAAGTCCTACACTCTTTCAACACTAACCCGGATACACCAGTCATAAACTTATTCATACTCGCTCTACGGTCAGCTATCAAGTCAGGAGCATACTTAGCTAATTGGTTAAACTTAAGACAATACTCTTTCATGGTCATAGAACCTTGCCTTAGGTTCATGAACTCTTCTACCTTAGCCTCTCTTATCTCTAGTGAGATAAACCTATCTAGAAAGGTACTCTAAAACTCTAGCCAAGTCACAGGAGCTGCATTCTCCCCTCTAGTCTTCTCTCACATCACTACCCAATCATGAGAAATATCCTTCAACCTATAAGATTCTAAATCAACACTCTCTTTCTCAAAAACATGCATAATCTGGGCTATCTTCTTTACTTTCTCTTGATAAAGTTATGGGTCCTCACCTACTACTGACCCAAAGAATTTTGGCGGGTTCATTTTCATGAAACTTCTGATTCTGACTGCGGCTGAGTCCCCATATTACTGAGGTGGGGCTGCAGTCTGATGGTTGCCCTGAATACTAGTCATAACTTGGGCTAGCACCTAAAAAGCTGCCCAAAACTCTGCATATGACACACTCTCATTCTCAAGATCTACTGGCTATGGGGGTTGATCATCAACCCCATGGACAAAATCTCTGCGATGAGGCATACTCTGTAATTGGAAGAAATAAGTGGATTAGACTGAGGATAAACTTGAGCTCATGCTCACTCGTACGAAATGATCACTGAAAGATGGTAAACTGCTCCTAAGAACATCCTGTAGCCTTTTGTACATAAATGTGGTGCGCTACACACCCATGCACAAGACTCTACTAGATGAGGCTTTTCAGACTCCCTAGGACACTCTTGAACCTTAGGCTCTGATACCAAGTTTGTAACGCCTCGAGATCCCATTTCGAGATGTCACACGGTGCTTATGACCCCAAAGGACAACAAGCTAACCCTTTACTGATATCTGTACTTGTACACTACATAATATCTGAAATAAATACGGAAAATAGACATAAGGTTCAACTCATCTATGAATACTCATAATATAGAAAAACTAAATACTAATACATCCCTGTAGAGTTGAAGGGACAGGTCCCCAACTAACTCCCCCAACAAAAAATAAACAAAGTTTGAAGCAATAATAGTAAACTGAGATTTGTCCTCGAAAGAAGAGGACTCACTGCTACTGCTACTGATTAGGATGAACTGCTGAGGATACTCTGGATCCTGTGCCTCTGAACCTATGGTGTCAAATAAAACACCATAGCACAAATGCGTCAGTACAGGAATGTACCGAGTATGTAGACGAGGTAGGCTAATGTAAGGGCTCATGCATGCACAATATCTAAACTGAATAATCATGAAGATGCCGCATGAGAACACATATATGAATGCATATACCATGAACATAATCATCGCAACTCTAGATACTGAAACTCAGATACCACTTTACTGCAGACTGAACTCACTACTGATACTGAGATACTGAATCACTGACTTATCTGATACTGATAACTGAGAGTCTGGATGTACTCACATTTTGAGCTTACAACTTTCGGCTGACAAGATTAGAGATCAACTTTTCTAACAGATTATTTTGAAAGTGATTATCAATGATAAAAAGTATGATCATGTCCAAATCTGACAACAAGAATACTCAACAGAATCTGAGATGGAGATCAACCCTATCTGACGGGAGATCTCTAGATATGATAATAAGAATACTCAATATGGTTTGAGATTGAGATCAAGCCTCTCTGACGGGAGATCTCTAGATATGATAATAAGAATCTATATATAAAACCAAGCCTATCTGACGGGATGGTCCATGAGTCAATATAACTATCTGAGTTCCTCACTGAAGTAGATGACTGTACCACACAGTCCTGATTTTTGAGGATTGATACTGAAACTGCAACTGTGGGAAGTAGTTACTTAACCGACATGCCCCAACCTACCACAGGTGGGGTCCTACCTGTAACCCCAACTGGAAGAGTGTCAATACCGTCCCACAGGTAAAGACCTCTCTGGTCAAGACTCTCTGACGAGATGACCCTCACAGGAAGTTGGCCTGAGGTAATATAATCATCAAACCTCTCTGACGGTGACAACCTCTACTGATGGAGACTCTTGCATCTTGCACTGGATACGCAGTTCTGGAGTTCAAGGATTGCTCCTAGCGACTCGGCCTCTCTGATGGGAGAGACGTCATCCCTTCCTTCGCTCGGTGCTAGCTTATACTCCTAACTGAAAGACTCTGAACTAAATTCTCAAATTAACACAACTAAACTGAATCTGATACTGATCATGTTTCTCAAAAGATCTGACTGAGTTACACTGAGATTACTTAGTTTAATATCTGATGGAAAAGGTATCGAATTACTGTATCTGACTGATAATACAGAGCTGGAATTGATTACTCGAATCGCTTCTGAGGTTAGAATTGAATCACTTGAATACTATTAGATCTGAGCTGATTATAAGATTGAGGCTAGATTACTAGTGATACAGAGATTACAGAGATAACTAAGATTACTGAACTTTCTTAAGTTCTGTACTTGTCTGAGGATATAGAGTTCTATAGTACACAAAGTTCTGAGAATCATGGCTCGACTGAAATTATCAAGAAACTAACACGGGCTCTAGAAAACAACTCTATTAATTGGTATAAATACCCCCAGGATTCGATAACATAAAAGTAAAGCATAATCATTCACTCATCATCATGATCATTCATATATCATCATAATCACCCATTCATCATCACAATCATTCATGTATCATCACAATCATTAAAGCATCTCATAATTATTAAATCATCATCATAATCATTAAAGCATTTTCACAGTCGCCGAAGGGTCACTTTAAGCATCTCAGAATCATAATCATATAATAACATAGGGGAAACATGCTACTAGATCATACTCCATTCAACAAGGTTTTATCTCAACTATTTCAGACCTATATCAGTCTTGGCATGTGTTTGGATATCACATGGCTTGAGGAAACTTCATACTATCATGGAATAATTCATTCACTTGGGCATTTTATCAAACACTAGGCATGCATAAACTAACTCACAATTTGGGGTTTCATCTTCAACATGCTACAATGGCCATTATGCCTCACCTAAGCTCTTTATCAAACCTAGGGGGAACATGCTTCGCTTATTCAACCATTTCTACACCCATTTGACAAGAACACATCACATAGAAAGCAACATAAGGAAGATTCATCACAAATATCACATGGTTTCCACCTACTAGGGTTAAGGCTCATGAATCTTGTAATCAAACATGAATCAAAACTCAACAACACATTGAACATCAATTTCAAATCATACAAATCATTAAAAACTCATAAACATAAAAATCTTTGAGTTTTGGAAAGGATTCTTGAGCTTCTTGGATGAAAGGGACCCAAGAATCAACATCTACAAACCTTAATCTTTGAAATTGGATGAATTCTAATGCTTGAGACTCTATCCGCACTTATAATAAATAATTATTAAAGCCCACACTATGAGGAACTTGATTATTTAAGAAATCTTAAAGATTTATGGATGATTTTTGGAAGTTTAGGGTTCTTGAATTGAAACCCTAGATATTCTCTCTTTAGAGAATTGGAAGAGAAAATGGAGAAATTAGTGTTTGAATGAGGGTTCTCATATTTATAGAGGCTTACAAAAGGTGGGAAATGACCAAAATACCCTTGCAAAAATGTCCTTAAATTTCTGAAAAAAATAGGTGACGACATCCGTGACAAGCCGTCAAGTTGGTGATAGGCCGTCATGAATTGTCATCACAAAAAGGTAAAATTGTGAGTTTCTAGTTAAGGTTGATGACATTGGTGATAGGCTATCACAGGTGTGATGGATTGTCACAAAATGTTGTCACCAGGGTCAGAAATATGCCCAGGTCTGACGACATTGGTGATAGGCCATCACGGGCGTGAGGGCTTGTCACAATTATCGTCACCAGTTTTCTATCCAGACATGCTGTAGTAAAATAGGAATAACTCTTTTCTTTGATATCTATTTTTGATGAAATTAGTATTGTTGGAAAGATAATTCAAAGATATTTCATTTGATATATAGTAGGTCCTCTAATTCGATTTATACAAAAAGTTATGGTCGATTAAAGTTGATCAAAGTTTTGACGCTCACTAAAACTTGAACGATAGGAAAGCTTTCAACTCGTCTTGGAGTTAGGGGACCTCTATGATCTTAGTTCATGCTCAAATAGATTACCACACGATTCAAAGTATTTCATACTTGGGAAGATATTTCTGAAATATTTAGACTCAAATTTTTTGCTTCACGAAATACACTCTAAGGCTCATACTGGAAGAGGATTTTGCGGGGCATTACATATGATTACCTTCCATAATCTCAGTTTCAAATTCAGTCTCAAATTTGAACTCAGTATAGTTCTACAGAATTTAGGACTGTCAGATACGGTCATCTAGATAATCAGTAATACAATATCAGTTAACTCCGATATTAGTAAATTAGTATCCATACTCAGTATTCGATATCATCATGATTTCAGTTAAAGTCTATGTATTCATGGATGCACTTCCATTCAGTCATGTCCAAGTTATTCAGTTAGTATTGTTCATGCATCATGAACCCATGTATTTCAACCTACCTCACTGAGTATACCAGTATATTCTAAGTACTGACACATGCTTTTTGTGCTATGATGTCTTATATCATAAGTTCAGATGCGCAGGCCCCAGAGCATCCCCAGTAGTACAAATCTCAGTAGACAATGTAGTGGTGGGTCCTCATATTTTTAGGACATGATTATTTCTATCATTTTAGTTATTTCAACAGTCAGTCAGAGTTAGTTGGGGACTTGTCCCATCAACTCCATGTTTCAGACAGTTTAGAGGCTTATCAGACTAGAGTATTTTTAGATAGTTGTTCAGTTTTCAGAATTGATGTTCAGTTTTGCTAGTGCGATATCATGTTCAGTATTATTTATAGTATTGAACCTTATGGATAGTTTTCTACCTAATTTCTGCATATTTCAGTATTATTATTATTCAGTTATTACAGTAGGTACCAGTTATGGGTTAGCTTGTGGTCTTTCGGGATTATGAGCACCGTGTAGCATCTGGGGTACAGACTCGGGACGTTATAGATCGATGGACCATCACTTTTATGATGGTCCATCAGGGCAATCATCAACCAATGATGCAAAAACCTGGATTCAAATTTTATGTCCCCACTTTTTGAGAGCCTATAAATACCCAACTTAGGGTTAGATTAGGATTCTTTGGCTATTGTTAAGAGTTTTAATGCAGAATTCACTGAGAAACTATTTGAAAGCCTAGGGATTACACTACTTTTAACTAGTAATTTGGGATTTGGAAAACATATTGTATTTTAAAAGTATTTCTAAGTTATTTATGAAATATTTGTTGAATTTATTCTCCTTAATAATGTGTGGCTATAGCTCTCATAACTATGGTTTTTAGAGACTTGGTGTAATTCATTGCTAGGGTTGTGGGGTTGATAAAATCCTGAAAATAAATTCAATTACATAACTATCTGTTCAATTTAATGATTCTTCTTGGTTGTAAACTTGAGGGACGTGCCCATGAACATAACTTTCTAGAGAAGAGAAGTTGGTGTTGGGAAAAGAGATGAGTCATAAAATAATTGGAGTAATTACCTTTTGATTTTATGAATGATGCCTTAATCAGATCAATCTCTTGAGGATTTGGTTATTTATCCAATCTATCACTTTAAGTTTGAAAGGATTAAAGTGAATCTATCTTTGAAGATTGAGAAATAATTTGATGGAATTACTTCAGTAATTAACCTTGCCATTGAAATTATAAGTACAGATTTATAATAACCCATAACCCATAGTCTTGAAACACCTTGGTGATCATAATCCTAGTTTAATAAATATCATTGATTATAAATTGAATTTAAACATTAGTTCTTAATACTGTGTAAACAATTAAACCAATAATTTTAACAACACAAACCTCCGTTATTTCCAAAAACTTATGACTAACAGTCCATTAATAATCATAAGACTTAGTTAACACGATATTTTCTATGGGATTTGATCCCAGCCTAATTGGGTTATATATTTTTCATCAACCACTTACACTCTTTTAGGCGAGTTGTAATTTGGGCTTATCAAATTTTGGCACTGTTGCCGGGGAATATAGTTGTCAATTAAGTATATGTGGATTAATTGTCTTTTGGTCAAGTTTCCTAATTTTAACTTTATTTGTTGTTTTTGATACTTGAAGACTCTCTGTTGTGCAAGTCACAAACTTAAAGGTCAGGAAGGACATTATTACCATTCAACCTAGAACCTCAACTAATTAGGAGTATGGCTTAACAAAAAGAGGCTGGAACTCTAGCAACTTTGGCTAATGCATAGGTCAATCAACAATATGCAGAGAACCATAGTTGTGTGGCTAATGCAGATGATGATAACTTGGGTGATGATGAGTTAGTTGACCCTATGAATAGGCGACAGACAGAAAATGCAGCTGTATGAGCAAATCAAAATTAGCATGCTAAAGGGAGAGCAAAATGCCAGCCTATAGTACAGTTTGATATGGAAAATAATGATAAGTTTGAGCTGGATAGAGTTGGTTCTATTGGGCGATCATTCCACAACCATCGACTCCAAGAGTAAAGTTTAATACCACAAGCATAATGATACAACTGTTAAATTGGAATGGAATATTTGGTGACTAGGGGATGATCCTATCATGCATATGGTGAACTTTATCAATATCTTCAAATCCTTTGACAATCCTGGAGTGGGAAAAATGCTATTCATCTGAGTTTATTTCCTCTGTCTCTATTTGGGGAGGCAACCTTGTAGTTGAATGAGTTGGCACCTAACTCTATAACAAATTGGAGGTAATTGAACAGAGCTTCCTAGAAAGGTTCTTTCCGCCTTCTAGGATGTTACATTTGAAGGATGAGATCAGCAACTTCAGAAAATTGCTGAATGAAGCCCTTCATGAAACATGGATATGATTCAAAAAGAAGCTAACACAATGTCTAAATCACAAGATAATTGAAGAGAATCTGATGGAGACATTTTATAGAGCGTTGAATTCTATTACAAAGCAGACTATGGATAACACAGTAGGATGAGTTTTTATGGATCTTACTTTTACTGAAGCTTCTGAGATGTTGACAAAATAACTAAAACAAGTAGAGCTTGGCATACTAGGTATTCTGACATAGCAAGCAAAACTTATTCTAGTGGGATATCAGTAGAACTGCACAAAAGAGAACAGAAGTGTATTAAGATATGGTTCATATGAAAACCGAGATGGATTTACTTACAAAACACTCGTTATCAAGGAAGGTAAAAAAGGTTAAAGTTGTGGGGTCACATAGTAGGGGAGTTGAATCTAATTCTGAGAAGGAGGCAAGCTATTTGAATAACTAGGGGATTTCTGGGCCAGTGGCCAAGGAAATCAAGGTCATACTTATTATGATAAAGCTGGTCATAGAGGTCATAACCAAGGAAGCTGGAAAAATAAAAATGATAAGGGTGGATTATATGTACCACTAAGGAGCCATGACAACGTTGTAAATAATTTAGGGAAAATATCAATGGAGGATATAATGGAAAAGTTGCTGAAGAGAGTAGAGTTAACATATATTGGAGAGAGGGAAATGAAAAGTGATTTGTCAATCGTGAGTTAATTAGTTGAATCACACTCTATGTCTATTAAAAAATTTAAGCAGCAAATGAGTCTACTATCTATAGCATTCCGCTAAAGAAAGAGCAAGACTTTGCCAAGTGACACAGTGCAGAACCAGATAAATGATAGTTCGTGTATGGATATTACCACTAGGAGGGGTAAGATATTACCTGGCCCATGTTCGAGTACACATATTTAAGGTAATACAGTGGAGGTAGAAGATGAGGTGAACGCTGAATATCCATTGGAGTCCGAAAAGCTAGAAAATATGGAGAAATCATCTAAGTGGAAATATGTTATGATGTAGAGAAAAAAAAAAGTAGGTTGAGACTACTCCAACAAGAATACCAAAGCTACCTCTTTCTTTTCCACATAGATTGAAGAAAAAAAAAGATGAGGGTAAGTTTAGTAAATTCATGGCTGTGCCAAAGAAGTTGACAGTGAATGTACCTTTTTTTGAGGTACTAGAGTAGTGAGAGGATACGATAATTTAGTGAAAGACCTTTTGACGAAGAAAATAACCGTGAGCTACGAACCTGTGGATAACCTTCATCATTATAGAACTATTACTACAAGATCATTAGTATAGAAGAAAGCAGATCTAGGAGCATTCACTGTTCCTTGAACCATCAGAGCATTTAGCATTTTGAAAGATTTTTGTGATCCTAGAGAAAGCACGAACTTGATGCCTCTGGCTATCTTTAAGCAATTGGGTTTAGGAGATCCTAAGCCTACTACTATCCGACTTTTAATGGCAGACATGTTGGTATAAAGAGTAGTAGGAATTCTATATGATGTACTTGTGAAAGTGGCTAACTTCATATTTCCATCGGATTTTATTATTCTGGATTGTGAAGTAGACTTTGAAGTACCCATAATCATGGGCATGAGATTATTGGTGACCGAAAGAGTATTAGTTGATTTGTAGTTGAATGAGCTAAAATTTAGGCTCAATGATGAAGAAGTCATCTTTGATTTGTGCCAATCTATGAATCAATCGAAGGAAATAAGTCTCTTTTTAGTCATTAATATTATTTATGAAGATGAACTTGAGGAGCCAATTGAGGAAAGGTTCATTCTGGAAACCTTAGCTATAGTTTTGATGAACTTCAATAGAGAAGGAATTGAAGAGTATGATGAGACTATTGTACCTTGCCTAGAATGGGGTCATATTCATATGCCTCCAAAAAGCTGGATTTAGACTTGAAAAATTGTCCAACACTACCTCTAAGACTTCCATCGAAGAACTACCTATGTTGGAGTTGAAGGAGTTGCTGGGTCATCTAAGGTATATGTTTCTAGGTGATGGAAACACTTTACTAGTAATTATTGCAACAGATTTGATATAGCACCAGGTGAAGGCTCTAATTTCTATTTTAAGATGCTACAAAAAGGCCATTGGGTGGATGATTGCCGACATCATAGGCATCCCACCTGACATATCTACACATAAAATTTAGTTAGAAGAGAAATGCATGCCTACTGTTGAACATCAACATAGGTTGAATCCACTGATGGACGAAGTAGTAAAAAAGACATAATAAAGTGGCTGGATGCTGGGGAGGTTTATCCAATCTCTAATAGTAAGTGGGTAAGACCTGTATAGTGTGTGCCCAATAAAGGAGGCATGATAACAGTGGTGAATGAGAGGAATAAGATAATACCACTCAGACCAGTGACTGGTTGGTAAGTATGTATGGATTATAGGAAATTAAATACCTGGATGTTGAAAGATCATTTTCCAATACCCTTTATGGACCAAATGCTTGACTAATTGGTAGGAATAGGTTGGTATTGCTTTCACGAGGGATACTCAGGATACAATCAAATATTGATTACACCTGAGGACCAAGAGAAAACAACCTCTACTTGTCCCTATGGAACATTAATATTCAAGAGAATGTTGTTTGGTTTGTGTAATACAAAACTATGTTCCAAAGATGTATGATGTCTATCTTTTCAAACATGGTGGAGAAAACTTTGGAAGTATTCATGGATGTTTTTTCTGTTGTAGGCAATTCATTTGAATGTTGTTTGGTGAATCTAAGCAATGCACTGCAGCAGTGAAAAGAGTTCAACCTTGTCCTAAATTGAGGGAAATGTTACTTCATGGTGAAGGATGGCATAGTGTTGGGACACAAAATTTCAGCAAAAGGAATCGAGGTTGATAGAGTTAAGATCAAAGTCATTGAAAAACTACATCCTCCTATCTCTTTTATAGGAATGCATAGTTTCTTTGGCCATGCAGGTTTCTACCGAAGTTTTATCAAGGATTTTTCCAAAATTGCAAACCCACTTTGCAAGTTTTGGAAAAAGAGAGCAAGTTCATGTTTTATGATGACTGTATGAAGGCATTGTAATGCCTTAAAGAAAATTTGGTTGTTGCACCTATCATCATTGCTCCAGATTAGTTTAAGCCTTTTGAAGTATTGTGTGATGCAAGTGTGGTTGTACTTGGAGCTGTTCTTTGGAAAAAGAAGGAGAAGATATTTCACCCTATTTATTGTGATAGTAAGGCTTTAGATGGAGTGCAAAAGAATTACACTGTGATAGAACAAGAGCTCTTAGCTTTGATTTATGCGTTCGACAAATTTTGGGCATATCTATTAAGAACTAAGGAGGTAGTTCACATTAACCATGCAACACTGAGATATATAATGGTAAAGAAAAATGCCAAGATGAGACATATAAGATGGGTGCTATTACTTCAAGAATTTGACTTCAAAGTCAATTATAGGAAACGGTGTGAAAATCAAGTAGCAAATTATTTTTCTTGGTTAGCGAATGAACAAATAGGTATGGAGGAGATAGAAATTGATGATTTTTTTTAGGATGAGCAGTTCCTTGCTGTTACTCTTGATTTGGTGCCATGGTATGTAGATTTTTCTAATTTTATTGTTAGTGACATCATTCTAGAAAACCTATCATTTTATCAAAAGAAAAGTTCTACATGATGTTACTAGGTATTTTTGAGATGAGAATTATTTGTTTAGACGTTATGATGATAACATCATCAGAAGATGTTTATCGGAGGTTGAGATGCAAAATATATTTGAGGCTTTCCATTCTTCCCTAGTTAGGGGACTCCATATAGGTGATCGGACTGCAAGGAAGATTTTACAAAGTGGATACTATTGGCCCTCAATTCATAGAGATGCTTATGATTTTGTAAGGGCTTGTGATCAATGTCAATGACAAGGGTCTATCTCTAAACATCACAAAATGCCAATGACTAAGATATTAGTGGTAGAGATGTTTGATATCTAGGGCATAAATTTCATGGGATCCTTTGTAAACTCTTATGGTCATAAATACATCTTGGTTGTTGTAGACTATATAAAAAGATGTTTTGTGTCACATTGTTGAAATATGGGGTTAATCAACACAAGGTGGCCACACCTTATCAACTGAAAACTAGTGGGAAAGTGGAATTATCAAACAGGGAGCTCAAGTTTATCTTAGCCAAGACCGTAAATGCGAACAAAAGTGATTGGTCAAGAAAACTTGATGATTCTCTTTGGGAATACCGGACAACCTTTAAAATGTCCATAGTAATGTCTCTTTATCTGCTTGTTTTTGGTAAATCTTGTCATTTTCCAGTTGAACTTGAACATAAAGCATTGTGGGCGCTCAAGAGGTTGATCTTGAGTTAGAAAAAGGCATCTGACTCGATATTAGATTAGCTAAATGATATGGTTGAGTTTCATCTCCATGCATATGAAAGAGCTAATTTATATAAGGAAAGAATGAAGAAGTATCATGACCAAAGAATTAAAAAGAGAGACGTTTAGGTAGGTGATTGGGTTTTGTTCCTCAACTCGTGATTTAAGCTCTTCCCTGGTAAATTTAAGTCAAAATGGTCTGGACCTTTCAAAATACACAAGTTTTTCCATCTGGGGTAGTTGAGTTAGACAATAAATATGGAAGTGTGTTTAAAGTGAATGGACAATGGGTCAAGAGATACATTGGGCCGATGGATAAGGTAAAACTATTGAGTACAATTTATCTTGATGAAGTTTGAGTAATCGATAGAACCGAGTCGTTCAGTGACATTAAATTAGGCGCTAGTGGGAGGCAACCCAAAATGTGTTGTAAAACATATAGATAGTTGTTTTTGATTTTTTTGCATTATTAATCTGGGTGCTAAGTATGCCGGAGCTGTACTTTCAGGAATTAGGAGTAGAAGTATTCTGGAAAACAGTGATGGTAGGACTGATGGACCGTCAAGTTTGCGATGGACCACAGTCTTGTCCATCACTTAATGTCTTATAAAAGGTGTATTCTGGATAAGCAATGACAACAACACTAATGGACCACCACAAGGATGATGGGTCATCAGTTTGATCCTCACAAGAAGTTCACTTGAGGTATATTCTTGATAAGCACTAATGGGTATATTGATGAATCATTACTTTAGTGATGAACCGTCTCTATGACCATCAGTCTAAGTTGAATTTGGCATCATTCTAGTAAGCTGCGATGGCCAAACTGATGGACTGTCACTTTAGTGACGCCCTCGCTTAGGCCGTTAATTTGAGGTACACTTAAATTAGTCAGATCAGTCCAAACTCCTAATTTTAGGTCAATTTGGTCCCAATGAAGCACCTGTCCCAATCCATTTATTATTAAAGATAATAAGGAAGGATGTTTCATGCACATATATTTCTTTTTAACTCCTAAAATAGTTGAAACTCTTGTGAAATTATTTTCTTTAAATTGCATTTATTTTCTCATGGACTCTTAAGTTTCCTCTCTTTACTATTTATACTTGGCGACCATCTCCCTGATTTTTATCATTCACTACTTGTATAATATCATCACTTAAATTCTAGGGTTATCTTTTGGTTAAACTTTAAAACTTTTAAAGGAGAATGAAGTAGCATTGCAAGGGAAAATATGATTTTGTACTGTACTCTTTATTTTTATATGTGCTAAATGCATCAAAGGAGTGAGTATGAAGTGTTGTAAGATTGAAGTTTCTTTGAGTCAAAGTATTGGTTTTGCATATGATTTGAAGGATGTGTTTTACACTAGTGTGGCTTATCGTGGGGTAAAGTCTGAGTAACCTGAAGTATGATGTTGTTTTGGAGAAAAATCAAAGGATATTTGAGGAGAATTATTGAATTTACGACATGGGCACACCAGGTGTTCGCTGAAATGCCCCTAAGAATATTAAATTGAAATAGGCTCATCGACGACCAACATAACAGACCATCATTGGTGTGGCAGACCATCACTTTGACCATCAGCAAGTAAAAATAACCTTGCTTTTCTAGTTAACTGCGATGGTTGTCATACCTAACCATCACTGTTGTGATGGACCATCAACTTTAGTCTAAGATTCTATTTAAATTATGACGGTCGCGATGGACCATCATTGGTGTGACGTACCGTCAACTCGACCATCATCCTTGAATAGTTTATAATATTTTTTTTCATCTATTTGTCACTAATAACCGTGTGGTTTGGTCTTTCAAAATTAGGTACCATGACTCAAAAGCTTCCATTGAGGAGAGGTGGTGGGGATCTCAACAAACTTGAGAAATCACCACTTCAAGAGTCAGAAGTGAACAAGAAAGGGATGCTGAAGCACCAGACTACCGCACTTAGCAAAGAAAAAAGAAAAAGAAAGTACTCTCCTAGTATGAGGAGGAGAGTGAATCATAAAATGCGGGGAGCCAGTAGAGAAATCAGTGGCAGTGAAAGTATAAGTTCTAGACTTGAGGATGAAAGTGTAAATAAAGCAAATCCTGATCCAGTAATAGAATCAAAATAGGAAGAAGGAGATGTAATTCAAAATAAGGACCCAGATGTGCAGGAATCCACCATATGGAAGGTCGAGGGTTCAAAGAAGCACTTTTTCTATGGGATCTAGCCTACTAAGAATAGAGCTATAAAGAGGCCCATCACAGAAGAATATCAGATAGTCATAACAGATCTTCATGAGTACCCAAACATAGAAAAGAGATTCAATGAATGTAAGTTAGCCTGTTTGAGTAAGCCTCCTAGGCCGTATTATCAAAATATGGTACGTGATTTTTTTTCTAATTACTTAGAAATATTGGAGAAGGATTGTCCCAAGGGTTCTAGAATTACAGATATGAGGAACATAGTACAAGTTCTGGTATGAGAAGAGATACTAGATATCTCTGATAACACGGTCAAAAGGATGCCATTTGGCCCAGAGTATGTAACACCTACCATCACACCAGAATTGGAGCATTGAATAACTGCGACAGCAAACCAAAGACCATAGTTGGCTCGGATTCTCACAGATAACGATAACTCATCATGGCTTCAGGGAAAAGAGCAGATTGCAAAATCGTCTTAAGTCTTAGGGCTAACTTTTGTTTTGCCATAGTTAGATTGGGTCTTATACCTACTGGAGGAGATGATAAAATGGATAATCAAAGGGTGGTATTGGTGTCAAGTATGATAGAGGGCTTGGAGTTTGACTTTGGGAAAATATAGGTGACAAGATATTTGTTCGTGCTCACAAGAAGACAAGTGCATTACTATTCCCCATATTTGATCACACAATTATGTAGGCAAGAAAATGTACCTATAATTAGAGGGGTGTATAATGAGATTTAGGCTTCTAGAAGGCAAGATATTGAGTGAACAAAAGATGACACTAAATTTGAAATGTGAGTCCGTAAGCCTCCAGTATATGAGACACAGACTGTACCCACTCTAAAGGCTTCAGATGTGCCTTCAGGTATGTCGTTACCTCTAGTCACTTATGTTCATAGGGTACTTCTATAGGTTTGGGTTTTGTACCCCCGATGGGAGACACATCAAACACTGCTTTTATACCATTGAGATAAGCATACCATTGAGATATTCAAAGTGTAGATTGACCTAGGAGAATTTTGTGAATATGGTAAATGGTCAAAAATAATTCAAGCGACAATTGAGTGTTTGGGAAAATGAATTCAAGCCCTTTATGGACAGAATTATCGGTGGAAGCCGTGAAGCCATATGAAAACTTGCATGCAAGGATGGATAACATAGAAGAGTGTGTGAATAACAAGTTGAGAGAGTTGTTAGTTCTAGATTTTGCAAGATTTATAGCTAAATTAAAACAAGCACTGACAAACATTGCTGAACTAAAGAAGCAACCACTTCTAAGTGAATTTAATCCAACATTGGTAGTGAGTGATAAGGAATAAGATATTGTGGACCTTATGGGAAGGCCTTTCAATGATAAAGGTAAATAGGTGGATAAAAGTGGTGACAAAAGGACGGAGAGAAAGAAAAGATGTAGATATGAAACACCAGAATAAGAAAATGAAAGAAAAGCATTGATAAGATCAAAGAAAGATGAAGAAAATAGAAAAAAAAAAGATGTTGATGAAGGAGATGGGGTGTCCACTATTTCAGCTCAAGGAAGTGGGCATAGGCTAGAGCCAGTACCGATTCCCATCCCTTTCACTGAAAAATAAACTATTTTGAGTACCCTAGTCATAGAGGGGGTTACTGTTGCTGCAACCAAGGTTAATGAGGCCTCTCCTGACTCGACAGATTCACAAGCCTAAGGGCTATTAAACAATTCTTCTTACTTATACTTTATTAATGATGCATTAAGGACAAAATATTTTTTTAGTGGGAGTGGGGTACTTGTTGTGTGAAGTATGTCACCACAGGGGTTTTATTGCCTGTGTTCTCTTCCCTCGTGTGATATCTAGGAGAATCGACATGTTTAGGATTTTTCTTTATGTTAATTTTTATGATTATAAATATGTACTGTTCCTTTGTGGTTTTCATTTGATTATGTCATTTGATATTTAAGGTGTTGTCTCTTTTTGTACATACCATGTGTGTGTTGAAAAAAATGGTGTGTTAGAAATCTGTGGAATTGTGGATTTTTAAATTTTGAAAAAAGTTGCTTTATTATGTTACTTTTGGTTATTTAATGTAAATACTTTATGATGATTGATCATCGTGAATCTATTCTTGGAATTATGATGTTGAGCTTGCAAAAACCTGATCATGATAATGTAAGTCTAAAAGTCAGTAGTATGAGTACTAGTTTATTGCCAGTGTGGGTGAGGATTAGATGCATTTCTTACATTATGTATATAGCTAGAACTTTCCCAGTTCATTTGTGTCATGTTGTAGTCGATTAAATAGGATAGGATAATAGTCCGTCTTTCAATATTAGTCCACTCACCCTTAAGAGACCTACCAAAAAGATGTATATTTCTCCTTTAAACCCCTTTTGAGACTATAACCTTTTTATTCACCCCCTACAATTCTCATTTTTTGTTAGTTAATACCTTATTATGGTCATGGTCCCTCCTTGGACATTGTGTACCTTAACTCAGGCGAAATACTTAAGTTGAGGGTGGCTACTGTTAAGAAGTTAATGAGTAGAATAAAGTAGTTTGGTTTGTCTAAGTTGTCTAATTTGTCCCCGATCCTTTAGGATACTGTGTTCCTCCACTTATAGCATCAACATAAGTTGAGGGTGGATGATTTGGCTAACGTGATTACAGGAGAAAAGTTCTCATTAAAAAAGAGGGCTTTGAGACAATATCAACTAGGAAGTAGAAAGAGTGATGCAGAATGAGAAAGAAACTAAAAGAAGTGAAGATGGTGAGCAACATTAATGACAAGGAGGGTGAAGTCACTATTCCAAAAATATCCCTCACCTACAATCAAAATCTTATAACAAACTGTGAAAATTTGTGCTTTGATCTTTCCTAATTAGCTATAGGCAATACATGATAATAAGGGTAAGCTTATGGGTGTGCTACTTTATTTGAAATTTTCTTTGTAAGAGTGAGAATTTTGATTTTTAGTCCATAATCTAAATGACTAAGTATGCAACGAGCTTCTTTGAATGTAAGGGAAAATTGACCTGTACTTGTCATTACTGGTTCTTTAAAAATTTTGGTCACACGAGTATGCATGTTAGCTAAATTATAGATTAATACCAAACAAGGATTCCTTTGCATTCAGAATTCAAGAGTAGAGTGCAAATAAATTGGGTGCTTAACGCGAGTTGCAACAACTATTTTTACCAATCATTTTCTTATTACACATGTGGTGTGGTGTTGAGTTACTTGAGGACAAACAATGGTCTTAAGTTGAGGGTGTTGGTGTTCCAGCATTTGACAGAAGATTTTGTATCTTTTACATGAGATAATTATTTGTTTTCTAGCAACTATTAAAGTATTTGATGTTGGATTCACTTGTTTTTAGGAAATTAACTCAGGAGCAAGAACAAATTGGAAAAGTAAATACTGGTTGCACATGATGGGTGAACTGATGGACAGCCAGGCTTGTGATAAAACATCATCCTGTTTGTTAATCATTAGGTAGAATACAATATTTACTGGACTTCAGCGAGGACTAGATCGACAGACAATCAGACTTATGATGGACCATCGCACTGGTCGCCATACTTAAGCACGAATAATAGAATTGAAGAGTTTAGTGTGGCCCCTCTGATGGATCATCAGGCCCAAATTGACCATTACAATTAAGATCAGGTTTTCAAAATAGAAATAGCTCAAATCTGGATAAATATTATGGTGGGACCGATGGACCGTCACTTCTACGATGGTCTGTCAGGTCAATTGTCAACCAATGATGCGACAACCTAGATTCAAATTCTAAATGCCTACTTTCTGGGAGCCTATAAATACCTAACTTAGGGTTAGATTATGCAGCTTAGGCTATTGTCAAGAGTTGTAACATAGAATTCACTGAGAAATAATTAGAAAGCCTAGGGATTACACTACTTTTCACTAGTAATTTGGGATTTGAAAAAAAACCTTGTATTTTGTAAGTATTTCTTAGTTATTTATGAAATATTTTTTGAATTTTTTCTCCTTAATTATGTATGGCTAAACCTCTCATAACTAGGTTTATGAAAGCCTTAGTGTAATTTATTGTTAGGGTTGTGGGGTTGATAATATCCTAAAAATAAATTCAATTGCACAACTCTCTCTTTAATTTAATGATTCTTCTTGTTTGAAAACTTGAGGGATGTTCCCATGAACATAACTTTCTTGAGTAGTGAAGTTGGTGTTGGTGAAAGAGATGAGTTACACGATAATTGGAGTAATTACCCTTTGATTTTACAAGTGATGCCTTAATTGGATCCATCTCTTGAGGATTTAGTTGTTGAGCCAATCTATCACTTTAAGTTTGAAAGGATTAAAGTGAATCCATCTTTGAAGGATGAGAAACAATTAGATGGAATTACTTAAGCAATTAACCTTGCAATTGAAATTATTAAGTATGGATTAGTAATAAACTACAACCCTTAGTATTAAAACACCTTAGTGATGATAATCCTAGTTTACTAAATCTCATTGATTATACATTGCAATTTAAACACTAGTTCTTAATACTGTGTAAACACTCAAACCTATATTTTTAACAACACAAATCCCCTTTATTTTTGAAAACTTATGACTGACAGTCCATTAGTAACCATAAGACTTAGTTAACACCATATTCCTTATGGGATTCGACCCCAACCTAGTTGGGTTATATATTCATTATGAGAGTTATAATTTGGGCATATCAGCCACCTCTGTCTCTATATTCTCTAGTCGTCTGATGGTGGTACTCTGAATATCAACTAAGATCTGTAAAAATGCATGAGAAACTAACACCATACTTTATGAAACATCTAAAGTGGATGGGTGAGTAGGCCTTGAATTTATGCCAACCGGCTCTAAGGTAGAAACCGTGACCGATGTGGATGTCGCTGGGGTCCTCTCACCCTGTGTACTTACCACGAGGGTGTCTCTTTCCTACCCTATCATAAAATATATACCTACACCCACATACCATCTATATAACTTTCTAGGATTTGTAGGTACTGATGGTCCCTCATACTAGGGCAGGGGTACTGTAGCAGGACCACTAGGTCTCCTGGGAAGTGCCGGGTATGCCAAATTATTCATCATCTTTGTCTGTGTAGTGGCTGCCACCTGTACTCACTCATCAACTCCCTGTATCTGTGGTACACCGACATCATCAAACAATCTCTGAATAAGATAAGGAAATGGAAAATTCATCGTCTCCCCAAAGGCTCTATCATAAATCTTGTACCAGAGGATGGCTGCAAAGTCAATGTCATACCCAACCATTATACTAGCAATCCGAGCGGCTCTTTCCCAAGTCAATACATTATCTTAAGAAGTCGGGAACAATCTATATCTGATGATTAACCACCAAAACTTAGCAGCAAAAGTCAATGATTCCTTCATTATCATGCCCTGTCCCTTGATCCAAGGGACCTCATTACCCAAAGGTGAAATGTAGCCGGTGATTCACTTAGCCATCTCAACTCTCTCATGTTTGTGCTCATCCCCCTCATAATATGTTTGTCATATGTTACTCTCAATCTGTAGTAATACTTTGTTGTGGATGCTGGAGCAATATAGTTTAGACCAAAGAGAACTCAACGGATGACCGCTGCTAAACTATCAACCCTGACCTCTCTCACAAGGGTTTGCTCAAGCTGTGGCTGCTCCATATGGCTCAAAAAACCTATAGATATGGTCATAAGAAGAATTACTACGGTGCGATATAATGCATAAAACTCTCACACCAAAGTCAGGCTATAAGAATTGAGTGGTCTAGTCATCCACTCCAACTAATAATGATCAAAGGCTGCCTACAACTGTAGTATTCTACTCAACCCAAACAACTCAATCATGTGCTTCAAAAAAAGAGTCACTTAGGTTAGTCGATCTCCAAAATAAGACTGTCTATATCAAATATCATCTGTAGTCTCTCAACACACCACCTCGGGTTTTCCTCCTCAAGAGGTACCTCCGAGACATAGTAGGGGAGCAACTTTATCCCATATGTTCTGGTTCCTCGTCATTTGGAATTGGCACTTCATGGGAAGCCCACCTAGCACCCTCCTAAAATTAGGGTACATCTGACAGCTATACATGAGTTACAGTACCCTATCATGACCTGAGGCTAAGCCCTAGTCGCGAAAATGATGCTTATGGTCACAAGTAACCACAAGATAAACCATGAGCTGGTACCTATTGTGAGCACAAAATAAAGTAACAATAGTACACATGTACAGAAGATAACTACTGAATGTAATACTAGTCTAAATACTAAAAATATTGTTCAACCACAAGTCTGAAACTTCTTATGAAATACTGAAAGTCTAACTATCAATTTAAAATAATTGATAAAACTGAAAGGACTGATGAGTTGAAAAACTATCTAACTGACTGTCTAATTATCTGATTGTTTGAAAAGCCTCTAACTGACTGACTGGGAAGTTGATGGTATAAGCCCTCAACTAACTCCGACTAACTGAAAATAAGGAACTACTAAAATAACTAAAATAATCAATCGTGCCCACGATTGATGAGGACTCACCACTACTGCTGTTGGGTACACTGAACTGTATAAGAACATTCAAGAATTTGAGTGTCTAAAACTATGATATAAGACATCATAGCATAAAGAATAGTATGAGATAAGGTCTGGCTGAGATGCATGGGGTACTGTGCATATGAGACAAGGAACAACTGAGCAACATGAAATAACTGAGCATAAATAAATAAAAGTTATAACATCTGAGAATGCAAGAACAAGCATATACATGTTTCTGAAATAATCTGTAAGTTGAAAGACTGAAATCTGTATAACTATGAATCTATATGCTTTGGTCAAGCAAACCTGAAATTATTATATATACTGAATACTCTACTGAGACTGTGGGAGGTATCATGTAACCGCATGCCCCAATCTGAGGTAATTGGGGTCCAACCTGTAACCTCAGTTTGAAAGATGTCAGTATCATGCCATGGGTACTAACACTAGCTGTGTGGATCCACTAATATGAAGTCCTAAAGGACTAGGAGTCAGTCCTAAACTGGCGGGTGACACCTTATAATCCTATGCTATCCACGTAGTTCTTAAACTTAGGGACTACTACTAAGGACACAGTCCTAACTTGCGGGTAAGCCCCTATCCCTAGGTTCGCTCGTTGCTAAATCCTACTCCCAACTGAATTGACACTGGTGCTGAACTGAACTAAGTTTAACTAAATATTAAATCTAATAATGCTCATTCTGATAATAATATTGAGTAAATAGAAATATTTATGGTTTAACTGTAACATACTTGAAAATCTAAAAATCATGTAAAACACGTAGGTATTGGGTATTCATTATCCCCCAACACTGAATGAAATAACAATATTAAAACTATAGTAAAGGATCATGGTTCAAAACACATAAACATAGACATTTCATCAAACATATGGGGATCACGAATTTAAACAGGGGAATGCATTAAATAGGGAAAACAACATGATTACATGACTAAAGTTATAAAGTTGCGGATTTAACATGGAATTGACTTGAATAAAGCATGGGAAACTCATATTCATAGCATGAGGAATTCAAAATCATACATAGAGCCAGACATGGGATAAATTGATTTGAAATCACCATGAAAACGTGAATTAAACCCATTTTAAGAAATATAAAATACAATAATGATAGAAAAATCCGTTCTTTATTTGAAAAGAGGGTTTTTGGGTACCATGGGTAAAAGGGACCTATGGATGAACACCCCACAAACCTTGAACTTTTAACTTGAAAGAGAAACACTAATCTTGATGCTTTATTAAATTTTCTTGAACTTAGGGAACTTGAGTTCTTGATTTCTTGGGGATAAAGGAATTGACTTTAAGTTCTTGGGTAAAGGGAATGGTTTTCTTGGGAGGATAATTGGATAAAAAGGGCAAAATTATACCCTAACTGATGCTCAAGTTGTGTTATGAACGATTGGGTTGTGTGGGAAAAGACCCAATTTCCCCTCAGTTAATTAAATTCGACACTGGACATAACAAGCTTACTGCGACATGGTCTTATCATGGTAGTTCATTTCCCTCACCACAACGCAGTATGCATGACGACGAGAATAACATTGCAATGTGGGATTATTGCAATATCCCTCTAGTTTCATATTCCAAACATTACCAAAACCTCATCAATAAAATCTAAAACTTCTCTGAGACATGATCCTTACATCCCTGAACATAAATTAACTAAACAACTAATATATCGAGGTCATGAAGACCAAGTTAAAAATCATCTAAGTTTATAAGTCTTAAAAATTACTAAGTCCCCAACACTTCGTGAAATTTTTAGGCCTTAAGCCCCTTATGCATGTAACTACAAGATGAACCGGGCTAAGAATAGTATGGGGTATTACAATATCTCCCCTTGGGAATATTCGTCCACGAATGAGACTGGTTAGATTGAGAATATTAAACTAAGGCAACTGAGATCACATACTAAATATGCATGACTAGGAACATGAATACATAAATGAGTCTGAAATATGATATAAACTGAACTGATTTCATGAATGCATGAAATGTCATGAGAATAATTATATAGCTGGACCTGAGAATGGAAAAGATTCAATATAAGGAAAACAGTTACCTCAACCTAAGTCTGAGTTTTCAGAGAAAAGATGAGGGTACTTGGTACGTATATGTGATTCTGCTTCCCAAGTCGCTCCCTCAATGGACTGGTTCTGCTATAGAACTTTGACCAAGGGAACTTCTTTGTTGCTTAGTCTACAAATCTGATGATCAAGAATCTCAACTGAGACTTCATCGAAGGAAAGTCTATACTAAACATTGATGCTCTCTAAAGGAACAATAACAGCTGAATCACCAATACATTTCTTTAAGAATGAAGCATGAAACACCGGATGCACTAAAGCTAAATCTGCAGGTAACTCTTGCTTATAAGCTGCCTTCTTAAAATGGCTTAAAATTCTATAAAGGCCAACATAGCAGGGACTGTGCTTTCCCTTTTTGCCAAATCTCTTCACTACCTTCCTAGGTGAGATTTTCAAATAGACTAAGTCACCAAAATCAAACTCAAGATCTCTCCTCCTGAATCAACTAAACTTTCTCCATACACTGAATCTAGCCCTATCAAAGAGGCCTTACCTACCTCAAACTAACTAATAGGTAATCTATATCTCCTCCTATAGAGAGCCTCAAATAGAGGCATCTAAATACTGGAGTGATTACTGTTATTATAGGCATACTCTATCAAAGGTAAGTGGTCATACAAACTACCTTTAAAATCTATAACATAAGCTCTCAACATGTCTTCTACGGTTTGAATGGTCCTTTCTTCCTGATCATCTTTCTGAGGATGAAAAGCTGTACTGAGATGAACTTGGGTAAGAAGATCTTTCTTAAAAGCCTTTCAAAAGTAAGAGGCAAACTGAGTACCTCTATCTGAAATGATAGACAAAGGAATTCCATGCAACTTAACCAACTCTCTGATATAAAGGCTGGCATAATACTCAGCTAAGTACGAAGTATAAACTAGCAAGAAATAAGGTGATTTAGTCATTCTATCTACAATGACCCATATCTAATTATGCTAACAATGTGTATGAGGTAACCCTATCACAAACTCCATGTTCAACACTTCCTATTTCCAAGTGGGAATACTGAACTCCTACAATGAACCACTAGGACTCTGGTGCTCAACTTTAACCTATTGATATTTTGAACACTTAGCCACAAACTCTGCAATATCCTTCTTCATAACATTCCACCAATAGATTTCTCTCCAGTCATGGTACATCTTGGTGGATCCTAGATGAATGAATTATCTCATACCGTGCACTTCCGCAAAAATTCGCTACCTCAAGTCATCAATATATAGAATATATAAACTGCCCTGGCAACGCAACACACCATCTCCCCCTTAGGAGAAAACTTCTATTTTTAAATCTCTAACTAATTCCTTCAATCTAACCAAAATAGGATCCCTATTTTGCTTTTCCTTCGCTTCGCCAGCTAAAAAAGTTTCTAAAC
Source organism: Capsicum pubescens (assembly GCA_030864215.1). Lineage (NCBI taxonomy): Eukaryota > Viridiplantae > Streptophyta > Magnoliopsida > Solanales > Solanaceae > Capsicum > Capsicum pubescens. Next base: position 124,062,777 of record CM061541.1, read on the forward strand.
CATTCAAAACCTGTATACTACCTTCAACTAATTCAACAAACTGAACACCTAATCTAGCAAGCTGATGAACCTCCCTAACTAACTTCTTCCTATCATTCTCAACATGCTCAACACTATGCATAGGCAATGTACTAAGGGCATCTTCCACTACATTATCCTTGCTCAGATGATACAAAACACTTATATCATAATCTTTTAACAACTCTAGACACCTTCTCTATTGAAGATTAAAATTTTTCTGTTAGAACACATACTGCAAACTTTTGTGATCTGTGAACACATCAGCATGAACCCCATAAAGATAGTGCCTCCAAATTTTCAAGGCGAAAACAACAACTGACAACTCAAGATCATGAGTAGGATAATTCTTTTCATAGGGATTAAGATGTCTAGAGGCATAGGCTATGACCTTACCTATTTGCATCAATAAACAACCAAGACAAACTCTGGAAGCATCACAATAAACTACAAACCCTTTTGAACCGTCTAGCAAAGTTAAAACTGGGGATGAAGTGAGTCGAGTCTTCAACTCCTGAAAACTCTTCTAACATGAATCTGACAACTAAAATTTAACTTTTTTTGAGTCAATAGAGATATAGGGTATGCAATAGAATAAAACCCTTCAGCAAACCGTCTGTAATAGCCAGCTAAACCCAAGGAACTACTGATATCTAATGGAGAGATGAGTCTAGAAAAATTTCTTATTATTTCAGTCTTTTGAGGGTCAACTCTAATACCATCACCAAAAATAATATGGCCAAGGAAAACTATTGATCTTAGCTAAAATTCACACTTACTGAATTTGGAAAACAACTAAAGGGTCTGTAATAAAATTTTGAGATGGTCTACATGATCATTCTCACTACGGGAATAGACATGAATATCATCAATGAAGACTATGAAGAACATGTCCAAGTATTGCTTGAACACCTAGTTAATCAAATCCATGAAAGCTACAGAGGTATTCATTATTCCAAAAGACATAACTAGGAATTTAAAATGTCCATACCGAGTTTTGAAAGTTGTCTTCAAAATGTCACATTCCCTGACTCTAAGATGATGGTAGCCGAATCTGAGGTTTGTCTTAAAGAAATAACTAGCACCCTAAAGTTGGTCGAACAAGTCATCAATCTTGGGGAGTAGATATTTATTCTTGATTGTGACTTTGTATAACTGATGATAATCGATGCACATTATGAGAGAACTATCTTTCTTATGCACGAACAAGACTAGAGCACTCCATGGGGAAACACTGGGCCTGATGAATCCCTTATCTAAGAGATCTTTCAACTATTTTTTCAATTCCCTAAGATCAATTGGAACCATTATGTAGGGCAAAATACAATTAGGTTGGGTATCTGAAAGGAGATCTATTCCAAAGTCAATTTCCCTTTTGGGAGAAACTCCAGAGAGGTCTTCAGGGAACACATCCAAAAATTGCCTTAATATTAAAACTGACTCGAGACTTGGAGACTCAGAACTAGAGTCTTTGACTCAGAGAAAATGGTAATCATACCCTTTAGATATCATTTTTCTTGCTTTTAAATAAGAAACAACCTGACCCTTAAGCATAGAGGTACTACCCCTCCATTCAATGACTGTTTTATTGGGAAATTAAAACTGAACGACAATATTTCTACAATCAACTAAGGTATAGCATGAGTGGAGCCAAACCATGTCGAGAAATACATCAAAATCAATCATCTCTAACTCCACAAGATCTACTGAGGTTAATTTTTGAGATACCGTGACTGGGAAATTTTTGTATACCTATTTGGCTATAATAGATTCACCTATTGGGGTAGACACTGAGAAAGGTTTTGCTAAAGATTTAGGACTGACACCAAAGTCTACTGCTAAATAGGGAGATACAAAAGAAAATAAAGCTATGGGTTCTAATAAAACATAAAAATAAAGATGAAAGGCCTATAAAGTACCCTTAACTACATTAGTAGAACTTTCCTAATCATACCGGGTCTGGAGAGCATACAACCTATTTTGATGATGTCCACTGGTTGCGCTGGAGGTAGCACCCTGCTGGGTCGGGTGACCTATTGGAGTTGATGAAGAATTAGACAGACACTGATGGTACAAATCATTTTCCCTCTGAGCAACTACTGGACACTCTCTAACCCTATGGCCTGGCTTGCCACATCCATAACACACATCACTACCAGCCTTACACATACCCTGATGATTCTAACCATATTTTCTGCAAGGAAAATTAGTGCAACCAGTGTTCATAAAACATTGGGACTTATAGCCTGGTGCCCTATCCTGATTGTCTTGCCTGAACTTAGGCATTGGCGCACTAGTTGAAGATGGAGCTGATGCTGAAGAGCGATTACCACCTTTTGACCTTGGCTGAGAATCATTAAAACTACCTGTTCTGGACCTCTTATTTTTCCTCTCTTTCTCCTTAAGCTTCTCTTCCTCAATCTGTTGAGCATGAACAATAAGTCTAGATAAGTCCATATCCTTAATCCATATTGTGATCCTACACTTCTTGAAACACTATCAACTATACTAGATATAAACTTACTCATTCTATACCTATGTTAGCCACCACATTAGGAGCATACCTTGCCAACTAAGTGAACTTAAGTGAGTACTCCTTCACACTTATATTACCTTGATTCAAATTGATGAACTCTTGCACCTTAGATTCCCTTAATTCTAATGGAAAGAACCTATCTAAGAAGGCGGTGGATAACTTCGCCCACTCAACAGGCCCTACATCAACACCATAGTCCTCCGTCCAATACTTAAATCATGTATGGGCTACATACTGCAACTGATATGTAGTTGTAACGCCCTGAAATCGGGTCTCGAGATGTCACACAGTGCTTAGGGTCACAAGTGACCCCAAGCTAACCCTTCTACTGGTATAACTCATGAGCAACTGAATAAATATACAAATTCATACAAATCAGCATAAATTAACTCTTTTCTGAATCTGATCGATACAAAAATGGAATTTTACAGGATTAAAATTCAGCCTTTACAACCAAAATTAAAATAAAATACATCAACTTTTACTGACCGTCTATGAAGCCTCTACTAGTACTGACTGTAGGTAGCCGGGTCATTACTCCCGACTACCCCAACTCAATACGACTGAATAAAGAAAATACAACACTATAACTCTGCATAACTAACCCAAGCCCTTGAATCAAAAAGACTCATCACCTGCTGAATGTATACCATGAACTGACTGGATCCGAAGGTGCAACTATACCTTGTACCTACATTCCGAGAAAATGCAGCCCACATCCGAAGATGTGGGTCAGTACCATGGAAAGGAATCGAGTATATGGGGGTGTATGCAGTTGTATAAACATCATCATCATAAATATTTATAAGAAGTATGTAGGATGTATGAAAGACTCACATAGCCCAAAGAAAATCATCATAATCATGAGAGGATGAAATAAGTATAATAACATATGTGAGTCATCATATAATTTGTCATTCACTTTCAGTTCATCAAGAATATCAATTCTCATAATGTAAATATCATTTAAATCTTTCGAAAGAATAACTTTCACAATTCCACTTTCAAATCACCTCACCATTCACCATAGACACAAGAAAACACACACACACTGGGAGATCCTATAACCGACAAAAACCATGTGAGCTACATGAAGTCCAACATACAACCCACATTGGGGAGAGCCGTCCTATCCTTGCCATCGGAGTAGGACTATCGATATCAAATCCACACAAACTAGTGATCACTATATAAATCAGCCTCAGGCTCACTCCTATGGGGGCACGTAGTTCTAGGGAAGTAAGGTCGCTTTATACCTCCCACTCGGTGCTAAAGATTTCTCCCAGACTTAGCTCAGATCATTTCAAAGACAATCCACAACAAAAAAATTTCAGTAATATATAAATATACATCGAGAGCCATCATGCTTCCCATCTATCAAAATCAACCACGTTGTGGATTTCTTTCACACTTGAGTTCAAAACAACTCCATTAAGACCAAAAGGTCAAATCATTCAAAATATCTCAAATATTCAACATCAACGTGCTTATAACACACACTTTCTCAAAAAAAAGAACACAATTTCCAATGGGGATTCACGACCCAAATATCTAAATCATGATAAATATCGATCAAGATTAGTGCTTTATATCACCACACATGTAAATTCATCTTTTAAAATCATAAACATCAAGATTTCATAATAATCATCATAAGATATGGGTTCATACTTCAAATTCATAAAAATCAAATAAAAATCATGCCTTTGTAAAGAAAATTACTTTTGGGCACAAGAACGAAAGAGAGTTCTTGTTGAAAAACCCCACATACCTTGAATGATGAACTTTAGATCGATACTCATTTTTGAGATGTTAATCGTGCCTTTGAATGATGGTTCTTGGAGTTCTTGAACTAGGAACTTGTAATCTTGAATAAATTTACAGAATTAATGGTGAACTTTGGAGGTTCTTGAAGTTCTTGAACTAGGAACTTGGAATCTTGAATAAATTTGCAGAATTAATGAACTTTGGAGGTTCTTGAAGTTGGATGTAGGAGCTTAGGGTTTTCTTTTTGAGGGAATTTGATGAAATATAACATATAATACTTCTAATAGGCTTTAATATAGGGTTTGGACGGATTTTGGGTGAGGGGGAATGACCAAAACGCCCCTAAAAATCAAATAATTCTCGCATCTGTCCTTTGGTAGACTGTTTTGATAGTCTGAAGTAGATCAACCATAACGTTTTACTCCGATATCCAAATTGGATGAAACCAATTTCATTAGAAAGAGGACTCTCATATCTTTTTGTTAATATATAGTATCTCACCCAGATCATTGTGTATGAGGAGTTATGATCATTTGAAGTTGACCTAAAAATTCACTTTTGATAGGCTGATGTAGATCGACCATAACGTTTTGCTCCAACAGAAAAATTGGATGAAACCAATTTCATCGGAAAGAGGACTCGCAGAGATTTCAGTTGATATATAGTAGATCACCCAGATCATTATGTACAAGGAGTTATGATCATTTAAAGTTGGAGCAAAAATACACCAGGCCTCAGCACGTTTTTCCTGCATGTTTTACTGTTCACTACTATTCACGGTTCGATCGGAATGTTCATAACTCATCGCTCGGGTGTCTGTTTTGGATGATCCACTTATCTTTGGAAATATTATTTTATACTCTACGCAATGGTGGGTCATAATCTAAGACATTCCACACAAAAAAATTATAATTCATTCTAGAAAATAGAGCCCAACACGTTTACGCACAAAATTTCAACGAAAAATTTCCCAGGGTATTACAGTAGCTAACTTTACACTTTCACTTGAGGTTAAACCCATCATATCAATCACCTTTTGAACCATATTAAGAAATTTTTATGGATCCTCCTCAGACTTGGATCTTGAAAACAAAGGGGGATTCATTCAGGTGAAATCTCGAATCCTCGCTGTAGTTCTATTTACCACTAGATTGGATGATTGATAGTTGTTTTAAGCCACTAATGAATGATCTAAGGTAGTGAAAGTAGCTCTAAACTCAGCGTGAGAGACATGCTCACTCAGAGGATCTTCCTGAACAAGCGGAGGTGTAGGCTGGTCCCTATCCCTTATTTCGTTCTTTCTTCTAGGAGGCATGGTCTATAAATGGAATGAAGGATGAGTCAGAAAGAGAGCTTAAAAATAGCTCATTCTCATTTGCACGACATGAATACTAAAATAAGGGAAACTTTTTACAAAACATTTCATAGCCTCTTATCTATAAATATGGTGTACTTCACACCCCTGCACAAAATCTACTTAACGCATTATTCAGATACCCTAGGCCACTATAAAACCTTAGGCTCTGATGCCAAGTTTTTTCATGACCCAAGGTTACCCCCTAGTAGCGACAATAGTGCTTACGGTCACCAGTGACTACAAGCTAACCCATGAGCTGGTACTTGCTATGAGCATTGAATCAAGTAACAATAGTACATGTTTGAAAAAGATAACTGTTGAATGTAATACTAGTCTAAATACTAAAAATATGGTTCAACCACATCTGAAACTTCTGATCAAATACTAAAAATCTAACTGTGAATTTAAAACAACAGATAATAATGAAACGATTGATGATCTAAAAAGCTATCTAATTAACTATCTAATTATTGATTGTCTAAAAAGCCTTTAACTGGCTGACTGAGGAGTTGATGGGACAAGACTCCAACTAACTTCGACTAACAAAAAATAAGAAACTATTGCAATAACTGAAATAATAAATCCTGCTCTCAATGGATGAGGGCTCACTATTACTATTGCTGGGTAAGCTGAATTGTCTAAGTGTGGTCAGGAAATTGAGCATCCGGACCTATGATATAAGACATCATAGCTCAAAGAAGAGTATATGGTCAGTACTTTTAATGTACTGGTATATGAGATGAGGTCTAGCTAAAATGCATGGGTTACAATACATATGAGATAAAGACTAACTGAAAAACATGAAATAACTGAGCATGAATGCATGAAAACTATAACATCTGAGAATGCAAGACCAAGCATATACATATTTCTAAAATAATCTATAAGTTCAAAGACTGAAATTTTTATAGTTGAATAACTATGAATCTGTATGCCTTGGTCAAGTAAACCTAAACTGAATATATATACTGAGTACTATACTAAGACGTAAGGAGGTATCATGTAACTGACATGCCCCAATCTGAGCTAATTGGGGTCCAACTTGTAACCCAGTTGGAAGGGTATCAGTACCATGCCACGGTTACTAATACTGGCTGTGTGGACTCACTAATTTGAAGTCCCGAAGGACTAGGGAGTCAATCCTAAATTGGCGGGTGACTCCTACAAGAGTTTCAGTCCTATACTGGCGGGTGACACCCCATTGTTAGTACCCGTGGCATGGTAATAACACCCTTCTAACGGGGGTTACAGGTTGGATCCCAATTAGTTCAGAGTAGGGCATGTCGGTTAGATGATACCTCCCACAGTTTCAGTTTTAGTGTTTAGTTCAAAACTCAATTAAGTTTTGCTTGACCATAGAATATAGTTTATCAGTTATTCAGTTATTAGATTTCAGTATATCAGTTGCATATTACATCAGAAACATATTATATGCTTGGTTATGCATTCTCAGATTTTATAACTTTTATGAATTTATATTCAGTATTCTCATGCTAACCAGACAGTCTCTGCTCCATGCATGATTACTAAGTTACTTCATATCATTCAGTTATTTATTACTTCATTTTCAGTTATCCCATGATATTCATTCAGTTGGTTATCAGTCATGCATATAAACCCATGCATCTTAGCCTTACCTAATTTAGCATACCAGTACATTCAAAGTACTGATCATACTCATTTCTTGTGCTATAATGTTTCATATCATAGGTTCAGATGCTCATGTTCCCGACTGTACCTAGATATCCTAGCGCACCAGTAGCAGCAGCAGTGGTAAGTCCTCATGTTTCGAGGACTAGTAGTGTTATTTTAGTTTTTCTCAGTTTTAGTAGATAGTCGGAGTTAGTTGGGGGTTTGTCCCATCAACTTCTCAGTTATTCAGTTAGAGGCTTTCAGACTAGTACAGATAGTTTGTTAGCTTTTCAGTATGTTTTTAAATATTAACTTCATGATTCAGTATTGATTATAGTTTTTAAAACCTTATGTCGTTTTAATTCAATTTCGCACATATTCTCTTTGACATCAGTTTTGTTCAGTGCTCACAGCAGGTACCAGCTCATGGGCTAGCTTGTGGTCTCTCAGGACTGTAAGAACCATGTGGCGTCCAGGGTATTTCTCGGTGTATTACAATGAACCTCAAGTGAATGAAGTCCCTAAGAAAGTGGTTGATCTTCTTTGTAAAGTCTCATTGTCTGAAAATTCCCTTTCATTCAAAGAGTTAACCAAGTTAAGTAATCTTGTCCTTTCAAATCTAAACTCTTTCTTCACTCAACTTGTTGATGTAGATTTATCCCAAAAAAGACATATCATTTCTATCAGTGTAATGACACTTGGTGATTGGGTTGTTAAAAATCTCATTTTCCTATCAAATAACTCAAAAAGGAGTCTGTTTAGTCCAAATACATAAGCCGATAGTGTGAGAACAAAAGTTCTGGAGTGAAATCTAGGAGTTTTATTATGAAACAGCAAATTTCAGAGGGACATGGTCCCAATAACATAAGAATAACTGAAATGGAATCTATCATTGCTTCTACTAGAAGAAAATGGAATGGTAAAAGTAATCTTATGCCCAAGGAAGTTATATACAGGTTCTTGAGAAATTAAAAGGTACTAACTGGCAGGGATTTTGCCTCAAGTGTATTTACAAAACCAGGCATAATAGAATTAGTTGAGTTGGTTAAACATCAGAAATGGCTCCATCTTATGGAAGGACCTATTCCCATAGTCTTTGATGAGGTAGTCAGGGAATTCTATTCCACATAAGATTATTTTTACGACAGACTGAAGATGATTTCTATAGTTCAAGGGAAGAAGTTGAATCTTCATACTATATTACTTGGTTGAATTCTAGGTGTTTCTCTTAGCTATGTGAGGACTGTCTCAAAACAACAACCCTTAATAAAGTTTATGGAAAATACATCAAAGGTTAAAGGAAAATCTGTGGAGTAGTAAATAGGAATTCTCTCAAAAGTGAGTTACAATTAGTCTTTGATTTTGTTAACAAAGTGATTTGCCTAGTTCACAAAAGAGGAACATTGCTTCATCTGCTAAATCGTATGTGATGGAGTGTCTCAGCAGTTTGAGTTTTAGCTTACCTGTTTTAATTATGGAGCACATACATAAAGTTGTTCATGGGAAATATTGAAATCATGGCATGCCTTATGGATACTGGTTGAACATAGTGTTTGATTATTTTGGTATTGTCTATGAATATGGAACCCCTAGAACTATGAAACGACTATTAGGTATGTAAACTATAATCAAATTTAAGTGTGTGGAAAAGAAATCTGGAACAATCTCTCAAGAGGAGCTCAACAAAGAAATAGAGAAATTGAAGCTCAACACAGCTACTAAGAATGTAGAGATTAGCAAATTGCAAATAAAAATTCAGCATCTTTTCAATGAGGATCTAAGTGTCTCTAAAGAGCTTAGAACTAAGAATGCCAAACTAAAAAGGAGAGTTTCAACTCCAACTGATGAGGTTCTTAGCTTGAATGCAAAGATAATTCATCTAACTAAGGAATTGTTACACTGTCATGCTGTACAAAACAACAAGATGGCTCTAAATCTCCAAACCCTCTTCCCAAGTCCTTCGCCTATTTAAATTTTCTTGATTCCTGTGGATTTTTCTATAGAACATTTAAATCTTGCACTGAAATAGTACTTATTTTTTACTTATGAATGAATTTTTTTTGTGTATTTCACCTATCTCTTCTTTAATTTAAAAGTTGTTCTTCATGTTAGTGTTACTCTAATGTCCATAGGTTAACTCACTTGTTCTTATTTTACTTTTGGTGGATTACTGTTATCACTTATCAATGATACTCAAAGGGGAAATACTGAATTCATATGTTAGGGACCAGGTACCAAGTACTAAATGTAGGTATTGAAGTACAAATGTAGGCACATGTGTTGAATGTTGGTAAAGCATGATGGCATATTAACAAGGGGAAGTTTGTTGGTTCATGGTGATAGGGGAAAGCATGGTGCATAGTGATAGGGGGAATATTCATCGATAGTAGTGGTGATTACTCTTATTGAATGAGGTTAATAAACTTTGATGCTCAAAAATCTATTGTTCATTTTTCATAATCAAAAAGAGGGAAAATTGCTATATCTTTTTTTTATGATGACCAGATGACAACAAGGGACTAGGTCCCTGGTTCTTCATGAAAACATACAACTGTCACATGTCTTGCGCAGTTTTGTCTGTTAGTGTAGCAAACTGCGCAGGTGAGTTATTTACCTATCAAAACACCTAGACCAATATAAATTTTACCCTAACTATTATCTATCTATAAATATAAAAAAATGCTTCTCAATTCATAGTTTTTGCGATCTTATTAATCAAAACAAAAATCGGCGAAAACTCAAATATTACTCAAGTTCCAAGATTCTGTGTGCTGAGAGAGTGTTTGTTCTTGAGTCAAATCTTGGTCTGTAATTAAATTAATCATCTTATAAGAGTAATTCTTTTTTTTAAGTTCTTAGGTAGTGTTACCTAAGTCGATATTGGTTAGAGTTAATCAATATTGAGGAGACATCTTGACAAAGTTGTCAAGGAGAGTTTGCAATAGAGTTGTTACAAACTAGTGGAGATTAGAATTAGGTTCCAAATGGAGTCTGTAATCATGAGTTTGATTATAGTGGATTCTTTCGTTCTTGTGAGGGCAACCTGCATTTTTTCCTACCTTGAGAATAAAAGTTTCCATGTTAAATCTTTGTGTTCTTTAATTTCCTATAAAGTGTTTTTTCCTCACCGCTTTACTATTTTATTTCCTATGTTTAAGGGACTTGGCCCCATGTATGGTGGTGCAACCCCGCGTTTCATCAGTTTTAATCCAAGAATTATGACCTACATTACTATTTTCATAGAGGTCAAGACTCCTAACAAATAACTTTGTGGTTACAATATATGTTGCATGAAAATAAACATATCAAATACTTTTTTTCAATTTCACGTATAGTACTATGAGAAGGAGCCCTAAAACATTACCTTTATGAAGAAAAACCAGCAGTCCACTACAAATAAGTAAAGTAAACTTGGAGTTGGAACACATGTATAGCACTTTTGACCAAGTTGGTACCACAAAAGAGTTCCAATATAGCCTTTTTCTCAGTGTTGGAGAAGTTTATAAATTGAGAGGGAAGTTTAGATTTTAAGAGAAAGCATGAAATTTTGAGGACAAGAATAAGTTAAGATGTGTTAAAGTAGTCTTAAAGAGAAAGGTGAAAAATTAAGTCTTATTTAAGCATGGGTGGCCCTAGAATTTTAAATAAAATTAGGGCCACAACATGGCCACCTGCGTCTTCCACATGCGGACCTCATGTGGTACATGCAGTTCGTATATGTAGACCACAAGTGGGCCACAATTTTCTACCCAATTTCTTGCTCTTTGAACTTCGAATTTCAATGTTTACCCTGCTACTTATGGTTCCGTAACTTGTATTTATATCTCTATAAGTAGGATTATGTGTCAAGTCTTGAATTTCCAATTGTATCCTCAAATTTTCATATTTTTAAGTATCGTGCAACATTACCTGGCCCTAGTGTACTTTTGACCCTGATGAGTTGGTCACAAAGTTCCCTTAGCTGGAAAATTTTAAATGTAGAAATCCTACTATATTCTAGGTAAGTCCATAAGCTATAAACCTAAAAAACAAAAAAAAACACAAGTAGCACTACAATAGTGGGTTGCCTCCCACCCAGTGCTTGATATAACTTCACGGACGATGTGGTTGTATTGGTTTATTAGATTTCACCAACTAGCCTATGTGTTTCTCCCATGCAGTTCTTGATCTAATATCGCGGCACGGCGTGGGTACCCTAACTATTCAGAATTCATCAAGATACCAAAAGAGCACCCTCTAGAGTCATTAATGCAATCAATAACTGATACTAATCTTATGTCGGTTGGTTGCTACATTGTTTTTCAGATATTGAATGTGAGTTATTCCTTGTTGACTTTGAACTTGAGCTTTCCCTTTTCCATGTAAACTAGAGCTTTCCCTTTTCCATGTAAACTATTGATCTGCTCGTAGTGATAAATGGTCTTTCAAAAATTATGGGCATCTCAAAATCAACCTCACAATCTAGAATCACAAAGTCAGCTCTAAAAATGAGGTGATCTACTCTTACCATCACATCTTATGAAATGCCAATGAATTTCTTGATAGTTCAATCAACCATCAACAACTTTGCATAGTAGTTGGTTTGGGAGGGCTCAAACCCAATTGTCTGAACACGGCCAGCGATATCATATTTATGTTGTCTCTTTAATTACAAAGAGCTCTAGTAAATTAGGAGGTCCCAATTATTCATGGAATTATAAATACACCGATATAACCCTTTTCTAGGCCATAATCTAGAAGTAACGACACTACAATAGTGTAGTGCACTCACGACCTCAAAACTTGCAGTCCACTTCTTGGTCACTAACTCTTTCATAAAGCTGGCATACTTAGGTATCTCCTTCAACACCTTAAGGATAGGGATGTTCAATCTCAAGTCTTTTAGCATTTCAATAAACCTATTGAACTTCCCTTCCTCTTTCTTCGGTTTTAGTCTCTGAGGAAAAGTGGGGGTGGTCATGGAATTTATCTTATTCCAGGATCAATGACCTGACTCTTACCTTTGTCTTATCCAACTATATCATCACCACCTATTGCCTTTTTTGACTCTACATAGGTGTCTAATCAATGATAGCTTCATCATATCCTTGCACTCCTGCAGCAGGTAAAGGAGGATTTACAGTAGTTATACCACTCCTAGTGGTAATGCAAGAACATGACTGCCATTTTTTGAATTTTGTATAGTGTTGCTTGGAAGGGTACCTGGCTGTCTCTAGTTTAGTGTTGCTGACATATTCCCAAACTGGTGCTCCAATTGCTTGATTGTAGTGGCATGCAATTCAACCTTCTGATTCAACCCTAAAATATCAGCCTTATTCTCCTTAAGGCTAGCCTATTTATTTTCTTGACCCTTGACAAGCTTTGTCAGCATTACCTCTATTCTGGTCTCCGTGTCTTGACTTTTAGGTAGAATGCACCTATCTACCTTCTCTCTATAGTTATCTTTTTTTCTCCAATCTCTATCTCTCTCCCTACTACAATCCCTATATCTATTAGCATAATAGTTTTGACCTCGATTTCCTTGCCCTTAGGCTTGAAAACACGCCAATTTACGATCAAGATACTTGTATTTCTCTGCTAATTTAGACTCATAGGTTTTGGAAACTGAACCTTATGCTCCTACTATATTCACTTTCTCAAAATTTGCTGTTGTAAGCTACTTTACCAGTAACCCAAGATAAGTACTCAGCAATGCAATTTTTTGTGCTACTAAATCATCAGCTACTCTCTGCTTGTAGGAAGAGCCAATAGCATAAGTGTTGGACCCCCTCTCAGCATCTCGATTTTTTCACTCTTTGTTAGTAAGAGAAATTTGGTCTAGGATGTCCAAAGCTTCCTCCCAGCGTAGTCTTATAAAAGCTCCTCCAGAGATGGTGTCTGCCATGTCTCTAGAGTTGATAGTCAGGGCTCTGTAGAATATCTCTAATATGCTCGTCCCTGAAATCCAATGGTTGGGAACCATACTCAGCTTATTCTTGAACCTGAACTAAGCCTCATATATTGATTCTGACTATAGCTGCCTAAAATTATAAATCTCATCCTTAAGATGCAATATCCAGGATGGAGGAAAGAACCCGTTCAAGAATTGCCTGCACAACTCATTCTATGTAGTGATAGATCCTTTTGGTATATCTCCAAACCATAAAGATGCTTCTTCTACAATCGAGAAGGGGAACAATCTCAATCCAAGCACCTTCTAATTTACCCCTAGGTTTGTGTACAAATTGCAGATCCTAGTAAAATTTGCAAGGTTCATATTTGCATCATCAGTAGTCAAACGCAAAAACACACCCTTCAAGTTTAGGTTCTGAATAATTGCACTCGTTATGTCAAACTTAATGCCTAGGGGCAAAAAAGGAAGAATAATAGCTCATTTCTGTCAGTTCAACATACCCTAAATCCTCTTTATCTTTCTCGTACGACTGAAATACTGGTATACTAGCTCGATGGTCTACTTTTGGTCTATCCATAACTAGCTCTGCTTCCATAGCTAAGCACTAAGCATATTTTTCCCTCTACTGATTAGCATTTTATGCCAACAACACCTTAGTCAGCTGGTCAATAATGTCCTAAACTCCTTCAGGAGGAGGAGGAGGCACCTGGTGTGTACCATCACGAACTACTTTAGGAAAGTTATCTCTCTTCAGCTCTGCCATCCTACTAGGTGTTTGTAGAATCCTCTACAGATTCAGATTCAGATTCATTGGGATCAAGGGATTACCTCTACTCTATGCGCTAGGCATAAATCGATGTATACCCAACTAAGAGAAAGAACACAAATACCCACAAAATGCAACAACCTCAGTTTACAACTCAACATCGTATTCCACAAAAATGGTGCCAAAATTTGATAATGCCCAATCTATACCATTAATATAAAGATTATTCTATCGCTTTAAAATATAGTAACCCAACAAAGGTTGGGGCAAAAAACAAAGGGAATACATGGAATTGCGGCTCTCAGCTGCTGTAATCTATGAGCAAAACTGGAAAAGTAAATAGAGGGAATAAAGTAACAATATTGAATAAGTAACAAATATCAAATTTGGTTGTAATCAGTTGTAGTGAACACTAGGATTGTGTTCCCCCTGTATTCTCAACTCAGTAGACTTATCGTTCTTTATTGAACCAACCCAATATCTTGCATGCAAAATCTTACAAGTTATGTACCACCAACATTCTTTTGGACTAGCTGACAAATTTCACCCTTTACCTTTTGAGTCTTAGGATTCGCCTTACTAACCCTTATCCTAGAACCCAGTTAACTATTACCTTTTGAGTCTCTAGTTATTAGATGATAGTTAACCATCTTACTTTGATATACTTATTAGCATGGATAAACAATTAAACTTCAAATTACTATTGTAATTATCTTTTCCATGGCACTACTCTTTTGGAGTAAGTAGTAATAATCTAGGCGGGATCCTAACATTTGCAACTAATAAAACATCAGTTAAAGTGAAGATAATACAATACATGCATGTGTATCGGTTTGGAACAACATAGCACTTTCCCTACATTATCAATCTGCCAGGGTTTCCACAACCCTAACTAAGGGTTTTTAGTCACTCATGCTTGTAAAGTAATCAACGATATTCATAATTTAAAGCTTTAGATGAAATCACAATAAGCACAACTGAAAGCCCAAAACTTCAACTAAATTAATAAGAAAAATCAATACAAAATAATTTCAAGACTAAAATCGAATCTAAGAATTATGAAATATATTTGTAAGTATGTAGAGTGAATAACTTCTACAAAAATCACATAAAGGGTATTTATAGTACATGTGAAAACCCTAAAAATCAAAGCCTAAATGAAAAACGACAAAAAGGGTCGGTGGCCACTACTTGGGCTACATGCGGTCCGCTACATGTAGACCCAGGTAGGTGCCAAAAAAATTTTCCTGCACTATTCATTCTCTGGATTTTGATCTTCTGGTACTTACCATATCATATGCGGTCCGTATGAAGACATAGGTAAGTGTCAGAAATTTTCCTTCAGCTCTTGCACTCCCTGGATCTTCAATTTTGGTACTTACCTTAGTCACATAGGGACCACAAGTGCTACATGCGGTCCATATGTGGACATAGGTAAGTGTCAAGACTTCAAATTCTTGCAACCAAGCTTCTGTAGTTAAACTTTGTTACATGCTTTGGTAACAGACACCTTATAAATGCAACAAATGCCCAAAAATACTCAAGTAAGCAGTAAAAAACTCCATTTTTCATCTTTTATCTTGAACTTATCATCCAAAACCTAGTTTCCTGCAAAACATACCCAAAACACATCATATCTAACAAAATAACCTAAGAAACTTTCATATTTTTATTATTTTAAGCGTCGAAAGTGCTATATTTCTATAGCACATTATTAGGATTTAGAAATATTGGAAGTCTTAAAAGTACCTAGAAAAACATATAGGAAATTTGGGTTCCTAGTCATTACGACTCATCCTATGACTCTTCACAACTGGTTACAAGTCGTAGTCATATTCGTAGGCTGAAAATCTGAGTGTGGAGCCTTTACTGTCTTGACTATAATTCACCACCCTATGACTCATTGGGACTGGATACAAGTTATTAGGTGGGGTCTTAGTCTGAGGATGGGTTCTTGGGTAGCACACTATTGTGACTACGAGTCCCTCCATATGACTCATAGTCACTAATTACGGTCGAAGTGAGGAGTCGTAGTCACTAGGCTATAGCCGAAGGATTATCTAGAGTGAATATGACTTATTCGTGATGACTCTTCATGAGTGGTAATGAATCGTTACCTTGAGTCATAGCCATGGAAGTGTCTCATGCCCTTAAGGGTAGTTTTCTACAATTTTTTTCCATGACATTGGATTGAGAAAAGACTTGAAGCATTGGAAACTAACTTAGTGGCATATCCCATAAGGGTTCTAAAGCTTGAATTCAGGGTATTACATTCAGTGTTAGTGTATTCGATTTGGAGATAGGTATCCTCCTAGCAGAGGCTGATATTACTGAAATTCAAGAGGGGGGTGAATTGAAATTTTTCTATGAGTTGACTACTGACTCCTCACAGTTGACTTTCCTGTAGATCAGTGCACTTTACAAATAGATTAGATTAAAAAATTTAAATAAGTAAATAACAGAACATAAATTAATAACATAAAGATTTATCCTAGTTCAGACCATTAATGTGGTGTCTACTTCCAGTCCCCTTGGGTTTCAAAGTTTCCTTAGATCGTTGAATTTTTGGCTCAAGTACAATGATAGAAAACAAGTTCTGAAGACTTATTTTGCTTTTCAAATATTGTGACATAACTTTAGTTGATGTTATAAAGTTGACTCTATCCTACTCTTTATATAATAATTGTAAACTAAAAGTTACAAAGCTTTGCGATACTAAGATTGAGACACTTTGAATTCTCCACTTGAAGATGTGTAACCTGTGTCTGTCCTTAGTCTTCACCTTTTATAGTCTTCGGCTGCTACTCTTCATAAGGAAACCCAATAGATTTCTTCTTAATCAAGGATATGCATTAATTCCTTGATTGAGGGATTAACCGTGTGATATGTCCATATACGGCTTTGGATCATGTACATATTAGATATGTCCACGATTTGTTTTCCCCTTGGTCTTATATAGGTTGATGCCTATCCAAATGTGCTTGTGATTTTTCTTCCTTTTCTTTAGTCGTTATTGTTCTAATTTGTCAAGACTTGTGGACCAGATATTCTCCATGATTGATCTAATTTATTAAGACTTATGTGACTGAGATTTTCCTTCTATTTATTCTTATTCTGATTGATTTCTTTGATGCTGCGGATTATAAGTTGATGTCCTTACATTTTTGGAGCTGGCTTACTTTATTAGTAGTTTTCAATATCCTGCAAGGATCCACTTAATACTTTGTCAGTATTAAAATATAGAAGTCAAATACTAATAATCTCCCCCTTTTTGATAATGACAAACACAAGTAAACATCAGTTGACTTCCTTGTTTGTCAGCTTGCTTCTCCTGACTTGAAGGCATTTTTGTTGCCCCGAATTTCCTAGGTGTTAGTTGAATTTGTGTGATGAAAGTCAACTTTCCCTTTTCTCCTTCATTATGTTACCTTCTTTTCTCCGCCTTTTGGCATAATAAAAAAGAATAGCAGTAAAAAGCAAAACACATAGACACAGCAGCATATGAGAAGCAATAGAAAACCATGGATAGTTATAATCTATTAAATAGGAAGAGCAATAAAAAATTATGGTGGATAGTATGATAAATATTATCTTACAACTCATTAAAACAAGGTACAAGATGCCCTTTTGAATAAAAAGTCACGGTTCGCAGTTTTGCCAAGAAGTATGTTAGGGTGTTATATATATTTTGACAAAACTTACCAAAGGATTTTTAAACATTCTTGATTAACAAAGAGTATGAGGTTTGAACAGAGACAACCAGATAATCATTTGAGGAAGAAACTTGGGATTTCAAAGAGTCCATGCGAGAAAGCACTCGATAGAACAGCTTGAATCCCTCTTATTTGAGCATCGAGTCCCAGCTGAGCCATACTTATGTTAAAGATTGTACTTTTACCAAGGTCCAGGAGTTTGGTAGTAGACTTCTAGAGTTAGATGATGCCTTCCTTAATGGATTTTAACAGCTACTTGAGTTCTTCAAGTTCCTTCATAAAAAAGATAAAGAGGTTAGAAGTTGATTTACTTACCTTTGGAGATTCAGCCTTAGCAAGGGAAGAATCCTTCCTGCACCATTATCTTCCATCAAAACATATCCCATGCTGCTGAAAGTTCTTGAATCATAAGTTGCAGCAACTTCTACGGAGGGATAGACAGAGATATCGATGGAGTAACAAAAGGATCCGGGTGATGAGCATCCCATATGGAAAACTAGAAGATGTATTGTCTTCCCTTGCACTCTCAAGTATGTACTTACGTATCCAAGTTTCCCAAGTGATTTTTATCTTTTTGACTAGACAGTGCAACATGAAGAAATTATGACAAGTGATGTTACTTAGGGATTCGTGGAACCAAGGTGGTAGTAAAGATATGGTACATGATGTAAAATTTGAAGCATAAAGACAAAGGACCAAAGTTGGTTGATATAGAGTCAGAGTCAAAGAGAAATTTCTTGGCTTCCTCAAAGGCCACTTCAAAGTCCTCGGGCCAATTATTATTCATGAAAGGACCACACCAAAAAACTTCATATCTAAAATATTTTTAAATAGAAAGTATTTCAAGACAATTCTTATGCATAGTACAAGGGTCTCGAATTCACCATTGTTTGGGGAAAGTTGGAGATTAGAGTAGAACTTGCGAATAAGATCTTTATAAATTAGAAGTCCACAAAGGTGAAAAGAAAGGACAGATCTTGAAATTTGAAAAAGGGACCAATAATGCCAGAGTCAACCTTTAGTTGACTTAGATTAACGATGCGACCAGGAATGATGGAACGATTTTTCAAGGATAGGATTTTTTATTTATGAGGGTTTGTCAAGAATTGGTGTATCTCTTCTGGAGAGAGGTAACTAGAAGGACTTTCACAGGGATTCTTAAGAAGGGAAATAGGGCTGGAAGAAGGTCATCATCTCTTGAGAAAAATGGACGAAGATAAAAAATCATCGAAGGATTCTAAAAGATGATCGGGTCTATCAAAAGAGATTCTAGATATATTAGCCATGGAGCAGGTTTTTGTCATAAGTGAGAGAAGAGGAGAGATATAAAAGAGAAGAGAGGGAGGAGAAGAGCCGGTCAAGAGAACTTAGAAGCAGGAGCGCAAGAGGCGATTGTTCAGAATGGATAAGAATGGAGAAGTGAAGAGGCGTGAAGTGAAAGAGAACCGATAGAGGTAAAAGGACACTGCACGGGGAAGAGAAAAGGGCAGCAGAGGTGGCATGGGAAATGGTAAATTTAATGATGACTTCTTTTTAAAACACAACTTTTTGGTAAATTTGAACTAAGTAAAAGGATTTATGTCCAAAAATATGACTCATAAATCATTAATGCCAAATATTTTTATGAGAAAATAAGATCTTTATTCTAGTAATGGTAAAAATAAAATTGGACTAAGTAAAATGATTTATGTCCAAAATATATTACTCGTAAATCATTAATGCCAAATCTTTTTCCAAAAAAAACTACTAGATTCTTTGTCTTTGTCCTTTGACCTTTATTTAAGTTCTAGAATCAATTTTGGACCCTTCTTTTTGACAACCTAGGCTTGAAAGTTATTTGATTGGACAATGATTCTGAACCTATTTTTCTAGTAAGAGTAATGTTTTCCATTAAATTATGGTGGTCTTATAGAGGAGTGACCATCTTGAAGGAGAGCATCGGGAATTTTATAATTGGTTATTTTATCTTTGCTCACTTGCGATTAAGCAATGCTATAGGTAAGACCTGCTCTTACACCAATTGAAATTCAAGAAGGGGGGGTGAATTAAAATTTTTGTATAAGTCGACTATTGACTCCTCACAGTCGACTTACCTACAGATCAGCACACTTTACAAATAGATTAGATTTAAAACAATTAAACAAGTAAATAATAGAATTTACAGTAATAACACAAAGATTTATCCTGGTTCGAAACACCAATGTGGTGCCTACTTCCAATCCCCTAGGGTTTCAAAGTTCCCTTAGGTTGTTGAATGTTGGGCTTGAGTACAATGATAGAAAACAAGTTTAGAAGACTTATTTTGCTCATCAGATCTTATGACACTGCTTCAGTAGATGCTATAAATTTGACTCGATCCTAATGTTACAAAGTTGGCTAGATCCTACTCTTTGTATAAAAATTTTAAACTAAAAGATACAAAGCCTTGTGAGACTAGGATTAAGACACTTTGAATTCTCTACTGAAGTTGTGTAACCCATATCTTTCCTCAGTCTTAATCTTTTATAGTCTTCGACTGCTACTTTTTATAAGAAACCTAAGAGATTTCTTCTCAATCAAGGATTTGAATTGATTCCTTGATTGAGGGATGTAGCCATATGATATGTCCATATACGGCTTTGGATCATGTCCATATCAGATATTTTCGTGATCTATTTTTCTCTTAGTCTTATATAGGTTGATGCCTTTCCAAATATGCTAGTGATCTTTTCTTCCTTTTCTTTAATTGTTATTGTTCTAATTTGTCAAGACTTTTGGGTCAAAGATTCTTCTTGATTGATCTGATTTATCAAGACTTATGGGAGTGAGATTCTCCTTCTATTTGTTCTCCTTCTGATTGATTTTCTTTGATGTCGTGGATCATAAATTGATGTCCTTCCATTACTAGAGTTGACTTTCTTTATCTGTAGTCTTTAATATCCTGCAAGGATCCACTTGTTAGTTTGTCATTATTAAAACATAGAATTTGGAGACTAACAATTACTTGTAGCCTATCTGATCTTTACAGGTAGCACCTTCGTCTATGGGTAATTGTGAAGTAGGGCGTGGTAGTAGACAATGTTCTAGGTACACATCACGAGTATTTTTTCTAGGTCCTTAGGCTGTGGTGGCCTTTCTAGGTCAACAGATTTGATACATTAAGGAGTTTCAGGGGAATGTTTTGATTATGGGGAGAATGGCCATTAATATAGGGAGTACACTAGGCATCAGTAGGTAAACTAGTTTCGTTCATCGCGTGTTTCTCATCGGGTTAGTGTTTTAGGGATTTGTTATGACTATAGATAGACCAGTCATTAGTCTAGAGAGTGTCCCTAACGTGGGATTATTAGTTAGTTGGTGCAGTCAGATCAGTATGTTAGTGTTGTGGCACCTTTATCTTGAGACAGTGCTTTAGTATTTCAGTTAGATATTCAAATGCTCAGTCTGAGGTCATATGCGTTCGAATTCATACTTCTTCAGACAATTAGGGACCATGACTCCAAATTTCATTTTTATAGGTGCAATTTGATTTCTGCTTTAGTTATTATTTAAATTATGATAGGATTTCCATACCCAATAATGGTTACATGACTTGATATTACTATATCTTCTTATGTGGTATGTTTTCTTCTAGTAGTGGATTGAGTGGATCAGTATTTGTTTTAGTTGGGATGTAGAATTTGGGTTAAAGTCCCATTTCCTTTTGCATATTGGTCTTATTACAACTTAGAGTGGTATTGATTATGTTTTTTGTTTTTGGTTCCTCCTACACCTTATGTTATTCATTACTATTACTATAATTTTTATGGTTATCAATTCTCATATGATAGACAACTAGGCTCTCATCATCTAGTTAGTTTTGCTCTTCTTGTAATTCTTATTTGTTTGGACTAGAACCTTGGTTGGTTAGTATTTCTTTCTGTTAGTAAGGCAAGGTCGATTGTTGAGTGGGTTTTGCAAGTAAAGGCAGGTTTGGCCTTTTGTGGTTATGTTATGATTTCTAGCATTGGAAACTTATTTATATGGTCTAATCTGGAGATTGATTAGTTTGAGGCTTGCCCTTCTGGTTTGATGGGTTCATTTCCTGGTAGTGGTCTTAATCTTAGTGTTGGTGTTGATGTGGGTGATCCGTTATTCCTACAATGTGGTTCATGGATTATTTTATTCAAGATTAGTTTGCATGGGCGAATTAAAAAATTTCTCATATTTGTTCATTATTCAACCTAGTATGACTTCATGGGATGCTTCCATTTAGTGGTATATGATTATGTATCATTGTTGATAATCGAAGTGGATATATTTAGAAGTGAGTGTTCATCATCATGGATTGAGTATTGGTTGACTAGATTTAGGCTCAGATTGAATTTTACTAAGTTGCTTGGATTTGGTTACTGTTAGTATTCTTCGCAGCCTCGACATATTCTTGATTATGCCTTGATACATTATGCCATTCAACAGATGGGGAGTTGATTTCTTGTGTCTTCAGCCGGTGGTTTTCCTATATTGTGATTATGTTCTTTGGTAATATATCGGTTTTAATTATTACGAGAATAGTTGGGTAAATGTTGGAATCTTTTAGATTAGTTTAAGTATTTGATATCCATGAAGACTCATCTGATTCAGTTTTAGATTTGGCTCTTTTGAACACTGGCTTGGAAATTGTGATAGATATTGGGTTATAAATTCTGACTTAGATATAATCGATGTGGATGGTTGAGACTGAGTAGTTCAACTTTAGTTTGATGATTTTCGCTATAGATTGCGTAACTTAATTGCAACCCCATTTCCTGATTTGTTTTAGTTGAGCATGAAGTCTGATAATTCGAGCACTCATTAGCTAGGCCCTAATGAGTTCCAAATGATCATTAGTTTAAGAAGTACCAAATCCCCACTCTATTTGGCACTCATGTTTTATTCTTAAATATCAACATTTGATGAACTCATAAGCATCCTTATGAATAGTTGGCCAATAGTACCCACTTTACAGTACCTTTCTAGTTGTGTCGTCACCCACATGATGTCCTCCAACAAGAGAAGAGCGAGAAGACTACAATATATCTACTATATCCACCTACGACACACATCTTTGGATAATATTATACACACACAATCAAAATAAATAAGATTCATCCCAGAAGTTCCTGTTCACATCATGAATGAATCTCTTTCTCTACTGAAAATTTAGGTCCTATAGGATAATAATACTCATAAGGTAATTTTTATGGTCCTCATTCCAAGGAGCAAGATGCAGAGTCGCTGCAAGTACTTGCTCATCAATAAATGCATCTCTAATCTCTGCATCTCCTATTTACTCCCCTCATTCTCCAATTTGGATAGGTGATCTACAACTTGGTTCTTTTAACCTTTTCGATCCTTAACCTTGAAGTCAAACTCCTGCAGCAGAAACACCCATCTAATCAACTGAGATTTGGCATCTTTCTTTGTCATTAAATACCATAACACCGTGTGTTCAGCGTGCACCACCACCATTGTTTCCAAAAGGTATGGTCTAAACTTCTCAAAGCATACACAATAGCAAGCTACTCCTGCTCCGTGATAGTGTAATTTTTTGAAGCTCTTTTCAATGCCTTACTTGCATAGTATATTGCATAGAACAACTTTTCCTTCTTTTTCCCAAGAACAACACCAAGGGACACCCCACTTGAATTATGTATTATCTCAAAGGGTTTGGATTAATCGGGTGCAATCATGATGGGTGATTCAACTAATTTTTCCTTAAGAAATTAGAACGCCTTCAAACACTCATCAATCCACTCAAACTTTATCTCTTTCTTAAATAATTTACATAATGAGTTGAGAATTTCAGAGAAGTCCTTGATGAACCTCCTTTAGAATCTCTCATGGCCTAAGAAACTTTGCACACCCTTCACTGATATTGGGGGAGGTAACTTTTCTATCACCTCAATTTTAGCTCAATCCACTTCGATCCCCTTTTCTAAGATCTTGTGGCCCAACATTATTCCCTTCTTCACCATAAAGTAACTTTTCCTAATTGAAAACTAGATTAAACTTCTCACAATGCCAGAATGCATTATTCAAATTCATCAAGCGGTCATTAAATGAATATCTTACCACTAAGGAATCATCTATGAGCATTTCCAAAGTTTCTTCAAACATATCAGACAAAATTGACATCACACACCTTTGAAATATAGTAGGAGCATTTCACAACCCATATATCATTTGTTTGAATATAGAAATCTCATAGGGGCACGTAAACATAGTCTTTTTTTGTCCTCAGGTGCAATAGAGATTTGATTGTCTCTGGAGTAGCCATTCAAAAAGTAATACCAACCTTTTCCCGCTAGTCTATCCAATATCTATTACATGAAGGGCATTGGAAAATGATCTCTAAATGTCCATGAGTTTAGCTTTCTATAATCCATGTACACTCTCTACCTCGTAAGTGGCCTAAGTGGGATCAATTCATTTTTTTCATTGGCTACCATAGTCATTCCCTCTTTCCTTTGTATGTATTAGATAAAGCTTACCCATTTGTTATCCGAGATGGGATACACCATTCCTGCACCAAGCCACTAAATAATCTCCTTCTTCAGGATCTCTTTCATAGGTGGGTTAAGCTTCCACTGACATTTGATAGTAGGTGTACAATTTTTTTCCAATTGAATCTTATGAGTGAATATGCCTGGCGGAGTACCAATGATATCTGCACTTGTCCACCCTATAACTCTCTTATACTTTTTCTAAAATCAAACAAGAGATTCAACCTGTTTCTCTACCAAATCAGCCCCAGTAATCACTAGCAATGTATTACCCTCTCCAAAGAACACACATCAAATATAACCCAATAACTCTTTTAATTCCAACATGGGTGGTTCCTTAACAGATGGATTTGTGAGAGGTGTTGGACTACTTCTCAAGTCCAAATCTAATTTCTTTAGAGTATATGAATATGGTCCCATTCTATTCAAACTACACACTATTTCATCATATTCCTCAATTCCATCACTATCAAAATTCATTAATACCATTGCCAAGTCTCAACTACAAATCACTTTTTGACTAGCACCACCAGATCACTCATTTCAACAACATCAATGACTAAAACCACATTCATATACTTGGGTTTCTTCGTCAACTAATAGATATTAAAATTGACTTCTTCAGCACTGAGACTAAATTTTATCTCATTCTGATCAATATCCACCAATACTCTCCCAGTGGCTAGAAATGGTCTACCTAAAATTATGAGCACTTCAAAATCAAATTTGCAATGAAGAATTAGAAAGTCTGTAGGAAATATTAAATTTGCCACCTTCACTAATAGATCATAAAGAATACCAATCAATTTTTGATTGAACAGTCCGCTATCAACAACCACATAGATGTCGGTTTTGGATTTCCCAAAGCCAATTATTGATAAATATCTACCGACGTTCGGTTGATACTTTCTCTAAGTTCTCAAAGTGCCTTAAGAAAAGCTAAAGGCATAAATAGTACATGGTTTGGTAAACACTCCTGGTTTGGATTTCTTTTAAACTAATGACCTCATAGAAAATGAACTTTAATGACGAAGGTTATCTACTGGCTCATACCTTACTGTTATCTTCTTCGTAGCTAGATCCTTTATGAATTTTGCATTACTGCCATTTGGTTCAAGGCCTTAATCAATGGAACGTTTACTGACAACTACTTCAACATTACCAAGAATTTACTAAAATTTTCGCCTTCTACCTTCTTCTTCATCCTATATGGGGTGGCCTAAGAATTTTGCTTAGAGGTGTCTCCACCACCTTCCCCTTTTTGGCTCAATTAATTATCAACCTTTAAGTTAGATGGTTGCTCCACAACAAATCTCTTCTTACTCAACTCTTCCAGCTTGTCAGACTCAACTGGTTTAATTTATATAATAACATTATTGATCATAACCTCATCTTTGGGTACAATATCATCTACTTCTGAATGAACTATCGAATGTAGTTCCAATAACCTTTTACCACCTCTTATAGTAATGGCCATACATGTGCCATCATTCCATGGGTTCTGCATCGTATCAATCGATAATGCTCCAATATTTCTTTAATTAAAGGTGGTCGATAGTTAATTCATTTAATGTTTGAAATGCTCAGTAGAGGTAGAATAGAAATCCTACAATGTCTCATAAATTATATATTACTACTCATCTCTTTGACACCTGTATCAGTCGACTCCACCCTTTTTAGAAATTTAGCCATCATGGCTTCCATAGACATATTTCCTGAATCATTAGCAACATTGTATGGCTCCCAAGCGGCAGGTACAATTCACTTTGATTGCTTTTACTCTTCCAGGTTCCTTGATCATGGTCTCTAAAACTAGCATTGTCATAGTAATTCTTCCTTTTATAGTTTAGACCTTGATTTCCTTGGCTTGTAAGACCCCGTAAGATCCTAACTCATTTCAGCTCAGTCTTGCATGCTAAAGGGATCCAAGACTTGGAAAATTTCACTAAGTGTTAAAACTTAGTAATTTCCAAATCCTCTTAAACATTGATGATTTTAATTCTGACCTTCCCGGCCTTAGAACATTAATTTTTAAGTTGATTCATGATTGGGGTGGTCGATAGCATGTCTAGAGTGAGTTTTGGATTTTTTGGATGAGGTTGAGGCTTGTTTGGATGTTCAAACCAGCGAGTCAGTATGATATAGCCACGGCACACCGCTTATCACATTGGGGGGTGCAACATGGCACATCGCCTAACGCATTGATTGAGTGGCACGATGCGTCGCTTACCGCGTCACTAGCCACGTCTAGTTTAATTATTTCTAGGTATGTGGGGGTATTTTGATAGCGCCCAAACGCATACACAAGTGTACGTGGTCTACCAAGTAATATAGTGTCTTTCAATAAAGCCGAGTTATCGATCACACAGAGACTAGATTTAGCAACAATTTGATTTTAGTTTGCACTTTAGATTCAATTGATTTGAGAGAAACCAAATAAAGAATTTGGAAATTGTAAATTAAAAATAAACAATGCGGAAAGTAAAGGTCTTGATACAATCAATAAGAGAAAACCTAGGGTTGAATCACTCTGAACAATCATATTATGCTATTGAATTTTATTCGTTAACTTGCTTATCTTGGTTGTTGATTCGTCGGGTTAATGGCGCGATTATTGTTTCCCAAACTCTAATCTAATACCTAAGTTAAACCCTACACCTACATCGTTGATCAGGAATATAATAATTCACTTAAGTTCTTAACAAATATCATCCTATATTTGAATCAAGTAAGGTATCTAAGTACATCCATGTCCTAGATATTGATTCAAGTTTCTTATTTTATAAAGAATCAAGAACCATACTCTGCTTATTCCCATGTTCTATCGCCCTATTCACTCTCCTGAGTCCACAAGGTTGACAATGGATGTATTATAAGGTCCGCGAAACAAACAACAAATATTTATAAGAAAAGAAAACAAACTTAATCCCTAGCAATAATAATCATATTCTTGGTTTCAGCCCTGAAAAGAGGGCATTTAGCCACACATAGTCATAATCATAATCACAAGGTTGTAATTAACAACTAAAAACATGTATGAACTAAATAAAATTAATAAAAACCTAAGAATGAAGTTTTAGCATCTCCTTGATGCCCAAAATATGTCAAAAGATATGTAAAAACGCAATACAATATGTTTATATAGCATAAGGGTAAGCCAAGTCCGTGTAGGAGTCAAATTAGCTTGAAACGCCCAGGTGTGTAGTAGAGAGTGCATCACATCCTATATTCATATGGAATGGAGTGTGCATCTCACCCTGTATTGCACAATACTAGAGCATGCGACGCATTCTAAATGCTTTCACTCTCTGGAAGTTGTCCTCCAAATTTCGATTAAGTGTTGGTGCTTCCTTCTTCCATTCCTTGTCTTGTGGCATATTTTCCATGATTTACAAGACTATTTAACATCAAAATATCATCATATTCAGATACAAAGGCATTATACATCATCACACCACACGAATTAGAAGCACAAACAACACTAAACCCATTACGATGAATAAAAAACATGAGCTTAGATTAGGTTGAATTCCATGATCTTTCACTTCAACTTCCCACTCTTTCTTCGACTCATATGAACTTTGTACACTCCTAAAAACTTATTACACATATAATAACACATTTAAAACTATAAGGAACATATAGAAAACAATAGAATCCAACAAGAGAGACTAGACAAACACCTAGCTTAAGCTAGTAACTCTAGTTCTCCAGATTGAACTCTAAATGAGACTTTTAAGTACAAACTTACTTGGACTTCACTTAGAACCTTATAAGAAGATTATTTAACACACTTATACACATTTATCTCATTATCAAACCATATAGAATAGAATCATCCTCAAAACAAGGCTAAAAAGGCTAGATAGTGACGCTAGAATGCATAAATACACCCAACATCACCATCCGAGACTTAAATCCTTGTTCATCATCGAACAACTATTAAATATAATAATCATCAACTAAGGGGACTATACACTTCTAATAAATGCAATACACTTAAGCTATCACTACAGTGACTACACAAAATACAAACTACTACACTAAGCATGTTATTTGCACAGTTGAAAGCTTATGAACACTACTCCAAAACATCTTAGCATCAAGAATTTACTCACCTAGTGGAAAACTCATGCATATTTCTAAATCAAGGACATCATGTAAATCACCTAAATTCATCAAATATGTTCTCCTCACAATAAGAGATTTACCCATAATCACTCAAAATTAAGTAATTCATAACTTGATGGGTACAATAATCAAATTACGCTCACTCTCACAAGGAATTCACAAATTACACACAATGAACCATAGGCTTTCCCTTAGTGTAATGCTCCACTAATAGTTGAATGTAAAGCTTCGGATCAATTAGGACTTTTCTAGGTTGTAATGTAGGCTAAGGGACGAGTAGGAACTATTTGGAAATAGTGACTAACCTCTCTAAGAACATTGATACACTACATTATACATTTAAAATCACTCCCCAACAACCAAATTTTACCGCTTTGTCTACCCCATTCTTTTTCTTTTTGCCCTATCTCTTTTAAGCATTTTTACAAACACTTGGTGGACACATAGTTTACTACCACAAGAACCAATTTTATCTTTTTCACACTCATGAAAATATTTACAACATAAATTATATCACAACCATCCACCACACATCAATTTTCAACACCAATAACTATTACCTTAGGGCATCAATTTCACCTTTTTTCTTCTTTAGTTTCTCAAACTCCTTTCTCAATTATTATTTTTTCAATTAAAGCACTTAGGAGATTTTTGGATCAAATTATGGTTTATCAAAGAAGGGATTATTCTACATATGAGGTTTCCAAAGAAAGAGCTAAAGGCACAAAAAGGGTTAACTAGGATAATGCACAGGGGTAGGACAAATAGAAGGTATAAAAAAAGACTATCAAAGAAATGCCTAAATTATCTCATAAATCCACATTATTTTTTTTGCTTTACACACACACCGGGCAAGTTCTTGAAGTCATATGCAACAAGAAATATACAAAAATTCTCACACGCATATCCCATATGCTCAACTCATATAGGATCATCATAGACTCCCAACCAAACAATAACACAAATTCAAAATTAAGCCAACATGCACAAGAGTCATAAACTTGAGCCTAGGAGTCTCAAAAATAGTAATTCACACAATCAACATGTTTTTACAAACAAACCCACTTGCATCATGTAATAAAAAATAGCACCAACAAGAATATCTCACTTATTTCTAACCTATTTTTTTTAGTTGAGCCAAAATTTGGGAATTTCCCCACCCCACACTTAAAAATCTATTTTGTCCTTAAAGTGAATTTAAAAGTAAAAAGATAGATTGCTCCCTGAGGCCTCTAGGACTAGCTAGTTGCATTTTTTTGCATAAAGGAGATCCATGGGACTCCATAATTAATCTTTGCCATGCTTCAAGCTTAAGTTTATGGTACTCAGACTTCCAATTAACCTGTGACTCAACTAAAAACAAAAACTACATAAAATAAAACTAAAAAGTAAACATACCTAATTAACTTAGGTTAACTCTAAGCAGCGCTTGATTTAGTGTCGCGGCACGACCTATATCATCTCAACCATATTCCTTCACCCTTTTACTCCCTTTTGGATCCATTTTTTCATTCATTTCTAACTTTTTGAGTTTGCACTCTCAAGGTCAACATCTTTCTTCACTTTAACCTGCATCATGTTGGGAAATAGTGAATTCAACTTAGGCTTCTTAATCAAGTAATGTGAAGAGATTTTTGGTGGATTAATCACTCCACACTTTTCCCTTTCAATAAAATTAATCACACACAAATCTTTATTTTGGGGGTTTTTTAATAGGTGTTTTGTAAATATCAAATACCACATTATCATCATCTACCCTTATTTTGAGCTTGCCTTCTCTAACATAAATCAAGGCCCCTCCAGTTACTAAGAATGGATACCCGAAGATGATTGGTTCCTATTTATATACCTAAAAATCAAGAACAAAAAAGTGAGCAGTTATAACGAATTTACCAACCTTTATAAGGACGTCCTTTATTACACCTTTTGGATATGTTATGGATCCTTCTACAAGCTGCATAACCACTGATGTTGATTCAGTCTCTCCCAAGGCCAATGTTTAAACAATGATAGAGGCATAAAATTTATGCTTGTCCCCAAATCACTCAATGCATGGACTGCTTTACTCCCAATTTGAATAGGGATAACAAACTTCCCTTGATATTTCAATTTCTTGGGAATTT
The DNA here is from genome assembly GCA_030864215.1 of Capsicum pubescens. Lineage (NCBI taxonomy): Eukaryota > Viridiplantae > Streptophyta > Magnoliopsida > Solanales > Solanaceae > Capsicum > Capsicum pubescens. The sequence goes on from CM061541.1 coordinate 124,093,216, forward strand.
TTTGTGCCATCACAGTACTACACTCTTCAGTTAGTGTTATAGCTCCCACATCCTACAGTTTCACCAAATTTTCCACCACATCTCTCAAGTACTTTGCGTACTTGGGCATACTCTGCAAAATATCTAACTAAGGTAAGTTAATGTGAACCTCTCTGAATGTATCAAAGAACTTATTAAACAATGCATCCTTCTTCGCTTTAATTTGCCTCTGAGGGAAAGGTAATGGTAGTGTTTTCTTCACTTTTGATTCAACAACTTTTTCTTTCAAGTACTCAGACTTGATTTTTTAGCAACTTCTTCATTTACTTGTTGGGTTACCACATCAGCATCAACCTCCTTTGTTACAATTGGAGGTTCTCCTTGAAACTCTTTACTGTTTCTCAAGGTAATTTCCATGACTTGCTTTGGATTTTCTGTGTCAGCTGGCAACCCACCGTGTGGCCTAGTATTTTACTGCTTGCTTATTTTTCCCCACGTGGAACTCTAGACTTCTTATGGATGCTTGCAAAATTTTCAAGTCTACATCATACTGTGTCTGATTATCTAAGATCTATTTCATCATCTCCTCCATATTGCTACTTGACTGATTTGGTTGGGCCTGTGGCTGTGGCATTCCATGGTTGAGTCTGCCACTTAATGTTGTAGGAATTACCATAATTTGGCCTTTGAGAATTGCCTACATTCATCACTTATTCTAGATTTGAAGCACACATGGCCGCAGAATGGCCACTATTTCCGCATAGCTCACACCAACCATTAATTTGCTGAACTGCATTGATGGCTGTGGTAGGCTGTAGAGCTCCTAATTTCATGTTACTGAACTGAGTGTTGATCAAATTTTGTAATGGAGACACCTGTGTTGATAGGGTTGTAAATTGGTCCACCTCTTGTACACCTGCAACTCTTTTTGTGGCACTTCTAGAATCTAAATTCCACTCGAGATTTCTTTGTGCTACGCAATTCAACAATGTGTATAGCTCATTAAACGGCAACTCTAGTTCTTGACCACCTGCGACTGAATCTAGAAAAACCTTCGTATTATGACCAAGAGCTTCTACAAAAGTAGGACCAAGTACCTCATTCGACTATTAATGGTGTGGACAGTACCGGAAAAGGTCCTTGAAGCATTCCCAAGCATGATATAGATTTTCATCAGGCTTCTCTTTGAAGCTCACAATCTCACTGCAAAGTCTCACAGTTTTTCCTGATGGAAAAAATCTTATGAGGAACCTTCTGGATGAGTCATCCTATGATGCGATTGAATTGGACGACTCCACATTCAACCACTTTTAATCTTCCCCAATAAGTGAATAGGGGAAGAGTGTGAGCCTCACATAATCAGTATTTATACCTATCAGAATAAATATAGCAGTAAGCTTAGTCAAATTCTACAAGTGAACCTGTGGATCCTCGTGTGAAAGACCTGCAAATTGTCCACTTCTAATCAATAGTTTCACCATGTTATGCTTAAGCTCAAAATTTCCTCCAGTAGCCAGTCTTTGAATGAGGAAGACAAATTTGTCAGTAGTGGGACTGCCACTTCCCGAATAGTCCTGCGCACTACATGTTGTTCCTCAGCTATTTGCGCATGATTTTCTTGGTCTTCTTGGATTTGAGGAATTCGTGGGAGAAGGATTACTTCTCTCCTTTGTAGATGGTAAAGTTGCTCGGGTTCGGAGCTTCATTCAACCAACTCCTTACTTTTTTCAAGCTTACCACTTTAAAAACTTATTTCCTGCAATAACAAAACCAAGACCAAGTGTAAAAACACCAAATAAATCTAAAATAAATAATTTCCAAAATACAAGTCCCCGGCAATAGCGCCAAAAACTTGACAGCGCCCAAGCGCACACACAAGTGTACGTGGTCTACCAAGTAATATAGTGGCCTTCAAGAAAGTTGAGTTATCGATCCCACAGAGACTAGATTTAGCAATAATTTGATTTCAATTTACAATTTAGATTCAATTGATGCGAGAGTAACCAAATAAAGAGTTTGGAAATTGTAAATTAAAACTAAACAATGCGGAAAGTAAAGGTCTTGAGATAATCAATAAGAGAAAACCCAGGGTTGAAGCACTCTGATCAATGATATTATGCTATTAAATTTTATTCGTTAACTTGATTATCTTGGTTGTTGATTCGTAGGGTTAATTGCACGATAATGGTTTCCCAACCTCTAATCTATTACCTAAGTTGAACCTTACACCTACATTATTGAACGGGGAAGTAATAATTCACTTAAGCTCTTAACAAATATTATCCTACATTTGAATCAAGTAAGGTATCTAAGTACGTCCCTATCCAATATACTAATTCAAGTTTATTATTTTATAAAGAATCAAGAACCATACTCTGCTTATTCCCATGTTCCATCGACCTATTCCCTCTCGCGAGTTCACAAGGTTGACACTGGATGTATTCTAAGAGTCAAGAATCCATAAAATAGTAATAAGAAAAAACAAACAACCAATATTAATAAGGAAAGCAAACAAACTTAATCCATGGAAATAATAATCATGTTCTTTGCTTTAACCCCGGAAAGAGGGCATTTAGCCACACATAGTCATAATCGTAATCACAAGGTTGTAATTAATGACTAAAAACATGTATGACCTAAATAAAATTAATCAAATCCTAAGAATGAATTTTTCAAAGAACCTTCATCTCCAAAATATATCAAAACATATGTAAAAACGTGATACAACATGTATATATAACATAAGAGTAAGCCAAGTCCGTGTAGGAGTCAAATTGGCTTGAAATGCCCAGGTGTGGAGTGGAGAGTGCATCTCACCCTCTATTCCTATGGAATGGAGCATGTTTTTAACCCTGTATTGTACAAGACTAGAGCATGTGATGCATGCTAAATGCATGCACTCTCTGGAAGTTGTCCTCCAAATTTTGGTTAAGTATTGGTGCTTCCTTCTTCCATTCCTTGTCTTGTGGCGTCTTTCTCATGATTTACGAACCTATTTAACATCAAAATATCATAATATTCAGATAAAAATGAATTCTACATCATTAAACCACACTAATTAGAAGCACAAACAACACTAAACCCATTACGATGAATAAAAAACAAGAGCTCAGATTAGGTTGAATTAATGATCTTTCACTTTAAGTTCCCAATCTTTCTTTGACTCGTATGAACTTTTAAACTCCTAAAAATATTTTCCACATGTAATAACACATTTAAAACCATAAGTAACACATATAACATAATAGAATCTAACAAAAGAGACTAGACAAACACCTAGCTCAAGCTAGTAACACTAGCTCTCCAGATTGAACTCTAAATGAGACTTCTAAGTACAAACTTACTTGGAATTCACTTAGAACCTTATAAACACATGATTTAACACTTGTATACACATTTATCTAATTATCAACCGATATATCATAGAATCATCCTCAAAACAATGCTAAAAGGCTAGAATGGTGACATAAGAATGCATAAATATATCCCACATTATATTTGAGTCATTTTTTCGTTACTTTGCCACACACATAACACGAGATTAAGGCCACAAAATGGAAAAATCACTCATATTTTCACAAACTCTCTCAAGAACAAAACCCTAGCTTCCTCTAATCCAAGTTCAATCTTCAAGAAATCACCAAGAACTCACGAAAATTCATTAGTTAAGGTATGTTAGATGTTCATTCATGGTTCCTTTTCATCCATTGAGTTCAACAATTTTCATTAAAGTTTAAAATCATGACCTTTATATGTTTTCATGAATTTTATCCATGAACTTCCATGAATTTTGATTTTTATATCATGTTTACATGTGTTTTTGTTGTAATTAGCCTTTGACCCATTTGAAGGATGATATTTGTATGTTAAATCCTTAACCCATAATTTTTGTGTTGAAATTATATTATTATGCCATGATTTAACTATTCCCATGCTTTGACTTTATGACCCCCATGTGTTTGATGAATGCCATAGAGATGAATTTTGAACAATGACTATTTATCATGCTTTTGAATCTTCAGTATGTTTCTACTGGTAATGTTATCGAGTCCTGGGGTTTATGATATGAATACTCAAAAACTTACCTATCTACTTAGTCTTAGAATTTTTAGAATGGTTTCGGATATATTAGAGTATTATTAGTCCAGTTAGTTATCATATTAGTAAGCTCAGTTCAATCCAGTAATTAGAGTCAGTCCAGTTGGGAGTAAGATTTGGCACCAAGTGAACTCAGGGATGGGGGCTCACCTGCCATGTGGGAGTAGAAGTACTGACGGCATACTTATTTCTTATGCTATGATGTATCATATCATAGGTTCGGACTCTTAGGTTCCCGACCACACCTAGACCTCCTAGAGCATCAACAAGAGTAGAAGTGATGAGTCCTCATATTTTGAGGATCGAGTATGTTTTTTTAGTACTCCAGTTTCATAGTCAGTTGGAGTTAGTTGGGACTTGTCCCATCAACTCTTATTTAGTCAGTTTTAGAGGCTTTTGGGCATTCCAAACAATCAGTTATACCAGTCAGTTTTCAGCATTTTTGCTTATTTTTTAGACTTGTGGATTTTAGTTGTATTATTTTTAGTATTAAACCTTAAGGCATATTTAGTTGTTTTTGCACAGGTTCATTATCAGTATATTATTCAGTGCTCACAGCAGGTACCAGCTCATGGATTAGTTTGTGGTCTCTCAGGACTATAAGCACCGAGTGGCATCCACGATGTATTCTCGAAGCATTACAAACTTGGTATCAGATCCTAAGGTTTCAAAGTGTCCTAGGGAGTCTGAAAGCCACTTTGTGGAGAGTCTTTTGCATGGGTGTAAAGCGCGCCACACTTATGGACAAGAGACTATAAGACGTTTTAGGAAAAGTTCCCCTTCTTTTAATATTTATGTCATGCGAATAAGCATAAGCTTAATTTAAACTCTTTTTACAATTCAATCTTCTTTTCATTAATAGAATATGCCTCCTATAAAGAATAACGGAAGGAGAAAGGGAAATCAGCCTGCACCTCCGCCTGTTTAGAAAGATCCCCTGAATGAGCATGTCTCTCATTCAAAATTAAGAGCGGCATTCACTACATTAGATCACTCAGTAGCATCTCAAAATAATTAACAAGATATTGTTCCAGTCGTTCAAGTGTCTAATACTGCCGCAACTAGGATTTAGGTTTTTACCCTAATGAACCCTCCTCTATTTTTAGGGTCCAAGTTTGATGAGGATCTGTAGGAGTTCCTTAACATGGTTCAGAAGGTAACTGACATTATGAGTATGACATCTAGTGAGAATGGAGAGTTGGGTGCTTACCAATTCTAGGATATTGCTCATAACTTGTATAAGTAGTGGAAGGGAGATAGAGGCACAAATGTAGGGCCTGCTGAATGGGAGGAGTTTCCTACAACCTTTTTAGATAGGTTCTTTACCTTGGAGTTAAGAGAAGCTAAGGTGCATGACTTTATCTATTTGAAGCAGGGGAGCATAATTGTGAAAGATTATTCTCTTAAGTTTACTTGGCTAGCAAGGTATGATCTTAATGTGCTGTCTAATGACAGGTCTAGAATAAGTAAGTTTGTTTTTAGGGAAGCTGATAGCATGGTCAAAGAGTGTAGGACCGTGATGTTGATTAAGGAGAAGGAATTTTCTAAGTTAATGGTCCATGCTCAAAAGTTTGAGGAGCAGAAATTTATGGATAGAGAGAGGGAGAATAAGAGAGCCAAAATAAGTAGCTTTAGTTTTGCTCAACAGAGGTTAGAGGGTGGTAATTGTCCTTAACCCCATTATAAATCTTTAGCCCCATCTCCATCTTTATCTAGTGCACCAATGTTGATTTTCAGAAATAATAATCAGGATAGGGCGCCAGGTTCGAAGTCCTAGGGAAGTGTGAACAGTAGTCATACAAATCCTCTTTTCCAGAAATACGGTAAAGACCATCAGGGTGTGTGTAGCTATGGTAGTGATGTACGCTTTGGGTATGGAAATCTAGGCCGCAGAGTTAGGGATTGCCCCAATAGTGATCAGCAGGGTCAATCTATTCGTCCTCCAGTTCCATCTGGTCGCCTGACTCAGCAGGGTGCCACTTCCAGCACACCAGTGGTTAGTGCTCAAATAGATTGTATGCACTTTAGTCTCGATAGGATTAGGAAATTTTCTTGAAGTGGTTATTGGTATGTTATAGGTTGTTCAATTACATGTCTATGATTTGTTAGATCCCATATGTTTCTTTCTTTTGTAACTCCCTACATAGCTGTTAATTTGGAGTTAGTCCTGAGATTATAGCAGAACCCTTCACAGTGTCCACCCTATTAGATGTCTTTACTATAGCCAAGCAGGTATACAGGAACAATCTGGTCATAATATCCCAGAAAGTCACCTCAGTTGATCTTGTGGCTAGAGATGACTGATTTTAATGTCATTCTTGGCATGGATTGGCTCCACTCATGCTATGATTCCATTGATTGTAGAAACAGAGTTGTTCATTTTTAGTTTCTGAATAAACCAGTCCTTGAATGAAGGGTAATAATTCAGAACTTAGGGGTTAGCTTATTTTGTACCTTTGAGCGAGAAAAATGATATCCAAGGGGTGTGTTTACCATTTTGTTCGAGCCAAGCACTCTAGTTCAGAGATTCCCAATCTAGAGTCAGTTTTAGTAGTGAGGGAGTTTCCAGATGTGTTTCCCAAAGATCTTCTTGGAGTTTCTCCTGAAAAGGAAATCAACTTCGGAATAGACCTTCTTCCACCCAACAAAATAGCTCCAGCTGAGATTTAAGAGTTAAAAGAATGGTTTAAAGATCTCATATATAAGGTATTCATCAGGCCTAGTGTTCTCCCATAAGGTGCTCCAGTCCTTTTCATGCATAAGAAAGATAGTTCTCTTAGAATGTGCATCGATTAGTATCAGTTGAACAAAGTCACAATCAAGAATAAATATCCACTCCCCTGTATTGATGAATTGTTTGATCAACTTTAGGGTGCCAGTTATTTCTTTAAGATAGACCTCAGATCTATCTATCATCAACTTAGAGTTAGCAAAGGTCACATTCCAAAAATAGCTTTCAGAACTCGGTATGGTCACTTTGAATTTCTAGTCATGTCCTTTGGTCTAACAAATGCACCAACAATTTTCATGGACTTTATGAATAGATTGTTCAAGTAGTACTTAGACATGTTCATCATAGTCTTCATAGATGACATCCTTGTTTATTCCCGTAATAAAAATGATCATCCTGACCACCTCAAAATAGTATTGCAGACTCTTAGAGCCCATTAGTTGTTCTCCAAATTTAGTAAGTGAGAATTTTGGCTAATGTTAGTAGCTTTCCTTAGCCATATTATTTCAGGTGATAGTATTAGAGTTGACCCTCAAAAGACCAAACCAGTGACAAACTGTCCCAGACCCATTTCTCTCATCAGATATCATAAATTTCTTGGGTTTGGTTGGCTATTATCGAAGTTTTGTTGAAGGGTTTTTGTCTATTGCATCCCTCATGTCCATATTGACTTATAAAAAAGTCAAGTTTCAGTGGTCAAATTCTTATGTGAAGAGTTTTCAGGAGTTGAAGACTCGACTCACCTCAGCCCTAGTTTTGACCTTGCCAGATGATTAAGATGGGTTTGTTGTTTACTGTGATGCTTCCAAAGTTGGTTTGGGTTATGTTTTGATGAATAGTGGTAAGGTTATAGACTATGCCTCTAGAAAGCTTAAACCCCATGAGAAGAAATATCCTACCTATGATCTTGAGTTAGCAGCTGTTGTGTTTGCCTTAAAAATTTTAAGGCATTATATTTATGAGGTACATGTTGATGTGTCATGGACCATAAAAGTTTACAGTATGTGTTTTTGTAGAGAGAGTTAAATCTCTATCAGATAAGGTAGTTATAATTATTGAAGGACTATGACATGAGTGTTTTGTATCATTCAAGCAAGGCTAATGTAGTGGAGTATGCCCTTAGTAGATTGTCTATAGGTATTGTGGCTCATGTTGAGAATGATAAGAAGAAGCTTGTTCAGGAGGTTCATCAGTTGGCTAGGTTAGCGTTCGTTTGGTTGACTCAACTGAGGTTACTATCTGGGTTCAGAATAATTTGGATTATTTTTTGGTTGCCAAAGTGAAAGAAAAGCTAGATAGGGAACCCAGTATAGTGAAGTTAAAGGAGTAAGTTAGAGATCAGAAAGTAGAGGTTTTCTCCCAAGGGGGAGATGGAGTGTTGTGTTGCTTGGATAGACTGTGTGTACCATGTGTAGATGGTTTGAGAAAATGATTTCTCATAGAATTACATGGTGTACGTTACTCTATTCACCCAGGAGTCACTAAGATGTACCATGATTTGCGGGAAATTTATTGGTAGAGTGGTATGAAAAAGGATATTATACAGTTTGTAGCCAAGTGTGATAATTGTCAGCAGGTTAAGGTTGAGCACCAAACACCTAGTGGCACTATGTAGGAGTTCAACATCCCCACTTGGAAGTGGGAAGAGGAAAACATGGACTTTGTGATAGGGTTGCCTCGTTCACATCGTCAACATAATTCGATTTGGGCTATTGTAGATAGAATGACCAAATCAGCCAATTTCTTGCCAATCTATACTTCTTATTCAGCCAAGAATTATGCCAAGCTCTATATTAGAGAGTTGGTTAGGTTGTATAGAGTCTCATTTTTCATTATTTTAGATAGAGGTACTCAGTTCACCTCTTACTTTTGGAAGGCTATTCATAAAGGTCTTGGTACTCAAGTTTGTCTCAATACAACCTTTCACCCTCATACAGATGGTCAGGCAGAGAAGACCATTCAGACCCTAGAGGACATATTGAGAGCTTATGTTATTGACTTTAAGGGAAGCTGGGATAATCACTTGCCATTGATTGAGTTTGCCTATATTAACAATTAGCATTCTAATAATCAGATGGCTCTATTTAAGGCTCTATATGGGAGAAGATATAGATCTCTTATTGGTTGTTTTGAGGTAGGTGAGACCGCATTGATATGGATAGATTCAGTGTTTGATGAATTGGAGAAAGTTTAGGTAATCAGAGAAAGGCTTAATACGGCCCAAAGCCATTATAACACTCAACTTACATGTCAATTTAAGTATCAGGCGGTCATTGTTAATATATTTACTCAACTTTAGAGTTGGGGTTGAATCCACAGGGAACAATGTGAGTGACAATTCAGTATGTCTGAAACAATAGGTGTTTGCTAAGTTCAAACCTTTGGTATAACATGGTTGGGGTTTTTCAATATTTTGGATTGTGAAAGTAATTCTTGGGCTTCTAAAGGACTAACTAGAGATTACGAATAATTAGAGTGTAATCAATTAGGAATGGATATTGATATTATACTGTCCTAGGGGCAAGATATGAATGGGTATGTAATGATTCAATGCAAATTCTAGTTGTTGATGATACATTAGGCTAGGTTTAAAGTCATTGAGGCTAGTTTTTCAATAAATCCACAAAGATATCACTCGTTGACTCTTTTAAGCACCTAACAAGTGTGTCAATTAAAGCCACCCAATGCTTCAATTACGTATCCATATTTCTAGGATGATACCCAAGGGATAGTCAACCTCCTAATCACCCTTATGTCTAAGATATTGAAAAATTGGCAAGACATACCTATTAATTGTCTACTATTGATTTGGTTACCACACCCCTCTTTCAAGGATGAGGTGGGTTCCTAAAGTTTATCCAAAACCCTTCATTCGAGGATGGCTAGGGCTTTTAAGAGCTTGCGACTTTCATCCATCAAACCCATCTAGGCCTTTGGGTTTTTCACCTACAAACCCCAATCTATTCAATCAAGCAATGATAGAAACCATCATCAACAAACTAAATTCCATACAAATATATCACAATCCATGCATAATTGTTTCCTATTCAAACATAATCCCAAGAGGTAGATCTAGGAAATCATAATAACATTAAACACAAATAAACCAAGATGTCTATTAAAGTTATTCATAGGAAAAATAAATATAGGGTAAACCACACTTTATACTCAAATGAATCTTTAATAGACAAAGCACAATCTATACTTGGAAGTTACTTTGATGTCTTCTTGGTTTAAATTAGTACATATTTGAGCTCCAAGCTCAAAGAAATTACAAAAACCCTAAATGGGTGTGTGGGGTAGGGTTGTGGAATAATGGATCTAGAATGAAGGGGTTTTGAGCCTTAAATAGGATTTAGGGTTGCTGTTCAGAATGATATTTCTACCCTTGGGCCATTTTCAGCCTTTACACAATCGTGGAAGATTGTCCGTGATCGCACTCACAGCGATCGCGGTTAGTCCATCATGATCGCAGTTGGAGAACTATCTTGACTCGGCACAATGCGGGATTACACCCGTAATCGCGATAATTGAGGGTTGGATCCTAATCCTGCATCATCTTGTCCAGCTCTTGCACTTCAATTCCCTTTTGATCATTTTCAGCTCAAGTTTTCTTCTTTTTTTCTCAGCACTTGTATACCAGGAAAATATGAGAATTAGTACATTTAACCCAAAATATGTCTCACTTTTACATTCAAATCATAATAGTGTGCACAAATATTTAGTGCAAATAAGTGGCAAATTCACCCATCATAAAACCGTCAGAAATCCTATACGTATATGCATAGGAGAGATCTTGAATTTGTAATTTGAGACTTAGTTTATTTGAAAATCTCTTCTCCGAAGGGAGTAAAGATGTTTGGCAAGAGGGGAAAGCTTAGTCCCCGATACTTTGGCCCTTATAGGATCTTAAGCCCTTTTGGAAAAGTAGCTTATGAGCTTGAGATGCATGTAGATATGGCATCAATGCACCTAGTGTTTCACTATTCTTTGTTGAAAAAGTATTTTGGTGATCCAGCTATCGTTGTTCCTTTAAAAAGCTTAGATGTTTAGGATAGACCTTCTTACAAAAAAGTCCCAATCAAAATCTTAGATCGCCAGATTCACAAACTAAGGAACAAAGAAGTTCCCTTGGTCAAAGTTCTTTGGCAGAATCAGTCTGTTGAAGGAGCCACTGGTTAAGCAAAAGAAGATATCCGAACCAGGTACCTTCACCTTTTCTCTGCAAACTCAGATTCAGTTCAAGGTAATAGTTTTACCTTAGATTATCTCTTTTCCATTCTCAGTCTCAACCATATGATCATATTCATGTCATTACATGCATTCACGAATTAGTTCAATTAGTTACCATGTTCAGACTCAGTCATGTAATCAGGTTTCAATTGTGCATATTCAGCATATAATCTTAGTACCTCAGTAATTCTCAACTTAACCAGTCTCATTCGAGGATGAATATTCCCAAGGGGGAGATATTGTAAGACCCTATAAGATCTTAGCTCATTTCAGCTCACTCTTGCATGCTAAAGGTGTCCAAGACTTAGAAAATTTCATTAAGTGTTAATACTTAGTTATTTCAAAAGCCTCTTAAACTTTGATAATTTTAATTCTAACTTTCCCAGCCTTAGAACATTGATTTTTAAGTTGATTCATGATCAGGGTGGTCGATAGTATGTCTCAGGTAAGTTTTGAATTTCTCAGATTAGGTTTGAGTCTTGTTTGGATGTTCAAACCATCCAGTTAGTGTGATATGGCTGCGGAGAACCACTTATCATATTGGTGGGGTGCAACACAGCGTGTCGCCTAATGCATCGACTGAGCAACACGACACGCCGCTTAATGCGTCACTGGCCACATTCAATTTAATTAATTCCAGGTATGTAGGGGTATTTGAGTCATTTTCCCCATACTTTACCTCACCCATAAGATGAGATTAAGGTCCCAAAAGGGCAAAATCACTCATCTTTAACAAACTCTCACAAGAACAAAACACTAGCTTCTTCAAATCCAAGTTTAAGCTTCAAAAATTCACCAAGAACTCACAAAAATTCACCAGTTAAGGTATGTTAGATGTTAATTGATGGTTCGTTTTCACCCATGGAGTCCAAGAATCTGCTTTAAAGTTTAAAATCATGGCCTTTACATGATTTCATGAATTTTATCCATGAACTTCCATGAATTTTGATTTTTATATCATGTTTACATGTGTTTTTGTTGGAATTACCCTTTGACCCATCTAAAGAATGATATTTGCATGTTAAATCCTAACCCTTAATTTTTGTATTGAAATTATGTTATTATGCCATGATTTAACTATTTCCATGCTTTAACTTTATGACCCCCATTTGTTTGAAGAAATGCCTAAGAAATAAATTTTGAACAATGAATACTTATCATGCTTTTGAAGTTTTAGTATGTTTCTACTGGTAATGCTATTGAGTCCTGGGGGTTATGAAATGAATGTCCGAAAAATTAGTTGTTTACTTAGACTCAGTATTTTTAGAAAGGTTTTGGATATATTAGAGTCTTATTAGTTCAATCAGTTATCATATTTGTAAGCTTAGTTCAGTCCAGTTGGGAGTAGGATTTAGCACCGAGTCAACCCAGGGATGGGGGCTCTCCTGCCAGTTGAGGGTGTGACCTTTAGTAGTAGTCCCGCATTCTAGAACTATGTAACCAACGTAGGTTGAGATGTTAACCAGTTAGTTGAGGTTTGACATATATCTCACTAGAGCACTTGCCAGTAGAGGGTGACTCTTTAGTCCTTCTAGACTTTACTTTAGTGTATCCACAGAACCAGTGTTAGTACCCGTGGCACAGTACTAACACCCTTCCAACTGGGGTGGTTGGACCCCAATTAGCTCATATTGGGGCATGTCGATTAGATGATATCTCCCACAGTTTCAGTCCAATCTTAATTCAAAAGTCAGTTTAGGTTTGCTTGATCATTGCATATAGTTTATCAGTTAAATCAGTACCAAAATTTAAGTATTTCAATTTATAGAATATTCTAGTATCATGTTATATTCTTGGTCATACATTGTCAGATTTTACAACCTTCACGCATACTAAGCATCAGTTATCTCATCTATTCATTCAGTCAGTTATTATTCATGTACATAAGCCCATTCACATTAGCCTAACCTTATTTAACATACTAGTACATTTAAAGTACTGACCGCATAATCATTTCTTTGGCTATGATGTATTATATCATAGGTTTGGATACTCAGGTTTCTAAACACACCTAGACATCCCAATGTATCAGTAGCAGTAGCAATGGTGAGTCATCAAATTTCAATGACCGATTATGTTATTTCAGTATTTCAGTTTAGTACTTAGTTAGAGTTAGTTGGGACCTATCTCATTAACTCTCATTCAGTCACTTTTAGAGGCTTTTGGACATTCCAAACAATCAGTTTGTTGTTAGTTGTATCAGTCAGTTTTCAGCATTTTTACTTATGTTTCACACTTGTGGATTTCAGATGTATTGTTTTTAGTATTGAAACCTTATGGCGTATTTAGTTGTTTCCACACATGTTCCTTATCAGTATATTATTCAGTGCTAACAAAAGCTTTTAGCTCATGCGTTAGCTTGTGGTCTCTCGGGACTATAAGCACCATGTGGCATCCTGGGTGTAATCCCAGGGCGTTACACGACCATTGGGCCAAAAATTACCTAGTTATTAAGTAGTTGATCTCTTCTTTAGAATTAGATTCGGCAGTATTAATTTGATACCCAATTTCTTTGACCTTCTTAACGTTACCTGACAATAAATGTTTAGTGAGCATGTCCATTTGTGTCTTTATATGAGTGTAACGACCCAAATTGCTGAACCAAAATGCTACACGATACTCATGACCCCAAAAGACCACAAGCTAACCCATGATTGACATCTGTACCTGTATACTGCATAAGATAAAAAAATAATGGGGAAACATGCACTGAAAAGCCATAAGTTTTGATCATGAACCTAACTGAATAACGTAACATCTGTGTGGGGTAATAGAAAACCCAAAACAAAACTGAATTCTAAAATATGATAGTCCGTATCTAGTCTGCATTTAGTCTGAAAGCCTCTACTGTCTGAAGAATCTGAATAAGGAGTTGATGGGATATGTCCCCAACTAACTCCAACTAATAAGATGATCAATGAGATAATAAAAAATCATTATGTCCTCAAAGGATGAGGACTCACTTCTACTCTGACTGCTGAAACTGGAATCTACTGCTGATCTGGAACTCTTGTCTCTGAACCTAAGGTGTAACATAAAAAGAAAGCACCATAGAGAAATGCGTCAGTACATATGTACCAAGTATACATGTGAGGTAGGCTATATGCAATGGTTCACATGCATGAATAATGCTAACTGACTGTCTAACATGAACGCGAGAATACATGCATAAATACGTAACTGTAACTGACAATGTGATATCGTGATTACTAAATATGAATACTGATAACATGACATGACTGATAACATGAATGACTGTATCAAAGTATAACTGATAATGTGAGTGGCTGTAGCTAACAATCCTGAAGCTGATGGAACTATCTGAGTTTAGTACTATATCTGAGTTTACTGTATCTGACAGTCCTGAAATTTGAAGAACTATCTGAGTTCTATTACTGAGACTGATTGATTGTATCTGACAGTCCTAATTCTATAACATGAAACTATGGGAAGTAGTATCTAACTGACATGCCCCAAATGTGCTATAATAGCTGAGCTGGGGTCCAATCTAAGCCCTGATTAGAAGGGTGTCAATACCACACCACTGGTAAGGACAACATGTGAGTAACCATCATATAACAGGTAAATCTAGAGAGAATGGTTGGAACCCTCACATAACAGGTTAAGCCACCTCATCTACCCTCATATAACAGGCTATGATGTCTCAACCTATGTTGTCTACATATTTCTGGAACACAAGTATTGCTTCTAAGAATCACACCCTCATATAACAGGTGAGTTCCCATCCTTGGGTTCACTCGGTGCTAATTCCTACTCCCATCTGAATAGACACTGAACATGATTTACTGTACTGAACTGAGCATGGATTGAGTTACTGAATTTCCGTGGCTGATGAAATACTACTGATATCTGACAACTGACTGAGTCATGAGATCATGGAGATTTTTCCTGAGTCATAAGACTATCTGAAGTCTAAAAGTTCATAGCTTGACTGAGAGTATCATGAAAACATGACATAGATCTAGGCACACAGCTAATATTTTGGGTACAAGTACCCCCAAGACTCGATAGAAGGAAACTGACATAGCATGATTTACTTGAAGACTTGACTAACATCATAATACATACTACATTCATAGGAGCCTTTCATCAAACATGTAATAGGCATAAACTTGTACATACATGGGGATTTCATGATATTATGCTAGTTAGAGAATTTTCCTTCATCTAGGCATTTAATCAAACATATTGTAGGCAACAATTAAACATCATGCTTCAATTCCAATTACATCATACAAGCTTTTAGTCATGAGATTTCATAAATCTTTATCTATACTAATATACCCACATGGAATTTATCATCAAATCATGGAATAGAAATCAATTCCTCATTTATCAACATGAAAGAGAACATACAATGCATGAAGTCATAAAGAAAATCCGTAACTTGTAGTTAAAAAGGATTCTTTGACTTCATGGATGAAAGGAGTCCATGAATGAACACTATGCATACCTTAGTTCATGATTTTGTGAAGATTGATGGTGAAACCTTCTTGAAATTGGACCTTCTATGGAAACCCTAGCTTGAGTTCTTGAGAGTATTTGAGAAAAACATGAATGTTTTTGGATGAATAAGGGCTAAATCCCGTGTTTGGAAACTTATATAGGGGGAAATTGACCATTTTAACCCTGGACACGTAATTTAATTTTTAGTAAAATTTTCCAAGTTGGGCCCTTGGTGCGACGCGGCGTTATCGCGCCGTGTCACTGGAAATTGACAATTGGGAAACTGCACGGTGGCGTGACGCTGAGCTATCATGTTTCCACCTTGTCTACGACCCTGAAGTTTGGCACGGTGCACCAGTATCATAGAGAAACAATGGAAATTTGACAATTGCCATTTGAGCTATCTCCGCGACGCGTTGAAGGCTCAGGTCTAACACTGTCTCACTAAATCTTTACTCGGGTGTCGGATTTGGGTGAATTATATATCGATGGAAAGCTTATTCAATTTCCCACATGATAGGAAGTGAAAATTATGGAAATTCCTCACTTATAAGAATGAATTCTTATTTCAAAGAAAGTTTTAATATCCTTGAGATGATTTTCAGGCTAAGAAAAAGCACGGGTATTACAATGAGCCATCTTGAGAACATTCGTCCTCGAATGAGACTGACTGAGAGGGGAAACAATAAACTGAACATGAACTGAAAATAAATAACTGGTACATGATCTCATGATAGACGTCACTGACAAGCCAAACATAACATACTAAATATGCATATCTGATGCATGTGTAACTGATTCATAAATGCATAACTGAAAGTTCAGAAGAACTAAGTTTTCTCACAATGATAATGCATGTATGATGCATAACTATATAACTAAACTGATACATGAGTGGATGACTGAATATGCGATGGTACTTGATACCAAGCTTATCATGGGAACATGAGCATAAGATTGAATACTAAGTTAGTGACACATACTAATCATGAAACAAAGTAAGGTTAAGGAGAACTATAACCTTGAGCCTGATTTGTGTTGGCGGGGAAAAGGGGAGGATACTTGGTATGCATATTTGCTTTTGTTTCCCAAGTAGCTCCTTCGACAGACTGATTTCTCCAAAGAACTTTAACTAGATGGACTTCTTTGTTCCTCAATCTACGGGTCTGATAGTCAAGGATTTCAACTGGAATCTCTTCATAAGAGAGGCTGTTCTGAACATCGATGCTCTGAAAAAGGAGTACGACTGATGGGTCACCTATACACTTCTTGAGAAAAGAGACATGAAATACTGGATGAACTGAGGCTAGATGTGAAGTAAATTCAAGATCATAAGCTACCTTGCCGAAAGGATTGAGAATCTTGAAGGGATCGATATATCGCGGACTAAGTTTTCCCTTCTTTCCGAATCTCTTCACTCCCTTCACAGAAGAGATCTTGAGGTACATATGATCACCAATATCAAACTCGAGATCTTTTTTATGAACATCTGTATAAGACTTCTGTCGGCTCTGAGCAGCCCAAAGTCTTTCTCTGATCAACTGGACTTTCCCTAAGGCGTCGAATACCAAGTCAGGCTCTATAACTGAGGCCTCACTAACTTCAAACCAACCAATAGGAGATCTACATCCCCTACCATAGAGATCTTCGAATGGAGCCATCTGAATACTGGAATGATAGCTTTTGTTGTATACAAACTCAATCAAAGCCAAGTGGTCATCCCAACTTCCATTGAAATCAATTGCACACTCTCTTAGAATATCTTCTAACGTCTGAATGGTCCTTTCTGCTTGACCATCTTTCTGAGGATAAAAGGTTGTACTGAGATGAATTTGGGTACCAAGACCCTTTTGGAATGCTTTCCAGAAATGAGACGTGAACTGGGTACCTCTGTCTGAGATAATAGATAACGGAACACCGTGCAATCTGGACAACTCCTTGATGTAGAGTTTGGCGTAATCCTCGGCTGAATAAGAGGTATGAACTGGACGAAAAAGAGCTGATTTGGTCATTATGTCTATAATGACCCAGACTGAATTATACTGACAACGAGTTCAAGGAAAACCCATCACGAAGTCCATGTTCATAACTTCCCACTTCCAAGTAGGATTATTAAACTCCTGTATAGGACCACTAAGATTCTGATGCTCTATCTTAACTTGCTGACATGTAGAGCACTTAGCCAGAAACTCTACAATAACCTTTTTCATCCCACTCCACCAATAAATTTCCCACAAATTGTGGTATATCTTAGTCGCCCCTAGATAAAAAGAGTAACGCGCACCATGCGCTTCTGCAAGAAATCACTGCCTCATGTCACTGCGTCTAGAACACAAAGACGACCCTAACAATGAAGAACACCATCTCCCTCTTGGGATAAAACCTCTATTTTCTAATTATGAACTAACTCTTTTAGCTTGACAAGGCTAGGATCCTTATCTTGATTTTCCTTCACCTCAAAAACTCGCGATGATTCTGAACTACTCTGAACACATACACTAACCTCTGAAAAGTCGACTAAGAAAATGCCTAGCCTGGCAAGACGGTGGACTTCCTAGACTAACTTCTTCTTACTATCATCAACATGAGAAATATTACCCATGGACAGTCTACTGAGAGCGTCGGCCACTACGTTGGCCTTGCCCGAATGATAGAGGACACTCATGTCATAATATTTTAAGAGATCTAACCACCTTCTCTGAAGAAGATTGAGATCTTTTTGAGAAAAGACATACTGAAGGCTTTTATGATCTGTGAAGATGTCTACATATACACTGTAGAGATAATGCCTCCAAATCTTTAAGGAAAAGACTATAGCTGCTAACTCAAGGTCATGAGTAGGATAATTTCTCTCATGAGGCTTAAGTTGTCTGGGGGCGTAGGCTATGACCTTACCATTCTGCATAAGGACAAAACTTAAACCCACTCTAGATGCATCATAATATACTATGAAACCGTCTAAACCGTCTGGTAATGCTAGAACTGGAGCTGAGGTGAGTCGAGTCGAGTCTTTAGTTCCTGAAAATCTTCTCGCATGGATCTGACCACTGAAACTTGACCTTCTTCTGAGTCAATCTGGATATAGGAGATGCAATAGAAGAAAATCCCTCAACAAACCGTCTGTAATAGCCAACCAAACCCAAGAAAATCCTAATATCTGATGGAGAGACAGGGTAAGGCCAGTTTCTTATTGCTTCGGTCTTTTGAAGATCTACTCTAATTCCATTATCGGAAACAATATGGCCAAGAAATTCTACTGATCTTAGCCAAAATTCACACTTACTGAATTTGGCGAATAACTGATGATTTCTGAGAGTCTGAAGTACTATTATGAGATGGTGTGCATGATCAAGATCAGTGCGGGAATAGACCAGAATATCATCTATGAAGACTATCACGAACATGTCCAAGTACTTCTTGAACACACGGTTCATCAAGTCCATAAAAATGGCTGGGGCATTGGTATGACCAAATGACACGACTAGAAAGTCGAAGTGACCATACCGCATATGGAAAGCTATCTTCGGGATGTCTCATGCTCTAACTCTGAGCTGATGATAGCCAGATCTGAGATCTATCTTAGAGAAATAACTGGCACCCTGAAATTGGTCAAATAAGTCATCGATTCTGGGAAGTGGATACTTGTTCTTGACCGTGAATTTATTGAGTTGATGGTAATTAATACATATTCTGAGTGAACCATCTTTCTTGCACACGAATAATACTGGTGCTCCCCACGGGGAAACACTGGGTCTGATGAATCCCTTATCTAAGAGATCTTTCAACTATTCTTTTAGTTCCTTGAGTTCTGCTGGTGCCATTCTATATGGAGGAATAGAGATAGGTTGAGTGTCAGAAAGAAGATCAATACCAAAGTCTATTTCCCTTTCAGAAGGAATTCCTAGAAGATCTTCAAGAAATATATCTGAATATTCATTCATTACTGGGACTGATTCGAGAATGAGAGCCTCAAAACTGGAATCTCTAACATAAATTAGATGATAAACACACTCCTTAGATATCATTTTCCTTTCTCGAAGGTAGGAAACAAGTTGACCCCTGAAAGAGGATACACTACCCTTCCACTTTAGGACGGGTTCATTTGGGAACTAAAACTGAACTATTCTATTTCTACAGTCGACTGTGGCATAGCAGTAATAAAGCCAATCCATGCCAAGAATGACATCAAAATTAGTTATCTCTAACTCAACTAAATCTGCTGACGTGACTTTCTGAAGTATCATAACTGGGTAGTTCCTGTATACCCGCCAGGCTATGATGATTTTACCCACTAGGGTAGAGACTGAGAAGAGCTCTGTTAGAACTTTGGGACTGATTCCAAAATCAACTGCTATATAAGGAGTAACAAAAGACAAGGAAGCTCCTGGATCTATCAAAGCGTAAATATGCACATGAAAGATATATAACATACCAGTAACTACATCAGGAGAACTTTCCTGATCGTGTTGAGTCTGAAGAGCATAGAGACGATTTGGACGTTGCCCGCTAGTAGCACTGGAAGTGGCACCCTGCTGATTTGGGCGACCGGACTGAGATGAAGAGCGATTCTGTTGACCCTGAGGACCTGGCTATGGAAAGTCTTTAAATCTATAGCCTGGCTTGTCACAACCAAAAAAAATGCCACTGCCTGCTCTCCACATACCCTGATGGTGCTTACCGTAAGTCTGGCAAAGAGGATAGGTGCGAGCACTGCTAACACTGCCCTGGGTCTTAGAGCCTGGCGCTCTATATTTTTTACCCTCTCTGAACTTAGGAATTGGAGCACTGGCTATAGAGGAAGTAGGAACTGGTGACTTAGGATGAAACTGGGAATGGTTTTCTCCTTCAAACTTAGGTTGACTAAAATTGAAGCTGCCTGTCTTCGCTCTCTTATTCTGCTTTTCCCTCTGCTTAATTTTCTACTCTTCTATCTGTTGAGCATGGGTCATAAGTCTAGATAAGGTCATGTCATTGTTCAATATGGTGTATCTGCACTCATTAACCACACTGTCGTTCACCCCTAAAGCAAACTTACTCATCTTGGATCTACTGTCTGCAACCACATGAAGGGCATACCTAGCTAATTGAGTAAACTTAAAAGAATACTCTTTTACTATCATATTACCCTGCCTAAGGTTGATGAACTCTGGCACCTTGGAGTCTCTAAGATCTTAGGGAAAGAATCTGTCTAAGAATGCAGTGACAAACTCCTCCCACTCTATAGGACCTGCATCATCTGATCTTTTGGACTTCCACTGTTTGAACCAAGCATGAGCCACATCCTACAACTGGTATACAGCTAGATCAGTACTCTCAACAGTAGTCACCCCCATGGTATTTTTCACTTTCTAAACTTGATCTAAGAATTCCTGAGGGTCTTCATCTACCTTAGACCCGAGGAAGGTTTGAGAATTCATTCGGGTGAAGTCCCGAATCCTCGCTGCAGCTAAGTTGGCCACTGTGCTTGCCGAAACAACTGTTGGCCATTCATTATGAGCAGTGACTGATTGATCAAGAGTGGTAAATGTGGTCCTGAACTCCACATGAGAAATAGGATCGCCCAAAGGTTCTTCGAGCTGACTGATTTCTTCTCTTAGGAGGCATATTTTGAAATAAAGAGAAGAAGCAGATTAGACTGAGATACTGACTTGTGATTATGCTCATTGGCACGACATGAATACTGAAAGAAGGGAAACTATTCTTAAAACATATCATAGACTTTTGCACATAAATGTGGTACGCAACACACACATTTACAAGACTCTACTTGATGCGGCTTTCAGACTTCCTAGGATTCTATTGAACCTTAGGCTTTGATACCAAGTTTGTAACAACCCGATTTACTGAACTGGAATGCTACACGGTGCTCATGACTCCAAAGGACCACAAGCTAACCTATGACTGATATCTTTACCTGTATACTGCATAAGATAACATAATAATGTGGAAACATGCACTGAAAGTCCATAAGGTTTAATCATGAACATAACTGAATAACGTAACATCTGTGTGGGGTAATAGAATACCCAAAACAAAACTGAAGTCTAAAATATAATAGTCTGTATCTAGTCTGCATCTAGTCTAAAAGCCTTTACTTTCTAAAGAATCTGAATAAAGAGTTGATGGAACATGTCCCCAACTAACTCCAAATAATAATCTAATCAATGAGATAATAGAAAATCATTATGTCCTCGAAGGATAAGGACTCACTTTTACTCTGACTACTGAAAATGGAATCTATTGCTGATCTAGAACTCGTGTCTCTAAACCTATGATGTAACATAAAAAGAAAGCACCATAGCGTGAATGCGTCAGTACATATGTACCGAGTATACATATGAGGTAGGCTATATGCAATGGTTCACATGCATGAATAATTCTAACTCACTGTCTAACATGAACGTGAGAATACATACAAAAATACGTAATTGTAACTGACAATGTGATACCATGATTACTGAATCTGAATACTGATAACATAACATGACTGATAACACGAATGAATATATCTGAGTATAACTAATAATATGGGTGACTGTAGCTACAGTTCTAAATCTGATGGAACTATCTGAGTTCCATACTATATCTGAGTTGAATGTATATGACAGTCCTAAAATCTGAAGAACTATCTGAGTTCTATTACTGAGACTAATTGACTATATCTGACAGTCCTGATTCTATAATATCAAAACTATGGGAAGTAGTATCTAACCGATATGCCCCAAATGTGCTATATAGTTGAGCTAGGGTCCAATCTATGCCCTGATTTGAAGGGTATCGATATCGCACGACTGGTAAGTACAATATGTGAGTAAACCTCATATAATAGGTAACTCTAGCGAGAATAGTGGGAACTCTCACATAACAGGTTAAGACACCTTATCTACCCTCATATAACAGGCTACGATATCTCAACCTATGTTGGCTACATTGTTCTGGAATGCAAGGATTGCTTCTAAGAATCACACTCTCATATAACAGGTGAGTTCCCATCCTTCAGTTCACTCGGTGCTAATTCCCACTCCCATCTGAATAGTCACTGAACCTGACTGACTGAACTGAACTGAGCATGGACTGAGTTACTAAATTTCCGTGCTGACGGAATACTACTGATATCTAATAACTGACTGAGTCATGAGATCATGGACATTTTTCCTGAGTCATAAGACTATATGACGTCTAAGAGTTTGTAGCTTGACTGAGAGTATCATGAAAACATGACATGGATCTAGGCACACAACTATTATTTTGGGTACAAGTACCCCCAGGACTCGATAGAAGGAAACTGACATAGCATGATTTACTTGAAGACTTGACTAACATCATAATACATACTACATTCATAGGAGCCTTTCATTAAACATGTAATAGGCATAAACTTGTACATACATTGGGATTTCATGATATCATGTGAGTTAGACAATTTTCCTTCATCTAGGCATTTAATCAAACATATTGTAGTCATAGTACATTTAAAGCACATTATACAACAATTAAACATCATGCTTCAATTTCGATTCCATCATACAAGGTTTTAGTCATGAAATTTTGTAAATCTTTATCTATACTATTCAACCCACATGAAATTTATCATCAAATCATGGAATAAAAATCAATTCCTCATTTATCAACATGAAAGAGAACATACAAAACATGAAAACATGAAGAAAATCCATAACTTGTAGTTAAAAAGGATTCTTGGACTTCATGGACAAAAGGAGTCCATGAATGAACACTCTTTATACCTTAGTTCATGATTTCGTGAAGATTGATGGTGAAACCTTCTTGAAATTGGACCTTCTATGAAAACCCTAACTTGAGTTCTTGAGAGTATTTGAGAAAAACATCAATGTTTTGGATGAATAAGGGCTAAATCCTATATTTGGAAGCATATATAGGGGGGTAAATTGACCCTTTTAACCCTTGACAAGTAATTTAAATTTTAGTAAAATTTTCCAAGTTGGGCCCTCGACGCGACACGACGTTATTGCACCGTGTCACTAGAAATTGACAATTGGGAAACTGCAGGTGGCGCGATGCGGAGCTATCGCGTTGCCACCTTGTCTACGACCTATAAGTTTGGTACGATGTACTAGTATCACAAAGTAACACTAGAAATTTGACAATTGCTAATTGAGCTATCTCCGCAACGCGCTGAAGGCTCAGGTCAAACACTGTCTCACTAAAAAGGACCTAACTTTTCACCTGGGTGTCGGATTTGGGCAAATTATATATCGATGGAAAGCTTATTCAATTTACCATGTGATAGGAAGTGAAAATTATGGAAATACCTCATGTATAATAATGAATTATTATTTGAAAGTAAGTTTTAACATCCTTGAGATGATTTTCAAGCTAAGAAAAAGCACGGGTATTGCAATGAGCCATGTCTTGGTCATGTTCTTCTTCTCTTTGGTGTTGATTCGCTGATATACCAATTGAATAATTATTGCTTGCTACCTCAGAAGCCCTGAAATGTTAAGCTCTACTTGTCTTTGTTAACCTGTCAAAGATATCAGTTGACTAAACAAAGGTATAATCTATGAAAGCACCACTCGCTACATTATCTGCCGTTGGTTGTGTATTTTAATTCAGTGCCCTATAGAATATCTCCATCAAATGTACATTAGTGAACTTACTAGTTGGGAATTATATCAACTACTTTTTTAACCTTAATCATGTTTTATGGATAACCTCATGAGGTAGTTGCCTAAAATTACTGATTGCATCCTTCAATTGTAACATCCTAGAAGATGGAAAGAACCTCTCTATGAAAGATCCTTTTAGTTTTCCTTAATTTGTTATTGAATCGGGTGCCAACTCAATCGGCCATAAAGTTGCCTCACCAGATAGAGACAATGAAAACAACCTCATATAGATAACATTCTTCCCAACTCCAAGATAGTCAAAAGACTTGAAAATATTGACAACGTTCAACAAGTGTATGTTTAGATTATCACCGGGTAGTCCACAAAATAACCCTTTTAGATTTAGAAATGTATAATTATGCTAGTAATACTGAACTTCACCCTAGGAGAAAATAGTGGTAGCATAATTTCTCCAGTATCACTAGCACCATCAAAATTAGCATCATTATCATCCAAAGAAAACTGAGCTATATGCTATTGGCATCCTTTACCTCATGCTTTATGATTCTAGTTGGCTGGGGCAACATTATTGGCACGTCGCCTGTTGAATAAATCACTAACATTATCTTTCATGTCCTCATCTTTCTCATTTTGGATACGATGGGTGCAACTATATTCTGTAGGTTCAACTTGGTGGTAGCCAGTGTAGCTTATCATTCTACCTCTTATTGTGCTTCCATGTTCCTCCTTAAAGTTCTTAAAAGTTTGGATCAAAATGTAATAGAGGCCTACTTGATCAATGAGTTTATGGCATGCACAATCAATAGCTTGCAAACACAAAAGCAACAAATAAAGGTAAAATTTGATACGCCCAAACTACAAATCCCTTGAAAGAGTATAAGTGGTCGTCATCAAATATATAACCCAACAAAATTTGGTGTTGAATCCCACAGGGAAGAAGGTGTTGATTAGATAAACCAACTTTAAACCATAAGTTTCCATAGAATTGGGGGTTTTATTATAATATTAATTAACTTTAGTCTATTTAAGTGCTGGAATTTTCTTTATAATGAGTTAATAATTGAGAGAGAGAGCAAAACTAGTGTCATTTTTACCTTGGTGTTTAATCACTTTGAGATTCTAGGGTATGGTAGTTCATACTTATATATGCAATTATAGAGAGATTGAGTTTAATTTTTATCCAAGAGTTTTCCAACCTTCAAAGATATTTATGACCTTACTTTTTCTCAAACTTAAGGTGATGAAATGAGAATTCAATATACTCCCCAACATGCTAATCCGATTATGGAATTAATCAATAGTTAGACGTTGAAAACTCTAAATTCTTGTCACAAATCTCTTTTCCCAATATTAACTTCTTTATTCAAGCAAGCTATGTTCTAGAAAATGTTCTCAAGTTTGCAACCAAGAGAACCTATTTAACTGAAGAGAAAGGTGATATACTTGCACATTTAATATAAACTCAAAAACCCATAACCTAGAAATAAAATTACACTAGGATCCCATAACCCTAGTTTTGGAGTTTTAGCCACTCATGATCAAAGATTAGATGAAAATGATTAATATCATAAATCAAAGATTAGAACTTACAATGAAGAAATAAAAGACTTTTTGAATCAAAATTCAAACCATGAACACATTGTTTCACCCCCCATACTTGTTTCTCAGTAATGCAAATATGTTACAAAGTTCAACACAAGGTTAAAGAAGCCTATTCTAACCCTAAGCTCGGTACTTATAGGCTCCAATAGAAGGGGGATTTAAATATTAAATCCAGTCTACCGCATCATGATTGATGGCTAGACCGATGGTCCATCAATAGGGTGATGGTTCGTCAAATGAACCATCACTGGTTTCCAGAATTATTCTGCTCTATGTCGATCTTGACGGGTTTAAAGATGGTTCATCGCTAGTTTGATGGTCCGTCGTACCACTCATCTCTCACCTCATAATTTCCATAGATTCTAGTTAGTTGGGTTGGTCATAGTGAAGTCTCAAGGTTTGTCAGTTGGACCATCAACCAGTTCTTGATTTTTGACCTTTCTGCTTCTTGGCAAAGTTTAGTGTGATTGTCCTTTAGGGCACTATTGGCCCATTAATTTCCATTTTGTAGGCTTCTTTAGATTATAGATATGAAATTTTTTGCCTTTGAGTTTGATTCCTGAGAACAAGCACAAAACATATTAAAAACATTGACGATTGCTGGAAAATATGCCATTATCCTTCTTTGAATATGAGAAATGTACCATTGTGAGTTGGTATATTAGTATCAAAGGTTAGTTTTATTGGTGAGCTGGTATAAGAGCTAAGTGTCTAGTATAATCATGCGGATCGATACAAAGATGTTTGTATCGCATCCTCGGGAGGCTACATGAAAGTCTTAGGAAATTCTATTTTTTACGCCTTCTCGTGTGTCTACACTTATATAAACCGCTAGTAATTCTTTTGCTCTACTTTTTCCCAGATAGATAGCATCAGTTTATCTCTAGATGCAAATCAGTCATACGTGTTTTTATAGTTTTAGCTTAGTGTTGGTCTAGGGAGTTAGAGATTAATATTGAAGATCTTTAGTGTCATCTAGAGAATTCGGGGCTAAACTAGATTCTAAAAGAGTTCATTATTACCTCAACTAATTAGGATTTGGTGTTAAGAGTTCTAAGTCTATTCATGGATATGACACAACCAGTGTTGGTACTCAATGCATGATGTTCTATGGTTTCGTTGCACTTTCGATGCTTAAAATGATAAAAATATGCAAGTTAGTTTTTTGGTTAGATATGATGTGTTTTGTGTTTTATTTTGTAGGAAACCAGATTTTGAAGTTGAACAGGAGAAAAAAAGAGAAATTACAGTTTTTGGGCACCTACGTGGGTACCTACACCTGGTAGGCACACCTACATGGGTTAGGTGTCAGAATATGTGATAGAAAGTTGAATTCAAGAGATTCAGAAGCTAAAGATTTTTGATTGTCACCTACGTTGGACTACCTATGAGCCATAGGCAGTACCTACACCTCTTAGGTTTCAGACTTCATGGAGATACTGAGAAGATTTTGAAGTTTTTGGACACTGTCACCTACATGGGACCACCTATGGTCCGTAGGTGCCACATAGCCGTAAGTGGCCCTGTAGGTGGCCACCGACTCAGATTTTTCTCTTTTATTTAGGATTGGTTTCCTATGGTTTCCATGTATTCTGTAAATACCATTTTGACATTTTTAGTTAGTTTATGCACTCTTAATACTCACAAACATATATTTCATTTGAGATTCGAATTTGATCTTGGGATTCATGTGTTCTAGTTTTTTGTTGATTTATTAATTTGAGTCTTCGGATTTTCATCATAAATTATTGTGAGATTGATTTAATGCTTTTAGTTATGAATTCTATTATTGTTCCACAATGATGAGCGGCTAAATTCCTTAGCTAGGGTTGTGGGGACCCTGATTGAATAACAAGGTAGGGGAAGTGCAACGTTGTTCCCAACAAATCTTCTTGCATGTATTGTGATTATCTTCAGTTTAATTGATTTCTTAGTGGTTACAAACAATAGGATCCCACCTATATTCACTACCTACTTCAAAAGAGAAGTGGACAGTAGGAAAAGAAGATAACAACAGTAATTTTGATTTAATTATCAATATAAGCTAATCTACTGCACCTACGTAAGATAATTTTCTTTATCAAATTAAATAGTGACTCAAAATGTAATAGTTAATCAAGGATCTACGATAAGGGTTCGTAAGGCAACACTATAAGACTCAAAAGGTAAGAAGTAAAATTTACTGTAATGACTCTCCTGGTCATTTCTTTAATTTATATGCATTTATGGTGTTTCTAGCCTTTCTATTGTGGATACAGGTCATTTATGACTTGCCAAAACTGTCGATTTGATAATCAGATAGTTTGTTTGAATTTTAGGCTCATTTTTTAATTTTAGAGTTGTCATAGGTTAGGATTTGGTGTTGGACCAAAATTCCTAGTAGATAACCTCAGATGCAAATTTTAAATACGTTGGCAACTCTTAAATATTGATTCTAGGCTAGGGATACCTTTGGTTCAGGTCCTGATGTACCTGAGCTCTTTTCGACCTATTCATAAAAAATTAGAGAAATAGAAAATATAGGTGTGGGACCAATATTTGGTCGAAATGACCTCGGATGGAAAATACAACTTCCCTACCGCATTAAAAATATCGAACATAGTGTGGTTACATAGTTCATTTAGGTATATGAGGTTCCAAATGAATCCCGACGCCTTGACAAGAACTTGGAATGTTTTCCATGTTTTAGCTGATATCTGATAGGCTGGTGATTTCACACCAAGGACTGCGATGATGGTAACCTTTGTAGAGGGGATAATAAAATTGCACTAAGTGTTTTTATGATTGCAACACCTTCTCTTGATGCCATGTAGTGCGATTGCACACCTACATGATGCAATTACAATATCTTAGTACCTAGAAAGGGTATAAATAGGCCCCTTATGTTGCGAATTGGCTTATTATTCACCTATCTCTTAAGAGAAAAATCCCCAAAAGGTGAGATATCTTAATATTAGAACTATTTGATGATTGGGAAGCTTGTTTAACATCTATTTTCATGATTATCATCCGATTTATGTAAGCATTCACCCTTTTCTTGGTGAAATTCCTTGATTACTTTCCCAAAACCCCAATAGCTTGAGGGCTTGAATTTAGCCCCAATTTATCTTGGTTTTTGCCAAATTTTTAGGGTTATGATTCCTTGAGCATGTATGAACATTGGGTTGGTCTCAAAAATGCATTTTTTGTAAGTGGGACCCACATAGAGATTTAGATGTGATTTTTGAACCCGAAGCACAATAGTGCAATATGGGTATTGTTATTCTGGTATTAATAAATAGATTATGATTTTTATAACATGATGAAATTTTGGTAACATGTAGTGAATACAGATGATTGGTGAATGATTTAAAAATTTACAGTTTGGCATTATGGGAGGCTTCTGCCTGCTCTTTTTCGTGAGATGTTGTGTTTTATATATTGCATGTGCATGTGAATGTTAAGATTGACTATGGTTAGAATGACTTAGTCTTTATTATTGAAGTTTGAGGATAAGATGGGGGTTTTTGACACGTAAGGTGAAATGCTTATTACACTTTTAGAATCCTTTATCCTCCTCCATAGATTAAACTAATTTGTAGAATAGATTTGATATGATGCAAGGTTTGGGATGTGGTTTAAGTATTAGAAGCATGGTTAGTATGATTAATCTTATTTGGACTATTCTAGTGATCTTGAAACTATAATTTAGGTGGAGTTGACTTAATTGCTCATATTTCTAGAAGGGATTCCTATCTTAGACTTGATTATGTTTTATTTACTATCAAGAAGTGAATTTAGATACCTTAGCCTAGTCCAGGGTATAAATTTCTTAAATATATAATTTGAAGATTAGAAGTGGGTTCTTTCGGCCCACCTTAGGATAAGACTTGTGAACTTATTTTTGAATGTTAGGTATAGTTGAGACTAGTAAGATTTCAGTGTAAGGTTACTTCACAACTTGGTGAGTTATGATGGTATTTCTACTGAGAATGATTAATGGCTCATTGCCATGATATTTGGCCTATAGAGATGATATTCCCTATTGATGTGATATTTGACCTATAGAGATTATATTTCTCATAGTCATGATATATGACCTATAGATGTGAGATTCCTCCTAGATGTGAGATGTTTAAAGATATTATGCCTCCTAGATGTGAGATGATTACAAATATGCTTTGTGGCTTATAGATATGTCATGCCTCATAGTTATGCTATGCCTTATAGATATGACATAACTTACAAATATGATTATTAATATGAGTTACAAATACGTATGTGGGCATAAGGATGTGATTATGATATTGTAATTATTCTGGACACACTATTGGGCCAAAGGTCATGTTATGGTAACAATTAGACATTCGGGAAGTGTTTATCCTTGTAATGAATGTGGTTGTAGTTTATGAATATATTGATTCTCATGGTTCCATTGTGTGAATACTGGTGATAGCATGCATAGATTTGGTACATTCATATTCATTAAATCAATAAATGATGTGATTCTAGGAAAAATATACTTTTATTACTAATTTTCCTAATTAAGGGTTAAAGCCTACTTTTCACCTTAAAAAGATTTCATCACAACAATAACTGCCTGTCATACTGGATGAATAACGATGTTTTAATGATTTGACTGAGACATATTTTTGTCTAAGATTTGATACCGCTTATTATTTTGGTCGTTGGAAATTTTGACCCTTTCTACACTTTTATAATGATTTAGTTTTGAAGTTCACTCTGGGCAATGGATTTACGAATTGACACTCTTTTTAGCCACGATAACTCTGTGCACCTATTATATATTTATATATATATATATCTCCTGTATGGGATGAAGGTATATGTTGCATTAATGATATAAATTACAAGTAAAACCTAATGGCATGTTTAGTATTTATGTTATATATAAGTATTGATGATTATGATTGTATTGAATATATACCCGACAAAGACGAATGATGACTATGATGATAGCTTATATACCTGGTAAGATTGAAAGATGTTATGATCATGATATTGATATCCGACAAGGCTAGAGGATGATTATGATTATATACCCAGCAAGGCCGAGGATAATATATTGATAAGCCTATGTGTAATCTACCGATCCAAGTCCAGCTAGCCCTTGGTATGGTAATTATATATACCCGACAAGGCCAAAGAATGATTATGATAATGACGGTTATGGTGGTGATATTATGATATTAATTATACTCACTGGTTTGAGTTCGAATATATGGTATGATACTTGGATCGATTATGGTATTATGGATTCTATTGCATTCATCCTTACATGTACATTGCCTATCACTAGTATTTACCTATATCTATTAGCCCATACGGAGGTTGAAAAGGTATGGGTGATGACAATGTCTTATGGTTTGCTGTATGTTGATTGAACCTTCTGAGCTTGGGGCGATGAGGTACGTGATAGGCTTGGCTAAGTATTAGTTTTCCAAACAAGACGATTACTCGCGTTGTCATTGAATTGTTATTATCATTATTATAATCATTGTTATGGATAATTTATGATAGATTGGTTATTGATTTGATATCATGATTGGAGGTATGATTCTGACCTCTTCTATCTTACGATTTCAGTATTATGGATGATTAGTTCATGATTAAAAGTATGAGTTAGGAACCTTGAGTATTCTAGTACTAGTTCCTACTATGATTACGAGGTCTTAAAATGCAAGTATGGTAACTTGGGATATACTTCAAGTTGACTTCGAATATTTATATATCTATATGTATATCTAGCCATATGTAGCTATAGTATTACCATATATCCCTTTCTTTGTATATTCAGACTTTATATTCATTCCTTGGCCTTATATACTGTGATATTATCCTTATTTTGCTCTTTATTTATATATTGGCCAGGGATATATGGTATAGTATTGAGTTTTTTGAGTATGACTAGAATAATATAGTTCATCCTTGATACTTCTTTAACCTTAGTATGGTAGTTTCATAGATATGAGTAAAATAGTTGCCGTTACTATCTCATTAGCTTTATTATGTGATTACTGGGCATTTAGGTGTAGTTTTAATTTCATTTATATCTAAAATGTATCTGTATTATCTTTGTAGCTTAGTTGGTAGTTACCAACTGAGTACCACTTGTTTGGTACTCATACTAGACTTCTATAGCCTATAGATCATAGTATGGGTTATCACCGTTGATGTGTGCATCATACGAAGCAACCATGGTTTGGAAACATAGTGTGAGATCCTAATATTTGGAGTATTACCTTTCTCCCTCTTATATACTAGATAGTCTCTATGTTGTATTTGAAGATGAGTTGTGATAATGTAATTCCCTTGGTATTTTATTTTTGTACTCTTATTATGTTGGAATCTTTTGTACTGATACCACTAGGTGTTGGGTAAATATTATGTATTTAACCTGTTATTACATCTATTTCGCATTTCTTCCTTTATCTCAATGGGTAGTCCCTTACTAGTCGTACCAAACTATGGGTTTGGCTTGCCTACTATTGGGTTATGGTAGGCGCCATATTGACTTGAGAAATTAGGTCAAGAAAAATTGGTATCAAAGCCTAGGTTCACTTGTGTATTATTACAAATTAAATGTTTAGTATAGTCCTCCAGATCAGTTCGGAGATATCCATAACTTATCTTAGAGAGGCTACACGGAAATTATTTGGAAATTCATTTCTCAACTCCTTGTCATGTGTCTACATTGCTATCAGCCTCAAGCACATTCTTTGACTCTATTTTGTCCCCAAAAGAATGATACAAGATGGTTGATAGATAAAGACAAAACTTTAACACGTGTTTTTTGAGCTTCAGTGCAATGCCGGACTAGAGAGTCTGGGATGGATGTCGAAGACATTTAGTGTTAGAAAAAGGGTATAGGTTCATTTCAATCTCCAATAAAGCTTATGATTACTTCATTCCTTCAAGGTTCAACATTGATTTCAGTCCTTCAAGGTTCAACATTGGGGACCTTGAGTGTATTGCGAACCCCTCACAACTGTGGATGACATTAAGCCTTTATGCAGTTCTCAAGCTAGAGTTAGATTTGTTGGTGTTCATTAGGGTTTTTTTTATCAATTTTTAATTACGAGATTGGGTTTTTAGATTGGGACAAGTATATATCTATGTTATATCCTTCTGAGGAGGATATGGTGTGTGAATTTATTAGAGGACTAGCATTACCCCTCCGTTTGACATCAAACACTTAAGAGCGGCTAGGTTTTCCCTTTCTCAGGTTGTGGATTATGTGAGGGACATAGAGAGTGCATGTTTTGAGACTTATGGAGGTGGCTGAAAGAGGCCATGCCATTAGTATAGTGCAATTGGTATTTTATCTAGGAGTGAGGATCCTTTCTGTAGAGGTCAGCTTTACATGTAGCCTATTATCTCTAGTAGTTAGTATTTTAAACTATGAGTAGTTTTTTAATTAGCCATAATGATCATGGCAGAGTTCTCACCGGACCTCACTAAGTTCTTGCTATAAGGACTTCAGGCCATAACGACCATTATGGATTATGAAGGGAAGTATCTTCGTGTATTTTAGGAGTTTATCTTGGTTGTGCAAATATGGGACATTGGTTCAGAGAATGCCCCAGATGTGAGTTGGTCGTTCAGACAAAATTAGCATATATCCCCCACCAGCATATAACTCCTGAGATAAGCTATGATGCTGATGAGTGGCGATTTTACCACTCAATCGTACTCTGTATTCATACACATTACCATTATTTGAATGAATAATTGAGGGAAATTGTGATTAAATGCACTAATATTCACATTTTGTAGGCACCAAGATGATAAGATGGAAAGATATGGATTGGAGCTAAAAAATAAATAAAAGGGAGCAAAGAAGTGCAGTTGACAAGCTGGAGACGAATATGGCCTCAATTATTACGGGAAGTCAAGATGTCAAGATACTATGATTAGGTGGCATTGCCCACGGTCGCGGTAGGCGCAATCACGGAAAAACTGGTGCAATCGCAGCTTAGCAAAAAATCAGCCTAAGGGAAAATATGTAAATGTACATAGCTGTTCCCGAATTTGCCCTAAAGATGACTCAAACCCTATTATTCCATCATACATATTCTAGAATTCTAATTTTTTTAAACATTGTTCTAGATCTTAGCCTCCATACTTAGAGAAGAAAATATTATATTAATTTTAGGTGAAGAATACATTGGAGTAGCTTCCAAGTGAAGGATCAACTAACTCCTATTTAGCATTTATGGATATACAAAGTTTGAAGTAACCTTCACTTAATCTTTCATATATCTAATCAATGGAGGTTATTGGTGTTGACACCTAATTTTTGCCCTCCATAACTAAGTATAATTCGGAGTTCTTTGATTTCAAATAAAATTACAACATTTATCTTATTCGAATAAAGGATTTTCAAAGGAATTATTTGGGTAAATTGGTCATTTTAAGTAGAAATTATATATTATCGTGTTCAATTATACGAAATTTTATAATTTTGTTACTTAAAAAATTATTTTACAAAATATCGGCTTTTAGTCAAGGCTTATCTTGAAATTAAATTCAAATTATTAAAATCTTGAGTTAATTATAATGTTCTCTAGCAAATAATTTATTTGGATAAATATTTGTTTAATTTTATTGAATCAAGAAGCTCAAGATCCACCTGCATGTTTTGAGACTTATGGAGGTGGCTGAAAGAGGCCATGCCATTAGTATAGTGCAATTGGTATTTTATCTAGGAGTGAGGATCCTTTCTGTAGAGGTCAGCTTTACATGTAGCCTATTATCTCTAGTAGTTAGTATTTTAAACTATGAGTAGTTTTTTAATTAGCCATAATGATCATGGCAGAGTTCTCACCGGACCTCACTAAGTTCTTGCTATAAGGACTTCAGGCCATAACGACCATTATGGATTATGAAGGGAAGTATCTTCGTGTATTTTAGGAGTTTGTCTTGGTTGTGCAAATATGGGACATTGGTTCAGAGAATGCCCCAGATGTGAGTTGGTCGTTCAGACAAAATTAGCATATATCCCTCACCAGCATATAACTCTTGAGATAAGCTATGATGCTGATGAGTGGTGATTTTACCACTCAATCGTACTCTGTATTCATACACATTACCATTATTTGAATGAATAATTGAGGGAAATTGTGATTAAATGCACTAATATTCACATTTTGTAGGCACCAAGATGATAAGATGGAAAGATATGGATTGGAGCTAAAAAATAAATAAAAGGGAGCAAAGAAGTGCAGTTGACAAGCTGGAGACGAATATGGCCTCAATTATTACGGGAAGTCAAGATGTCAAGATACTATGATTAGGTGGCATTGCCCACGGTCGCGGTAGGCGCAATCACGGAAAAACTGGTGCAATCGCAGCTTAGCAAAAAATCAGCCTAAGGGAAAATATGTAAATGTACATAGCTGTTCCCGAATTTGCCCTAAAGATGACTCAAACCCTATCATTCCATCATACATATTCTAGAATTCTAATTTTTTTAAACATTGTTCTAGATCTTAGCCTCCATACTTAGAGAAGAAAATATTATATTAATTTTGGGTGAAGAATACATTGGAGTAGCTTCCAAGTGAAGGATCAACTAACTCATATTTAGCATTTATGGATATACAAAGCTTGAAGTAACCTTCACTTAATCTTTCATATATCTAATCAATGGAGGTTATTGGTGTTGACACCTAATTTTTGCCCTCCATAACTAAGTATAATTCGGAGTTCTTTGATTTCAAATAAAATTACAACATTTATCTTATTCGAATAAAGGATTTTCAAAGGAATTTATTTGGGTAAATTGGTCATTTTAAGTAGAAATTATATATTATCGTGTTCAATTATACGAAATTTTATAATTTTGTTACTTAAAAAATTATTTTACAAAATATCGGCTTTTAGTCAAGGCTTATCTTGAAATTAAATTCAAATTATTAAAATCTTGAGTTAATTATAATGTTCTCTAGCAAATAATTTATTTGGATAAATATTTGTTTAATTTTATTGAATCAAGAAGCTCAAGATCCACCTGCATGTTTTGAGACTTATGGAGGTGGCTGAAAGAGGCCATGCCATTAGTATAGTGCAATTGGTATTTTATCTAGGAGTGAGGATCCTTTCTGTAGAGGTCAGCTTTACATGTAGCCTATTATCTCTAGTAGTTAGTATTTTAAACTA
Organism: Capsicum pubescens; assembly: GCA_030864215.1. Classification (NCBI taxonomy): domain Eukaryota; kingdom Viridiplantae; phylum Streptophyta; class Magnoliopsida; order Solanales; family Solanaceae; genus Capsicum; species Capsicum pubescens. The sequence continues at coordinate 124,129,096 of CM061541.1, forward strand.
TGAGTAGTTTTTTAATTAGCCATAATGATCATGGCAGAGTTCTCACCGGACCTCACTAAGTTCTTGCTATAAGGACTTCAGGCCATAACGACCATTATGGATTATGAAGGGAAGTATCTTCGTGTATTTTAGGAGTTTGTCTTGGTTGTGCAAATATGGTACATTGGTTCAGAGAATGCCCCAGATGTGAGTTGGTCGTTCAGACAAAATTAGCATATATCCCCCACCAGCATATAACTCCTGAGATAAGCTATGATGCTGATGAGTGGCGATTTTACCACTCAATCGTACTCTGTATTCATACACATTACCATTATTTGAATGAATAATTGAGGGAAATTGTGATTAAATGCACTAATATTCACATTTTGTAGGCACCAAGATGATAAGATGGAAAGATATGAATTGGAGCTAAAAAATAAATAAAAGGGAGCAAAGAAGTGCAGTTGACAAGCTGGAGACGAATATGGCCTCAATTATTACGGGAAGTCAAGATGTCAAGATACTATGATTAGGTGGCATTGCCCACGGTCGCGGTAGGCGCAATCACGGAAAAACTGGTGCAATCGCAGCTTAGCAAAAAATCAGCCTAAGGGAAAATATGTAAATGTACATAGCTGTTCCCGAATTTGCCCTAAAGATGACTCAAACCCTATCATTCCATCATACATATTCTAGAATTCTAATTTTTTTAAACATTGTTCTAGATCTTAGCCTCCATACTTAGAGAAGAAAATATTATATTAATTTTGGGTGAAGAATACATTGGAGTAGCTTCCAAGTGAAGGATCAACTAACTCCTATTTAGCATTTATGGATATACAAAGCTTGAAGTAACCTTCACTTAATCTTTCATATATCTAATCAATGGAGGTTATTGGTGTTGACACCTAATTTTTGCCCTCCATAACTAAGTATAATTCGGAGTTCTTTGATTTCAAATAAAATTACAACATTTATCTTATTCGAATAAAGGATTTTCAAAGGAATTTATTTGGGTAAATTGGTCATTTTAAGTAGAAATTATATATTATCGTGTTCAATTATACGAAATTTTATAATTTTGTTACTTAAAAATTTATTTTACAAAATATCGGCTTTTAGTCAAGGCTTATCTTGAAATTAAATTCAAATTATTAAAATCTTGAGTTAATTATAATGTTCTCTAGCAAATAATTTATTTGGATAAATATTTGTTTAATTTTATTGAATCAAGAAGCTCAACATAAAACAAGGTGTTAATTCGTATCGAATTTCGATTTGATTTAGTCAATTTATTAAATTTGACTCTAATTGAAATCAAATTGGTCCCAATTGTAATGCAATTGACCGATGGGATATTCAATTGGTTAGAGTTTAAATAAGTTGCCTAAATTATAATCTTAATCCCCAAATTATCTTTTCTTAAGTGGGATTATTTAATCCAATTAAATTTAATTAGGATTATTTAATAACCCCAATTAGATTATCTTGGGGTTATTAAATAACCTCAATCTTAACCCAAAACCAATCCGAGACCAATTTTAAGACCAACCAGCAACCAACCTCTTCGTCTTTTAAATATTACTAGCCCAACATATTAATTTCTAGCCCAATGACTCTGACCCTGCCCAGGATAAGTCTTCTTATTCCTTCCAACTTCACAATACGACAATAGAAAGAACAACGACCTCAACATCGACAACCCGATGTCATCTCCAAGTCGCGATAACTATCTCTCAAACAAAACAAGCCCGATCCGCCATCCGTCTGACCTGGCCATATCATCCCTCACGCGTCTCACGCGTCAATGGGAGGAAGAAAGAACCTCGAAGCTTCTAGAAATGAGGTTAGCTGTCACCCCCAACATTTCAATTCCACAAAATTTGGGATAATGGTACGAATTTAGTACGTATTCGGCTTTTTTCTATTGGTTGAGGGGTACGATTTTTTTTTGCCCAATTTTTCTTGGTCCACAATCTCAATTTTTCTCTAAAGAACCCAAAATTGATTGAACAGTTGTAGAAATTCCAGGTTGTGAGAGAATTTTTTAATTTTAATTTTTTTTCAAAATATCCTGTTTTTCAAGTCCCAAAAATACCTTGACTCGTTTTCTATATAAGAAACGATTGGGTTGCTCTTCTAGGGGGTTGGATTTTGAGGTTTTTTTTTTTGGGGGGGGGGGGGGTCGAAAGTCTTGTTTGGGATTTTTCTGGGAGCTCTAAGGTTCTAAGAGTGGGGAAATTTGGGGTTTTGGTTGATTTTGATTCAAAGTAAGGGATTTGGAGAGGTTTTCTGGGGGTTCTTTTCTCAAAGAGGCGAGGGTTCGACAATTTGAATAAAAAATTTCTGGAGTTAGAAGCTTGGGGAGATGATTCTTTGGGAAAGGGGTTACTGTTTAGGATTCCAAAATTGAGCGAGGAACCTAGGTGGGAAATATTTTTCTTTAGGGTCTGGGAGGGGAAGAAGAAAACACAGTAAAACTTTAATTTTCCAATAAGCTTATTTCGAGCTGTCAATTACTCATCATTCTAGAGGGTCCGATTTTCGGTGGTTTTGGAGTCTAATATTAGCTTGGGAGTCCTGTTTTGCTGCCCCAAAGTAGGTAACCCTTCATCTCTTTTGGTTTCGAAATGTGTTCTTTTTTTTTATTCTTCTAAGCGATGCTGCTGTAGCATTTTAGCCGTATAGCTATGTTGTGTATAATCTTGGTTGCTGGCATTGTTGGTTGTTGAGGTCTTAAAGACCATACATTTTTGTGAAGTTCGTGCTTCTGATTGTTGTTTGGAATAACTGGAATCTTGTTAACGCGGGTTTGTTAGCTAAGGTCTTAGGTTCTTCGATCTGTTTCGAATCGCTAGTATCCTGCTGAAGTTGGTTTCATGTTTAAAGTTTCATGTTTTTTTTTAGTTTCAGGCTGTTCGAATTATTTTTTTTTACCTGACTTTTGTGATTAAAGTTTCATGTTTTGATTCTATTGATACATTTCGAGTTGCTGAACCGTGTTTATTGGAAGTGGTCGTGGGGTTACTCTAGAATTGATAATTATTAAGACCTTCTTAGCTGCTCAGGGATCTGCTACTTACTTGCTCACTATAGTGCAAATATGATATTCTTCAACTTCCAAACTTACTTCACTTGAATTTTTTTGAGTTTTGGCTTGTTTGAACAACTCTTACGTCAAGTTTCATTCACTCTTTCTTAAGTCATTATTGTATTCCAATGTTCATTGTTCCAAGCTATCTGATTTTTGGTATGGTATGTTTAGGAGTTGTATCCTTTTTGAAGAAATTATACAGGGAGGGGCTCTGTTTTATCTCTCTGAAAAGAATGGCTTTTCCCCCACTTAATGTTATGAATAGGTCGCTGAATAGATTTATTTTAAATTCCCAACTCTATTGTATGTCTCCTTATTTGCTAATTCCTGTTTATGAGTATTCTTACAAATTTAGTCTTAAATGTTTCATTTATATATTAGTGCTAGCCATAATTGTGTTTCTTTTACTTTCTATACTTTTGCATACTATTAGCTATGTCGTTTAAAATTACAATAATTCCATGTCTTTTGTTATTGATTTGTTGTGTTGGATATCTGTATGGAGTACTGCGCTTCGAGCCCGCACATTAATCTCTCCTACTTTTTTTATTGCATGTGAATCGACTGAGTCCTACATGGACTCTCTCCCTCTTGCACATTCATCATGGGTCAGTGAGGCCCATCTTGTTGGGTCAATCCAGAAAAAGAGCCCAAAGCCAGATAAATAGCGCGCGAATACAAGGAGTCAAAAGAAAAGGAACGGGTTAAAGTCTTTTGTTTAATTAGTGTTTTTTTATTATTTATTGTTTGTTTTATTTTGTTTATTCACTTTATTCATTCATTTGGGCCTCGAAGCCAAAGTTGTATTTAATACAAGTGAAGTGAAAACTCGAGCCAAAGGGCCCGAAAACATTGAAATAGGACAGGTGAAAATAGGTTAAAAACCCAACTAGATTAGGACAGGGACAACGGTTTGGGCCTAAAAGCCCAAATCACTATTTCTCCTCTTTCCCTTTTTTCCTTTCACTTACTTGTTTACGTGCTTATTGCGAACCTAGTTAAATCCCTAACTAAGTCGCTAAAAAACTGATTTTGCAAAAAGCTTTTTCCTTAATCGACTATTTTTCCAACAAACTGATTTTCCCAAAGTTAGTCAAAAGACGTTTTCAAACAGTCAGGATAACCGCAAGTTAGCGGACATTTTAGGTGCCTAACACCTTCCTAAAACGTTAATAGGAACCGCTTACTTAGAATCTCTTAACTCAAATGATTTTTCTGTTTTGAATCGTTTGAAGTAACTTTATAAAGGTTTCTTAATTCCTTTTCAAAATTAAGTGGCGACTCTCTTTCAAATGTCAAAATTTTCACAAAACAGAAATGACGACTCTGCTGGGGATCTTTAACTAGGTTCTAACCAAATGATTGATTTCGTATTTTGATTAACTGTTTATGTGTTCCGATTATGTAAAGTTTAATTTTTGCATCTCATGGCATATTCCTGCATCTTATAAACTGTTTTGGGGTTTCGTGGATTTCCCCGCCCCTGTTGTTCAATTCCAAAATATGTTGGAAATACAAACAACTTATCAGCACGTGAGTCATCTGACGCTGTTTGTACTTTCAAACTCAAGTTGTCCGCTTGAGAACCAATGTTCAAACCCACTTTATACACTTAGGATAGAACGAAACCAAAACCCTATTTTAGGCATAAGCCTAGGACGACCCAATACCCGAGCGGGGTATTGGGCCCATTAGAATACCTGCCCTGCGTCTATTGACCTCGAGTCAATTATAGACGAACCCTATTTATGTGTTTAAGAAAATGTGTGCCTGTCTAATTCAATCCATTATTCTTTGGGGGTCGGGAAAAAGCTTGATTTGCTTACTTTCGTAAGAAGAATTGAAGCAAGTTAAGCAAAAAATTGATCGATTTGGGAGGTTGCATTTAAGGCACAATTTGAGCGCCGACGGATGTCTCCAATATGAGAAGTGGACAAATCTAATAAGGCAAAGGCAGACGAAGGAGCCTCCAGTAGCTAGTTTTTCTATTTCCCCTGCGCGGGAAGTTATCCTTTTTCATGTTATTTCCCTTTTTCCCCAAAGATTGTATCACTCTTTTGTTATCGTTTGTATGCATTTATGCCCTTTGTGTGTCTATATAAGTTGGTGGATAATTGATTGACTTTAGGGAAGCATATACTTTCTTCAAAAATCGTTAGGCCTGAACCCTTGGCTCAAAATGGGTCACCCCAGTTAGGATACGCATTATTATAATGTTTTGTGTGCTTGTGGTGTTTGTTTGGATCAAAGGCAAGTTTATCCGCTATGCTCCTATGGATGAATTTGTCTAGGACTTAAACAATTCTATATGGTTATTTTCTGTCAAATATTTTGTATTACTTATCAGATACGGAAACTAACACATTTGTCTTTGAGTTGTTTTACTTTACAGATAATAGAAATTACTCCATGTTGATATAAGCTGGCAGAACATCCCCACTTCACCCGATCGAAAGCACACAAAATCTTATCCCCTGACCATCATTCAAAAATGACAGGAAATGATGAGGAAAGCTCCCTGACTATTCGGGACAATGTGATAGAGGAACAAAATGAGATGATTGCGGAACTTGCAAGAAAGTTAGAAATGCTTTAGGAAGAAGTAAATCGCACTCGGGATTTGGCTAACTTGGCCATCACCGTTAATGCCCCCGCTCCAGAGGGACACGGGACTCCACTCCAAATCCCTTCCCTCAGCACACCTATTCTCGGGGATCAGCCGAATAACGTATCATCCATCTCCGCTCCTCCATTTGTTCAAAATACTAATCATGAAAATAACCCAGACGCCTATCATCCACAAAATCCGTCTGTAACCCCACAGAACCCGTCTTCGAATCCATTTCCGAATCCTCAAAACACATTTCCAAATCCGCAAGATTCACTCCCAAATCCACAAAATACGTCAAACCTACCTTTGAATCTACCAAATTCATTTCCAAATCCGCAAAATCCTTCTCAAGTTCCGCCAAACTACTCGCAAAGTTTGCAGAGCCTTCCCAATTTCCAAAATGTCCTTCCCACTTACCAACCAAATTCCTTTCATCCACAAAATCAAGCCTCCCTTTTAAATCCCCTTCAGGCCATTGTATCCCCTGACACCTATGAACCCCTTCCTAATCTCGAGATGGACCATTACGAGGAGAAGGAGAAAGAGTAGAGGACCGAGCATGAAAGGAATTTGCTAGCTATGAAGGAAGATATCATGAGGATCAAAGAGTCTCATGGAGCCAAGGACCACGACGGTTTGGGGTATAACAACTTATGTGTTCACCCGGGAGTAGACCTACCAGATGGGTACAAAGTCCCTAAGATTGAAATGTTTGAAGGTATCGAAAATACAATGGCCCATCTGAGAAGGTACTGTGAGAAACTAGTAGGGATAGGGAAGAATGAGGAATTATTGATGCGCCTATTCAGCCGAGGTTTAAGCGGTGAAGCCTTAGAGTGGTTCATGTCTCAGGAGCCAAAATGATGGACTGGTTGGAAAGCATCGTCCAAGGGTTTCCTTGACAGGTTCGCATTCAACATTGAATTAGTCCCGGACCGGTATTCACTAGATCGAATCAAACAGAAGAGTGATGAGAGTTTTCGAGACTATGCCTTTCGTTGAAGGAAGGAAGTTTCCAAAGTGCAACCCCCTATGTCTGAGGAATAAATGATATCTGTTTTCTCTCACGCACAGGAAGGAGAATTTTATACCAGGATGGTATCCGCGGTTCGAGCAATTTTCGCAGATTTAGTAAAGATTGGGGAATCATTAGAGGAAGGCATCCGAACAGGAAAAATTGCCAAAACCCCAACATCATTTGAATCTTCTGCATTTTCAAAGAAGAAAAGAGAGGATGCGACTGTAGTCTCTACTAATTCGGTTGATAAGTTAAGGAGGAAATTCAAGCCTAGGAATATTCTTTCCTCATCATCGTCATCAATTTTTCAGCCTGTATTCTACGCTCAACCCCAGTGGCAAGTTTCACAGCCAAATTATTAACCTCATACTCAAGCTACTTTTCCAAATAACCAAATAAATGTCTAAACATCTCCAAATTATCATCAAGAACCTCCTCCCATAAATCAGAAGCATTATAATCCTCCACGTCCAAAATTCGAAAAGAAACCTCCCTGAAACTTCAGGCCGCTAGTTGAAAGTCGTACCCAGCTCTTCGAAAGATTGATGAAATCTGGTTATTTACAACCAATCTAGCTAAAGCCTATCGATCCCAACTCCCAGTTTTATCATCCCGATCAAAATTGTGCCTATCATTCAGGAGCAGCGGGGCACAGTACCGAGGATTGTATTAACTTGAAACATAAGATCCAAGATTTGATCGATCAGAAGGTTATCACACTTCAGTCGCCGACACCAAATGTTAACAGTAATCCGTTGCCTAACTATGGGGGGCCTACAGTTAACATAATTGAAATAAAGGGTGAATGGGCATCTAGCAAGACCATCGCTAAGGTAAATTCAGAAGGACTTAGAAGAACGGAGGAGGTGGAAAAGATAGAGAAAGTTGTGGCCGCCTTAAGTAAGAATTTGGAAGGCATTATCAAGCTTGTTATGGTCCCAGAAAAAACTTTTAAGCATGGAATAGAGTACCAACCAAGAAAGGAAGATGAGATCAAAGATAATTCAAAGGAGAGTCTGTTTAGGCCCTTGTCGCTCTTGTACCAGTCATTTCCCATACATGAGATGTCAAATGATGAGGGTCTTGGGGATGGGATATGAGATCTGCTCGAAGAATGAAATTCTATACCAGATGATTTCCCAAAGTTCGGTGGGATGAAGAAGGTTGCACATGGAGAGGCTTTACAAAATTGGACTTCCACTCCGCTCCTAATTCGTCGCCCGTCGCGGTAGATGAAAGGGAAATTACTAATAGTTTTTAAAATCAGTGCTGATCCGAAGGAGGCCCCGTGATCCACCCTTTTATGTCTGAAATTTTTGTTTCGTATTGTACAACTTTCAAAAAGGCATGGGCACACATTTGTGTGGGTCATAAGCCATAGTTTTTATTTATTTTTCCAAAAGGCCTCCTTTTATTTAAGAAGTTATTTTTTAAATATGATTACCTAGCATGGTTTATTTTGGTAGCAATAATTTAAAAATCTGCCAATGTCATGTCATGTAAAGGGTTAGATAAACAAGGAGAAGGAAATAATCCTACCTGAGATGGATGGTCAAGAGTGGACCAAACCAATCAATTCTGATGCGGTAAAGAGATATCGTGCTTGAAAGATGTTATAGTTTTGTTTCTTGGCTTATTTGTAATTGCCTTTATAATAGTATCAATTTTATGATGTGTAATCACCTAGAATCCTTTCCCTTTATGTATGAACTACGTGATGACCTGAATTCCCAAGAAAGGGATACGTAGGCGGCCTATGTCGGCTTCGGTAAACCCCTTAGGAAAATTTATCCTTTCTTTTTATGTATGAACTACGTGATGACCTGAATTCCCAATAAAAGGGATACGTAGGCGGCCTATGTCAGCTTCGGTCAACCCATTAATCTCTTTTGTATATCCCTAGCATAGTCCTGAACTACGTTTGACCTGATTCCTGCTTCAACGGGATACGTAGGTGCCCCAACGACTTAGTCATATAACCCCAGGAAATAGAAACTGGGGCAGAATTTTTGAGAAGGAATCTCAAAAATTCATAAGAGAAGATCAACATCCAACAAAGAGAATGAAGATCAACAAATACTTCAGATCCACTCGGATTAGTATCATCTCAAACAACTTTAAACTGGGGCAGAAATTTTGAGGAGGACCTCAAAATTTTTACCAAATGTCGGAACGTATTCCAAATTCCCCAGCACCAGAGGCTAAAGTCAAGCTTTGGAAGCCACCAACTGTAACAAAGTCTGGGTAGACTCAATTTTTTGCTATAATAGAACTACTTGAAGAAACCCTCCAACAATGATCATGAGTTTTGGAAACTATCCGTCGAATATAGTCAAAACCACGAGGAAGACATTCATTGAGCTAGTACATGACATGACTGGCAGAGATTTTCTAAAAGTTTTACAGAAGTTTTCAAAATTATTTTCAAAAATTTAAGACTATTTTCCAAAAATCTTACGACTGACTTATTTAGTATTTGCCTAGACATCATTTGGGATGGAGTGTCAGGGTGGAAGTCCCGATATGTTGGAATGCCCAAGAGATGGCAAGGAGCAAATCAAGGATTGAAGGAGGTCAACACGGATTAATTTCATTCAAACTAATCATTTTTCTGTGGATGCAGGGTTCAATATACAAAATGAGGGACTCTTTCAAAAATCCCCGAGCAAAATGGGAACCACAACAGTGCATTAATACCTAAGAATGGTATTTTAGGGTAGCCCTAAAAATAGGTTTAACGCCCATTTATTGAGGACCTTTTGATTTGTTCATCTCATTTCTCGAGATCATATGTGACAAACAAAAGCTCTTTGTCTTCTTTACACATATCGTATTTAGAAGTTTCCTAAAAATAGTCGCTAGTAAAATCAACTTTGTGTCTACTAATCGTCTACCTGGAGTACAGGTACATGTAGAAAGCAGGACGCTGATAAATGAAGTCAGGGCTATTGCATATCATCGCCACAAGGGCTATTGCATATCATCGCCACAAGGGCTATTGGATATCATCGCCACAAGGGCTATTGCATATTATCGCCACAAGGGCTATTGCATATCATCGCCACAAGGGCTATTGCATATCATCTCCACAAGGGCTATTGCATATCATCACCACAAGGGCTATTGCATATTATCGCCACAGGGGCTATTGCATATCATCGCCACAAGGGCTATTGCATATCATCGCCACAAGGGCTATTACATATCATCGCCATAAGAGCTATTGCATATCATCTCCCCAAGGGCCATTACATATCATTGCCGCAAAGGCCATCTCATACCATTGCCCTAGAAGGCATTCAATATCTGTTGACACGCTAGAAAAAAATACTGGCGTCGAGAATATCTCATCATTTCATGAATCAGCATATGAATGCATCGAGGGTACATAATTTGAAGGGACGCCTTTAAATCGCTATCCAAGGATGAATGATATATAAGGTTTCCTGGAAATTGACAGTTTAAGGGATTATCTATAAGTCATATTATTTGAAATAGGATAGTGTGCAAGATCACCTATGAGTTGATAGCCTATAGGTCATCCGTAAGACACAACAACATCCTAACCGGATAGTGTGCAAGATCGCCTAAAAATCGATAGTTCAAAGGTTATCCATAAGTCGCAACTAAATCCTTACCGGAGAATATACAAGATTATCAAATTGATACGTCCAAGGGTTCTCTATAAGCCGCGTCATATCCAAGATAGATTATGTGTAGGATGACCCAAAGACTAACAATTTAAGAGATTATCTATAAGTCATATTGTATCTAAGGTCGGATGATGTGCAGGAACACCTGAAAGCTAGCGATTGGAGGGATATCTGTAAGCCATCTCTTATCCAAAGTCGGATAATGTGTAGGATTACCTAAAAGCTAGAAATTCAAAGGATATTTGTAAGTCACCTCGTATCCAATATCAAATAATACGCAAGATTATCCAAAGATTGATAATTTAAGGAAAATTTATAAATCGATTATCGGCTATAACCGGAGAGGTTATCATTCCACATACAACAAGTGATACAGGTAACCAAAAGGGTTGTCACTCCAGCACAAGATTACACGATTGTAGAGACCATTCTGCATAAAGTATCGCCGGTGTCCAAAAGGGCCACCCCACTTTGAAGACATATTCAACCTACAAATGGCCTAGTTATACAACCACCAAGAGGGTTGTTGTGTTTGTTGTTGCCAGTTATTTCATTCCAAACAGGTATATGAAAAAATGACTGTGCTTTTCAGGACACAACTCATGTGGAGATATGGTAAAAGACTACATACCTCTTTCCTGAATTATGTTTAGCAATAACACTTTTTACCTGAAGCATTGTCGAGAGCATCCAAGAGGATAAAAATCTCAAATCAAACCCATAGGTGCAGACGAATCCAAAAAGGACGCAGCACAACATGGAACTCTTTCTTAGTAGCAAAATGGAACATAGTCTAGAGAGGGACGTCAAACTCTTTGGACGCGAGATAAAGGATTATCGCCACCACCATATAACCACACCCCTGTTAGAAGGCATGTGGGTATTTTGGGATGTTCTAACTTTCAACTTCAACTTCGGGATATTCCTTAACTCATGTCGAGGGTAACCTTCTCTCTTCTTTCAAAGTCGGGTGACAACATACTCAGAGTTTGGAAATTATGACCGAGTAAGTTCTTTTCTATGGGTGTGAAGGATCCCACATTCATAGTTAAGAGGTTACAAATTTCTTTTCCGCAACTCATTAACTTGTCACTCATCGTAACCTAAAGATCATCTGAAATAAAAGACTATCTTTTCTACCGATCGAGTCAAACTACAAGCAGTCTGATTCCCTAAAATCTTGGGGATATGTAGGTTGGGATCTATGTAGAAAACTCGACTGCATTCCAACCTCCCCCAAATCCCTTTATTCCCCAGCTTCTTAGTTTAACCAAAAACTCTAAAACCGTGATAGTTGGTAAATTTTCATGAAAATCATGCTTAAAATTAAGCTTTATGAACTACAAGTGGCCTGAATTCTCATGAAACCTGAGATATGTAGGAAACTTGATATCGAGGTTCGTCCATAACTCCACGAAACTCGTACGAAAGCCAACCTCTTCCAGATTCGAATTTATAGTCGAACAAAAATTAGGAACGTCAACCTCCCTTTGCCCAGGGTTACTTGCATCCACCCTACCCAAAGGGAGGGGACAGTTGTTGACACCTAATTTTTTCCCTCCATAACTAAGTATAATTCGGAGTTCTTTGATTTTCAAATAAAATTACAACATTTATCTTATTCGAATTAAGGATTTTCAAAGCAATTTTTTTTGGGTAAATTGGTCATTTTAAGTAGAAATTATATATTATCGTGTTCAATTATACGAAATTTTATAATTTTGTTACTTAAAAATTTATTTTACAAAATATCGGATTTTAGTCAAGGCTTATCTTGAAAATAAATTCAAATTATTAAAATCTTGAGTTAATTATAGTGTTCTCTAAAAAATAATTTATTTGGATAAATATTTGATTAATTTTATTGAATCAAGAAGCTCAAGATTAAACAAGGTGTTAATTCGTATCGAATTTCGATTTGATTTAGTCAATTTATTAAATTTGACTCTAATTGAAATCAAATTGGTCCCAATTGTAATGCAATTGACCGATGGAATATTCAATTTGGTTAGAGTTTAAATAAGTTGCCTAAATTATAATCTTAATCCCCAAATTATCTTTTCTTAAGTGGGATATTTAATCCAATTAAATTTAATTAGGGTTATTTAATAACACCAATTAGATTTAATTGGGTTATTAAATAACCCCAATCTTAACCCAAAACCAATCCGGGCCCAATTTTAAGACCAACCAGCAGCCCATCTCCTCGTCTTTTAAATATTACTAGCCCAACATATTAATTTGTAGCCCAATGACTCTGACCCTACCCAGGATAATTCTCCTTATTCCTTCCAACTTCACAATACGACAACAGAAAGAACAATGACCTCAACATCGACAACCCGATGTCATCTCCAAGTCGCGATAACCATCTCTCAAACGAAACAAGCCTGATCCACCATCCGTCTGACCTGACCATATCATCCCTCACGCGTCTCACGCGTCAATGGGAGGAAGAAAAAACCTCGAAGCTTCTAGAAAAGAGGTTAGGTGTCACCCCCAACGTTTCAATTCCGCAAAATTTGGGATAATGGTACGAATTTACTACGTATTCGGCTTTTTTCTATTGGTTGAGGGGTATGATTTTGTTTTGCCAAATTTTTATAGGTCCATGATCTCAATTTTTCTCTAAAGAACCCGAAATTGGTTGAACAGTTGTAGAAATTCCAGGTTGTGAGAGGATTTTTGAATTTAATTTTTTTTTTTTCAAAATATCCTGTTTTTCAAGTCCCAAAAATACCCCGACTCGTTTTCTATACAAGAAATGATTGGGTCGCTCTTCTAGGGGGTTGGATTTTGAGTTTTTTTTTGGGGGAGGGGGTCCGAAAGTCTTGTTTGGGATTTTTCTGGGAGCTCTAAGGTTCTAAGAGTGGGGAAATTTGGGGTTTTGGTCGATTTTGATTCAAAGTAAGGGATTTGGAGAGGATTTCTAGGGGTTCTTTTCTCGAAGAGGCGAGGGTTCGACAATTTGAATAAAAAATTTCTGGAGTTAGAAGCTTGGGGAGATCATTCTTTGGGAAAGGGGTAACTATTTAGGATTCGAAAATCGAGCGAGGAAGCTAGGTTGGAAATATTTTTCGTTAGGGTCTGGGAGGGAAAGAAGAAAACGTAGTAAAACTTCAATTTTCCAATAAGCTTATTTCGAGTTGTCAATTACTCATCATTCTAGAGGGTCCAATTTTCGGTGGTGTTGGAGTCTAATATTAGCTTGGGAGTCCTGTTTTGCTGCCCCGAAGCAGGTAACCCTTCATCTCTTTTGGTTTCAAAATGTGTTCTTCTTTTTTATTCTTCTAAGCGATGCTGCTGTAGCATTTTAGCCGTATAGCTACGTTGTGTATAATCATGGTTGCTGGCATTGTTGGTTGTTGAGATCTTAAAGACCATACATTTTTGTGAAGTTCGTGCTTCTGATTGTTGTTTGGAATAACTGGTATCTTTTTAACGCGGGTTTGTTAGCTAAGGTCTCAGGTTCTTCGATCTGTTTCGAATCGCTAGTATCCTGCTGAAGTTGGTTTCGTGTTTAAAGTTTCATGTTTTTTTTCGAAGTTTCAGGTTGTTTGAATTTTTTTTTTACCTGACTTTTGTGATTAAAGTTTCATGTTTTGATTCGATTGATACATTTCGAGCTGCTGAACCGTGTTCATTGGAAGTGGTCGTGGGGTTACTCTAGAATTGATAATTATTAAGACCTTCTTAGATGCTCAGGGATCTGCTACTTACTTGTTCACTGTAGTGCAAATATGTATGCTATTCTTTAACTTCCAAACTTACTTCTCTTGAAAAGTTTTGAGTTTTGGCTTGTTTGAACAACTCTTACGTCAAGTTTCATCCACTCTTTCTTAAGTCATTATTGTATTCCACTGTTCGCTGTTCCAAGCTATCCGATTTTTGGTATGGTATGTTTAGGAGTTGTATCCTTTTTGAAGAAATTGTACAGGGAGGGGCTCTGTTTTATCTCTCCGAAAAGAATGGTTCTTTCCCCACTTAATGTTATGAATAGGTCGCTTAATAGATTTATTTTAAATTCCAAACTCTATTGTACGTCTCCTTATTTGCTTATTCCTGTTTATGAGTATTCTTACAAATTTAGTCTTAAATGTTTCATTTATATATTGGTTCTAGCCATAATTGCATTGCTTTTACTTTCTATACTTTTGCATGCTATTGGCTATGTTGTTTAAAATTACAATAATTCCATGTCTTTTGTTATTGATTTGTTGTGTTGGATATCTGTATGGAGTACTGCGCTTAGGGCCCGCACATTAATCTCTCCTACTTTTTTTTCTTGCATGTGAATCGACTGAGTCCTACATGGACTCTCTCCCTCTTGCACATTCATCATGGGCCAGTGAGGCCCATCTTGTTGGGTCAATCCAGAAAAAGAGCCCAAAGCCGGATAAATAGCGCCCGAATACAAGGAGTCAAAAGAAAAAGAATGGGTTAAAGTCCCATATTTGAAGCGGCTAAGAGACAAAAGTCTCATTAATTATTTCATTTTGTTTAATTAGTGTTTTTTTATTATTTATTATTTATTTTATTTTGTTTATTCACTTTATTCATTCATTTGGGCCTCGAAGCCAAAGTTGTATTTAATATAGGTGAAGTGAAAACTCGAGCCAAAGGGCCCGAAAACATAGAAATAGGACAAGTGAAAATGGGTTAAAAACCCAACTAGATTAGGACAGGGACAATGGTTCGAGCCTAAAATCCCAAATCACTATTTCTCCCCTTTCCCTTTTTTCCTTTCGCTTACTTGTTTACGTGCTTATTGCGAACCTAGTTAAATCCCTAACTAAGTCGCTAAAAAACTGATTTTGCAAAAAACTTTTTCCTTAATCGACTATTTTTCCAATAAACTGATTTTCCCAAAGTTAGTCAAAAAACGTTTTCCAACAGTCAGGATAACCGCAAGTTAGCGAACGTTTTAGGTGCCTAACACCTTCCTAAAATGTTAATAGGAATCGCTTAGTCAGAATCTCTTAACTCAAATGATTTTTCTGTTTTGAATCATTTGAAGTAACTTTATAAAGGTTTCTTAATTCCTTTTCAAAATTAAGTGGCGACTCTCTTTCAAAAGTCAAAATTTCTGCAAAACAATTTGGTATATCTTCTTTTTGTCATTGTGTTAGATTAGGGTGCAATTAAGTATGGGATGTGATTTACTTGTGCGTTTACTAGTTGGTGATGTTGGGATTTATTATTACTTGACTAAATTGGTTGAGATTTATGGGAGAAAATCCTAAGGTCTTGAAAGCATAAACCATCCTTGAAGAAGGGATTTAGGTGTACCTTAGGAATTCACACCTTTCTTGAAAGTGGGATGTGGGAACCAAAGCAATAATAGATAATTTATGAGTATGGTTGGCTAACTTTCACTATCGTAGACATAAAGGTGATTGTGAAGTTGATTACACTTAGGGCACCATCCTAGAAATAGGGGTGTCTAATTAAGGTATTAGGTGGTTTTGATTAAAGCACTCATTAGGTAGTTGAAAGGGTCAATGAGTGACACCCTTGAGGTTTTGTTGACAAACTAGCCTCAAGGATTTCCAACCTAGCCTACCATATAGCCAACATTTAGATTTTGCATCAAGTCATCACACGCCCATGCAAAAGTTTTCCCTAGAAAAGTATAATCCCAAGATCCATGCCTAATTAATTATACTCTAGTTATTCGTAGCCTCGAATTAATACTTGAAAACCCTAAAAGAAATATTAGTTGTCATATATTCCAAACCCCTTATTTTTATCTTTTTGTAATTTAGGCTTAAATTTATCATCCATTATTTCGGGCTAATTTGATAGCGACTCACATTATTCCTCGTGGATTTGAACCTGACTCAAAGTTGGGTAAATATATTGACGATGACCGCCGTGCACTTAAATTGACGTGCAAGTTGAGCATTATAAATTACATGAAGAATGGATATTATAGTAGGGTGTTCATCATCAGTTGGCCAACCATTTAGTCTTAGTTCGTGTTTCTCGCCAGGTTAGGGCTTTAGGAATTTATTGCGACTGTTGAGAGATAGGTTACTGGTCTAGAGAGTATATCCAGCATGGGATTTTTATTCATTCAGCTCATTTTGATCAGCCTTGTGATGTCGTAGCTCTTCAATTAGAGATAGTGCTCTTGGCATCTCAGTTGATGATTTAGTTAGTCGATTCGAGTTTGACCCCATTCTATTGATTCTCCCTATATCCATCAGACATATAATTGCGGGTTTCACCATGATAGGTGTATTTTTATTTTTGTATTTATCTTTTCTATTTGTGTGTATTAGGGTTTCGTACCCATTGATGATTATGTGCCTTGATAAGTTCATGATAGTTGTTGTATTCCATGTTATTGAATTCAAAATTATATGACTACCCTCATGGTTTAGTTCTTTTAGTAGTGGATAGAGTAGGTCTACATTGATATTTTCTCCCTTGGGGTGTAGCATTTGGGTTCGAGTCTATTAATTTTGGCACATTAGCCTTATTGTGGCCTTTAAGTGGTACTTTCTATTGATGATCATCTTAGTACAACCAATTCATTATATTGATATTTGTATTGCTGTTGTTATTTATATTATTTGATGTAATTTATCCTTGCTGGGTAGCTGTTTAGACTTGTGTTTTGTAGCTAGAATTCTATCCTTTGTGGTTCTTATTTGGTGGATTGAGCAACTATTGCCCAATTTGATGATTTCTTCCCTATAGCAAGGTGAGGTTGATTATTTTCCTCTTTTGTTGGCTGTGTTAGACTAATTGTGGAATTAATTATGGTATTGCAGGTAAGTTGACCTTATGTGGTTCTATTATGGTTTTAGAGTTGGAAATTTAGCTATATTGCCCTTTCTTAAGTTTGGGATTGTTAGACTTGCCTCCTGGGTTGCAAATGTTGTTGCATTCGTTATCAGGTTCTATATAGCCCATTTTTAAGCTTGGCCGGTTTAGGATATGTTCTATGCTTGTGGCTATTTCATTGCCCGATAGTGGTTTGATATTGATGTCGAGATGTCTTAGGTTTTCCCTTTGATTTGTTGGGTTCATTTCTTTGTGATAGTTTCTTTTGGTACGAGTGTGGAAATTAGATGCTCCTTTACTGTTGTGATGTGGTTCTTGTCTAAAATAGAGTTAGAGAGTTAGAGGCAGGTGGTCTTTCTTGTGATTGCTTCTTGAGTTGACAAATTAGGAACTCTTCATCTTGAGTTGATTGGTTTATTTTTTTGTAATGTTCTTGACATTGACCTTGGTATCGATATTGGTGCATTCTTCCTTGATGATGTGATTCATGGTTTGTTTGAGTTATGATTGCCCTACTTTGCAGGATTCAGGAAATCCCCATTTTAAAGTTTGTTTGTCCTAATGAGGCTTGGTAGAGTGTTTCTCCTTGATTATATGTGCCTAAGTCTATTCTTTGCTGAGATAGACTATTGGACTACTTAGTTTCCAGCTATAAGTTGCATTTCTTTGAGTTGCTAGAGTTTTTTCTATTACTAGCATGGTTTGCATCCTTAGGGCAGTCCTTTGGTATGTTTTGATGATTCATGTCTTCAGCGGATATGGAGTAGGTTATTTGAATTTTCACAGCCGGTTATTGTTCTTCAATATGATTTGTATTCTATGGCTACATTTCGTGCCCTCTAGTTGATATATAGTTGGTGGTTTGCAGTTTCAGTCAATGGTTTATCCTTGTGGTGATTTTGTTCTTCAGATAGGTCTCAATTTTGGCTCGGTATGATTTAGCTTTGATACGTCAGATTTGGATACTTATGTTTATAATAAGTAGCTACTTGGAGTTACATTTCCTACACTATTTCATTAAGGGTATTATGGACTTTTCCTTCTATCCCATTGCTTTCCATGAATTAAAACCCTTCCTTTATCCATATTTCCACTAACTAACATAATCATAAACTACTCTTCTCTCTCAAATTCCCAAGTCAAGCACAAAGCTAGGGTTTCTAAGGATTGAGAACCTAGGGTTCAAATTGGGGTCTTCTTCTCCAAATTCTTTGTATTTTCAGGCATGTATATCTTCCCTAACTTGGTTTTATATAAAATAATTTGTTTAATCATGGTTTATTTGAATTTAATTGTGGGTTTTGAATAATGGCTTGAGGTTTTCGAATGTTTGTTACTTAGTTGGTTTTCCTATGGTTTATGTGTATTTGTTTTTGCTTTATGAATGGATTTTTAATCCCACTAGGGTGCATGGTGGATGGTTTTCCTGGCATCTTATATATATACATTTATATGCATTTATGTGAACATGTACATTGAGATTGGTTTTGTTATGGAAAATGGCATTATATTACCCCTTATCCTGAGTTACATGATAGCACTCACCCAGATAACCATACCTGGATGCTACAACATTTAATGATGTGGAGTCTAGGAGATTCTTCTGTTACCTTATGCAGAGTTAGGTTATTATACTTCGTCTGTTGGACTGTATTGAAGTGGTGAGCCTTCATTTTCCAGAAGGCCAGACATTTCATTGCTTTCATTTTGAGTATAGAAATCCCACCAGATTCTTTTCATACTTTTATATTGTCTTTTGGCCATGGTCGGCGGAATGTCCCAACCTAATTTGGTGTTCTAGTATTGTAGAGGATTTTGTGGATAGATTGTTGGTTGGTTATTGTTTATTTACTCCTACTTCCATTTGAGTTGCATTAATTGTCTTATCTTCGTACCCTTGTTTTCTTCTGCTGTTATTCATATTGTGTTTTGGTTGGCTAGGCTAACGGGGTTGTCTCCGATCCTATGTGGACTTGAGATACTCGTCACGATGAGGACCTGGTTCAGGTCGTGACAAATATACGATATAGTGTTGGGATTTCTGAGTATAGCTGGAATAGGATAGTTCATCCTTGATACTTCCTTAGCCTTATTATGGTAGTTTCGTAGCTATGAGTAGAGTAGTTTCCCTTACTATCTCACTAGTTTATTATATGATTGCTGGTCATTTGGGCGTAATTTTCATTTTGTTTTTATGTTATATGTATCTGCATTATCTTTGGAGCTCAATAGGCAGTTGCCTACTTTGTACCACATGTTTGGTACTCATACTATATTTCTGCATCATGTAGATCATAGTACCGATTATCACCATCGATGTGTGTCTCATGTAGAGCAGCCATGGTTCAGATACATAGAGTGAGCTCTTCACATTCAAATTATTACTTTCCTCCCTCTTATTGTAACAACCTGAACTAGGGCCTAGCCGTTACGGGTATCCCAAGTCCACTGTGGAGCGAAGACCACCCCCTGAACTTAACCCAAACACCACACACTGCCCAATAATGGTTGAATTTCGAACATGTAACAAGATAGCATGAAATGATCTCAAAGAATAAAACATATATCTGTAATCAATAACCGGCAACCAACCCAAAATAACCAACCAACATCACTTGAGTCCATAGTAATCCAACAAAGCCTCTATGAAAAGAAAACCAAAATCACTCTTGGTCACGACAGGTCCTTGACTCTGACAATGACAATGATAATATAAACTCTAAATTCTAGTCTATGAAAGGAACTGATGAAATGTCTAAGTTTTTTGGAGAGTGGAAGCTCACCACATCACCATAACAAACCGATGAACTGAGACGATCCACCTAACTCTCCGCAGGTAAAGTACAAGCATCTCTGGTGCCTACATTTCATGATGAGACAACATCTAAAGACGGTTAGTAGGGTGAATACTAGAATGTAAATCGGGGATAGGGGAAAAAATAATGTCAATCCAAACCATTTAAAATAACATATGAACCACATCATAATACATATATATATAATATGCCAGGATAGGGAACAAGGTTTAGCAAGAAGTAAAATATTATCCTAGACTATGTAGCTCAACTATCATAATAGGCCTCCACGGGCTATATGGGTTCATCTTCCCCTATTGAAACTGCCCTAATGCGTGTTAGCCGCACGAACCAGAGAAATTTGAGTGAAAACTAAAGCCATCAAGGCAACTAGCTGTCTCAATATATATATATATATATAGTGTGTGTGTGTGTGCGTGTGTGTATGTGTGTGACATGTGCACACATGTCATGAAGACCAAACCTCATGTCGGTAAACACAAGTTTCCAATATAAATCATCCAAGACCCACACCTTCACAATTCACTATATAACCACCATTAAGCCCAATTTATAGCAAGTTTCACATAACCCATTTATTAATAAATGAACCAACCATTAATAAAGACCATGAGTATCGTCATACCCAAACACTTGCAAGCTTATCTCTATGCCATAACAATAACATTAAAACTCGGGGGAACTCCACGCCCTTTTGTTCATTAATATGAAAATGTTGGGGGAACGCATTGCCCCTTTTATTTATTAATATGATAGACAACAAGGACTTTAAAAAATTAAAGTTCATTGGTTTACCAATTATGCAATGAAATAAATTAGGTGAGCAAGTCAAACCAAGTTACAATTTTTACAATTCAAAACCATATACACAAGTAGGTTGAGGGAACACCGTTATTCAAAACCAATTCCAATATTTAAAACATCAGTTTGGGGAAAACCATGACCTCTTAGTTTATTCACCATTGACATGCACCCCACAACTTCCAAACCTTTAATAAAGAATAAGAAATGTGTAATAAATCATGGAAAAGCAATTCAAGGAGCAACCATGTCTAAACGCTCAACCATGTTTGAAATCGACATTAAAAAACATTTAATTAGACCATGTAATAAATTCATGCCTTTTATAAAATAATAATTAGGGATGAGTAACATGCCTGAAATACCATCTTTTACGAGAAGAATTCAACCCTTGAGCCCTTGGATGACCTACTTTTTGAAAACCCTAAGTATCTTGATTGAGAAAATTTGAGAGAGTATTGAGAGTTTTTAATTATGTTATCAATGAGAAATTACCCCTTTGAGTGCTTTATGAATATGGGGTTTTATGTGGGTAAGAAGGAAACTGTCCAAAGTGCCTTTAAATTAAAAGCTGAAATTTAGTCGTCAGTGACTACGGGTCACTATACGATTCGTAGGGATCCGTTACAAATCATCACCATGAGTCATAACATAGATAGTTTCTAGGGTACACAAACACTTTTTACCCTATGACTCATATAATACAACTCGTAATGAGACACTATGACTCGTAGGGTCCAATCATTGTTAACACAACAACCATTTGGGTATATAATGGGCATCCTACGATTTGTACATAACAACCCGTAAAGATTCCTCATGACTCGTAGTGAGACACAAGTACTTAGAGCAAAAGACTTAGCCACACAGACTACTCATGCTATTATTTGGGTCCAACTACTCTTCAAGACTCCATATGAATCGTATCGTAAGTTGTAGTCAGGACAGTGAGGATAAAATTTCTGAAATTTCCAAGGTCCAAAAACCTAGGGTGTTACAATTATGTACAAGAATAGTCTCTATGTTGTATTCATAGATGAGTTATGACAGTGTAATTCCCTTAGTATTTAATTTTTGTACTTTTATTATATTAGAAGATCTTGTATTGATAACACCCGATTTGGGGACTATATTATGTATTTAACCTTTTATTACATCTATTTTTCATTCCTTCCTTTATCTCTTTGGGTAGTCCATTACTAGTTGTTTTGGACTAGGGGTTTGGCATGCCTATTGGTGGGTTACGGTAGGTGCCATAATGACCTAAGAAATTGAGTTGTGACATTCACTAAGGAGTTCACAAGACGGTTAGTGATGCATAACTTATCAGATTATGCATGCAATATATTGGAATAGTTCAATGGAGCATGATAAACCTACTGAGCTAGAAAACTAGGGGGAATACAGTCATATTGTTTGTTTTGGATAATTTACAACAAAAAATGTTTGAGTTTGGTTACTTTTTGTAGATTATAACAACAATCCCCCCATTTAATTTTATGTATTTCATATTGATTTCAGCAAACTTGAGAAATAGTTCCACATATTCCCTATGGGTTTGACCCCAACCTGATTTGGGTTACTATATTTTTCATCGACCGCTTTATCTTTAATAAGAGGTGTAGCTTTGGGTGATATCAAAATTTTGGCACCGTTGCCGGAAAATATTGTGTGATTATTGATTGAAGTTATTGAATTTTTTTGGTTTTGTTTTCTATAGTTACTTGGTTGTACGCCGGTGTATTCTTGGCACAAGGAGTAGGGGCAATCCCTTACTCTCACTTGATCCTGAACTTAAAATAATCCTACAACTGAATCATAGGATGACTAAAAACATACGAGAAGGTGAGCTTGAAGGGGTTTTAAATAACCCAAATGATTTTCCTCCCTATGCTAAAGGAGTTCAAGACATTGTTTATTAAACCACCGAGCAATTATTAGAAGAAGCTTCCAACTAGAGAAGGAAAAAAATGCCCAATAAATAGATCAGGAGGTAGAAACGATGAGGCAAAAAAAAGGAGTTGATCATCAAGGAGACCTCGTCTAAAATTACGACAGAGATAGAAGGGGTAGGACTCAAGTGATCCAAACCTATCAGTACTTATCTCCATATGATGATCCAGATGAGGAATTGGGTTACGTTAGGCCTACTAAGACAGGACTATCACTCCTCTTACTTTGTCATTGGGTTTAAAGTTTGATATTACTAGTTCTATAATCCAGCTATTGAATTTGAAAGATGTGTTTGTAAGCTTGCCTATAGACAATGTAAACATGAACCTCAAAAACTTCATTAGGATTTGCACTTTATACATTATCCCTGGGGTAGGTCAAGAAGCATTGTGACTCAGGTTGTTCCCATTTTTATTGACCTGTGAAGATACATTATGGTTGGGGAACTTTATCGAGGATCAACCACTACTTGGAATAAGTTAAGGATGTAATTTTTAGATCATTTCTTTCCACCATCCATTATTCTTCAGATAAAGGATGAGATATATAATTTCAAATAGTAACACTCTAAGTCAATGTATGAGGCATGGTTTTGATTCAAAAAGAAGTTGATGATGGTACCTAACCACATAATTTTGGGGTAGAGCTTTCTTAAGATCTTCTATCGATCCCTTAACATAAGTTCAAAAGCTATTGCAGATATGATCACTGATGGAGTATTCATGCATCTCTGTTGGGAAATAACATGTGAGATTTTAGAACATATCTCTCTCACCAACTGAGAGTGACATACTCGGGAGGTGGAAAGAGGAGCTAGAACTTATGTCTTTGGTGCTTCCAGTGAGTACAGAGTTATAGATGACAAAGTGGCGCAAGAAGTTTCTCGGCTAAGATCAAAGGTTGGGCTATTGACAAAGAAATTCACAATGATGAAATTTGAGAAAGTTAATACAGTAGGCTCATAGGGTAAGGCCTCCAGATAATATGATTCTGATTTAAAAGAAGAGGAAAAATACCTAGATAGAGAGTTGGTGTGTTTTTGAGCCTAGGGGAAAGAAAACCAAGGTCTTAAATACTACGGGGATAGGTACAGAAAGCAGGGCAGTGACAGAAGATACAAGGAATATTATAAGAAAAAGGGTGATATGTATGTTCTACAAGGTAGCCATGACACTGAGTCGAGGATGAAGGCTATGTTGTCCAATCTTGTAAAGGGTTAGGAAAATTACCTTAAAGAGATTAAGGTAGATATCTCAGGGTTGATCTAGAAGGTAGAGTCACATGCTACTTTGATAAAACAATTAGAGCAGCAATTTGGACAAATGTCTGTAACTTTGAATCAGAGGCAGTCGGGCACCCTTCCAAGAAATATAGTTCAAAATCCTATGAACGATGGTCATTATCTTACCATCATCACTTGGAGTAGTAAGACAACTGTTGATCCCTTTATGCCTACTATTGATGATCCAAGGAATGATAGTTTTGGGGTTCATAAAATACCTGAAGCAGAGTTGGAAAAGGCGATAAGTGTTGATTTTAATGCAGAGGAGGACAAGGGTAAGGGAAAGGTTGTTGATCCCATATTAAAGATAATCCCACGACCTCCCCCGCCTTTTTCTCAGAGGTTGAGAAAGAAGAAAGAGAAAGGAAAATATAAGAATTTTTTGTCAATGTTAAAGAAAGTTTTAATTAATATTCCTCTTGTAAAAGCTTTGGAGAAGATTCCTGGCTATATGAAATTTATTAAAGACTTGGTCACTAAGAAGCAGACAATGAGATTTGAGCTCGTTGATAACATGCACCGTTGTAGTGTTGTGGCTTCTCGATCATTCGTAGAGAAAAAGGAGGACCCCAGAGCATTCACTATTTCATGCACTATTAGATCCTTGAACTTCTCTCAAGCTTTTTGTGATTTGGGACCTAGTATCAATCTCATGCCGTTGGTGGCTTAAAAATAGGTGGGTTTTGGAGCACCCAAACCTATATCTATGAGGCTATTTAAGGTTGACCGAACAGTGAAGAAATAGATTGGTACTTTATGTGATGTATTAGTGGGGGTTGCATCCTTTATGTTTCCTAAAGACTTTATGAATAATGAGAAAGTCACTTTCAATGTGTTCCAGTCTATGTGGAAACCGAAGGATATGTGAGTATTGTTAGTGATTGATATTATATATAATGATGAAGAGACTATTTCCATTGAAGAGAATCTTGGGGTGAAGGCATTAACAAAAATCATCATGAATTTCGATAGTGATGGCATCAAAGAATATGAGGAGATAGTCAAAGCATTTCCTGGTAGAGGTTCGAACAATTATGTTCTTAAAAAGTTGGATCTTTATTTGAAGAATATAACCACTCTACTCGACCATCTATTAAGGAGCACACAACAGTCTTAAAATTAAAGGCCTTTCTATCTTACATGATATGCATTTTGGGGCCTTACAATACCTTAACAGTTGTTATTGCAGCAAATTTTGAAGATTCAAATGTTGAAGCATCGTTATTAGTGTTGTAGAGGTTCAAAAGGGGTATTGGTTGGACCATAACAAATATTGTGTGGATTCCACTTGGTATTTTCATGCATAAGATACATCTTGAACAAGATTGTATTCCCAAGATTGAACATCAACGTCTAATTAGTCCTCATATGAAGGAGGTTATGAAGAATAAAATTATCAAGTGGTTAGATGTTTGAGTGGTTTACCTTATTGAAGACAACAACTGGGTTAGCCCAGTTTAATGTATGTTGAAAAAAGATGGAATTTCAATAGTTCCTAATATGAATAATGAACTATAATGACCCGAGACTACCCTCTAGTCATAATACGATGGTTACGCCCCCGAAGGACCACAAACAAACCCAAGAATGATTTCTATTGTAAGCATTGAATAATAATACTAAAATAACTATGGAATAATAGGCTAAAATGCCATAAGGTTCAAAACATCTAAAATACTGCTAATGAATAATAACATCTGAATCTGAAATACTGTCTAAAAATCTAGTCTGAAAAGAGTCTAACTGAAACTATCTGAAAGTGGAGTTGATAGGAAAATCCCCCAACTAACTCTATCTACTAAAATATTGCTAAGCTGAAGTACTGAAATAAAAGCATATCCTCGATAGATGATCACTCACTGCTAAATCTGCTACTGCTAGCTGAATCTGGCTAAGCGCGGTCAAGAATCTGAGCGTTCGAACATATGATATAAAACATCATAGCGCAAGAAACAGGTATGCAATTAGTACGTGAGAATGTACTGGTATGCTAAATAAGGTAAGGCTGAATGCATGGGTTCATATGCATGAACAATAACTAACTGAATGATATGCAAGAGCTGGATTAGCATACATGGAGGATCTGTTACAACTGAACATACTGTAACTGAGTATACTGGAACTGGATCTGATAACTGATAACTAAATATACTAAAAAGATTAGATCAGTGATAATCTGTATTACTAATAACTGAGTGACTGTATCTAACAGTCCTGATTTTGTAGAACTGAACTGAGTTCTATTCTGAAGACTAAGACTGAAATAGAAACTATGGGAATTATCACTTAACTGACATGCCCCTGAGTAAGCTGAGAGGGGTCAACCTTGTAAATCCAGTTGGAAAGGTTTCAGTATCGTGACACGGGTAAAGACACTGCAGTGGTTAAGTCTATCTGTCGGGTGACCCTGAATAGGTAGTCAGGCATAATCTGATGGGTGACCCCTGGGAGGTAGCCAAGACTTAATCTGACGGTTGACTTCTCACATCCTACGCTGGAAGCATAGTTCTATAGTGTGAGAATGCTACTAACGACTCTGCCTACCTGACGGGAGAATTCATAACCTCCATAGTTGCTCGATGCTAGTTCCTACTCCCAACTGAAAGACACTGAACTGAGTATACTGAACTGAACTAGTCTTATACAGAGATTACTGAGTTTTCCTAAGTTCCACGACTGACTGAATTCTTCTGAGTTTTGTAACTGACTGAGAGTACTACTGATTGTGACATGACTGATTCTATTTAGCCACTGACACTGGCTCTAGGTAAATAGCTAAATTGTCAAGAATTAAATACCCCAGGACTCGATAGCATGAAAATTAAAGAAAAACATAATCTTGAATAACATAACAATGTTCACTTGGTCATAATTCATTCATAGAGACATTCCATCAAATACTTGTAATACATTAACTTGTACATGAATGGGGAATACATGTTACCACGCTATAATGGCATTATTTCATTCTCATAGACAATTTATCAAACATGTGGAAACATGCTTGGTTCACTAAATCATAAACACTTAGGGTTAACATGGCTTAAACAATTATACTACAAATTGAAGGGTTTATCATGAATATCATGTAATTCAACACATACTAGAATCAATTCTTGGAACTTGTAATTTAAATCATGGATTAAAACTCAAAAAACACCATGAACATGAATTCAATCTAATTCAAACATGGAAATCATAAATCATAAATCTAGTATTTTGAAAAAGGAATCTTGGACTCCATGGAAGGTAAGGATCCATGGATGAACATCTAACATACTTTAATTCATGAGATTCTTGAAATTCTTTGAGAGATTCTTGAGATTGACCTTGATTCTTGAGAGCTAGGGTTTGTTTTCTTGAGAGAAAAGAACCTTTTGATTTTTGGGGGAAAGTGAATAATTAAGGGTTTAAACATTTTTAGGGCTTAAATCCCACATCTGGGTGGAATAAAATCCTGAGAAAACACTAGTTTAACCCTTTGTGCAACATTAATTTTTCATGAAATTTTCTCGATCTGGACCTCTGGAACGACACGGCGCTATCGCATCGTCTCGCTGGAAAATAACAACTGGGAAATTGCGAGGTGGCTCGATAAGGTGGTATAGCGTTACCACTTTGTTTGTGAAATGGAAGTGCACCACGACATGGTTAAATTGCATTATTTCACTGAAAATTGACAATTTCTATTTTAACAAACTCCGTGACACACTACTGGCCTGAATGACGATGTTTAATGACTAAAACTTAAAATCATCACAACTTCTTATCCGATTTTAGGATTTAGGCAAATTTTATATCATTGAAAATCTAATTAAATTTCCTACGCAATAACATGCTCTAATCTAAAAATTATCGAGTATTCAAAATTTTTTATTTAGGATAACCCATGTACTGACGGTTAATCTAGGCTAGGGAAATATGGGGTATTACAATATCTTCTTTTTGGGAACATTCATCCTAAAATGTGGCTAGTTAAGTTGAGTGAGTAGAGACAGACTGAGTTTATGTACTAAACTAGACATGCACAACTGAAGCATGATTATGTGACTGGTCTGATAGACTTAACTTACATACTGAACATGCATATCTGATGCATGATTACATGGCTAAAATTGATTTATGAAATACATGACTGACATAAGGATGATATGAGAAGGTAACTGATACCAATTTTGTAACGGTACTTAACATGGGACTGTGTGGGTTTAAGGAAGTCTGTGATGATGTACGGGAAACCATCTAACTGAAAGACTACTGAATGACTTTGACACACTACTGAGGCTAGAGAAACACATGGCATAAACTGAACTACATGGACCATTTAGAGTGTAACATAAGTCATGAGAACAAAACATACTGTGAAACATGAATACGTGTGTCATGAACTGCATAACCCGAGTTTGGAATTCTTGAACTTATGGAACTTGATTTGTACTACAGAGTGAACTGGAACTCCTTATACTAGGAACTATAAGCATGCATGGTCTTCTACCATGTACTATACTACCATCTTCCCCTTATATTAAAGTTGTCATTCTATGTCAGTGGGTTACTAAATCAATAACCCTACTACTATTTTAGGGTTTAACCTTTGTATAGACTGCTATGTAAGAAATTACAGAAGATAGTGAAGCTCATGGATCTAATAAGGCATAAACATGTAAGTGGGAGATTTGTAACTTACCAGTGACCACACCTGGAGGACTTTTCTAATCCTGTCGAGACTGAAGTGTATAAAATTTGTTTAGATATTGACCGTGGGTGGCATAGGAAGTGGAGCCGTGCTGATTCGAGCGACTGTACTGAACTGGTGACTGATTAGATTGACATTGATGGTGCATAGACCTACCTCTCTAAGCAACTACTTAACACTCCCTGAGTCTATGGCCAGGTTTCCCACAGCTATAACAAATATTACTACCAGCCCTACACTCTCCCTGATGGTTTTTACCACACTCTTCGCAAAACGGATTAGTACGGATATTGCTTATGCTATCCTAGGTCATCGATACACTGGCTGAGGATAGAGCTGGAACTAAATACTTTGGACAAAACTGGGAACGGTTACCCCCATCTGACTTAGGTTGACTGAAATTAAAGCTACCTGTTCTAGCCCTCTTATTCTCTCTCTCCTTCTCCTAAAGTTTTTACTCTTAAATCTATTGATCATGGACCATAAGCCTAGATATGTCCATATCTTTAACCAATATCGTTGTTCTGCATTCCTTAACCACACTATCTGACACCCTAGATTCAAACTTCCTCATTCTTGACCTATTGCCTGCAAGTACATGGGGAGCATACCTGGCTGACTGAGTAAACTTGAGGGAATACTTTTTTATGCTTATACTACCTTGTCTGAGATTGATGAACTCTAACACTTTGGCTTTTCTCACCTCTAAGGGAAAGAATCTATCTAGGAAGGCAGTAGCAAACTCTTCCTACTCTATGGGCTTTGCATTTATACCCCTGTCTACCTTCCACTGCTTAAACCATGTATGGGATACATATTGTAGCTGATAGGCGGCTAACTCGGTACTCTCACTGGAAGTTACTCCCATGATGTTTGTGACTTTTTGAACATGATCGAGGATCTTCTGTGGATCCTCTTCTACTTAGATCCCACAAAGGAAGGAGGATTCATTCGGGTGAAATCCCAAATCCTGGTTGCAATAGTATTGTCCACTGGGTTGTCTGGAATAACAGCTTGACATTCATTCTGGGCTACAACTGAATTGGCTATAGTAGAGAATGTTGCTCTAAATTCTGCGTGAGAGACATGTTCGTCCAGGGGATCTGCCTGAATGGGCTAAGTGGCTGACTGGTTTCTAGTTCTTCTTTTGTTAGTCCTTTTGGGAGGAAAGTTTAGTAAATGAAAGAAAGTAGAAAATTAGACTGTGAGTGTAACTTGAGCACATGATCACCCGTACAATATAAATAATGAAAGAAGGGAAACTTTTCTAAAACATCTCATAGCCTCATGTCCATAAGAGTGACGCGCTACATACCCATGCACATGACTCAACGCGATGCGGTTTTTCAGACTCCCTAGTACACTGTTGAACCTTAGGGTTTGATACCATGTTTGTAACGACCCAAGACTACCCCTAGTTGTCACACGGTGCTTACGACTCCGAAGGACCACAAACTAACAGATGAATAATATCTTTTGTGATCACTGAACAATAATACTGAAATAATTACAGAATAATAGGCTGAAATGCCATAAGATTCAAAACATCTAAAATATTGATAATGAATAATAATATCTGAATCTAAAATACCATCTGAAAATCTAGTCTGTAAAGCCTCTAACTGAAACAATCTGAAAATGGAGTTGATGGGACAATTCCCCAACTAACTCTATCTACTAAAATACTGATAAGCTGAAGTACTGAAATAAAAGCATATCCTTGATAGATGAGGACTTACTGCTAAATCTGCTACTACTAGATGAATCTGGCTAAGCGCGGTCAGGAACCCGAGCATCCGAACCTATGATATGAAACATCATAGAACAACAAACAGATATGCGATTAGTACGTGAGAATGTACTAGTATGCTAACTGAGGTAAGGCAAAATTCATGGGTTCATATGAATGAACAATAACTAACTAAATGATATGCAAGAGCCGGATTAACATACATGGAGGATCTATAACAACTGAACATACTGTGCATACTGTAACTGAGTATACTGGAACTGAATCTAATAATGGATAGCTGAATATATTGATAAGATGATATCAATGATAATCTATATTACTGATAACTTAGTGACTGTATCTGACAGTCATGATTCTATGGAACTGAACTGAGTTCTATTCTAAACGTTGAGACTAAAATTGAAATTGTGGGAATTCTAACTGAACCGGCATGCCCCTGAGTAAGATGAGTAGGGTCAAACCTGTAACCCCACTTGGAAGGGTACAAGTACCATGAAACGGGTATATACACTACTGTGGTCAAGCCTATCTGATGGGTGACCCTGAATAGAAAGTAAAGCCTAATCTGACGGGTGACCCCTGAGAGGTAGCCAAGCCTTAACCTAATGGGTGACTCCTTACATCCTACACTAGCTACGTAATTATGTAGTGTGAGACTTCTACTAACAACTCTGCCTGCCTGACGAGATATGTCTTCACCTCCACACTTGCTCGGTGCTAGTTCCTACTCCCAACTGAAAGACACTAAACTGAGTATACTGAACTGAACTGGACTGATACTGAGATTACTGAGTTTTCCTAAGTTCCATGACTGACTGAATTCTATTAAGTTCTATAATTGATTGAGAGTAACACTAATTGTTACCTGAATGATACTATTCAGCCACTAACACTGGCTCTAGGTAAACATCTAAATTGTCGGGTATTAAATACCCCTAGGACTCGATAGCATGAAAAGTAAAGCAAAACATAATCTTAAATAACATAACAATGTTCACTTGGTCATAATTTATTCATAGAGACATTTCATCAAACACTTGTAATGCATTAACTTGTACATGAATGGGGAATACATGTTAGCATCCTATAAAGGCATTATTTCATTCTCATAGAAAATTTATCAAACACGTGGAAACATGCTTTGTTCACTAAATCATAACCACTTAGGGTTAACATGGCTACAACAATCATCTTGCAAATTGAAGGGTTTATCATGAATATCATGTAATTCAACATATACTAGAATCAATTCTTGGAACTTGTAATCTAAATCATGGATTAAAACTCAAACAACACCATGAACATGAATTCAATCTAATTCAAACATGAAAATCATAAATCATAAATCTTGTATTTTGAAAAAGGATTCTTGGACTCCATGGAAGGTAAAGATCCATGTATGAACATCTAACATACCTTAATTCGTGATATTATTGGAATTCTTGAATAGATTATTGGAATTGACTTTGATTCTTGAGAGCTAAGGTTTGTTTTCCTGTGAGAGAAGTAACTTTTGATTTTTAGGAGAAAGTCAATAATGAAAGGTTTAAATGTTTTTAGGGCTTAAATACCATATATAGGTGGAAAAAAATTATGGGAAAAGACTGGTTTAACCCTGGGTGCAACTTTAATTTTTTATGAAATTTTCTCGATATGGACCCCTGGCGCGACGCGCAGCGAAAAATGACAACTGGGAAATTGCATGGTGGCGAGATGTGGTGGTATCACGTTGCCACTATGATTGTGAAATTGAAGTGTACCTCGACATGGTGGAATTGCATTGGCACACTGGAAATTGACAATTTCTATTTTAACACACTCCGCGGCGCGCAACTGGCCTGAATGACGATGTTTAACGACTGAAACATAAAATCGCCATAACTTCTTACCTGGTTGTCAGATTTAGGTAAATTTTATATTTTTGGAAAGGTAATTGAATTTCCTATGCAATGGTATGCTCTAATCTAAAACTTATTGAGTATTTCAAAAATTTTATTTAGTATAACCTATGTACTAAGGGTTAATCTAGGCTAGGGAAATATGGGGTATTACAATATCTCCCCCTTGGGAACATTCATCCTCAAGTATGGCTAGTTAAGCTGAGAGAGTATAGACAGACCAAGTTTGTGTACTGAACTAGACATGCACAACTGATGCATGATTACGTGACTGGTCTGATAGACTCAACTTACATACTGAACATGCATATCTGATGCATGATTACATGGCTAAATTGATTTATGAAACACATGACTGACATGAGGATGATATGAGGTGGTAAATGATACCAAGTTTTTAACGGTACTGAATATAGGACTTAGTAGGTTTAAGGAAGACTGTGATGATGTACGAGACCCCATCTAACTAAAGAACGACTGAATGACTTTGACACACTACTGAGGCCTGAGGAACACATGCTATAAACTAAACTTCACGACCATTTAGAGTGTAACATGAGTCATGAGAACTAAGCATAC
The DNA here is from genome assembly GCA_030864215.1 of Capsicum pubescens. NCBI lineage: Eukaryota > Viridiplantae > Streptophyta > Magnoliopsida > Solanales > Solanaceae > Capsicum > Capsicum pubescens. The sequence goes on from CM061541.1 coordinate 124,162,024, forward strand.
TGGGAAACATAAATACGTGTGTCATGAACTGCATGACCTGAGTTTGGAATTTCTGAACTCATGGAACCTGATTCGTACTACAGAGTGAACTGGAACTCCCTATACTAGGAACTATAAGCATGCATGGTATTCTACCATGTACTATACTACCATCTCCCCCTTAGATTAAAGTTGTCATTCTATGTCTGTGGGTCACTAAATCAATAACCTTACTACTATTTCAGGGTTTAACCTTGGTATGGACTGCTATGTAAGAAATTATAAAAGATAGAAAAGCTCATGGATCTAATAAAGCATAAATATATAAGTGGGAGATTTGTAACTTACTAGTGACCACATCAGGAGGAATTTTCTTATCCTATCAGTACTGAAGTGCATAAAATCTATTTTGATGGTGCATATCCCTACCTCTCTGAGAAAATTCCCAACACTTCCTAAGCCTATGGCCCAGTTTCCCACAACCATAACAAATATTACTGCCAACCCTATACCGTTCTTGATGGTTTTTACCACACTCTCTGCAAAATGGATTAGTACGACCATTGCTTACGCTATCTTGGGTCATCGGTACACTGACTGAGGATGGAGCTAGAACTGAAGACTTTGGACAAAACTTGGAACCGTTAGCCCCATCTGACTTAGGTTGACAGAAATTAAAGCTACCTATTCTAGCCCTTTTATTCTCTATTTCCTTCTCCTTTAGTTTCTACTCTTTAATTTGTTGAGCATAGACCATAAGCCTAGATATGTTCATATCTTTAATCAACATCGCTGTTTTGCATTTCTTAATCATACTATATGACATCCCAGATATAAACTTGCTCATTCTGGACCTATTGTCTGCTACTACATGGGGAGCATACCTGGCTAACTACGTAAACTTGAGGGAATACTCATTTACGCTCATACTACCTTATTTGAGATTGATGAACTCTAACACTTTGGCTTCTCTCAAAACTAAGGGAAAAAATCTATCTAGGAAGGCAGTAGCAAACTTTTTCCACTCTATGGGATCTGCATCTATACCTCTATCTACCTTTCACTGCTTAAACCACATATGGGAAGTATCTTGTAGCTGATAGGCAGCTAACATGGCATTGTCACTACAAGTCACTCCCATGATGTTTGTGGCTTTTTGAACCAAATTGAGGAACTCCTATGGATCCTCTTCTGACTTAGATCCCACAAAGGAAAGAGATTCATTTGGGTGAAATCCTGAATCCTGGTTTCAGCAGTATTGGCCACTGGGTTGGATAAAACAACAACTGGCCATTCATTCCGGGCTATGTCTAAATTGGCTAGAGTAGTGAATGCAACTCTTAATTGTGCATGAGATACATGTTCATCCAGGGGATCTGCCTGAACGGGCTGAGGAGCTGACTGGTTTCTGATTTTTCTTTTATTAGTCTATTTGGGAGGCATGTTTTGTAAACGAATAAAAGAAACCGATTAGACTGAGAGTGTAACTTGAGCTTATGATCACTCTCATGGAATGAATACTTAAAGAAGGGAAATTTTTCCTAAAACATCTCATAGCCTCCCATCCATAAGCGTAGCGTGCTACACACCCATGCATAAGACTCTACGTGATGCGGTTTTTCAGGCTTCCTAGGACACTATTGAACCTTAGGCTTTGATACCAAGTTTGTAATGATCCGAGACTACCCCCTAGACATCAAACGGTGCTTACGACCCTGAAGGACCACAAGCTAACCCATGAATGATATCTGCTATGAGCACTGAACAATAATACTGAAATAATTGTGAAATAATAGGCTAAAATGCCATAAGGTTCAAAAAATATAAAATATTGATAATGAATAATAACATATGAATCTAAAATACTCTCTGAAAATCTAGTCTGAAAACCTTCTAAGTGAAACTATCTGAAAGTGGAGTTAATGGGACAATTCCCCAACTAACTCCATCTACTAAAATACTGCTAAGCTGAAGTACTAAAATAAAAGAATATCCTCGATAGATGAGAATGAATCTGGCTAAGAGCGATTAGAAACCTGAGTGTCCGAACCTATGATATTAAACATTATAGCGCAAGAAATAGGTATCCGATTAGTACGTGAGAATATACTGTTATGTTAAATAAGGTAAGACTAAATGCATGGGTTCATATGCATGAACAATAACTAACTGAATGATATGCATGAGCTCGATTAACAAACATAGAGGTTCTGCAACTACTGAACATACATTTCATACTGTAACTGAGTATACTGGAACTAAATTTGATAATTGATAACTGAATATACTAATAAGCTGAGATCACAGATAATCTGTATTACTGATAATTGAGTGACTATACTTGACAGTCCAGATTTTATAGAAATGACCTGAGAGTTCTATTATGAAGATTGAGACTAAAACTAAAACTATGGGAATTCTAACTTAACCGACATGCTCGTGAGAAAGTTGAGTGGGGTCCAACCTGTAACCCCTGTTGGAAGGGTGCCAATACCATGCCATGGGCAAAGATACTTCTGTGGTCAAGACTATCTGACGGGTGACCCTGAACAGGAAGTCAAGCCTAATTTGATAGGTGACCCCTGGGAGGTATCTAAGCCTTAATCTGATGGGTGACTCCTCACATCCTATGCTGGCTACGTAGTCTATAGTGTGAGATTTCTACTAATGAATCTGCCTACCTGATGGGAGAATTCTCCACCTCCACACTAACTCAGTGCTAGTTCCTATGCATAACTGAAAGAAACTGAACTAAGTATACTGAACTAAACTGGACTGATACTGAGATTACTAAGTTTTCCTAAGTTCTATGACTGACTGAATTCTACTGAGTTCTATAACTGACTGAGAGTACTACTAATCATGGCATGACTGCTACTATTTATCCACTGACACTGGCTCTAGGTAAATAAGTAAATTATCTGGTATTAAATATCCCCAGGACTCGATAGCATAAAAAGTAAAGCAAAGCATAATCTTGAATAACATAACAATGTTCACTTGGTCATAATTCATTCATAGACACATTTCATCAAACACTTGTAATGCATTAACTTGTACATGAATAGAAAATACATTGTAGCAAGCTATAGTGGAATTATTTCACTCTCATAGACAATTTATCAAACACATGTAAACATGCTTGGTTCACTAAATCATAAACACTTAGGGTTAACATGGATACAACAATTATCTTTCAAATTGAAGGGTTTATCATGAATATCATGTAATTCAATACATACTAGAATCAATTCTTGGTACTTGTAATCTAAATCATGTATTAAAACTCAAACAACACCATGAATATGAATTCAATCTAATTCAAACATGGAAATCATAGATCATAAATCTTATATTTTAAAAAAGGATTCTTGGACTCCATGTAAGGTAAGGATCCATGGATGATCATCTAACATACCTTAATTTGTCAGATTCTTGAAATTCTTGGAGAGATTCTTGGGATTGACCTTGATTCTTGAAAGCTAGGCTTTGTTTTCTTGAGAGAGAAGTACCTTTTGATTTTAGGGGGAAAGTGAATAGTGAAGGGTTTAAATGTTTTTAGAGCTTAAATCCCTCATCTGGGCTGAATAAAATCTTGGAAAAAGACTGGTTTAACCCAGGGCGCAACTTTAATTTTTTGTGAAATTTTCCCGACCTGGACCTCTGGCGCGACGCGGTGCTATCGCGTCGTGTCACTGGAAAATAACAACTGGGAAATTACATGGTGGCGCGATGCGGTGGTATCGCGTTGCCACTTTGTTTGTGAACTGGAAGTGCACCGCGATATGGTGGAATCACATTGGTACACTGAAAATTGACAATTTCAATTTTAACACACTTCGGAATGTGCTATTAGCCTGAATGATGATGTTTAACGACTGAAACTTAAAATCGCCATAACTTCTTACCCGGTTTTTGGATTTAGGCAAATTTTGTATTGTTGGAAAGCTAATTGAATTTCCTATGCAATGGAAGACTCTAATCTAAAAATTACTGATATTCCAAAATTTTTATTTAGGATAACCCATGTACTAAGGGTTAATCTAGCCTAGGGAAATACGGGGTATTACATGAACTTATTCCCATGAGTTTTGTCACTGGTTGGAGAGAGTACATAGATTATAGAAAGCTTAATACTTATACTAGAAAAGACCATTTCCTTATTCCATTAATGGATCAGATGCTCGATAGACTAGAAGTCATGGGTTGGTATTATTTTCTTAATGGGTACTCGAGATACAATCAAATTACTATTACTCTAAATAAACAGGAAAAAATGACTTTTACTTGCTCCTATGGCACTTTTTCATTTAAGAGAATGTCATTTGGGTTATGTAGTGCTCCCGCTACCTTTTAGTGATTCATGATGTCTATATTTTATGATATGGTAGACAAAATAATTGAGGTATTCTTGGATGATTTTTCAATTATTGGGGACTCATTTAATGATTGTTTGGCCAATCCATCCAATGCACTATAAAGATGTAAAGTGTGTAATCTAGTATTAAAATTTGACAAGTGTCATTTTATGGTAAAAAAAGATATTGTTCTTGGGCAAAAAATCTCAAAATGGGGTAGTAAGGTGGATAAAGCAAAGATTGAGGTAATTGAAAACTTACCACCTCCAGTCTCAGTTAAAGGTATATGAAGCTTTTTGGGTCATGTAGAATTTTATAGGAGGTTCATCAAGGACTTTTCTAAAATTGCAAATCCTCAATGCAAGATTTTAGAGAAGGAGGTGAAATTTGTATTTGATGATGCATGTCTCAAAGATTTTGTATTCCCTTAAGAAAAGGTTGATCTCGACTCCTATCATTATCCCCCTTGATAGGTTTTTAGCATTTAAGATTATGTATGGTGCCAGTAAAGTGGACTTGGGTACTATCCTAGGAAAACAAGAGAGAAAATCCTCTATCTATTTTACTATCCAATCAAGGTATTAAGCCCCGTATAGAAGATCTATAAAATCACTAAACATGAGTTATTTACGGTGGTTTTTTCCTTTGAGAAATTTTGGTCTTATTTAATAGGGACCAAAGTCATAGTTCACATAGATCATACAACTTTAAGGTACCTAATGTCAATGAAATATGTAAAACTGATGTTGATACGTTGGGTCTTGTTGTTGCAAGAATTTGACTTTGAGGTAAAAGATTAGAAAAACATAGAGAACAAGGTTGTGGATCACTTGTCTTCCCTTTATGAGGAGGCAAAATAAAAATTAGGGGATGATTTCGATATAAATGACTTATGAGGGGGTCTTGGAAGTATCTCAATACTTAATCCTTGGTTTGCAGACTTTATCAACTATTTGGCAAGTGATCTTGTTCAAGAAGACCTATGATTTAAGTAGCATAAGAGATTTATAAATGAGGTGAGGAAGTTCTTTTGGGATGAACCATATCATTTTGGATTTTTGTGGATGGTGTTATTCATAGGTGTATCCCTGAGGTAGAGATGATGAGCATTCTTGAATATTGTGATTCATCACCAGTTGGGGATCATCATTGTTGTACCCTCACAACACATAAAATTATTTAGTGTGGACATTATTGACCTACTATATTTAAGAGTGCAAGTGATTTTGGCCAAGCCTATGACCAATGTTAATGTCAAGGCAATATTTTATAGAGGCATGAACTCCCCATGACATCTATATTAGAGCTAGAGTTGTTTAATGTATGAGGGATTGATTTCATGGGTTCGTTTGTGAGATCCTATGGCATAAAGTATAATTTAGTCGTGGTTGACTACGTTTCAAAATGGGTGGAGGCAGTTGTGTGTCCAAATAATGAAGGTAGAAGTGTCACCGCATTTTTGAAGAAAAATATATTTTTATGCTTTGGCACTCCACGTGTGATTATTAGTGATGATTGGTCTCACTCTTCCAACCATCTATTTAATATCCTGCTTGATAAATATGTTGTAAAGAATAAGGTGGAAACATCTTATCATTCTCAGATAAAAGGGTAGGTTGAGGTCCCCAATATAGATATTAAGTCCATATTAGCAAAGACTATGAATGCCAATAGGACTGACTGGTCAAGTGTAATACCCCCGAAATTTTCCTTAAGCTTAATTTCATCTCTAGAAGGCTAAGGAATGACTTCCTAAGTGTGTAACATTTAAACCATATAGAATTTCCCAAATATCAACTTTTTATCATGTGGGAAATTGAATTAGATTTCCAACGATATAATATCTGCCTAAATCTGATAACTGGGCAAGAAGTTATGGTAAATTTAAGTCCTAGTCGTAAAGCAACGTCATTTTAGTGCTTGGCGCATTGCGAAGAGGGTCTATTTGACAATTGCCAATTTCTAGTTGAACTCTGTGATAGAGTCGCATCGCGCTAAAGTTCCAGGTCCCAACCAGTAGGACAACACGATAGCACCGCATCTTGGTGACCCCCAGAATCCCATTTGTCAAATTCCAGTGAGCCACCGCAATAGTGGCACGTCGTGGTGGCCCATAAAATTGGGCTTTTCAGTTTAATTTTTCCAGCTTTGTACAAAAGTTAAAAAGGGCACTTTGGTCTTTTTCCATGCCTCTTATATCATCGAAACACCTAATCTAAGGTCATTACAAGCACCTTATACGACTTTTCTCAAGATTTCTCTCAACAAAAACCCTAAGTACCCAAAACCTCTTCCAAGGATCTCAAGAATTCACCATAGCTTTTCCAAATTGAGTTAAGATTCAAGGTTCCCAAGTCAAGGGCTTCAAGAACCCTCATCCAAAAGTAATATAAAGAGTCTCAAGCAAATTTATCCACCCAAGTTCATAACCTGAGGTATGTGGGGTTTTGAACAAGAACACTTTTTTCATTCTTGTGCCCAAATTGTTAATTTTTATTAAAGAATTTCATATTTTTGCAAGTGGGTGTATACCCAAATTACTTTATTTTTAGATTATGAGATTACGAGTTGTTCAAGTCTTGATTTGCATGATTATTTCACTATTTTATGACATGAGTTGAGAAATTATGCTATGAGTTGCACATCCTTGTATCGATTTGATGTTTCCAAGATTCATGTCATGATTTAAGCTTTATTATGAAACAAAGATTATTTGAGCATGAGTATAAGTTTTAAATTAAGTATGAGTTTTGATGTTTCTTGAAGAATATGTTTTTTAGTATGATTCAATCAACAAGTACTTTGATTTTAAAGAAAGATTACTTTTGAGCCAGAGTTAAGACAGGAATCCACATTATTCAGTCTTTATGATTTAAAGCTAAGAGAATTATAATTTGGTCTTCACTATAGACCCTTGAGTTGTTTTTAGGTAGATTTCCTAAGAGTTCCTAGCTGAGTATGGGAGTAATATTTAGCACCAAGTTGGGTATGATTTCGAGGTCTCAAACCCCAGAACTATGTGCCACTGTAGGATTGAGATTTAAGGGACCGAGGCTGAGATAGTGATCACTGAGTTGAGGTTATACTCCCTGGAAAGAGTATGATGCTCTCCCTAATATGAGGTTTCTTTCTTAGGAGTACAAGATTTTGGGCTCTATGTAACTCACATGGTTTATATCGGTTAGAAGAAACTCCCGAGTTCTAAGTGTCTCGAGTCTAAAAGAGTTCTAGAGTTCCCAAGTGTTGAAGGTTCCTAAAAGTTCTGAGTCCTTGAGTTTTAAAGAAGTTTTACTCTCCATGAGATAAAAGTATGAGTTTTAAAGTATTGTTTAAAGTTCCTTTAGCCTTCAAGTATTGAGAATAAGAGAACAACAGAGATCTTAAAGTTAAGTATAATGGCTCACAAGATTTATATTTCATGCTTCACTATTCACGATTCATGAGAATTTTATTTCAGATTTATTCAATCCATGTGAGTCATTCATATATGCATGCATGATTTTATAAAGAGTAATAATACTGTTTATTTAAATGCATGCACCCCCATATACTTAGTACATTCCCAAGTGTTGATCCACATATACGTCTATGCTATATTGTCTTATAATGTAGGTTCAGGTGCTCCGTCCCAGCCTTGTCAGTGATTTCCGAGTTTCTTTATCTACATCTCCACAGTCGTGAGTCCTCATGGTTCGAGGACCTATCTTTAGACATTTTTGTATTTTATTAGATATATTATTGCTTTCAGTTAGTTTGAGTCAGTTGGGATCCTGACCTAATGGCTCTCTAGTCACGGAGTAGTAGAGGCTTTGTCAGACTAGTTATCAGATTGTTAGTATGTTGAGATTTCCAGTATTGTTGTCGTTTGGGCCGAGTATTTTTCTTGTATTTCCGATCATTTGATATAACAGTATCAGTGTTTTGTTTATTTCATTTCAAAATAAGTTATTATATGTAGTAATAGCTCAAAGGGTTATCTTTGGACTACTTGTAGCCTTAAACACCATGTGATGCTTCGGAATGAGATTTCTGGGTGTTACAAACTTGGAATCAGAGCCTAAGGTTTACGGAGTCCTACGGAGTCTGACAAGCCACGTTAAATAGAGTCTTGATCATCGGTGTGTAGCACGCAACATCTATGTGCAAGAGGCTACAAGACGTTTTAGGAAAAAGTTTTTTGTTTTTTCCAAGTTCTATCGTGCCTACAGTTGTCCCTATCATCTAATAATTCGTGTTCTCCTATTTTAGCAAATGCCTCCCTAAAGAGCGAACGCCCGCAGAAATGATAATGAGCAATACCAGCCTGTTGATTCTTTGAATGAGACTGTGTCTCATGCTGAGTTTCGGGTGGCCTTTTAGGCATTAGTCCAAGCAGTTACCGCTAATGTTCAGTCCAATAACAAGGCCGCAATTCCAAATCAGCAAAGAGGTGATTTAGCTACTGCTAGGATTCGTGATTTCATACGGATGAATCTGCCAGAGTTTTATGGGTCTAAGGCTGGTGAAGACCCACAGTTATACCTTGAAGAGGTAAGAAAGATCACACAGGTGATGCATGTTTTTAAGGAAGAAAGTGTTGAGCTGGCATCTTACAGGTTGAAAGACATTACTTATGACTGTGTTGTATCGTGGATGAAGGGTAGTGGTGAGGATGCGACTCCTCTGACTTGGCAGGTGTTCTAAGATGCATTTTTGGACAAGTTCTTCCCACTTGAGATGAGAGAAGAAAAGATTGAGGAGTTTATAAACTTAAGGCAGGGATCCATGACTATTAAGGAGTACTGCTTGAAGTTCAACCAGTTAGCCAAGTATGCTCCTAATTTTATTTCTGACACCTGAGTTAGTATGAGCAAGTTTGTGACCGGTGTTTCTGGTTTAGTACTGAAAGAGTGTAGGACTGCGATGCTGAATAAGGATATGTATCTGGCTAGGTTGATGATACATGCATAAAAGATAGTGGCAGACAAGATAAGGGAGAGAGATAGAGTGAGAGGTAACAAGAGGGCTAGATTTGAGCAGCATAGGTATAGTTAGGCTAGGTCCCATGGAGGGAACCGTCCATAGTTCTTGGGCCGTTCATCTATGCCAGTTCCTTCATCAGCTAGTGCTCCATCTCTTAGAGGTAGGCAATAGCAATAAAATAGGTTTTCTATGTCCCGGTCCCAGAATAGTGTAAGTAATAGACCCCGCTATCCTCCTTGTGCTAAGTATGGTAGGGATCATCCCGGTGAGTTTTTAGCAGACCAGAGGGGTTGTTTTGGTTTGTGGCAAGCTGGTCCATAGACTTAGAGATTATCCACATGCTAGGCAGGGGAACAGAGATGCCCGACCTCAGACACAAAATACTAGTGCATCATCTCATGTAGACCATTCCACCCCTGCTCAGGGAACTTCATCTAGCACTGCTGGCGGTTAGCGCCAAAATAGATTCTATGGCTTACCATCCCATCAGAAGAAGGAAGATTCTCCCGATATTGTTACCGGTATGCTCCGTGTCTTTTTCTTTGATGTTTTTGTGTTGTTGGACTCCGGGTCAAGTTTCTCTTATGTGACCCCATTAGTAGCTATGAATTTCAAAATGAGTCCCTAAAAGATTCCTGAGCCTTTCCTAGTGTCCACACCAGTAGGGGAGTCAGTTATTTCTAAACAAGTGTATTGAGATTGTCCTATTACTAGTCTTCATAGATTCATAATTGTTGATTTGATAGAGTTGGACATGGTGGATTTCGACCTTATTCTGGGTATGGATTGACTTCATTCTTGTTATGCATCTATAGACTGTCGTACCCGCATGGTCAAGTTTCAGTTCCCTGATGAACCAATTTTTGAGTGGTCTGGGAGTTCGGTATCTCCCAAGAGTCATTTTATCTCTTATCTCAAAGCTAGAAAGCTAATATCCAAAGGTTACATCTATCACCTAGTTAGAGTCGAAGACACTAAGTCCTAGGCTCCAACTATTCAGTCAGTCAACATTGTTAATGAGTTTCCTAATATTTTTCCAAAATATCTCCCAGGGGTACCTCCCGATAGAGAGATAGAATTTGAGATTGACCTTCTTCCTAACACTCAGCCTATTTCTATTCAGCCATACCGTATGGAACCTATAGAGCTTAAGGAGTTGAAAGAGCAACTCAAAGATCTTTTAGATAAATGTTTCATAGGGCCCAGTGTCTCTCCTTGGGGCTTACCTATTCTTTACGTGCAAAAGAAAGATAGTTAGTTATGTATGTGCATTGACTATCGTCATCTTAACAAGGTCACATTCAAGAATATCCTCTTATGAGAATTGATGACCTATTTGATCAGTTGCAAGGTGCGAGTTATTTCTAGAAGATAGACCTTAGCTCCGGCTATCATCAACTTAAAGTGAGGGAGTGTGATATCTCAAAGACAGACTTCCAAACCCATTATGGTCACTTTGAGTTTCTAGTTATGTCTTTCGGGCTAACCAACATTCCAGCAACTTTCATGGACCTCATAAATCGAGTGTTCAAGTAGTATCTTGATATGTTTGTCATAGTGTTCATAGATGATATCCTTGTTTACTCCCGTACTAAGAATGACCATGCGAATCATCTTAGAACTATTTTGCAAAATCTTAGAGATCATCAATTGTTCACCAAATTCAGTAAGTGTGAATTTTGGCTAAGGTCAGTATCTTTTTTGGGTCATATTATTTCAGCCGAAGGCATTAGAATTGATCCCCAAAACACAGAAGCTATAAGAAATTGGCCTAGACCTATCTATCCATCAGACATTAGAAGTTTCTTGGGTCTAGCTGGCTACTACTGCTGTTTTGTGGAAGGTTTCACATCTATTGCATCCCCCATGACCCGTTTGTCCCAAAAGAAAGTTAAGTTCCTTTGGGCAAATTCCTATGAGAAGAGTTTTTAGAAGTTGAAGACTCGACTCACCTCAGCCCCTGTGTTGACTTTGCCTGATGGTACGTATGATTTTGTGGTGTATTATGATGCCTCTAGAATTGGTTTGGGTTGTTTGTTGATGCACAGAGGTAATTTTATAGCCTATGCCTCTAGACAGTTGAAGCCACATGAAAAGAACTACCCAACCCATGATCTTGAATTAGTTGCTGTGGTTTTTGCTTTGAAAATCTGGAGACATTTTCTGTATGGTGTTCATGTTGATGTGTTTATGGAACACAAAATCTTGCAGTATGTGTTTTATCAGAGGGAGTTGAATCTTCTCCAGAGGAGATGGTTAGAGTTACTAAAATATTATGATATGAGCGTGTTGTACCATCCAGACAAGGCCAATGTAGTGGCAGATACCCTTAGCAAGTTATCTATGGGCAGTGTTGCTCATGTAGAGAAGGGTAAGAAAGAGTTATCTCATGAAGTGCATTGTCTGGGTAGATTGGGTGTTAGGTTGCTTGATTCTACTTAGGGGAGTATTTTGGTGCAGAGTAGTTCTGAATCCTTTTTAGTTTTGGAAGTGAAGGAGAAGCAAGACTTAGATGCTAGTTTTGTTAGACTGAAGGAGTAGTTAAGGACCCAAAGGTAGAGGTTTTCTCCTAAGGGGAGATAGGGTGTTAAGGTTACAGGGTAGTTTGTGTGTTCCTTGTGTTGATGATCTGAGGGAAAGCATTATGACTGAAGTGCATGGCGTGCGATATTCTATTCATCTCGGCGCTACCAAGATGTACCATGATTTTTGGGAAATCTATTGGTGGAGTGGCATGAAGAAGGATATACAAGAGTTTGTGGCAAAGTGTACGACGTGCCAACAAGTTAAGGTAGAGCACCAGAGACCTGGTGGTATAATACAAGAATTTGGTATACCCACCTTGAAATGGGAAGAGGTGAATATACGTGACTGGTTTACCTCTTTTGTGTCGTCACCATGATTCTATTTGGGTTGTTGTAGATAGGATACTAAGTCAGCGCATTTCTTTCCTGTGCATACATCCTATACAGCTGAGGATTATGCTAGATTGTATATTCAGGAGTTGGTCAGGTTGCTTGGAGTTCCCTTGTATATCATATCGGATAGGGGTACTCAGTTTACTACTCAGTTTTGGAGGGAGTTCCAGAAGGGTCTTGGTACCCAAGTTCATTAGAGTTCCATTTTTCATCCATAGACAGATGGTCAAGCTGAGAGGACTATCAAAACATTGGAGGATATGTTGAGAGCATGTGCTCTTAACTTCAAAGGTAGTTGGGATGAGCATTTACCATTGATTGAGTTTGCGTATAATAATAGTTACTGATAATGCTCAACTTACACCGCAAATAAGTGCAGGGCGGTCATCGTTAATATCTTTACCAAACTTTGGATTTGGGGTCGAATCCACGAGGAACAATGTGACTGGCGATCAAACTAATTTGAAACTACAACTACAAGTTAAATTTAAACAAATGATAGAGAAAGATAAATTTTGGGGGTTTTAAATGGTTAAAAAAAAGTTGATAAACACTTTGATTTAACAATATTATGGGACACTAGAGTTATGGTTACCAAGATGCTTACATAGGTTGGGTTGCAAATCACTTTAGAGTTCCAATTGACACTTCAATTGCAAGAAGAGTTGAATCCTATTATTTACCCATTCGTCTCTCGACCTCAGTAGGTAGTGTATCCATTAATTCTCTCAAACTTAAAGGATGTGTTTGCTATTCAACTATATTCTCATGTAGGCAAATCCGGTTAAGGCATTTGCCATTAAACTAAAGATTAAAATCTTTCGAGTCCATGTAAACTCTTTCTTTTCCCACATACACTTTCCTCTCAGACAAGTGATGTTCTTGGGCTCACCTTTCAAGTTGAAACGAAGAGAGATCGTTACATTGCTCGACAAGCACTTTCCTCTCGGAAAAGTGATTGTTTCATTAAAGTAACCTAACAAATACTTTCCTATCAGACAAGTGATATTTGTAGTGCTGACTCTATTAAGTTGCAGCCAAGAAAGATCATTAAAATAAAGAAAGGTTTATACAACATCAATTTCTTATGGACATACATTAGATACACAACCCAAATTAGTATTCACATCAAGGTTCCCATAACTCAAGTAAAGAAAATTAGCTATTCATGATACAAAGATCAACAATATGTATTGAATTCATAATCAAGAATAAGTAATAAATCATACCCACAATCAATCTTCAAATGGAAGATGTTTACAAGAATGTTAAGAACCCTCAATGAGAGGTTTCTCTCCTTTTTTGCCCCCAGTAAAATTGTTCAGATAGATGAATTATGAATGAATCAAAAACCCTAAAAGATGCTATTTATACTAAAGCCTAATTAAGGAAATAAAATAAAAAAGTTGATAAAATTGTTCAGAATAGGTGACGCCCAGGCTGACGCCATATCAAGAAGTTGATACCCTATCACGGATGGCATCTGAGAGGCTTCAGTTGCCTTCAGGTTCTGTCTTAGGTTGATGATGTGGCTGACTCCGCGTCAGGGATCTGACGGCGTATCACCAATGTCATCAGATATCTTCTTCCCATGCTAACTTTCTGCCTAAGGCTGACGCCATTCTTGACACCTTATCACGACTTTGATGCCACATCACCGGCGTCGTCAGAACTGCTCTTCAAACTGCAACTCCCTGGTTAAGGCTGACGCCAATGCTGATAGGCTATCTTGAGGTTGATGACTTATAACGGAGGTCGTCAACCATGTTTTCTTCTATTTTTCTCAGTTTTTCAACTCTTTTGCTCCATTATTATTTATTCTCATTTCTTCAGCCTTTTTCTGCAATATCATGAGCAAACACATCAAAACAACAAGAGTTGCTTCAGAATTCACAATTATTTTGAGTTAAAAAACATTAAATGTGTTAGATTTTGCTCACACACCAACACCCTCAACTTAAAACAATTGCTTGTCCTCAAGAAACTACATAACGCCATACTACGATGCTTAACCAAGAGACATATAAGATACGTATCATAGTTGATTATCAAGTTTATCTCAAAACCCATGCAACTCTCCACGTTCAATTACTTATAAATCCAATTGTGCATATCCATGAAGATTAATAATGTGACCCAAAGGAATCAAGATATGGCATCAATTTAGTAACAATAACCATGCATATGTACAAGTTACACTACCCAAACAAGTAAACAGCTAGCAATGTAACCGATGTGACCTTACAATAAAGAAGTCCCTCCTCACTCATATATGAACTCAAGCATGTCAATGCGGGGACGGTCAAGAGACACTCACTCTCAGAAAGAAATTCCAATCAATGCATGTCAAATACTATATGCTTGCCCTTATTTTCATTACCAAGGTATCCAGATAGATAAGTTAGGATCACTATAGGTCTTTTCTTCGGCTTGTAATGTAGGATAAGGGTTGGTATGATATTCAATGGAATTTAGAGTGACTAAGCCTCCTTGGCACTACCTTAACTTTTTGGATTCACTTATTAACCTCTTTCTTTTTTTTCTTCTTTTCTTGATCACACATTATTTAGGATGGATGTGGCTTTTCTTTTTCATTCTTTTTCTTTTCTTATTCTTCTTCGACACCACCCAACTTTTTATTCCTTTTCACTTATTCTTTTCCTTTTATTCTACCTTTCTTCATACCCAGTTTACATCACACACCCCTATGATAGCCACCCTCAATTTAGATTGTTTACCTAAGTCTAGGTGCACAGTGTCCAAAGAGGACCAGGTCCAAAACAGGTTCATTATGATCTAAACTGGAAGGTGATAGGTGTCATAGAAAGAAATGGTCAATTCAGGCTCAAAATAGGGATCAAGAGATATCATGCATACATGGAAGGTTATTTAGGCAAAAAAGTGACTTAAAAATCAAAATGGCCTATGATCCTTTCCTAACCCCTATCTTTCTACCAAAGTAAGACTAACCGGGCAAGTTCTGGATATAACACATAAAGGGAACTAAGTAGTATCTCATACACACATGGCACAAAGGTGCATCACAATCTACTACCTATCCGGTTCATGCAATTGTTTAGCAGTGGATATCATGTCACTAGTACTAATGCCATAACAAGATGCACAGTGGTCACACATAAATGTATATCACACAGTTATAAAACAGACCAACGGAGAGGTGTTTATCAGTCTCAAAAATCAACAAAAATATGTCAACTATCCTAGATACTTATTTTTCTCCCAATTAACCACAACACATCACAAAATAAAACACAATACGCCTAAACATGTCGGCTCTACTAGGAACAAGACTCCGGGGAAAAGAGGCATGGAAGCAAAACCCCAGGAGGACATCAACACCCACAAGTAGCCCCACCCTCAACTTAATATCATGCATTGTTCCCAACACGTCAAATCAAAACAAAAGAGTTAGAAACATATCTGTGGCACCATGGGTGCAAAGATCTGATGTCAATCACATAATACAAATTCAAACAATAAATTACATTGGGTTGCCTCCCAAGAGATGCCTAGTTTAACGTCGCGGCACGACCCAACTCAACTTTTTCCTCCACCTTGAGGATATGAATTTCACCCCCAACTTAGAGTCCATCTTTTTGCCTCACTCATAGGGAGGTGGTACAAAGATTAAGAAGCTGAGAAATGAATTATGCAAGGTAAACAACTCGACCTTAAAGTGAGGTGTGTTTTTATGTTGTTTATCAAATGTAAAATAAATAATATAGGATTCTTGTTCCTCATGTTCACAGTCTTCCACTAGTTTAGATGATTCCACAGACAAGATATCATCTAAACATAATGTGGAAAAATGCTTTGAGTGTGGCCCAATAAATCCTACGTCAAAATTTACACTATCCTCTACACACTCACTTTTATTCATCTTCTCAACATTTTCACTCTAAATTGGGCTAGAGTCTTCATTAGAGATTGACTTGTTTTCTTTTTTTGCCTCTAGCACCATTTCCTCAATCTTAGCATCATCCCTCATGGTTGGTTCGGTTGGTTGGGAAATCTCCAAGGTCTGCTCAACATCAAGCACAACATCGATATAGGGTTATTGCTCCTCATCTTCACACTCATCCATTATGCTAAATGATTTCACAGATAAGATATCATCTAACCACAATGTAGAAAATTGTTTTGGATGATTGACCTTGATATCCATCTCTTCTATCTTTTCTCTTCTCTCGTTAAATGCCCTAATGTCTTGATTTATGTCACATATGGTATCATTTGTTGTATCTATATGATCTAACATTAGTTGAAGCATAGCTTCAATGCCACTCTTTCCAGTGTTTCGTTCTTCCTTTTTTTGACCATAAGACCTGTCATACTCATAAGAAGAACTAGAACCTGGGTTAGCGCAATAGGGGGAAGGGGCATTTGGGCAATCACTCCAATGTCCATCTTGACCACCATATAAAGAACAATTATACTCCCAGTAGGCTAGAGATGGTGCACACATCTTTCTCCTAGGAGCATATTTACAATCTTACCAAAAGTGAGGTCTATCACAATATGAACATGGATCATCAAGATACGATTTCCAACCACCAAACTCATGTTCATTCAAAGATACCATAGTAATAAGTAAATTAGAATAAAAATCTACCTAACACAAGAAATAAAAGAAAACTAAAAATAAATATTTACAAGTTTGAATTCAAGCAAGTAGGCTAAAATTCAAACCAACTCAATACGCCAAATTATTCCCCGGCAACAACGCTAATTGTGATAACGCTCAACTTACACCTTAAATAAGTGCAAGGAGATCTTCGTCAATATATTTACCAAACTTCATAGTCGGGGTCTAATCAACGAGGAACAATGTGACTGGCGATCAAATTAATTTGAAACTATAGCTACAAGTTGAATTTAAACAAATGATAGAAAAAGATAAAATTTGGGGGTTTTAAATGGTTAAACAAAAGTTGATAAACATTTTGATTTAACAATGTTATGGGACACTAGAATTATGTTTACCAAGATGCTTACATAGGTTGGGTTGCAAATCACTTTAGAGTTCCAATTGATACTTCAATTGCAAGAAGAGTTGAATCCTATTATTTACCCATTCGTCTCTAGACCTCAGTAGGTAGTGTATTCGTTAATTCTCTCAAACCTAAAGGATGTGTTTGCTATTCAACTATGTTCTCATGTAGGCAAATCCGATTAAGGCATTTACCATTAAACTAAAGATTAAAATCTTTCTAGTCCATGTAAAATCTTTCTTTTCCCACATACACTTTCCTCTCGGACAAGTGATGTTCTTTATCTCACCTTTCAAGTTGCAACTAAGAGAGATCATTACATTACTCGGCAAGCACTTTCCTTTCGGACAAGTGATTATTTCATTGAAGTAACCTAACAAACACTTTTCTCTCAGACAAGTGATGTTTGTAGTGCTGACTCTATTAAGTTGCAGCCAAGAAAGATCATTAAAATAAAGAAAGGTTTATACAACATCAATTTCTTGTGGATATACATTAGATTCACAACCCAAATTAGTATTCACATCAAAGTTCCCATAACTCAAGTAAAGAAAATTAGTTATTCATGATACAAAGATCAACAATATATATTGAATTCATAATCAAGAATAAGTAATAAATCATACCAACAATCAATCTTCAAATGAAAGATATTTACAAGAATGTTAGGAACCCTCAATAAGAGGTTTCTCTCCTTTTCTTCCCCCAGTAAAATTGTTCAGATAGATGAATTATGAATGAATCAAAAACCCTAAAAGATGCTATTTATACTAAAGCCTAATTAAGGAAATAAAATAACAAAATTAATAAAATTGTTCAGAATAGGTGACGCCCAGGCTGATGCCGCATCAAGAAGTTGACGCCCTATCATGAATGGCGTTAGAGAGGCTTCAGTTGCCTTCAGGTTCTGCCTTAGGCTGACGATGTGGCTGATGACGCATCAGGGATCTGACGGCGTATCACCAACATCATCAAATATCTTCTTCCTTTGCTAACTTTCGGCTTAAGGATGATGCCATTCTTGGCACCTTATCACGACTTTGATGCCATGTCACCGGCGTCGTCAGAACTGCTCCTTAAACTGCAACTCCCTGGTTAAGGCTGACGCCAATGCTGATAGGCTATCACGAGGCTGATGACTTATCACGGAGGTCATCAGCCATGTTTTCTTCTATTTTCCGCAGATTTTTAACTCTTTTGCTCCATTATTGTTTATTCTCATTTCTTCAACCTTTTTCTGCAATATCATGAGCAAACACATCAAAACAACAAGAGTTACTTCAGAATTCATAATTATTTTGAGCTAAAAATCATTAAATGTGTTAGATTTTGCTCACATATCAGTTACCATGCTAGCATCAAGATGGCTTCATTTAAGGCTTTATATGGTAGAATATGTAGATTACCCATAGGTTGGTTTAAAGTGGGTGAGGCTACTTTGATTAGACCTGATGCAGTGTTTAAGGCTATGGAGAGGGTTAAGATAATTAGAGAAAGGTTCAAGATAGCCCAGAGTTATCAGAAGTCATATGCAGATATGAGAAGAAGAGACCTTGAGTTTGAAGTTAATGACTTGGTGTATTTGAAAATCTCGAGCATAAAAGGGGTGAAAAGGTTTGGCAAGAAGGGGAAGCTTAGTCCCCGTTATGTTTGCCCCTACAGAGTCTTGATCCATGTTGGGAAAGTAGCCTATGAATTTGAGTTGCCCACAAAATTGTCAGCTATTCATTCTATCTTTCATGTCTCCATGCTTAAGAAGCGCATTGGTTATTCCATTGTTATGGATCCTTCAGAGAGCCCAAATATCCTAAATAGCCATTCATTTGAAAAGATTCCAGTTGATATTCTAGACCACCATATCTGCAGATTGAGTAACAAAGAGGTTCCCTAGGTCAAAGTGTTGTGGTGAAACTAGTCAGTTAAGGGCGCTAATTGGGAAGCCGAGTCAGATATAAGATCCAAGTACCCACACCTATTCTCCGCAAGTTCAGATCAACCCAAAGGTATCATTCTTCCCTAATTCAACCCCTTTCTAATCAAAGTTGCAGTTATATAGCTATTCTTAATATAAGTTCATGCATTCTCTGAAGTATTCAAGAGTTTAGAATGATAGAGAGTCCGTTTAGCAAGTTGCTTTAGCTATAGATACTCAGTTTCCTCTATACTGTTAGCTTGATGAGAGTCATTTGAGGACTAATGTTACTAAGGGGGAGATATTGTAATACCGTCGAACTTTTCCTTAAGCTTAATTTTATCTCTAGAAGGCTAAGGAATGACTTCCTAAGTGTGTAACATTTAAACCATATATAATTTCCCTAATTTCAACTTTTAATCATGTGAAAAATTTAATTAGCTTTCTAACGATATAAGATTCTCCCAAAATTTCACTATTTACAATTCATGAAAATTTTATTTCAGATTTATTCAAGCCATGTGAGTCATTCTCATATACATGCATGATTTTATAAAGAGTAATAATAATGTTTATTTAAATGCATGCACCCCCATATACTCAGTACATTCCCAAGTATTGATCCACATATACGTCTATGTCCTATATTGTCTTATAATGTAGGTTAAGGTGCTCAGTCCCAACCTCATCAGTGATTTCTGAGTACCTTTGTCTACATCTCCATAGTGGTGAGTCCTCAGGGATCGAGGACCTATCTTTAGACATTTCAGTATTTTAGTAGATATATTATTGCTTCCAGTTCAGTTTGAGTCAGTTGGGGACCTGTCCCAATGGCTCTCTCATTATAGAGTAGTAGAAGCTTTGTCAGACTAGTTATCAGATTTTTAGTATGTTGAGATTTCCAGTATTATGATCGTTTGGACCGTGTATTTTCTTCGTATTTCCTATCATTTGATATGACAGTACCATTGCTTTGTTTATTTTATTTTGAAATAAGATATTATATGTAGTAATAGGCTCAAAGGGTTAGCTTGGGGCTACTTGTAGCCTTAAGCACCGTGTGACGCTTTGGGATGAGATTTTGGGGCATTACATCAAGGAAGTTAGATAATTCTTTGAGGGTAAAGCTTTTAGGATCCCATAGGTGACTCTCCATATCAACTCATGTACGACAAGGTATGCCACTTTCCACTTGAACTTGGGCATAATGCACTATGGGCATTAAAAAGGCTGAATTTTGAGTGGCATAATGTAGCAAAGTTGAGATTGAGACAGGTGAATGAATTGGATGAATTTCAGATTTGTAATTATGATAGTTGTGCTATATACAAATAAATAATAAAGTTTTATCATGACAAAAAAATTGATAAAAGAGAATTTGAACCCGGTGATTTGGTCTTATTATATAATTTAAGACATTACTTGTTCCTTTGCAAGTTGATGTTTAGGTGGTCTGGACTATTCATCGTTACTTGGGTATTTCCACATAAGGCTATAGAGCTAAAGTGAGATGGTGAATCCCCATAAAAGGTGAATGGGCAGCGAGTGAAGCACCATATGGGAAATCTTGATGAGGTAAAAACATGTGTTGACATGGACCTTGGAAAAGTCTGAGTAGCCAAGGCAACTGAGTCATGCCACAATGGTAAATCAGGTACTTCTTGGGAGGCAACCAAAGGTATTTTGTGATTTTTGCATCTATGTCAAGCAAGGACTCCTAGTGAGTCCCAGGTATGTCCTTATTCCCTTACATTATATTAGTGTCACTCAGTGGGGACAATACATAATTTTTTAGTTTGGGGTGGGGTATGGTATACCATTGTCGTCGTGGGTTTTATTGCCATTCTTTTTTCCCTGTCGGTCGTGGTATGATTATAGAATCAACACGTCTAATGTAATATTGTGTCGTATTATGTTTTGCTTCATATTGGGTTGTGTTTTTATGTAACTAGGAATTTTTTTTTAAGTATCTAGGGCAGTTAATGTACTTTTTTTTTTATTTTTGAAAAAATATAATATCCCTCAAAAATATTATTTTAAACTGTGTGATGTGTATATATTTATGACTATAGTGAATCTTGTTATGGCATTAGAATTAGGGACATAATAATCATAGCTAAAATTGCATGAACTAGATAGGTAGTAGCTTATGATGCAACCATGTGACATGTATCTGTGAGATACTACTTTGTTTCCTTTGTGTGTTGAATCTAGAACTTGCTCGGTTACTCTTTCCTAGGTGCTATGATAGTCGATTAGGAAAGAATAATAGGTCGTTCTTGAAATAAGTCCATTTTTAGCCTAAAAGACCTTCCAAATGTGAATAAGTATCCTCTAATTCGTATTTTGTGCCTGTATAGACCACTTTTCTTATTACACTTTTCACCTTTCCCTTTTGATTACAATAAACTTGTTTTGGCCCTGGTCCCTTTTGGATATTTGTACCTCAACTCAGGTAAGTTGCCTATGTTAAGGATGTATATCGTAGGGGTGCATAATTTGAAGTGGGTATGAAGAAAGGTAAATAAGATAAAAGTAAGTAGGGCTAGGTGTGGTAAAAGAATAGAAAAATATGAAAAAGAAAAAATAAAGAATAAAAGAAAGTACACCCAACCTGAATGTGCAATAAAAAATAAAAAGGGAGAAATCAGGGTAGAATAAATGAAAATTGGTTGATAAATGGACCCCCAATGTAAGTGTAGTTCCAAGGAGGCTTAGTCACTAAAAATGTCCATATGTACTATACGGACCCCCAACCCAACATTAAAAGCTTTGTAAAATCCTATAATGATCCTAACCCGACTATCTAAAAGTTAAGGTAGAGAAAATAAGGGCAAGCCTATGGTATTTAATGCACATTGTTGGAACTTCTTTGTAAGTGTGAGTGTCTCTTGATATGTCCCCTAGATTAAGATGCATGAATTCATATATGTGAGTGAGACTTTTTTGATTTGAGGCCGCATGAGTTGTATTATTAGTTGCTGACTTTTTTGGGTAGTGTAACTAGTACATATGCATGGTTGTTTATTACTAATGTAATTCCTATCTTGATTCCCTTGTGTCACATTGTTGTGCTTCGTAGATACTCACAGTTGGATTTGAAGTGTTAAAATAGGAGGGACTAATGTGTTGAGTATAAAGATGATGATTGACTGCCCTAGATAGCTTAGGTTTCTCCTAGTTAATCGTCGTTGTGTTGTTTAGTTGAGTATTATTTACCGAGGACATGCAAATGTTCTAAGTTGAGGGTGTTGATATGTTATGGTTTGATAGCACTTTCAACACTTAAAACAATGAAAACCCGCAAGTTACTTAGGTCCTTTTACTAAATATGATATGTTTTATGTTGCGTTTTGCAAGAAACTAGTTTTTGGATATGAATAGGAGAAAAGATGAGGAAATTAAAGTTTTTGGGAACCTACATGGTTACCGACGCCCCATAAGTGCTACCTACGTGAGGTAGGTGTCAGAATATGTGCTAGAAAGTTGAAGTCCAGATATTCAGATGCTGAAAATTTTTTGATTGTCTCCTATGTTGGATTACCTACAAGATGTAGGTAGTACCTACGCCCCATAGGTGTCAGACTTTATGGAAATATTGAGAAAATTTTGTAATTTTTCGACACTGACACCTATGTGGGATAACCTAAGGTCCGTAGCTTCCACCTACGACCCGTAAGTGGCCCCGTAGGTGGATACCATCTCCAATTTTCCTATTTTTTAGGATTGGTTTCCTAGGATTTCATGTATTCTATAAATACCCTTTTGACATTTTTAGTTAGTTTATGTACTCTTAACACTAAAACATATTTTTGATTCTGATATTTGACTTTGATCTTGGAATTCTTATGTTTTTGTTTATGGTTGAATTATTAATCTGAGACTTTGGGTTTTCATCATAAATTATTGTGAGATTCATTTAATCATTTTTAGTTATGAATTTCATTTATTGTTTCACAATGATGAACGGTTAAATCCCGTATCTAGGGTTGTGGGAATCATAGGTGAATGACAAGGTAGGGGAAGTACAATGTTGTTCCCAACCAATCTTCTTGCATGTACTGTGATTTTCTTTAATTTAATAGATTTCTTAGCGGTTGCAAATGTTAGTATCCCACCTATAATCACTACTTACTTTAAAATAGAGGTAGAGAGTAGGAAAACAAGATCACAATAGTAATTTGGAGTTAATTATTGATATATGATAATCAACCAAATCTACTTAAGCTAATTATCTTCATCTAATTAGCTAGAGACTTAAAAGGTAATAGTTAATCTGGATCTAGGATAAGGGTTAGTAAGGCAACCCTCTTAGACTCAAAACGTAAAGAGTGAAATTCACTATGGCATTCATAAGACTATTAGTGATACATAACTTATCAAATTTTACATGTAAGATATTGGGATGATTCAACAGATCATGATAAACCTACAAAGTTAGAAAGCCAGGGGAACACAATTTTAATATTTGTTTTCGATTGTTTACAACCAAAAGCTTTCTAGTTTTGTTACTTTTCATAGATTAGAATAATAATCCCCTTATTTACTTTTCTTTAATACTTGTTGATTTCAATAAACTTGAGAGAAAGCTCCACGTATTCCCTATCTATTCGACAAAGCATATCAAGTGGTGCTCAATACAGAGTTTGGTTTATTAGTATTCAGTAAGGCTCCTTATCAATTTTAGGATATGAGAAAGGGTTTCTCATGTGGGTCAAACATATTGTTATACAATATCCTAAAAAGCATGAGATAGTTCATAAAATTATTAGAAGATTGACTCAACCACTTAGCTTAATGATAGATTAATAAATAGCATATGGGTCTCTCTATCATTAGATTGTTTATAATGTGAGGACTATAGAGAAGGATTGTATTGATATATATATAGAGAGAGAGAGAGTTAGTAGTAGGAGGACATATTAGTAGTTCAACATTAGTGGTATTTCATTTAGGGTAGGGAGCCTCTAGCAGTGGCAGCATCACTTGTAGCCTATCAACTTCGTACAGGTAGCACCTCTAGCTATGGGTGATTCTCAGGTAGGGTATGGTGGTAATAATAGACAACGTTCGTGGAAAGCATCACAAGGTATTCAGTCAAGGTCTTTAAATTGTGGCAGCCATTCTGGGTCAGCGGGTTTGATATATCAAAGAGTTTCGAGAATATTTTTTGATTGAAGAGAGATTGGGCAATGGTATAAAGAGTACACCTGACATCAATTGCTCAACCTATTAGGGGAATCTCTTATTTTTCATTAAGTTAGAGCTTTAGGGGTTTGTTATGACTATAGAAAGACCAGTCATTGGTTTAGAAAGTGTCCCCTTCATTGGTTGATTAGTTAGTTAGCACATCCAGGCCAATCATTTAAAGTTGTGGAACCTTCATCTAAAGGCATTGCTTTCATATTTTAGTTGGTCGTTCAGATGCTTAGTCTTTAGTTAGAAGCATTCGAATTTGACTTCGGGCAATTAGGGACCATGAATCTGGATTCCATTATTATAGGTGCATTTTGATTTCTATATTTTAGTTACTATTTAAAATATGTTGGGGTTTCCATACCCGCCTGTGTTACATGCTTGATATTACTATATTAGTTGTTGTATCCTCTTTGATGATTTTTATGCCTATATGGGATGATTTCTTTTAGTAGTGGATTGAGTGGATAATTTTTATGATATACTTGGGGTTTATAAATTGGCTTAATGTCCAATTTCCTTTGGCATATTAGTCTTATTATTACTTTAGAGTGGTATTGATTATGTTTTCTATTTTTTAGGCCTTCTGTACCTTATGTTATTTTTTGTTGTTGTTATTATTTTTATTGTTATCAATTCACACATGATAGATGTCTAGTCTAGTATCATCTAGCTAGTGTTCCCTTCTTGTAATTCTTATTTGTTTGGCCTAGAACCTTTGTCTGTTGGTATTACTTTCTATTAGTTAGGCAAGGTCAATTATTGAGTAGGTTGTGAAAGTGAATGAGGGTTTTTCCTTGTGTGGTTATGTTATGATTCTAGCATTGGCATCTCTTTTTTATGGTCTATTTCAGAGATTGATCAGTTTGAAGTTTGCCCTTCTTGTTTGGTGGTTTCATTGCCTGGTAGTGTCCTTGATCTAGTGTAGGTGTTTAGATGGGTGATTCATTCTTCCAACGATGTGGTTCATGGATTAGTTCATTTGAGGTTGGTTTTCATGGGTGAATTCAAAAATTTCTCATCATCACTATTTATTTAGTCTTGTATGACTTCATGGGATGCTTCTATTTTATGGTATGTTTTTGTACATCATTATTGGTAACCGAAGTGAATTTCTTTAGAAGTGAGTGTTCACCATTATGGATTGGGTATTGGTTGACCAAATTTAGGCTAAGATCATATTTTATAAAGTTTCTTGGATCCTGTTAGTATTCTTCACAGCCTTGACGTGTTCTTGATTATGATTTAATACATTATGACCTTCAGCAGATGGGTAGTTGATTTCTTACGTTTCCAGTTGATGGTTTTCCTTTATTGTATTATGTTCTTCAGCAACATATCAGTTTTAATTATTGCGAGAATCATTGCTAAAATACTGGAATGTTGGTAGTGAGATTGGTTTAAGTATTTTGTTTCTATCAAGATTAGTGAGATCCAGTTTTGGATTTTGCTCTTTTAAACGATGATTTCGATGTTGTGATAGATATTGGGTTATGGTTGCTTACTCATCGGTATGATTGATGTTGATGGTTGAGATCGAGTAGTTCAACTTTGGTTTGATGATTTTAGATATGGATTGTGTAACTTGACTATAACCCTCTTTCAAGATTTGTTCAATTGAGTATTTATCTATCGGATGACTAAGCCCACTCCTTACCTACCAGTTTGGTTATCTTCAGTTTAGATCGATTATGCTTAATAAATGCTCGAGGGAAATTCCATTGGCATAGTATTGATTTCTATTGCTCTTGACCTTAGTTCTTAGTGTTTGTCAAAATTTAGAATGTCTTCTTAGCAGAATAAGTATGCTTAAGTTGGTCTTAACATGCTTTCACCCATAGTTGATGGAGGCATCTGAGAGTGAATCATTCAGCTTTGAGAGATTCTCCTTGGAATTCTTGAGCATTGGTTTAGAGGGCCATCCAGATTAGTTGTAGCTTTGGTTTGAGATTCAAGCTTGATCATCTCTATTTCAGTATTAAGGTAGACCTTATGGGATCATTCTTATGCTTTCTAGTATGGATTTCAGAAGATCAACTTCAGCCATTTATGGTCAGTGTGATGTGATTATGCGAATGGGAAATAAATGATTTTTCGTGTAGATCATAGTAGATAGAACAATTGGAAAGAAAAGAGGATGTTGGATTTGGGAATTTTGAGTTGGAGTTGGTTGCATGGTTCATGCCTTAGGTGGTCTTTTGCTTGGTTTAGTTTTTTCTTGGCTATTCTAGTGTTAGTTGACGTCACTATGGTGTTGTTTGGTTTGTGTTCTTCAGTTATGTTTGGCTCAGTTGGAGGATGTTGGTTATTGAGGATGAGTTGGACTATTTGAAACGTGAAGTAAGAAATTTGGTAAAAAAGGGACACATTTGGTGAAATCTCTTGAAAGAATTATTTCTTCTTAAAGGTTATCTGAGGAGTCATTCTTGGTATATGCAGGCCCAGTACCTCATTCTTTCAAGCTTTCGAGCTCTTGCTATCCATTGATTTTTGTGGATAAAAGTCCTTTTCGTTGGATATTGTAATAACCCTCTAGGTCATTTTCTAAATTTTTATGTATTTCTATCATTTTGATCATTCCCACAATGACTACATGTCATTTATGACCTGCTAGAACTAGCATTTGATTATCGAATAGGTCATTTGGGTTTTAGGCTTATTTCTCTATTGTGGAAGCTTTGGTATTAATGATCTGGTCTTGAGCTAAAAATCTTAGTAAATGGACTCGAATGATAATTTTGATAACTCAGCTTTGGAACCTTGATTTTAGGCTAGGGGGACCCTCGGTTTAGGTCTCGAGGACTTGAAACTTATTTTGGGATATTGGATAGAATTTGGTTAAAACAAAACAATGGGTGCGACCCACAGTTATTCAAAGTGATCTCAAATAAAATTTTTAATGGTTATGTTGAGTGTGGAATATAAAATTTGTTATAGTATCATAGTTTGTTTGCATGTATAGGGTTTAAAAATAATCTCGAGCACCCGTCGGAGTCTATTGGGGCTTAGGAAAATTATTGGTTTTCTAGTATCTGGTGCAACCACCTTTTGATCTTCGTGTTCATGATATATTTGTTGCATTCGTGAAGGGTCGAGTTCTTGAAGTTTGCAATTGTGAGCCTCACCTCTCACATTTGTAAGGTAGGTTAAGCCCAAGATAATGAACTACTTTCTTCGCGATCACAAGATTATTGCCTGCATTTTTGATGGTATGATTCCTTTGTATTTTGATGCATGACGTATTGTCCATTTTTTTGAACGGTATTGTTATTGGTCATCGCATTTGTGACCCTTGGGCCACGCATTTGCATAGGCTAAATCCTTGACAATATAAAACCTCATCTTCCTGATTTCTTCAATATTTTCTCATAGGTTTTTGCCATTTTTAGCCATGGGAGCTTAAGAGTTAGTAGGGAATCATAAATTGGAGTTGGGGATATATAGGGGACATTGAGATGGTCATTTTCCCTTAATTTCTCCATAAGTTTTCGACCTAAATCCAACATTTAATTCTTGTCTTCTCTCTTATTTTAGCCATCTCTTGGAATTGACATGAGCCCTGATTTGGACTCCATTTGTTCTGAGCTTTTGATCATATATTTCTTCTCTTTCTAGGGACCTCGTGACAAATTCAACTTTTGAATTCTATGAGCGCCCCATGGGCCCATTATTCACCTAATTTTGGATCTGGAGTTTTACATTGCAATATGGGTATTATTTTAATCCTATTAATTTATAGATTATTATTTTGAAAGTGTGACATTTTTTATCATGGAGTAAAGATGAGCGATTCTTGGATAATTCGAGAATGCAGTTCAACATCGAGGTGGACTTCGGTATACTTTTCTCATGAGATTGTATTATGTGTATATTCCATGCTAGGTAGGAATTATAGGATGGGATTATGACTAGTGTATCTTGACTTAACCTATTTAGCGAGTTTGGGATGGAAATGTGATCTGAACCATAGCATAAGATACTCGTTAAGGCAATAGAACCATATTATCTTTGATTGTAGAGATGATTAACCATAGATTGATGTTAATGACCCTTTAGCATAAATTACAATTTAACTTAGTGACTTGGGAGGTATTTCCCCAACTAGATCCTTGTAGTAACTTTATGCCCTTGGGTTGTAGATTTATGGATTACAGTGAAATTACCATGCTAGTTATATAATGTTGGGCTCGAGGACGTGGTTATGATACTATTTGAATGTCATCTCAGTATTGTATCCTAAAAAAAGACATGATTCTAGTTTATAGACGCTTAGACTCTTATGGTTTTTATGGTTACTGGTTAAAACATGCATACATTTAGACTCATTTATGTTCACTTAGTGATACGATTCCAACCAAATCCTTGAATTTACTCTATTTTTCTAAAAAGGGATTTGTTTCCACTTTTCACTTTTAAAATGGAATCTTTTACAATAGGAATCATACCACCATATTTAATGAATTATGAGCTTTGAGAACTAAATATGATACTTTAGAAATTAGACCGAGATTGATTACGGTCCATTATTAATCCACTCTTTTACCACTACTATTTACTTTAATCAATGGAGAATTTGACACTTTATATCCTAATTGCCTATTAATCCTGAACTTAATCCAGGGTAATGGATATACAATTTTACATTATTTTAGTCTTGGTTAGAGTCCAAAAACTTATTATATATTTATATCTCTTTGGTACTAGATGGAGTAGATTGGTTATTATGATTATTGAAAGTCCTGGTTTGGGACCAAATAGTGTGTACGGATATCCCGAGTGACCTGTGGTCCGCTTCATCCATGAATCACACTGCCGAAGAAAGATCATCACCGTAAGTCCTGCCTTTACGACTTACTGAGCTAGAGAGGTGTATACAATTTGTACATTATGGGAGTCAGATTGTATATGCCATTATTGTTTTATTTTGCATTCATTTATTCATGTGCAACACCTATCACCAGTATAATTGTTTGGTGTTTATATCTATCGGCCTTATAGGAGATTGTATAGGTATATGCTACGATTGTTGTTTGCTGAGTTCTTGCTTGAACCTTCTCAGGATTATGGGGACCCATTTAGGTTATTTTTTGTTTGCACTAGCCGTTTACTTTATCTTTGGTTATTATGGTTAATTCGTGGAAGGATGATTATGGACTAGTACCTAAGATTGCTATTATGTTTCTAATTTCTTTTCTTTCTCATAGTAAGATATGATACTATTAGCTTATTTCATGTTTACTTATTCTTTTGTTAGAGGCCCCGATTATACTAGTATTAGCTTTCCTATTGGGTTAGAATTCCTTGAGATATAGGTTGGCTCTCTTAAGTTATTACCTTTGAGTTAGTCCTTTCTATGTGTGTATACATATACATATTTATAAACCGTATTACTATATATCCATATCCTTCATTATATATTTATATTATATATGTATCCTTTGGCCTTGTATTACTACTAAATATCCTTCTTTCACTCTTGATTTGTATATTAGCCAGTGATATACAATATTGCACATTTTTCCCTGGTTACTATTAAATAGTATATTTATCCTTATGGCTCAATTAGCATTATTATATCAGTTTTTTGGATAGTTACCTGTAGTTTATATTCCTTCTTTCATGTTATTTATGTTTAAATTATCTTTGGAGCTTAGTCTATCGATGCCTACTGAATACCACATGTTTGGTACTCATACTACACTTCTGCAACTTGTTGATTATTGTACGAGTTCTTACCTTTGAAATGTGCATCATGCGTAGAAACCATAGATTGGAGATTTGGGGTGAGCTTCTAATATTTAGAGTATTCCTATGCTCCTTCTATTGTTAGAATTATCTCTATTTTGTAATCATAGATATCTTTGTTATATATTTATTCTGTATTTCACCTATACTCCTATTTTTAAAGCTCTTGTACTAACTTCACTAGGTTTTGGGAAAGTAATTACTTTTTCTTTATGATTTCTTTTTTCTTTGTTATTTAGTTTTACTTTCACTTTCTTATTAGTCCGTTACTAGTTCTTTTGGACTATGATTTAGCTTATCTACTGTGGGTTAAGACAGGTGCCATCATGAACAGAGAAATTGGATTGTGACATGTCATGCTCTACTTCTTCTCTTACCATAATCATTTAATTCTAAACATGCGATACCCATAATTGTTTTGCTATAATGTGGTGTACTTTCTTATAATACTTATTCCACATGTAAGTTTTTCATAAATAAGATGTAGATACCTTAAAGTTCTATACAAAACTTTGAAAATTTATCCTATGAAATACATGTAAAGATCTAATGCCCATACCACCTTCTTTTCTAAAATAGCATATATCATTTCATTTTCCTTTAATTCCCCCAGTATTGCTTTAGAAAAAAACATAGCAAAGATTTGATGAATTTGATCAATTATCCTCTTAATGAGGGTTCATGATTGATAACTACACATTCATGGATTGGAACAAACTAGAAATTAAAACATAATCACCCTAAAGGATAATTTGTTTTTACATGACATAATTCTTCTTGAAATCTGCCTCATCAATTTTTATAATAAGACTCATTCTTTCTACATAGATATCTGGGCATTCAAAGTATGTGAAAGGGAAGTACCCCTGATTTATGCATGTTCCTTAACTCGGCCCGTGTAACTGAAGGGGTCTTCTCATGAATATAGAAGAAATATTTATTTAAATTGATTGTTTGTCCTAAAACTTATTCATATTGAAAATGTCCTAAAACTTATTCATAAATGTAATGAACCGTTCCTTTGTTAATGAAAATGTTCACATTTAAAGCATAATTACACCTTTCATCATAAGTTAAGTTGAAAGTTTTCTTGTTGATTGAGTTTTAAGCAATGTTTAAACTAGGGTCAACTTCAAATGAGCATATTTTCTATAATATAAAGAGTTATGGGGCCTAATACCCACCAAATGAAAGATCTTTGACTCTTATTTCCAGCACATTAGATTATTTGTTAATCCGCCTTTGAAGTAAAAAGTTATGGCCATTTTACTAAATAATTTTTGGGCTTAAAAATTAACCTTATAGAGGTACCACTACAATGGTAAATCTACCGTTGCAGCAATTCCTGGGAAATTTTTTAAGTTAGGTTTGAATGAATTTTTGGGTTTTAACTCAAAAACTTTGTTCCAAATCCCTACAAGGGCATTTTTTCAAGACCTCGTGTGAAAATATTTTGTTGAGGTAAGTCCTTCGATCATATTCTTCGTATTTTAATCCTTTCATATCCTAGGTTCATTATAACAATCGTTAATGATGAAATTCTTTGAAATTTGAACCTTAAGTTCATGATATATTAAGAAAAACTATGGGTTAGGGTAATATAATCTAGAATTAGTTCTAGATTGTTAATTAACGATTTATAACATTAATTAATGATTCTAAAACATAAAATTTAACTCTTGAGAACCTTGAATTCATTAAAAATAAAACTTGTAGCTTTGAGATTCCATTAATGTAGATGTGTTAAGTATAACAAAACAATTTAAGGCTTAATTATCCTTGGATAGTGATTTAGATCAATAATAATGATAGAATTAGTGGGTTGAATTTTCATAGTAGTTATTCAAAGAATAATTGATTAATTAATCTTATAAGTATATGATTTCTAGATTATTAGGGTAATGGAGGCATGAAGGAATGGAAAGAACAAACTCTTCGTGGATTTCTTATTCCGAGATCTTTGGTCGAGGTTGTTTATGATTTAATGTGTAGTAGACTAAAATTAGTTTCATGTAATAACTATAGTTGACAGGAGATTTCATGTCTAGGCCTACGGGCATACAGTTTGGATGGATAAAACATGGATCGATGTAATGATGATACAATTGTGTTTTTTTTGTGTGTGGATCCCTTGATAGGTGTGTGTATTTGTATGACTTAGTTAATTATTTACAAAGTTTAATTTATGTATGTGGGTAACAATAGAAAGGAGTAGGAGAACTTGTACTCCATCGAGCTAGTCTTGAATACCTTAAAAAAGGTGAACCCTATTTTAGGTATAATTGGAGTATGATATATCCTTGCTAAAAGATAGTTAGGAGGATTGATTGTAATGAGAAAACGTAACATTATAACTCAAGAGCCTAAATTCAAGTTTGGTTAAGTGCTAGAAAGTAAGAAGTGTAAATGTGTATGACTCTAGATAGAAACGTAAGTTAAAGAGAGATGAATGGTGGAATGATCGAATAAAGGGAATAATGTCTTGAACTTAGTGATGACTTGAATATAAGAGTTACTAATTAGTGACTGAATTTACCTATTTTGATAGAAATAAAAGAGGTTTATATTGGTGAATAAAATAAATATGTTGAGAAATAGTGTAAATATCGATTCTAGTGGAATGTCCACTACTAAAATGGATACAAAATAGATTGATCTCCAGACATGTTGCGATTGATGATTGCGTATAACTATTTAATATGATTGTCTTTGATTATTGTTGACTAAATTTGTATAAGTCGAAGTGATGTAACTAAATAACCTAAATAGATTGTTGCTTGTTTTGTGGGTTGATGTGTTATGAATGTACATTAAATTGCTAGCTAATTATGAATTGTGTCTTCTTTGCTTTTTACTTTTATCTAACTCATTCGAGTTTAATATTTATGACTAGTCTTCAAGCATACTTGCAATTATTGATTGCATTTTGCATTTGCATTGATATTGATAATGATGTTGAGATGATATTAATGATGGTATTAAAACTATGATGAGATGATGATGATAATGAGATCAAAATGAGATGGTAATGAAAATGATGCTAAGATTAGAATGAGATGATACGTGTATGCATGCATACACTCATTATATTTATTGGAGTGTACACATTCATATATATGTTTTGGTGAACCTTGTTTGAATACTATTGTTCCTTGAATGGACCGGTTATGTTAATGGTTGTGATTATGCATTTTAGAAAAGTGTGAATATAATATATATCTTGAATTTGGACCAGTTATGTTGATGGTTGTGATTATGAATTTTAGCAAAGTGTGAATATAAGATATACCTTGAATTAGGTTTATCAATTATTCTCCTATGTATATTGTTAGATATATGATGTATATTATGATGAACCTTCCTGCAAGTTGTTGATTCTATTAGTTATCTTGGTTTTCACAATCCCGATGTCTAACAATGGTATAATAGAGAGCGAGAGTTGTCATGAAAGAGTATTAATAAGAGAGAGATAGAAAATAATATATAGTTGTAATAAAATAAGTGCATAAGAATTGTTGAGTTAGATTAATTCATGGAATATAGTTAGTTAGTCATGCCCTAAGGGTAAATTAATAATGCTATAATAAAGGAAATGTGGTAAGGTTAGAAGTTAAAGTTGGTTAAGTATGTTTAGTTATTAAACTTGTAAGCTTTCCATGGTTTCTTCTTGTTTGCTATATGTTATTATATGTTTCTAGTCCTGGTCAGCAGACGATACCTACCAGTATATGTGTTTGCACTAATACTACCCTTATTTTATCTTCATTTGGAGATATAACTATATTTTAGGTCAGTGGAAGTTTTTATAGGTACAATAGTGATTATTCTTCAACAGCTCTTGTCATCCTACTCATGTATGGATGTTTTATCTTGAGTCCTTATTCTATTTTTGTATTGCTCTTATACAGGTTTGGACAAGGTTCTAGGGGATTTATCTTTTAACTTTTTTAAAGTAACTATGTAATGGAACCTGTTGAATAAGAAATTCTTCTTTTATTTGAGAGACTAATTATATTTAGAAATTTTTATTATATCTTTTGTACTTAATTGAATGGTTGGGTGGTAAGAGTTATCCTATCTAGGATAACGTTTGATAGGTGCTCACACGATCCTTGTTATGGGTTGTGGCAATACCCTATTAGAACCCCCATAATTTACTTTATTGATTTCCTATCCTTAATATAAAATTTTATTTTGTCACCAGCATAAGATTATTGATTGATCTTAGGGCTCCACTATGATAATCCATATCTTCAAAATTCAACACCTATATGTAGTTTATTAAAATCCCATGGAAACACCTTCATAGAATCAATTAATAGTATAATTGACAGTGGGTCTCTTGCTTCAAACCTTTAGAGGACTAAAGAATCATGAGGTTGTCCATTAACTAATATAGAGTACTAATTATTGGATACCAATCTCCACACCATCATATTAGTGACTTTAGAAAAAACAAATCTCCATAGCACCTTTGTATGGAAAATTCAAGAAACCATGTCATAAGCCTTTGCCATGTTTAGTTTCACAACCATATTATGTAATTGTTTTGCTTTATAAATATCCCAATGATTTCCTATGTGAGAAAAATATTCATAGTAAAACTCCCACCTTTGACAAAGCCTATTTGATTTTTAAACATAATTATTGGTAAATGGCCAACCATTATTTCATTCAACATTCAGGACAAAATCTTGTTGGCAAAGAAACTTAGACAAGGTTGGTGTGATTAACAAATTTGGGGATCTCATGTCCACAGGAAAAAACTCAAATTTTTTTGGAAATATCTTCTCCTATTATTTTCCAATAGTTTTGAAAAAATAAACGTAAGAAATCGTCTGGTCCACTATTACTATCCCTATAAGTGTCAAAACAACCTTATTATCTCCTACATACTTGGTAACTTGATCATCTCATCATTTAATCCTGTGAAATTGTAAAAGGAATATTCTTTAAAATGCCAAAGTTAGTAACAAATTCATTATCTCTAAACTATTCAATAGACAAAGAGACAGTTGTGACCCTACTATTCTTATTTGAATTCGCAATGTCTCCTTAAGAAGTTTGGATTTCCTCAATACGAATATTTTTCCTCCTTCTCATAACATAAGAGTGAAAAATATTTTATTCCTATCCCCATCATTTGAGGACGACCAATTTTTTTATGTTCATCAAATTTGTATTTTAGTTTCAGTTGTTTAGAGTTAATTGAGACTCGTCACATTAACTCGTCAGTTTAGTTAAAAGCTTTTATATAGAGTTAGATAGTTCATATTTTTGTTTAATTAAGATTTCATTTCAGAATATATGTTCCTATTTAAATAATTCTAGATTTATTCAGTCATTTAAATTTATTTTTCTTGCTTCTGCACAATTATTTATGCATGTGTTTAGTGTTATTCTCGTATGATGGGTTATCTTGGGACAAATTTTGATTTTATGTACTGTGTCACTTATAGGGATTTGACTTGGGCCATGACATCCCAGTGTAAGGCATAACTCTATTCTTCATTACGCCATTGGATTCTACAGTTGTTGCATTATTTGGGGACATAATTATACTTTATTCTTAAACATAATTATTCTTTATTCTAACTCATTTCTCCATCACTTCTCCTATTTTCTTCCTTATACAAATATTAATCCTTTTTGGAAATTCATGTAGCAATTCCACTTCCACCTTGACACGAGCACAACTGGTCCTTGTTTAAATATTAGTAGATATGTTATCTTCTAGTGGTTTTCTAACTACAACAACAAGAGAGAACATTGCTTCTGTAATACCCTGTACTTTTTTCTAGCTTGAAATTATCTCAAAAATGTTAGAAACTTTCCTTGAAAGATAAATCCACTTTTGTACACATGGTAGCTTTAAGATTTTCAATTTTTTTGTCACTTGGGAAATTGAATTAGCTTTCCAATGATACCAATTTCATCAAAATCTGACATCGAAGGAGAAAGTTATGGCCAAAATACAGAAGACAGTAAAACTGCCCAAATGAGACAGAGAGGTTGACGGACCGTCAGACTAACGATGAACCGTCGCCCACGATTGTCATAACAGGATAGTTAGAACTACGTTCTACCTGAGAGAGACGGCCCAGGTAGATGGACTATCGGACTAGCGATGGACCATCACTCAGGACATCACAAGGGAAACAGTGAGACCCCATTCTGCCTAGAAGCGACGGTCAGGGCCGACGAACCGTCAACCCAGTGACGGACCGTCGCACCCACCATCGCAGGTCCCGTTCATTTTTTTTCTAAGTTGTTTTAACAGGAGTATTTTTGTTATTTACCACTCACCTATGTATATATCCAATTATATCTGATTTCAACCATTTTGGTTCATTATTACTTCACAACCGATATTATGGTTTCTCTCTAACATTAATCTCCAAGAAAAAAATCCAATATTCTTCAAGAACTAAGGGATTTTCAATTCTTCAAGTAAAAGAACATCAAGAATTTTAACCCATGTATGCATAGAGTTCATTCATGGACTCCTTTTGTCCATGAAGCCCAAGAATCTCTTTTCAAAGTTTATGAATTCCCTTTATGAATTTCATAATTGGGCTGATCTTGTTCATGTTGATAATGAGTAATTGAATTCTATTCCATGTTGGGGTATTAATTTTATGTGGATATGATTAGTATAGATGTAGATTCATGTAAACCTATGATTAAACCTTTGAATGATAAAATTAGAATTGAATCATGATGTTTAATTATTGTATAATGTTGTTTACACCTACAATGCCTACCATGTGATTGATTAAATGCCTAGATGAAGGAAAATGCCCGACTAGCATGAAATCTTGAAATCCCTATGTTTGTACAAGTTTATGCAGATCACATGTTTGATGAAATTCTTCAATAAATATATTATGGATTATGATGTTAGTGATGTGTTCAAGTAGGTCATGTTTTGTCAGTTTCCTTCTATCGAGTCCTGGGGGTACTTGTACCCAAAATATTAGCTATGTGCCTAGAGCCATGTCATATTTTCATGATACTCTCAGTCAAGCTATGATCCTTAGACTTCAGACAGTCTTATGACATAGGAAATCTCCATGATCTTATGAACTCTGTCAGTTGCCAGATATCAGTAGTATTCCATCAGTCAACGGAATTCAGTAACTCAGGCCATGTTCAGTATAAATTATGTTCAGTGACTATACAGATGGGAGTAGAAATTAGCACCGAGCGAACCCAAGGATGGGAACTCACTTTTTATATGAGGGTGCGAATCTTTGAAGCAATCCTTGAATTCCAGAACTATGTAGCTATCATAGGTTGAGAAATCATAGCCTGCTATATGAGGGTAGAAGAGGTGGCTTAGCCTGCTATATGAGCATTCCCACCATTCTCACTAGAGTTACCCTGTTATATTAGGGTTACTCACACGTTGTCCTTACTAGTGGAGCGGTATTGACACCTTTCCAATCAGGGCACAGATCGGACCGCAATTCAGCTATAATGCGTCATTTGGGGCATATCAGTTAGATGACTACTTCCCACAATTTCAGTATCAGTAACAGTCAAGAACTCAGATAGTTCTTCAGATTTCAGGACTGTCAGATACAGTTAATTCAAATATAGTACGAAACTTAGCTAATTTCTTCAGAATTAGGACTGTCAGATACAGTCACTCATGTTATCAATTATATCAGTTATCAGCATCTCATATTATCAGTATTCTGATTCAGTAATCATGTTATCACGGTATCAGTGTCAGTTTTTATGTCTCATGCATGTACTCTCATGCTCATGATAGTTAGTCTATTATTATTATTGTTCATGCGTATGAATCCCATGCATTTAGCCTACCTTACATGTATACCAGTACATTCAAAGTACTGACGTATTCGCGCTATGGTGTCTCATACCATAGGTTCAGAGACACGAGCTCCAGAGAAATAGTAGATTTCAGTCTCAGCAGTCAGATTTAGAAGTGAGTCCTTATCTTTCGAGGACATGATTATTCCTTATTATTTCATTTATTAGTTTATCAGTTGGAGTTAGTTGGGGATATGTCCCATCAACTCCTTACTCAGACAGTTTAGTAAGTTAGAGGATTTCTAGACTATTATGTTTAGATAATTATTTTTGTTGTTTTGGGTATTTCATGCCCCTGTTAAGATGTTATGTTTTACTTCAGTTATGTGAACCTTATGGCCTTTCAGTTTATGTTTCCACATTATTCAGTATTTTATGCAGTATCTAAGTCTTTAAATAGCTTTCTTTAGGTTATTTTCCAGAAACTTTGAACATATTTTGAGAATACTCTTAGAGTATCTAAACAAGTGTGGAATCACTTGACAAGTGTAGATTCACTTATGGCCGAACGTGGATTCGTTTGGTATTGGTTACCCATCTAGAAATGGAGGTTGCTTGGACATTTCGTTACCACGTATAGATATCAATCATGGGTTAGCTTGTGGTCCTTCGGGGTCATGACCACTTTGTAGCATTCTGGGTACCAGATTCGGGGCATTACAAACTTGGTATCAAAGCCTAAGGTTCAATAGAGTCCTAGGAAGTCTGAAAGCCATATCTAGTAGAGTCTTGTGCATGGATGTGTTGCACACCACATTTATGTACAGGAGGCTATAAGATGTTTTAGGAGCAGTTTCCCCTCTTTTGGTATTCATGTCGTGCCAGTGAGAATAATTTCAAGTCAATCTGACAGTCTAATCTATTTCTCCTTATTTTAGAACATGCCTCCTAAGAGAAGAGCCCAACCTATCCAAGAAGATCCCTTGGATGAATATGTTTCTCATGCGGAGTTCATGGCCACATTCACTACTATTGCTCAGTCAGTTGTTGCTCAGAATGAATGACTAGCTATCATTTCGGCCAACCCAGTGGCCAATTCAACTGCGGCCAGGATTCGGGACTTCAACTGAATGAATCCACCATCCTTTCTTGGGTCTAAGACAGACAAGGACCCTCAGGAATTCTTAGGTAAGGTTCAGAAGGTTACATACATAATGGGAGTTACTCCTAGTGAAAGTGCTGAGCTAGCTGCATATCAGTTATTGGATGTTGCTCACACTTAGTTCAAACAATAGAAGTCAGAAAGGCCAGATGATGAAGGGTCAGTTGAGTGGGAGGAGTTTTCTTCAGCGTTCCTTGATAGATTCTTTCCCCTAGAACTTAGAGAAGATAAGGTACTAGAATTCATTAGCCTTAGGCAGGGAAATATGATAGTGAAATAGTATTATCTTAAGTTTACTCAATTAGACAGATATACCCTTCATGTGGTTGCAGATAGCAGGGCAAGGATGAGTATTTTCATTTCAGGGGTGAATGATAGCATGGTTAATGAGTGTATATCCGCCATGCTGAATAGTGATATGACTTTAGCCAAGATCATGAATCATGCTTAGCAGATAGAGGAGTAGACTATTAAGATGAGGGAGAAGTAGAATAAGAGAGTGAAGATAGGTAGATTTAACTTTGCTCAGCCTAAGTCAGAAGGAGGAAACAATTTTGAGTTTCATCCTAAGTCATCAGTTCCAGCTCCTTCTTTAGCCAGTGCTCCAATTCCTAATTTCAGAGAGGGTAACAAATATATAGCTCCAGGATCCAAGTCCTAGGGTAGTGTTAGAAGTGCTTGCACCTATCCTCTTTGCCAGACTTGTGGCAAGCACCATCAGGGTATTTGTAGAGCTGGCAATGGTATTTGTTTCAGATGTGGCAAGCCAGGACACAGAGTCAGAGACTATCCTCATCCAGGTCCTTAGGGTCAACAAAATTGCTCCTCAGCTTAGTCTGGTTGCCCAAATCAGCAAGGTGCTACCCCAGTGCTACTAGTGGACAATGCCCAAATCGTCTTTATGCTCTTCAGTCCTGACAAGATCAGGAAAATTCTCCTGATGTGGTTTCCGGTATGTTACAGATCTTTTATGTGCATGTTTACGCTATGCTAGATCCAGGAGCTTCTTTGTCTTTTGTCACTCCTTATATAGCAATCGATTTTGGAGTCAGTCCTGAAATTCTAGCAGAGCCCTTTTGAGTTTCTACGCCAATGGGTAAAACCATCATAGCT
Source organism: Capsicum pubescens (assembly GCA_030864215.1). Classification (NCBI taxonomy): domain Eukaryota; kingdom Viridiplantae; phylum Streptophyta; class Magnoliopsida; order Solanales; family Solanaceae; genus Capsicum; species Capsicum pubescens. The sequence goes on from CM061541.1 coordinate 124,202,160, forward strand.
TGGCGGGTATACAGGAACTTCCCGATTATGATATTTCAGAAAGTCACCTCAGTAGACTTAGTCAAATTAGAGATGACTGATTTTGATGTCATTCTCCGCATAGAGTAGCTTTATTCCTGCTATACCAAAGTTGACTGCAAAAACAAAATAGTCCAGTTTTAGATTCGAAATGAACCCGTCCTTGAGTGGAAGGGTAGTGCATCCGCTTTCAGGGGTCAGCATGTTTCCTACCTCCGGGCATGGAAAATGATATCTAAAGGATATGTCTATCATTTTGTTTGAGTTAAGGACACTAGTTACAAAACTCCCAATGTTGAATCAGTCCCAGTAGTCAATGAATATTCAGATGTCTTTCCCAAAGATCTTCCAGGAATTCCTCTTAAAAGGGAAATAAACTTCAGTATTGATCTTCTTTCGGATACTCAGCCTATTTCTATTCCGCTATATAGAATGGCACCAGCGGAACTCAAAAAATTGAAAAAATAGTTGAAGGATCTCCTAGATAAGGGATTCATTAGACCCATTATTTCCCCGTAGGGCACACCAATCTTATTCGTGTGGAAGAAAGGTGGTTCTCTCAGAATATGCATTGATTACCGTCAACTCAATAAGGTTACAGTCAAGATCAAGAATCCTCTTCCCTGAATTGATGACTTATCTAATCAACTTCAGGGTGCCAGTTATTTCTCTAAGATAGACCTCAGATCCGGCTATCATCAGCTCAGAGTCAGAGAATGTGACATTCTGAAAATAGCTTTCCGTACTCAGTATGGTCACTTCAAATTTTTAGTTATGTCATTTGGTGTTACCAATTCCTTAGCCGCTTTCATGGACTTGATGAACCATGTGTTCAAGAAGTACTTGGACATGTTCGTCATAGTTTTCATAGTTGATATTCTGGCCTATTCCCAGAGTGAGCGAGAACATGCAGACAATCTAAGAACAATACTTTAGACTCTTAGAGATGATCATCTATTTGCCAAATTCAGTAAGTCCGAGTTTTGGTTAAGGTCAATATCATTCCTTGGTCATATCATTTTCGATGATGGCATTAGAGTAGATCCTCAAAAGACCGAGCAGTAAGGAACTGGCTTCACCCTCTCTCTCCATCAGATAGTAGGAGTTTCTTGGATTTGGCAGGCTATTACAGACACTTTGTTGAAGTATTTTATTCTATTGTATCCCCTATGTCCAGATTGAATTAGAAGAAATTCAAGTTCCAGTGGTCAGATCCTTGCGAGAAGAGTTTTCAGGAGCTGAAGAATTGACTCACCTCAACTCCAGTTTTAGCATTACCAGATGGTTCAAATGGGTTTGTAGTGTATTGTGATGCATCCAGAGTGGGTATAAGTTATGTCCTCATGCAGCATGGTAAGGTCATAACCTACGCCTCCAGACAGCTTAAGCCTCATGAGAAGAATTATCCTACTCATGATCTTGAGTTAGCCTCCGTAGTATTTTCCTTAAAGAGTTGGAGACATTATTTATACGGTGTTCATGTAAATGTATTCATAGAACATAAGAGTCTTCAGTATGTCTTTTCTTAGAAAGATCTCAATATTCATCAGAGAAGGTGGTTAGAGCTCTTGAAAGATTATGACATGAGTGTCCTCTATCATCTGGGCAAGGCCATTATAGTGGCTGACACTCTCAGTAGACTGTCTATGGGTAGTGTTGCTCATGTGGATGACAATAAGAATAAGTTAGCTCAAGAAGTTCATCATCTTACCAGAGTAGACATTTGCTTAATCGATACAGAAGAGGGTGATGTATGGGTTTAGAGTAGTTCAGAATCATCTTTAGTTTTTGAGGTAAAAGAAAAGGAAGATAAAGATCCCAGTTTAGTCAAGTTGAAAGTGCCAATCAAGGATAAAAAAATAGAGGTTTTCTTCCAAGGGGGACATAGTGTTCTGCGTTGTCAGAGTTGTCTGTGTGTTCCAGCTATAGATGACTTAAGGTAGTGAATTCTTGCAGAAGCGCATGGTGCGCGGTACTCTATTCATCCGGGGGAAACAAAGATGTACCGTGACTTGCGGGAAATCTATTAATAGAGTGGGATGAAGAGAGATGTTGTAGAGTTTGTGTCTAAGTTCTCTATATGTTAACAGGTTAATATAGAGCATCTGAAGCCTAGTGTTCCTATGCAGGAGTTCTTTATTCCTACTTGGAAGTGGGAAGAAGTGAACATGGAATTCGTGACGGGATTTCCTCGAACTCGTCATCAGCATGATTCAGTTTGAGTCATTATAGATAAAATGATCAAATCAGCCCATTTTTTTTTAGTCCATACCTTATATTTAGCCGAGGATAACGCCAAACTCTACATTAAGGAGTTGGTCAGATTGAACAGTGTTCCGTTATCTATTATCTCAGACAGAGGTACCCAGTTCACCTCTCATTTCTAGAAAGCATTCCAAAAGGGTCTTGGTACCCAAGTGCATCTCAGTACAACCTTTCATCCTCAGATAGATGGTCAAGAAGAAAGGACCATTCAGACTTTAGAAGATATGCTAAGGGCGTATGCAATTGATTTCAAGGGTAGCTGGGATAACCACTTGCCTTTGATTGAATTCACATACAACAACAACTATCATTACAATATTCATATGGCTCGATTCGAAGCTATCCACGGTAAGAGATGTAGATCTCCAATTGGTTGGTTCAAAGTTAGTGAGGCCTCAGTTATCGGACCTAACTTGGTATTCGATGCCTTAGAGAAAGTCCAGTTGATCATAGAAAGACTCCGGTCTTCTCAGAGTCGACAGAAGTCTTATGCAGATGTTCTTAGAAAGGATGTCGAGTTTGAGATTAGTGACTATGTCTATCTAAAGATATCTCCCATGAAGGGAGTGAAGAGATTCAACAAGAAGGGAAAACTCAGTCCCCAATTTGTCGGTCCCTTTAAGATTCTCAGTCGCTTTGGCAAGGTATCTTAGGAGCACATGCATACCAAGTATCCTCACCTCTTCTGCGCCAACTCAGATCAATCTCAAGGTAACACTTCTCTTTAAGCTAACCCAGTTTCATGTTCAGTGATCATCGCAAACCTTGTACCAAGTACCATTATGTATTCAGTCATGAATTCAAGTATCAGTTCAGTTATAAAATTATGCATCAGACATGCATTATCTCATGAGAAATTTAGTTCCTCAGAACATCCAGTCATACATTCATGAATCAGTTACACATGCATCATATATTCATGTTCAGTATGATATATCAAGTTATCATTTATGTCAGTCATGAGATCATGTTTCAATTATTCATGTTCAGTATTACGTCGGTTATCTTCTCCCCTTACTCTCAGTCACATTTGTGGACGAATGTTCTCAAGGGGGAGATATTGTAATACCCTGTACTTTTTCCTAGCTTGAAATCATCTCAAGAATGTTAGAAGCTTTTCTTGAAAGATAAATCCACTTTTGTACACATGGTATTTTTAAGATTTTCACTTTTTGTCACGTGGGAAATTGAATTAGCTTTCCAAGTCAAAATCCAACATCAAAAGAGAAAGTTATGGACAAAATATAGAAGGAAATAAAACCACCCAGATGTGATGGTGAGGTTGACAGACCGTCGGACTAGCGACGGAGCATCGCCCACCACCGTCGTAGCAAGGAAGTGAGAACTACCTTCTACATAGGAGCGATGGACCAGGCCGATGGACCGTCGGACTAGTGACGGACCATCGCTCAGGCCGTCAGAAGGGAAACAGTGAGATCCCATTCTTCCTAGAAGCGACGGTCAGGGACGACGGATCGTCAACCCAGCGACGGACCATCGCACCCACCATCGCGGTCTCATTCATTTTTTTAAGTCATTTTAATAGGGGTATTTTTGTAATTTACCACCCACCTATATATACCCAATTATATCTGATTTCAGCCATTTGGTTCTTTATTACTTCACAACCAATATTAGCATTTCTTTCTAACATTAATCTCCAAGTAAAAAAATCCAATCTTTTTCAAGAACTAAGGGATTTTCAATTCTTCAAGTACAAGAACATCAAGAATCTTAACCCAGGTATGCATAGAGTTCATTCATGGACTTCTTTTGTCCATAAAGCCGCCCAAGAATCTCTTTTCAAAGTTTATGAATTCCCTTTATAAATTTCATAATTGGGCTGATCTTGGTCATGTTGATAATGAGTAATTGAATTCTATTCCATGTTGGTGTATTAATTTTATGTGGATTTGATTAGTATAGATGTAGATTCATGTAAACCTATGATTAAACCCTTGAATGATAAAATTAGAATTGAATAATGATGTTTAATTATTGTATAATGTTGTTTACACATACAATGCCTACCATGTGATTGATTAAATGCCTAGATAAAGGAAAATGCCCGACTAGCATAAAATCATGAAATACCCATGTTTGTACAAGTTTATGCAGATCACATGTTTGATGAAATTCTTCAATAAATATATTATGGATTATGATGTTAGTGATGTGTTCAAGTAGGTCATGTTTTGTCAGTTTCCTTCTATCGAGTCCTGGGGATTCTTGTACCCAAAATATTAGCTGTGTGCCTAGAGCCATGTCATGTTTTCATGATACTCTCAGTCAAGCTATGATCCTTAGTCTTCAGACAGTCTTATGACTCAAGAAATCTCCATGATCACATGAACTCAGTAAGTTTCCAGATATCACTTGTATTCCGTTAGTCAATCGAATTAAGTAACTCAGTCCATGTTCAGTCCAGTAAATCATGTTCAATGTCTATTTAGATGGGAGAAGAAATTATCATCGAGCGAACCCAAGAATGGGAACTCACCTATTATATGAGGGTGTAATTCTTAGACGCAATCATTGCATTCCAAAACTATGTAGCCAACAAAGGTTTAGACATCATAGCCTTCTATATGAGGGTAGATAAGGTGGATTATCCTACTATATGAGGGTTCCCACCGTTCTCACTAGAGTTACTTATTTATTAGGGTTACTAACACGTTGTCCTCACTAGTGGAGCGGTATTGACACTCTTCCATTCAGGGCACAAATTGGACCCAATTCAGCTATAATTCATCATTTGGGGTATGTCGGTTAGATTACTACTTCCCATAGTTTCAGCATCAGTATCAGTCAAGAACTCAGATAGTTCTTCAGATTTCAAGACTTCAGATATAGTCAATTCAGATACAGTACGGAACTCAGCTAGTTCCTTCAGATTTAGGACTGTCAGATATAGTCACTCATGTTGTCAGTTATATCAGTTATCAGTATGTCATTTTATCAGTATTCAAATTCAATAATCATGTTATCATGGTATCAGTGTCAATTTTTATGTCTCATGCATGTACTTTTACGCTCATGATAGTCAGTCTGTTATTATTATTGTTTGTACGTATGAACCCCATGCATTTAGCCTACCTCACATACATCTAATATATTCAAAGTACTGACGCATTTGCGCTATGGTGTCTTATACCATAGGTTTAGAGACACGAGCTCCAGAGCAACAGTAGATTCTAATCTCAGCAGTCAGAGTAAGAAGTGAGTCCAAATATTTTGAGGACATGATTATTCCTTATTATTTAATTTATTATTTTATTAGTTGGAGTTTGTTGGGGATATGTCCCATCAACTCCTTACTCAGACAGTTTAGTAAGTTTGAAGCTTTCTAGACTATTATGTTCAACAATTATTTCAGTTGTTTTGGGTATTTTATACCCCTCTTCAGATGTTATGTTTTACTTTAGATATATGAACCTTATGGCCTTTCAGTTCATGTTTCTACATTATTCAGTATTTTATACAGTATACAGGTACAAATATTAGTCATGGGTTAGATTGTGATCCTTCGAGGTCATGAGCACCGTGTAGCATTTGGGTACCATATTCGGGGCGTTACAACTTTCTTCCCAAAAAAATATAGAGAGGGACGGGTTAGTGAAAGTATAAATATCTAAACTACTACAGTGGTTGTTTCCTCTTTTGAGTCAAACAAAGGGTCCCAGATAAAAGTGCATATGTGATAAGCCTATTATTCTTGAGTTAAGTAAACTGTAGGTTTTGAAAGCAAATTCACATAATTTTTCTAATTTTCTATCCTAATCAATATGTGTCTGTTCATTAATAGAAAAATATTACATTCGCCTTTCAATTCACATTGCTTTGGTACAATTTTCTTTTGACCCTGTATATCCAACAATCCATATGAAAATTCTTCAATAACAACATACTGTAAATTTGTCATTATATATCATTTAATTAGCCTATTCATTGTACCAGATAACTTTGGGTTCTCCATAAATGTAGGGAATAATTTTCCTCAGGATTGGTTTATTAATGATTAGAAAAAGATAATATTTTGATGTAAAAATTTAAAGGTGCATTGGTTGTATATTGGGGTTGTCTAGCTTCAGGAGGAAGATTCCCAGAGGAGGTGGACATAGTGAAACACCCCAAACTTTGGCCCTTGCAAATTTCTCGAGTCTTGAACTTTCTAATCATTATATGACTCATATGATAAGTCGTATGGTGATTTGATGGGTCTATGGACCCTAGTATTATGTTGGTTAGTGTGTTGATAGCCAAATTCTGTCCTAGTTACGAGAGGCACCATATGAGTCGTATGGTGATGTGATGAGAGGGTAAAGCTAATTATATGTCATTCAGTGTCTAGCCCTTTATGCTCTTCTGAGGATACAACTTGATGGTACTAGTCATATGGTCCAGTGACAAGTTGGGCAAGGGATTTGTATGTTGGACAAAATATGGTGTCCAACTTTCTGCTCGGGTGATGATTTGAGGGTACTACTCGTATGTTGTGGTGACGAATTGAAGGGTCCAATCATACTCTCTTGCGAGTTTTTTTACAACTTTTAAGGTAAGGGTATTTTGAAAAATTTCCACCCCAAGCCCTTAAGACCACACGACTTATAACACTTTTTGGTAGCCCATTCTATACTTAAGAAGATCAAAGGCTCTATAAACTCTCTCTAAAACTTTCCAAGAAAGATTGGGCTAGGTTTTAATAAAGGTGGTCATCTAGAGGCTTAGAGATCAAAATCTCTTTGTGAATCTTCACAACTCAGGCATGTGACTCTTCCATCACTGATAGTTCACAAAAATTATTTATTTTATTCACTGTTCATGAGTCTTTAATGGTGGTTTGAAAACCATTGTTGAGGGTTTGAATACATAATGTTGAGTATTGTTTTCTCATGGTTTAAATTATGATTATACATGTTCTGATAATTGTTTTGTACACGTGGGTGCTTGTGAATTATTATTTGAACTAAGGGGTCATGGTTAACCTTAACTTGATGGGCTTTTGCTTGAATAATGATTTGATAATTGTATTTGTGAAATCGCCTTATAGCATTATTTTGTCACAAGTTAAGTTGTGTTTTGAACTAAGTCATAGGCCTAATAACATAAGTGGCTGGTAAATGGTTTTATGAAAGCCTTGTTGGCTATAAATTGGTTTGAATTGCCAAATGGGTTAGAGTCCTTAAATGTAGAATTAAATTGATGTCTTTATTTAGAGAATGGGTTTGAGTCCCAACTTGATTAATAATGGTTATGACATATTGTATTCTTCCAAGTGGGGTTAGTATGACGATACCAACGAGATGACTTTGGTAAGTAAATGGAATAATAGTTGTGTACGTGTAATGCATATTTTAATTGGTCTCTAAAGAAGGATGTGTAGATGGGCCATGAAAGTCGAGTCCAAAGGACTAACACTAGAAACTGTGCTAGCCAGTACGAGTGTCTATATGATCAGGAGGTTTGAGTGCCCCGAATGAATACATCAATGGGAGCTTTGAGTCCCCCATATTGTATACATTGGTTCTTAAGTTACCTTGATTATCTTGGGAGTTTTGAGTCCCCCATAGTTACGGATATGGATATTATCTGGTTTGCACGACTACACGCACCGAAGCCCTTCCAACTAGGGAAGAGTTGGGCCCATATAGCTCGTGGGTGTCTTTTTATATGATGGTGATGCTACACAACCTAGGTAAAGGTTTTAAAATACATGCTAAACCCAGTTTTCTAACTCGATATGATTTATATATTTATATCTATGTATGTGATTGCATATGATGATTTGACTTGGTCTTTAATAATGGTATTATTTTATTCCTCTATCCTTGAGTTACATGCTAGCGCTCCAATCGCTTACCATCTCCGAACACTATGTCCCCACGTAATGAAGGTACCATAATTTCTTCTACTTTTCTAATATGCTATTCAAGTGTTTGAGTGGTTTATTAGTTCACATAAAAGTGGTGAGCTTTCATACTTCTGTTACATCCTAGATTTTGGCCTTAGAAAATTTCCTATAATTCCCATTATTCAGACCCAATACGACTCAAGGGTAGAAGCTTTTTACTGGGGTACGATTGGTATGGTTCTGTCAGATACTTACCGGTGTTAGTTGGTAGGATGGTTTTCATCCCTAGAATAGTTACAACTTAGGGGTACAAGTCATAAGGCTTGGTACGAGTCATATTAGCAACTCATATGGTGGACAATGTTTGATCCTCCTGGTAATTCATTCTACTAGGGATACGAGTAATGGGTACGAATTATATCCTATGGTTACGACTTAGTTGGATGAGTCATATACTAGACAATGTTTGATCCAAGGTTTGAGGTTTTGATACGAGTAGTGAAAACCAATCGTATAGAATGATATGACTCGTAAGGGTCAGTCGTATCCCTAGGACAGGATTTTGTGTAACTTAAGTGGGGGTATTCTGGACATTTCCCAACTTGCCCTTATAAGAGCCCATAACTTTCAATACACTTAGGAGGTTATTTACCCTTTTATTCTATTCATTAACACTTAGAAACTATTTCTAAACATTTCTCTTAAGATATTTTTGGGCAAAGAAGCTAGGGTTTCAACTAAGGGGTTACTTTGGGGCTTGCTTTGGTGATTTTCTTCATCTTTCTTAGTTTAAGGCATTATTGTCTTCCGTCATTATAATTTAAACCAAAGGCATGGTCTATATGATTAATTTCATGGTTTTACTATATTATGATTATGGTTTTCAACTATTATTTGGGGGTTATGATATTAAATGCATGGTTATGGTTTACCATGGTTTAAATTATGCTTTTATATGCATTAATGGTGGTTTGTACAATTGGAGTGCATGATAATGGTTTAATGATCTTTGGAATTTGTTTTGGTTATATTATGCCCCTAAGGTGTTTGATAAAATGCTTATAAAGGTATGTTCATTGTATTGACTTTTTTTAATCAAAATATTGCTTGTTTTAGGTTATATATTAAAGCTTTAAATAAATTAAATGGTTTGGAAAGGCTAAATTCTAAATGGTTATGATTGCGGGGAACATGGAAGTTTACCAAGTGGTTTAATATGGTATATGGAAGGGCACTTAAAAGTCCCCATATCCTTAATGGTTTGGCTATGGATTTTTTTGGCAAGTGATGTGTTGGTATAAAGATACCACTAATAATATCCTTGATTTATAAAATGGTAAAAGGATTGGTTTGATTACTTGGGAACGGTTTTAGTTGGGCATTAATGTCGGGGTTTGCAACAAGGTCATGGAATGTGGCGGTCTTAGGGGGACAAAAACTGGAAACTCATATTTGCCGATATGAGGGGTCTTGATGACCATGTACATGTGTCACATTTTATATTGGGGGTTCTACTATTCATCCCATGGGATATTTTCTAGTCGTGCGAATACACACATTGGGACCCTTTCAGTAGGGGAGATGAACCCCTATCACCCATGGGTCGTTAGGACGACCAATCTATATAGACCAAGTAAAGGTTGTAAAGGCATGCTAAACCCGGTTCCCTTTCCCAGTACTCATATATATGTATGGTTTTATGTATTATGGATGGTTTTAATTGGTTTTATAACTGGTCTTATTTTATCCTTACCCTAAGTTTTATGCTAGCGGTCATTCGCTAACCCGTCTACTGGTAACTGTATATCAACGCTATGCAACAACTAACCGTTCAACTCCTCCTACATAGTGATTGACTTAGGGAAAATATTCGGACTAAAATGGTGAGCTTCCATCCTTTTGGAAGGCATCATTCATGTTATGAATAATTTTAGACGTTTTGACTTTATTTTGGATATTGGTTTTGCCAATGGTTGGGGATATATCCTAACTAGATATTTTTACTCTGTTGGTTAAAAGATTTGTTGTACTTCTGGGGGTTGTTATGGTAAGGATCGGTATTGGTGTTTGCCTTGGCAATAGAATAATCAGGGAGGATGGCATCATCTAACATAATTTCTCACCATTCCATTGTATTACATTTTGGGACTAATTAGCATATTATTTTTTGTGATCCTTTTGGTTTGGTTTGGTATGGATGGATGGTTGATTTGGTATGGTTGGACTCGGTTGGGTCGATCATGTTCATGATCCTATCACAAAATTTTTATGAGAGCATTTGCACAATCTTGTTATATGCTCAAAATTTAGCTCATCTATGGCTGCATATGGTGGTTGGGTTGGGTAAAAAGGGCATTCTGTGGTCCTAGTAGGACTTGGGATGCCTATTACGTCTATGCCCTAGTTTGGATCATGACAAGATGGTATCAAAGCCTTAGGTTTATGGTCAACGGGGATCCCACAAAGCCGTGTCGAGAAGAGTCTCTTTTAGGGGTGAGTAACATGCCACACTCATAAGAGAGAGGCTGTAAGACATCTAGGAATGTTTCACTTTTAGGGTATTCTATCTTCAAGCTTGAGTTCTCAGTCCTAGAATCTTCTCTAAACCTTGTCTATTCATTTTTCAGATCATGCCTCCTAATCTGGAACAAAAGAAAATTCTTCCATCCCATCTGGGGATAATGCTAAAGGGGTATATCCTATGTCTGGAGTACATCTTCGATCTTAGGGTTCTATTCCTAATTGTTATAGAGTTCCTCCTATCCCTCCTACTACTCCTTAGGTCCCTTAGGAAAATATGAAAAATATAGAGTTTCATCAGTCTATTCATGTTATTGCTCAGAATGTCGCTGCTCAAAATAAGTGGGGTACGATTGGTGCTCTTTTTATTCAGGCCACAAGGGTTGGTCAATTTATGAAGATGGGTCCCCCTACTTTTATGGGAGAAAAGGTGAAGAAAGATCCGTAGGACTTCTTGGATGAACCGGAGAAGATATTTAGGGTGATGAAGGCTACTAATGTGGAAAGAGTTAACTTTACAGATTATCTTCTCAAGGATGTTGTTTATCAGTGGTATGAGTAGTGGGACATAGATAATAGAGGTATGGAATAGGAAGGGTTGAGGGAGGCCTTTTCTAATGCCTTCACAGATTGTTTCTTTCCTTAAGAGTTTAGGGAAGCAAGGATGGAGGAGTTTGTGAACCTCAGGCAAGGGAGGATATCTGTAAGGATATATTCCTTGAAGTTTCATTAGTTGTCGAGGTATGTTCCTGATTTTGTGACAATATGAGTTTGAGAATGAGGAAGTTTACTTCTAAGCTAAATAAAGATTTAATTATAAAGAGCAAGAATGCCTTGCTGATCAAAGATATGGACATCTTGAGGTTGACTATTCATATGCAGTAGGTTAAGAATGAGAAGAGAAAACAGGAAGTGTTTGCGGATAGACAGAAGATGCAGAATAGGTTTTCTGACTAGAGAGGTGCGCACTCTTAGGGTAGTAGAGATGGTGGCAAGTGGAAGAAAAATAAGTAGGGGAATTATGTTTTTTTCTCTACTATCAGTGCCCCTTACCAACAATAGTCAGGAGACAACCGTCACCAAGGTTGTGATAATTCTTGGTCATAGGTTGCCCAATCTCAAGCCAGCGGAGGTCAGTCAGTTTCTTTGTATCCTACTTCTCGGTGCTGCAGTTATCCTTATAGGGGTTATTTCTAGAAAGAAAGGGATAAGTGCAGTTAGGTAGGCTATCGGCTCAGGGATTGTCCGATTAGTAAAGTTGATATGTTGGCGAATAAGATTCTTGTAGATTCATATTCTACTCCTGCACCTGGTGATGTGGCTTCTACTTTTGTTATTGCTCTTGGTTCTAGTGTTGGTCAGAACAGGTTGTACACTTTGGCATCCTGGAAGGAATCCAAGTCATCACTAGATGTTGTTACTGGTATGTTACAAATTTTCTCTTATGACATATATTGTTGGCTTGATCCGGGGTCCACTCTATCCTATGTGACTCCCTATGTAGCGGTGTCTTTTGGTTTTGATCAACAAATTATTTCAGGTCCTTTTTTTATTTCTACCCTGGTAGAAGACTCGGTCATTACTAAACGGGTCTGTAGAGGGTGTGTGTTATTTTTTGGTGATAGGCAAACCTTGGTATATCTGTTTAAGTTGAGAATAGTAGATTTTGATGTAATTTTTGGTATGGACTGGTTGTATTCTTATTATGCATCTCTAGACTATTGGACTCGTAAAGTCATCTTGAGGTTCCCGGTGAGCAAGAAATAGAATGAGAGGGTTGTTCTTTAGATCCTAGGGGAAGGGTTATTTCTTATCTTAGAGCTTGAAGGTTAATATCCAAAGGATATCATTATCACTTGGTCCGGGTTAAAGATTCTAACTCGGAAGGTCCTTATTTACAATCAGTTCCTGTGATTAATGAGTTTCCAGGAGTCTTCCCGGATGATCTTCCTAGCGTTCCTCCAGATAGGGAAATAAAGTTTTATATTGATTTTCTTTTGAACACTCATCCAATAACTATTCCACCGTATAGAATGGCTTTGGCTGAGTTGAGGGAACTCAAGGAAAAACTTAAGAATCTTATAGACAAGGGTTTTATTCATTCTAGTGTTTCTCCTTGGGTTGCACTGGTGTTGTTTGTACACAAGAAGGATGGTTCCCTTGGGATGTGCATTGACTACAGGTAGTTGAACAAGGTAACAATTAAGAATAAGTATTCTCTTCTAAGGATAGATGATCTATTTGATCAATTTCACGGTGGAAAGTTTTTTCTAAGATAGACTTTCATCTAGGTACCATCATCTTAAGATTACGGAGATGGATATACCTATTATGACTTTTTGTGCTCGTTATAGAAATTTTGAGCACTTGGTGGTGTCATTTGGGTTGACCAATGCTCCGATAGAATTTACGGATTTGATGAACAGTGTGTTCAGGCAGTATTTGTATCCCATTGTAATTGTGTTTATTGATGGCATTCTGGTATATTCTAAGAGTAAGATGGATCATGCTAATCCCCTCCATGTGGTGTTGCAGAACTTAAAAAAACAACAGTTATATGTCAAGTTCTCTAAGTTTGAGTTTTGGTTGAACGCGATGACTTTCTTGGATCATGTGATTTCTAGTGAAGGGATCATGGTTGATCCGCAAAAGGTTGTTGTGGTGAAATAGAAGCCTAGACCTATGACTCAATCTGATATCCAAAGTTTCTTGGATTTGGCTGGGTATTATAGGCTGTTTGTGGAAAGATTTTCTACAATAGCTGATCCTCTGACTAAGTTGACTCAGATGAAAGCTAAGTTTTCTTAGTCGGATGCTTGTGAATGAAGTTTTGAGATGTTGAAGGATAAGTTGATTTCGGCCACAATCCTAACTTTATCGAAGGGCAATTATGGGTTCGTGGTTTATTGCGATGTATCTTGGGTGGGTCTTGGTTGTGTGTTGATGCAGCATGGGAAGTTAATTGCCTATGCTTCCAGGTAGTTGAAGGTGCATGAGAGGAATTATCCTACTCATGATTGGAGTTATTGGCGGTTGTGTTTGCTTTGAAAATATGGCAGCTGTAATACCCCAAAAAAATCTAACCAATAGTGCCACCATGACTCAAGATCATGAGAAATAAATTATAGAGCTTTGGTTGTTTTCTGATCAAGGGTGATGTGTATTAAGGCCTCAAAGATGTCCTAGCGATTAGGTGAATTAAAACATCCCTTACCGATTGAATTCTTGAGAAGAATTTTGGCATAGTCAACATTAAACGAGCATATCTCTTGTTACACTAAGAAATTTTGAGTTCATGACCCAGAAAAAGATAGATAATTGAATTAGCTTTCCAACGATACTAATTTCACCCAAATACGGTATCGGAGCAAAAAGTTATGCCTATTTTACTCCAGCGTGTCAGCCTAGAAACTGTGTGACGATATTTTGTGACGACTTGTCATAAGTCTGACGACTTGTCACAAAATGTCGTCACCTTAAGCAAAAAGTCATAAATTCCAACATTTTGTGACGACTTTTCACAAGTTTGACGGCTTGTCACAAAATATCGTCAACCTTAAGTAGAAAGTCATAAATTCCACCCTTTTATGACAATATTTCATGACGACTTGTCAAAGGTTTGACGACTTGTCACAAATGTCGTCAGCTATTTTTTTTCAGAAATTAAAGGACATTTTTGCAAGGGTATTTTGGTCTTTTCCCATCTTTTGGAGGCCTCTAAATATATGAGAATCCCCATCAAAACCCTAATTTCTTCATTTTCTCTTCCAATTCTCGTATGAAAATATATCTAGGGTTTCATTCAATAACATTAATCTTCAAAAAATCATCCATAAATCTTCAAGATTTCTTCAAGAACAAGTTCCTCATAGTGTGGGATTCGAATCATTTATTACAAGTGAAGATAGCATCTCAAGCACTAGAATTCATCCAATTTCAAAGATTAAGGTATGTGGGGTTTTGAACAAGAGCAATCCTTTCGTACTTGTGCCCAAAGCTTTGATTTCTATTATGGATTTATATGATTTTGCAAGTGGGTTTATACCAAATTACTTCATCATGAGACTATGAGAATATAAATTGTTCAAGATTTGTTATACATGATTATTATACTATTCCCATGTTATGACTTGATATTTAATATTGTGAATTTCATATTTCTACCATGAGTTGATATTTCAAGTGCTTTCAAGATATGTGTCAAGCTTTAAGCTTCCTTATGACAAATTGGATTATTGAGTATATTGATTCATGAGATTGAGTTGTTACAATGAGTCTTGATATTTCCTCAAAGTTATTGATGTTGCCATGATTTAATGAATTGATACATTTTGATACTGAAAAAGATTTATTTGATTTGAGTCAAGTTAGGAATCCATAAATTGATTATGATTTGATAAATGGAAAAGAGATTTGATTTGATCTTCATGATAGACCCTTGTGATGTTTGTGGTGGATTTCTTAATGCGTTCTGAGCTTGTGTCTGTGAGTAGTATTTAGCACCGAGCAGGAAATATGGTATTTCACCCGAAACTACATGCCACTGTAGGATTGGTATTGATATTTGTGGGCCAGAGGCCGAGTATGAGATTGTGATCACTAAATTGTGGTTGTACTCCCTGGAAAGAGTACGATGCTCCCACCAATGTGGGGTTCTCTCCTTAGGAGAGAAAAACGTTGGACTCCATGTAGCTCACATGGTCTATGTCGGTTATAAGAACCTCCCATGTCCATAAGAGTTGAGTTTCTTGAATTACCGAGTCACTCCGAGTCTTGAATTGAAGATTTGAGTTGTTTATGATTATTTATAAGGTTTTTATCATATGATTTATTAACTATGAGATCATGAAAAGTATGTTTCAATCTAATTCAAGCCAAATGATCCATCATTGTACGTATGCATATTTTCATAAAATTGATGATGATATTTACATTGTTGCATGCACCTCCACATACTCAGTACATTCCAAAGTGCTGACCCACATATTTTTCTATGGGCTATATTTTTTCATAATGTAGGTTCAGGTACTCAGCTGCAGCCGTATTAGTGATATTTGAGTGCCTCAACTACGTTCCCTCAGTGGTGAGTCCTCATGGTTCGAGGGTCGTGTCTTTATTTTTGGTGATATCATTCTGTTATTATGGCTTTTAGTACTGCTTCGGTTAGTTGGGGGTTTATCCCAATGGCTCCTTGATTTTGATATATAAAGGCTTTGTCAGACTAGAGGGTTGGTATGTACAGACATTCAATATATTTTGGTTGTACAATCTATTATTCTCCAGTATTTCTCTTGAACCCGATGTGGTATATCTCTTTGTTGTGCATGACTATTGTTTAATTGAATTCCTTGAGGTAGTGTCTGGCTCCAAGGGTTAGCTTGGGTCTACGTGTATCCCTAAGCACCGTGTGGCATGTCGGGATGAAATTTCGGGGCATTACAAAGGTTGGCATCATTGTCTAAGGTTTAAGGAGTCCTAGGGAGTCTGACAAGCCGTGTTATGTAGAGTCTTGATCATTGGTGTGTAGCATACCACATCTATGAGCAAGAGGCTACGGAACATTTTAGGAAAATTCATTTTTTTCTTTCTAAAGTTTATCATGCCTACAACTGTATCTTTATCTGTGATTAACTCGTGCTCTCTTATAACAAAAAATGCCTCCTCGTCAAGCTCATAGAAACAACGAGCAACCTCAACCTGTTGATCCCTTAAACAAGCATGTGTATCATGCAAAATTTCGGGCAAATTTTCAGGTGCTAGCCCATGCAGTTACCGCCAAAGCTCAAGCTAACACCCAGGCTATTGTTCCGCCTCTGCAAGAGAATAATTCTACTGCATCTCGAGTTTGAAACTTTATGCAGATGAATCCGCCTGAGTTCTATGGGTCGAAGGTAGGTGAAGACCCACAGATGTACTTGGATAAAGTGAGAAAGATCACCCAGATTATGCATATGAGTGAGGAGGAGAATATTGAATTGGCCTCCTATCGAATAAAAGATATTGCATATGATTGGGTGGATATGTGGAGGATAAGTAGAGGGGAGGATGCCACTCCCATGACTTGGCAGTTATTCCAGGATGCTTTCTTGGACAGATTCTTTCATCTTGAGATGAGTTAAGAAAAGATAGAGGAATTCATGAATTTTTGACAAGGCTCCGTGACTGTTAATGAGTATTGTCTTAGATTCAATCAGTTATCCAAATATGCTCCTAGTATAATGGCTGACTCCCGAACCATCATGAGCAAGTTCGTGACCGGCGTGTCAAGTTATGTTGTGAAAAAAGGTAGATCTTCTATGCTTAATAGGGAGATGGACCTTTCTCGGTTGATGATACATGCCCAACAGATTGAAGCTGATAAGGTGAAAAAGAGGGAGAGAGTAAGAGGGAATAAAAGAGCTAGATCATAGAAATAGGTATTCGGTCAGTCCAAATTCCATGGAGGGAACCACCCTTAATTACAAAGATGTTCATTTATGCCCACACCTTCCTTAGTTAGTGCTCCCATTCCTAGAAGCAGGCAGGAGCAGGGGAACAACCCTATCCCGTCAGGTCTCAGAAAAGTGTAAGGAACAAACCTCGTTCTCCTTTATGTGCCAAGTGTGGTAGAGATCATTTTGGCGAATGTTTTGTTGATCAAAGGGGTTGCTTTGGTTGTGGAAAGTTGGGCCACCGACTTAGAGATTGTCCGTATTCTAGACAGGGGAGTCGAGATGCTCGTCCCCATAGTCAGGATACCAGTGCCCCCGCTCTGGTAGACCGCCTAGTTCCTCCTCAGGGCACATTTTCTAGTACTGCTGGCGGTTCGTGCTAGAATTGCTTCTCTGCAATACCACCTCGCCAGTAGAAGTAAAACTCTCCATATGTTGTCACTGGTATTCTCCTTGTCTTTCATTTTGATATGTATGTATTGATGGAACCCGATTTGAGTTTCTCTTATGTGACACCTCTGGTTGCTGTAGATTTTGAGATTGACCCTAAACGAATTCTGAGCCTATTCTGGTTTCTACCCCAGTAGTGGAATCTATTATTTCTAAGCGAGTGTATAAGAAGTGTCCTGTCATTGTCCTTCATCGTGTCATATGTGTTGATTTGATTGTGCTAGATATGGTTGATTTTGACGTCATTCTGGGTATAGATTGCCTTCACTCATGCTATGCGTCTATAGATTGTCGTACCCGAGTGTTCAAGTTTCAGTTTCCTGACAAGCCCATTTTTGAGTTGTCTAGGAGTTCTGTAACTCCCAAGAGCCATTTCATATCCTGCCTCAAAGCTAGGAAGTTGATTTCCAAGGGTTGCATTTATCACCTAGTTTGACTTAAAGACCTCAAGTTTGAGACTCCGACTATTCAGTTAGTTAGCATTGTTAATGAGTTTCCCAATGTTTTCCTGGAAGATTTCCTAGGGGTCCCACCTAATAGAGAAATAGAATTAAGAATTGATCTCCTTCTCAGCACTCAACCTATTTCCATTCCTCCGTACCATATGGCTTCCGCAGAACTTAAAGAGTTGAAGGAGAAACTCAAACATCTCTTAGACAAAGGCTTTATCAGACCCAGTGTTTCCCCCTGGGGTGCACCTGTTCAATTTGTGCGTAAGAAAGTTAGTACATTGCGTATGTGCATTGATTACCATCAACTCAACAAGGTAACTATTAAGAATAAGTACCCTTTTCCTCGAATTGATGACTTGTTTGATCAGTTACAAGGTGCGAGCTACTTCTAAAAAATAGACCTTAGATTTGGCTATCATCAGCTTAAAGTGAGAGAGTGTGATATTCCAAAGACAGCCTTCTGAACCTGCTATGTTCACTTTGAGTTTATTTTCATGTCCTTTGGGTTAACCAATGCTCCAGCAACCTTCATGGACCTCATGAATCGAATGTTCAAGCAACATCATGATAAATTTGTCATTGTATTCATAGATGATATTCTTGTGTATTCCCAAAGAGAGGATGATCATGTCGATCATCTTAGAATCGTCTTGCAAACTCTTAGAGGTCATCAATTATTTGCTAAATTTAGCAAGTGTGAATTTTGACTAAGGTCAGTTGCTTTTCTGGGTCACATTATTTTTGCCGAAGGCATTATAGTCTGTCCCCAAAAGACAGAAACTGTAAAGAATTGGCCTAGACATACCTCTCCATCTGACATTAGGAGTTTCTTAGGTCTAGCTGGTTACTACCGTAGTTTTGTTGAGGGCTTCTCTTCCATTGCGTTTCCCATGACCTGGTTGAGCCAAAAGAAAGTTAAGTTTCAGGAGTTGAAGACTCGACTCACTTTAGCCCCAGTGTTAGCTTTACCAGATGGTACTAATTATTTTGTGGTGTATTGTGATGCTTCTAGAGTTGGTTTGGGTTGTGTGTTGATGCAGAAGGGTAAAGTTATAGCTTATGCCTCTACAAAGTTGAAGCCTCATGAGAAGAATTTCCCAACCCTTGATCTTGAATTAGCAGCTGTAATTTTTTCTTTAAAAATATGGAGACATTATTTGTATGGTGTTCATGTTGATGTGTTTACTGATCACAAAAGCCTACAGTATGTGTTTACTCAGAGGGAGTTGAATCTTAGACAAAGAAGATGGTTAAAGTTGCTAAAAGACTATGATATGAGTGTGTTATATCACCCGGGCAAGGACAATGTTATGGAAGATGCTCTTAGTAGGTTGTCTATGGGTAGTGTAGCTCATGTAGAGAATGATAAGAAAGAATTAGCTCATGATGTGCATCATTTTGCTAGGTTGGGTAATAGATTGCTTGATTCCGCTGAAAGAAGTATGTTAGTTTAGAGTAGTTCTGAGTCCTCTTTGGTCTTGGAGGTAAAGGAGAAGCAAGACAGGGATCCTAGTTTGGTCAGACTGAAGGAGTCAGTTAAGGACCAAAAGGTAAAGGTTTTCTCCCATGTGGGAGATGGTGTGTTGAGATTGCAGGGTAGATTGTGTGTTCCCAATATTGATGATCTAAGGCAGAGAATTATGGCTGAAGTGCATGACGCACAATATTCTATTCATCCCGGTTCTACCAAGATGTGCCGCAATTTGTGGGAAATCTATTGGTGGAATGGTATGAAGAAAGACATAGCAGGATTTGTGGCAAAGTGTTCTACTTGTCAACAGGTTAAGGTAGAGCAACAAAGGCCCGGTGGTGTAATTCAAGAGTTTAACTTTCCTACTTGGAAGTGGGCAGAAGAAAATATGGATTTCGTAATTGGTTTTCCTCCTTCTCGTCGTCATCATGATTCGATTTGGGTTGTTGTAGACCGGTTGACTAAATCAGCTCATTTCTTGCCAGTGCATTCGTTTTATACAGCTAAGGATTATGATATATTGTATATCCGTGAGTTAGTCAGATTGCATGGAGTTCCTTTGATTATTATCTCAAATAGGGGTACTCAATTTACTTCACAGTTTTGGAGAGCTTTTCAGAAGGGTCTTGGTACCCAAATTTATCTAAGTTTTTCTTTCCATCCGCAAATAGATGGTCAGGATGAGTGGACCATTCAAACTTTAGAAGATATGTTGAGGGCATGTGCGCTTGAATTTAAAGGTAGTTGGGATGAGCACTTTCCATTGATCAAATTTGCATATAACAATAGTTTCCATTCTAGTATTCAGATAGTCCCGTTCGAAGATTTGTATGGAAGAAGATGTAGATCACCTATAGGTTGGTTTGAAGTAGGAGAAGCAACTGTGATTGGGCCTGATGCTGTGTTCGAGGCTATGGAAAAAGTTAAGTTGATCCAAGAAAGATTGAAGACCACTCAAAGTCGTCAGAAGTTGTATGCGGATGTGAGAAAAAAAGATGTTGAGTTTAATGTTGATAATTTAGTGTACTTAAAGGTTTCACCCATGAAAGGGGTGAAAAGATTTGGGAAGAAGGGAAAGCTTAGTCCCCGTTATGTTGGTCCGTACAGGATTGTAAGCCGTGTTGGGAAAGTAGAATATGAGGTGGAGTTACCCGCAGAGTTTTCTAGCGTTCATTCGGTATTTTATGTTTCCATGCTTAAGAAATGTATTGGTTATTCTGTCATGGTTGATTCTTCCAAAATCTTAGATATTTAGGATAGCCTTTCATTTGAGGAGATTTCGATTGAGATTTTCAATTTTCAAATCCGTAGGCTAATGAACAAAGAAGTTCATTTGGTTAAAGTGCTTTGGATAAATCAATCTGTTGAGAGTGATATCTGGGAAGCTGAAGCTGATATGAAAGACAAGTACGCTCACCTCTTTTTTATGAGTTTGGAGTGAGCAGAAGGTACCATTCTTTCTTAATTCCACCCCCTTCTTATTAAAGATTCAGCTGTGTGTCTACTTCCATCATGAATTTGTGCATTTTGTATAGTATCCGAAGGTATAGAGTAAAGTAAGTCCTTTGAGTGAGTCGTTCTAACTATACGTCCTCATTTTCTCATATTCTTGGCCTATATGGCAATATTTGAGGACGAATGTTTCCAAGGAGGAGATATTATAAAACCCTGAGAACTCTAACCAATAGTGCCACCATGACTCAAGCTCATGAGAAATAAATTATAGTGCTTTGTTTGTTTTCTGATCAAGGGTGATGTGTATCAAGGCCTCAAAGATGTCCTAGCGATTAGGTGAATCAAAACATCCCTAACCGATTAAATTCTTGGGAAGGATTTTGGCATAGTCAACTTCAAATGATCATATCTCTTGTTACACTAAGAAATTTTGATCTTATGATCTACCAATAGATAGATAATTGAATTAGCTTTCCAACGGTACCAATTTCACCCAAATCCGGTATTGGAACGAAAAGTTATGCCTATTTTACTCCAGCGTGTCAGCCTGCAAAATGTGTGACAATATTTTATGATGACTTGTCACAAGTCTGACAACTTGTCACAAAATGTCGTCACCTTAAGCAGAAAGTCACAAATTCTAACATTTTGTGACGACGTTTTGTGACGACTTGTCACAAGTCTGACGGCTTGTCACAAAATGTCGTCAACCTTAAGCAGAAAGTCATAAATTCCACCCTTTTGTGACGACATTTCATGACGACCAATCCCAAGTCTGACGATTTGTCACAAATGTCGTCAGCTATTTTTTTCCAGCAATTAAATGACGTTTTTGCAAGGGTATTTTGGTCTTTTCCCATCTTTTGGAGGCCCCTATATATATGAGAATCCCTATCCAAACCCTAATTTCTTCATTTTCTCTTCCAATTCTCTTAAGAAAATATATCTAGGGTTTCATTCAAGAACATTAATCTTCCAAAAATCATCCATAAATATTCAAGATTTCTTCAAGAACCAAAGTTCCTCATAGTGTGGGCTTCGAGAATCATTTATTACAAGTGCGGATAGAGTCTCAAGCACTAAAATTCATCCAATTTCAAAGATTAAGCTATGTGGGGTTTTGAACAAGAGCAATCCGTTTGTTCTTGTGCCCAAAGCTTTGATTTCTATTATGGATTTATATGATTTTTCAAGTGGGTTTATACCCGAATTATTTCATCATGAGACTATGAGAATATAAATTGTTCAAGCTTTGTTATACATGATTATTTTACTATTCCCAAGTTATGACTTGATATTTAATATTGTGAATTTCATATTTCTACCATGAGTTGATATTTCAAGTGCTTTCAAGATATGTGTCAAGCTTTAAGCTTCCTTATGAAGAATTGGATTATTGAGTATATTGATTCATGAGATTGAGTTGTTATAATGAGTCTTGATATTTCCTCAAAGTTATCGATATTGCGATGATTTAATGAATTGATACATTTTTATATTGAGAAAGATGGATTTGATTTGAGTCAAGTTAGGAATCTACAAATTGATTATGGTTTGATAAATGAGAAAGATATATGATTTGATCATCATGATAAACCCTTGTGATATTTGTGGTGGATTTCCTAACGCGTTCTGAGCATGTATCTGGGAGTAGTATTTAGCACCAAGCGGGAAATATGGTATTTCTCCCGAAACTACGTGCCACCGTAGGATTGGTATTGATATTTGTGGGACAGAGGCCGAGTATAAGATTGTGATCACTAAATTGAGGTTATACCCCCTAGCAAGAGTACGACATTCCTACCAATGTGGGGTTCTCTCCTTAGGAGGGAAAAATATTGGACTTCATGTAGCTCACATGGTTTATGTCGGTTATAAGAACCTCCCATGTCCATAAAAGTTGAGTTTCTTGAATTACTGAGTCACTCCGAGTCTTGAGTTGAAGAGTTGAGTTGTTTATGATGATTTATGAGGTTTTCATCATATGATTTAATTACTATGAGATCAAGAAAAGTATGTTTCAATCTAACTCAAGCTAAGTGAGCCATCATTGTATATATGCATATTGTCATGAAATTGATGATGATATTTCCATTTTTGCATGCACCCCCACATACTTAGTACAATCCAAAGTGCTGACCCACATATTTTCCTGTAGGCTACATTTGCTTGTAATGTAGTTTCAGGTACTCAGCCGTAGTCATGTAGCGATATTCGAGTACCTCAACTACGTTCCCTCAGTGGTGAGTCCTCATGGAATGAGGACCATGTCTATATTTTTTGTGATATCATTCTCTTGTTATGGCTTTCAGTATTGTTTGAGTCAGTTGGGGGTTTGTCCCAATGGCTCCTTGATTTTTATGTATAGAGGCTTTGTCAGACTACAGAGTTGGTATGTACAGACATTCAATATATTTGGGTTGTACAGTCTAGTATTCTTCAGTATTTCTTTTGAACCCGATGTGGTATATCTCTTTGTTATGCATGACTATTGTTGAATCGAATTCCTTGAGGTAGTTTCTGGCTTCGAGGGTAAGCTTGGGGCTACGTGTAGCCCTAAGCACCATGTGGCATATCAGGATGAAATTTTGAGGTGTTACAGTAGCATTATTTGTATGGTGTTCACATTGATATGTTTTCTAATCAAGAGTCTTTAGTACATGTTCACTCAGAAAGAGCTTAATCTAAGACATAGAAGATGGCTTAAGCTTCTCAAGGATTATGATATGAGTCTTTACTACTGCCCAGGAAAAACTAATGTGGTTGCTGATGCTCTTATCAGGTTATCCATGGGGAGTTTGGATCATGTAGATGAGGAAAAAGTGAGAATTAGCTAAGGATTTCACCTCTTTGCTAATGTTAGAGTCCGTTAATTAGACTCTTAGGATGGTGGTACGATGATGTAAGAAGTGGTTCGATCATCTCTTAGTGCAGAGATTAAGAAAAAGAAAGTGTTGTATCCTGTCTAGATAAAAATCAAGAGCGATATTGGTGGGCAAAAGGTAGTGGAGTTTTAGATCAGCGGTGATGGTAGTTTATGGTACCAAGAAAGGTTGCGTGTTCCTGATGTCAACGGGCTTCAGCAAAGGATTTTGGCTATGGTACATGATTCGCGCTACATAGTTCATCTCGGCTCAACAAAGATGTATCATGATCTCAAGGAGATATATTAGTGGAATGTCATGATGAGAGATATGGAAGATTTTGTGGCCAAGTGTATGGTGTGTCAATAGGTTAAGGTTGAGCATATGAGGCCTGGTGGATTGTATCAAGAAATTAAGTTGCCTGAATAGAAGTAGGAAGTAAATAATATGGATTTCATTACCGGTATTCCTCAGTCTCGAAACCAATTTTATTCAATTTGGGTCATCATGGATAGGATAAAAAAGTCTAATCACTTTTTATCGGTAAGGACTACTTTTTCGGTGGAGGATTATGCTAATCTATATCTTTAAGAGATAGTGAAGTAGCATGGGGTACCTGTCTTGATTATTTCTTACCTTTGAACGTAGTTTACATCTCACTTCTGGCAGTCTTTCCAGAAAGGGTTGGGGACTAAGGTTAGTCTGAGTACTACTTTTCATCCACAATCAAATGGGAAAGTTGAGAGAACTATATAGACAGATATGTTGCGGGCATGTATGATTGACTATGGTGGTAATTGGGTTGAGCATCTGCCATTAGTAGAGTTTGCTTAAACTAATAGCTATTATTCTAGTATCGGTAAGGCTCCTTTTGAGGCATTGTATAGTAGGAGGTATAGATCTCCTATTGGGTGGTTTGAGATTAGTGTGGTGGATATGTTTTGGCCTAATTTGGTCTATCAAGATATGGAGAAAGTGGAGGTGATTTGGGATAGGCTTAAAGTTTCCTAAATTTGCCAAAAGTCTTATGCAGATGTTAGAAGTAGAGAATTAGAGTTTGAGGTCGGGGACAGGCTATTCCTAAAGGTGTCTCCAATAAAGGGAGTGGCACGGTTTTGCAAGAAGGGAAAGATCAATTCTCGATTTATTGGTCCTTATGTGATTTTATGGAGAGTTGGTAATGTTGCTTACGATTTGGAGATACTATCTAGCTTAAGTTTGGTTCATCCAATCATTCATGTTTCCATGTTGAGGAAGTCTATTGGTGATCCTTCTTCGATTATTACTTTGGAAGGATTGGATATCTCGGATTCTCTGTCTTATGAAGAAGTCTCGGTTAAGATATTGGATAGGCAAGTTTGTCGATTACGGACCAAGGATTTGGCCTCGGTTAAGGTTCTATGGAAGAACTATAACGTGGAAGAAGAAACATGAGAAGCAAAAGAGGACATGAAGTCCAAGTATCCGTATCTGTTTTCTGCTCCTGGGATTTGTCCACAACGTATGTGTTCTTGAGCACATCTTTATTTTCAGAGTTTGTTACAGGAAAGATTGAATCTTTGCCTCTTTGTTTTAAAACTTTGATAATGATTGGGAATATGTTTTATAATGCAAATAACTCTATGTGTGGTTACCCCTACAGTATCTGTCATTCTGGGATGAATGTTCCTAGTGGGGGAAAATGTTGCATCCTGGATTTTGTCCTTAAAAAAATTCTTGGAATTCCCATTCTCCAGACCCAATATAACTCAAGGATACGAGCCATATGCTGGGGTACGAGTGGTATGGTCCTATCGTATGCTGACCAGTGTTAGTAGGTGGGATGGTTTTTCTCACTGGAATGGTTACAACTTAGGGCTACAAGTTGTAAGGCTTGGTATGAGTCATGTCTGGGACTCGTATGGTGGATAATGTTTGATCCTCCTTGTATTTCATTTTGCAAGGGATATGGGTAATGTGTAAGGATCGTATACTATGGTTACGACTTGGTTGGATAAGTCGTATACTGGAAAGTGTTTGATCCAAGGGTTAAGGGTTGGATATGAGTGGTGGAAGAAAATCGTATGGAAGATATGACTTGTAAGGGTCAGTCGTATCCCTAGGAAAGGATTTTACGGAACTTACGTGGGGGTATTCTGGACATTTCCCTACTTACACTAATCAGAACTCATGACTTCCAATACACTTTAGGAGGTTATTGTAACACCCTGAATTTGGTACCCAGAATACTACACGGTGCTCATGACCCCAATGGACCACAAGCAAACCCATGACTGATATTTATACCTATATACTGTATGATATTCTGTATAAATGTAGAAAAATAAACTGAAAGGCAATAAGGTTCAAAACTGTAACATAACATCTAGGATGGGGTATAAATACCCAAAACAAAATTGTCTAAACATGATAGTCTGAACATGATTGTCGGCAAAAGCCTTTAACTGACTGAACTGTATGGATGAGGAGTTGATGTGACATGTCCCCAACTAACTCCAACTAATAAATTACTTAATAACATAGTAAAGAAATAATTATGTCCTCGAAGGATGAGGACTCACTACTAACTGACTGCTGATATCATGAATCAACTAATGCTCTGAGCTCACGCTTCGAAAGCTATGGTATAAGACACCATAGCACAAATGCATCAGTACTTTGAATATACTAGAATGCATGTGAGGTAGGCTGAATTCATGGGGTTCATATGCATAAACAATACTGACTAACTGACTTATATGAATGTCAGAATACATGCATGAATACATAGTAATTATATCTGAGATCCTGATAACATGAATTTACTGACATGATTGACAACTGAGTTTTGATGACTGATATAACTGATAACATGAGTTGCTATATCTGACAATCCTGAATCTGATGGAACTAGCTAAGTTCTGTACTGTTCTGAGTTGACTATATTTGACAGTCTTGAATTATGTAGAACTATTTGAGTTCTATTACTGAAACTGAATCACAGTATCTGACAGTCCTGATTTTGTAACTGAAACTATGGGAGTTATCTAACCGACATGACCCAAATGATACATTATAGCTGAGTTGGGGTCCAATATATAACCCCAATTGGAAGGGTGTCAATATCGCGCCTCTAATAAGCACAAACTGTGAGTGATCCTCATCTGACATTGTTTATGTCTAAACCTATGCTGCCTATATAGTTATGGAATGGAAGGATGACTTCGAAGAATCACACCCTCATCTGATAGTGTGTGTTCATATCCTTGGGTTCACTCATTGCTAATTTCTACTCGTATCTGAATAGATACTGAACATGAATTACTTAACTGAACTGGACTGAATTACTGAGTTTCAATGACTGAAAGAATAGTACTGAGATTACTATATTACTGAGCTTTCCTGACTCAAATAACTGACTGAGTTCTACGGATCATGGCTTGACTGAGGATATCGTGAAAACATGACACAGACTCTAGGAACACACCTATATTTTTTGGGAACATGTACCCCCAGGACTCGATGGAAGGAAACTGACAAGGCATGACATTCTTGAATACATGACTAACACCAACAATACATAATACAATAATTGAAGATATTTCATGGGCATTTGATTATCATAGTTTGGTACGTGAGAAAGATAGCATGTATACATAGTATGATTTCATAAGGTTAACTCATGAGAAATCCTCAAACAATTCCAATACTTAAGAATAACATGGAAGTCATTTTGGATCACAATTTAGCGATAATGCATAATTTATATCCTCCTAGGCATTTTATCAAACACCTTGCATGCACCCTTAGGGCATAGGCCTAATCATCAAATTGACACATTATAAATAACTCAATTTTTGGATTTCATTCACTTGTTAATGTAGTTTCATGAAAACACATATATATTCCAACTTGGGAATCATATAACAAGATAAACATGGTTACGACGAACCCACAACATAAATATCATGATTCATAATTTAAAATAGGGTTATTGAGCTCTATGGATGAAAGAAATCCATAAATAAACACAATGCATACCGTAATACTTGGTTTAGCAAAGATTGATTAAAAGACTTTCTTGAAATTCAATACCCAGTTGAAACCCTAGCTTGTTCTTGAGAGTAAATTAAGACAAACTAGTATATTTTGGGTTCCAAATAGCTGATTCTCATGTTAAGGGCTTAATTAGGGGTGGGAAATTAACCATTTTAACCCTGGACGCGTCTTTTAATCTCAATAAAAATTTCCCAAATTGGACCTTTGGCGCGACGCGGCGCTATTGCGCCGTGTCACTGGAATTTGACAACTGGGAAATTGAGGGATGGCGAGACATGGAGCCATCGCGTTGCAACTTCATGTATTACCTGAAGTTTGGCGTGATGCGCCATTATCGCGGACCCCTACTAGATTTTAACAATTGCCATTTTCTCTTGTGGAGCGGTGCGCCACTGACTAATATGGCGCTATTTTACAATGGGAACTTGAAATAGTCATAACTTCTTACCCGTTTATCGGAATGACCCTAGCTTGTTTTACAACGGGAACATGAAAATCTTGAAAATTCCTCATGGAATAAACATCATTAAATTTAGAAGCTAACACTTGACATTCTTGGGAAGAAATTAGTTAGGAAACTTTGGGATATTACAATATCTCCCCCTTGGGAACATTCATCCTCGAATGAGACTGACTGAGAGAGGTAAAACGATAAACTTAAGTGTACACTAAACCTGAAAAATGAAATGTGACTGACATAATTGACATTTCAGAGATTCATACTGAGCATGCATATCTGATGCATGATTTCATGACTGAATTAATACATGAATGCATGAGTGAGAGTACTGATAAGCTGATCACACATATCTGATGCATGAATACATGACAAAACTGATTACATGACTGATATTTTTAATAACTGAGTCTTCTCACAAGGAGAATACATGTCTAATGCATGAATACAGGACTAATCTGATGCATGAACATATAATTGAATATGTAATGGTACTTAGTACCCAGTTTAAAAATGGAATCCTGAGCATGAGGCTGATATTAAGTTGTAATTGAAATCTGCACATGAAAACTAAAAAGCTTAAGGAGAACTATTACCTTTAGCTAGATCTGAGTTACTGGATAAGAGGTGGGGATACTCGGTACGCATGTCTGCTTCTTCTTCCCAAGTAGCTCCCTCAATGGACTGATTCTGTCAAAGAACTTTGACTAGAGGGACTTCTTTGTTCCTCAGTCTATGAGTCTGATAGTCTAGAATTTTGACTGGAATCTCTTCATAAAAGAGGTTGTTCTTAATATCTATGCTCTGAATAGGGACTACAACTGCTGGGTCACCTATTCATTTCTTGAGGAAAGAGACATGGAAGACTGGATGAATTGAGGCTAGATCTGAAGGCAATTCTAGCTGATAAACTACCTTGCCGAAGCGACTGAGAATTTTGAGGGAACCTAATATCAGGGAATAAGCTTTACCTTCTTGCCAAACCTCTTCACTCCCTTCATAGGAGAGATCTTTAGATAGATATAGTCACCAATCTAAAAATCGAGATCTTTTCTACGCACATCTGCATAAGACGTCTATCGGCTCTGAGTAGCCCAGAGTCTTTCTCTGATCAACTGGGCTTTCTCTAAATCATTGAATACTAAGTCAGGCCCTATAACTGAGGCCTCACGAACTTTGAACCAACCGATTAGAGATCTGCACCTCCTACCAGAGAGAGCTTCGAATGGAGCTATCCGAATACTGGAATGATAACTATTGTTGTATGCAAACTTAATCGAAGACAAGTGGTCATCCTAAATACCCTTGAAATCAATTGCACACTCCCTTAGCATATCTTATTGGGTCTGAATGGTCCTTTATTCTTGACCATCTGTTTGAGGATGAAAGGTTGTACTTAGATGAATTTGGGTACCAAGACCTTTTTGGAACGCTTTCCAGAAATAAGAGGTGAACTGGGTACCTCTGTCTGAGATAATAGATAACAGAACACCGTGCAATCTGACCAACTCTCTGATGTAGAGTTTGGCATAATCCTCGACTGAATAAAAGGTATAAACTGGGAGAAAATAAGCTGACTAGGTCACCCTGTCTACAACAGCCCAGACTGAATCATGCTGACGACGAGTTTGAGGAGAACCTATCACGAAGTCCATGTTCACTTATTCCCACTTCTAAGTAGGAATGATGAACTTCTACATAGGTCTACCAGACTTCTGAGTCTCTATCTTAACCTGCTGACATATAGAGCACTTAGCAAAAAACTCTGCAATATCCCTCTTCATCCCACTCCACCAATAGATCTCCCGCAAGTCATGGTATATCTTTGTGGCCCCTGGATGAATAGAGTAGCACGCATCATGCACTTTTGCAAGAATTCGCTGCCTTAAGTTATCTACAGGTGGAACACACAGACGACCCTGACAACATAGAACACTATATCCTTCTTGGGAGAAAACCTTCACTTTCTGATCTTTATCTGACTCTTTCAACTTGACTAAACTGGGATCTCTATCTTTCTTTTCTTTCACCTCAGAAACTTTTTTTTCACCTCGGAAACTAGAGATGATTCTGAATGACTCTGAACCTAGATATCACCCTCCTCAGTATCGACTATGCAAATGCCTAGTCTATCAAGATGGTGGACTTCCTAAGCTAAATTCTTCTTACTGTCCTTAACATGAGCAACACTACCCATAGAAAGTCTACAGAGAGAGTCGTCCACTACATTGGTCTTTCCCGGATGATAAAGGACACTCATGTCATAATATTTCAAGAGCTCTAACCACTTTCACTGAAGAAGATTGAGATCTTTCTGAGAAAAAACATATTAAAGGCTCTTATGATCTGTAAACATTTCTTAATGAACTCTATATAGATAATG
This sequence comes from Capsicum pubescens, assembly GCA_030864215.1. Taxonomy (NCBI): domain Eukaryota; kingdom Viridiplantae; phylum Streptophyta; class Magnoliopsida; order Solanales; family Solanaceae; genus Capsicum; species Capsicum pubescens. Next base: position 124,232,815 of record CM061541.1, read on the forward strand.
CCTTCAAATTTTTAAGACAAAAACTACGGCGGCTAACTCGAGATCATGAGTAGGATAATTCTTCTTATGGGGTTTAAGTTTTCTGGAGGCGTAGGCTATGACCTTACCATGTTGCATGAGGACACAACCCAAAACTATTTTGGATGCATCACTATACACTACGAAACCATCTAAACCATCTGGAAGAGCTAGGACTGGAGCTGAGGTGAGTGGAGTATTCAACTCCTAAAACCTCTTCTCGCAAGAATCTAACCACTGAAACTTGACTTTCTTCTGAGTAAATCTGGACATAGGGGATTCAATAGAAGAAAATCCCTCAACAAATCACCTGTAACAGCCATCCAAACCCAAGAAACTCCTGATATCTGATGGAGAGACATGTCTGCGCCAGTTTCTTACCGCTTCGGTCTTTTAAGGATCTACTCTAATGCCATCACCTGAAACGATATGGCCAAGGAATACTACCAAACTTAGCAAAAATTCACACTTATTGAATTTGGCGAACAACTAATGTTCTTTAAGAGTCTGAAGTACCATTCTGAGATGGTATGCATGATCACACTCACTGCGGGAATAAACTAGAATATCATCTATAAAGACTATGACGAACATGTCAAAGTATTGCTTGAACAAATGGTTCATTAAGTCCATGAAAGCTACTGGGGAATTGGTAAGACCAAAGGACATGACTAGGAATTTGAAGTGACCATACCGAGTATGGAAGACATTTTTTGGAATGTCACATTCTCTAACTCTAAGCTGATGATAGCCGAATTGGAGGTCTATCTTAGAGATATAACTGGCACCCTGAAGTTGGTCAAATAAGTCATCGATTTTGAATTTGATACCAAGTTTGTAATGCCCTAAATCTGGTACCCTTAATTCTTGGTTTAGCAAAGATTGAAGGAGAGACTTTCTTAAAATTAAATAACCAGTTGAAACCCTAGCTTGTTCTTGAGAGAAAATTAAAAGAAACTAGTATATTTTGGGTTCTAAATAGCTGATTCTCATGTTAAAGGGCTTAAATAGGGGTGGGAATTGACCCTTTTAAACATAGATGCATCTTTTAATTTCAGTGAAAATTTCCCAAATTAGACCCTTGGCGCGACGTGGCGCTGTCGCGCCGTCTCACTGGAATTTGACAACTGGGAAATTGACGGATGGCGCGACACAGAGTCATCGCGTTGACACTTCATGTGTGACGTGGATGTTTGGCATGACGCACCACTGTCGCGGAACCCTACTAGAATTTGACAATTGCCATTTTCTCCACGGACTAATATGGTGCTGTTCTACGATTGAAATTTGAAATAGTCATAACATCTTACCCGATTATCGTATTTAGGCTAATTTTATATCGATGGAAAGCTTATTAAATTTCCCACATAAAGAAACTGAAAATATGGAAAATTCCTCATGGAATAAACACCATTTAATTCAGAAGCTAACACTTGACATTCTTGGGATGAAATTAGTTAGAAAACTTTAGGATATTACAATATCTCCACCTTAGGAACATTCATCCTCGAATGAGACTGACTGAGAGAGGAGAAACGATATGCCGAAGAACACGCTAAACATGAACAATGAAACATGACTGAGATAACTGACATTTCAGAGATTCATACTGAGCATGCATATTTGATGCATGATTTCATGGCTGACCTGATACATGAATGCATGATAGAGAGTACTGATAAGATGATCACACATATATGATGTGTGAATATATGACAAAACTAATTACATGACTGAGATATTTAATAACTGAGTCTTCTCACAAGGAGAATACATGTCTGATGCATGAATATATGACTAATCTGATTCATGAACATATAATTGAATATGCAATGGTACTTAGTACCCACTTTAAAAATGGAATCCTGAGCATGAGGCTGATATCAAGTTGTAACTGAAATTTGAACATGAAAACTGAAAAGCTTAAGGAGAAGTGTTACCTTGAGCTAGATCTGAGTTAGCGTATAAGAGGTGAGGATACTTGGTACGTATGTCTGCTTCTGCTTCGGAAGTAGCTCCCTCAATGGGCTGATTCCGTCAAAGAACTTAAACTAGAGGGAATTCTTTGTTCCTCAGTGTATGAGTCTGATATTCTAGAATTTTGACTGGAATCTCTTCATAAGAGAGGTTGTTCTGAATATCTATACTCTGAATAGGTGCTACAACCGCTGGATCACCTATGCACTTGCTGATCAAAGATACATTGAAGACTGGATGAACTGAGGCTAGATCTGAAGGCAATTCGATAAGCTATCTTGCCAAGCGACTGAGAATTTTGAAGGGACCAAATATAGGGGACTGAGCTTTCCCTTCTTGCCGAAACTCTTCATTTCCTTCATGGGAGAGATCTTTAGATAGACATAGTAACTAATCTAAAAATTGAGATCCTTTCTACGCACATATGCATAAGACGTCTATCATTACTAAGTAGCGTGGAGTCTTTCTCTGATCAACTAGACTTTCTCTAAGGCATCAAATACTAAGTTAGGCCCTATAACTGAGGACTCACTAACTTTGAACCAATTGATTGGAGATCTGGACCTACTACCATAGAGAGTTTCAAATGAAGCCATCTGAATATTGGAATGATAGCTATTGTTATAAGCAAACTCAATCAAAGGCAAGTGGTCATCCCAACTACCCTTGAAATAAATTGCACACGCCCTTAGAAAATCTTCTAGGGTTTGAATGGTCCTTTCTGCTTGACAAATTATTTGAGGATGAAAGGTTGTACTGAGATGAATTTGGGTGCCAAAACCCTTTAGGAACTCTTTCTAGAAATAAGAGGTGAACTGGGTACCTCTGTCTGAGATAATAGATAACGGAGCACCGTGAAATCTGTCCAACTCTCTGATGTAGAGTTTGGCGTAATCCTTAGATGAATAAGAGGTATGAACTAGGAGATCTACAATGACCCAGACTGAATCATGATGACGATGATTTTGAGGCAAACCCATTACGAAGTCCATGTTCATTTCTTCCCACTTTGAAGTAGTAATAATGAACTCCTACATAGGTCCACTAGGCTTCTGATGCTCTATCTAAACCTGCTGATATGTATAGAACTAAGCCATAAACTCTGTAACATTCCTCTTCATCCCACTCCACTAATAGATCGCCTACAAGTCGCGGTACATCTTTATGGCCCCTGGATGAATAGAGTAGAACGCACCATGCGTTTCTGCAAGAATTTGCTGCCTTAAGTCATCTATAGCTGGAACACACAGACGACAGTGACTACATCGAACACTATCTCCCTCTTGGGAGAAAACCTCCACTTTCTAATCTTTAACTAAATCTTTCAACTTAACTAAACTGGGATCTCTATATTGCTTTTCTTTAACCTTAGAAACTAGAGATTATTCTGAACAACTCTGAACCCATGTATCACCCTCCTCAGTATCGAGTAACACAACGCCTAGTCTATCAAAATGATGGACTTCCTGATCTAACTTCTTCTTACTGTCCTCAACATGATCAACAATACCCATAGACAGTCTATTGAGAGCATCGACCACTATATTGGCCTTGCCCGGATAATAAAGGACCCTCATGTCATAATCTTTCAAGAGCTCTAACCACCTTCTCTGACAAAGATTAAGATCACTCTAAGAAAATACATACTGAAGGCTCTTATGATCTATAAACATATCTACATGAACTCTATATAGATAATGCCTCCAAATCTTTAGGGCAAAAACTACGACTCCTAACTCGAGATCATAAGTAGGACAATTCTTCTCATGGGGCATAAGTTTTCTGGAGGCGTACGCAATGATCTTACTATGTTGCATAAGGACACAACCCAAACCTATTTTGGATGCATCACAATACACTACGAAACCATCTGAACTATCTGGAAGAACTAGGACTGGAGATGAGGTGAGTCGAGTCTTAAACTTCTGAAAACTCTTCACGCAAGGATCTGACCACTGAAACTTGACTTTCTTCTGAGTCAATCTAGACATAAGGGATATAATAGAAGAAAATCCCTCAACAAACCGCCTGTAATAGACATCCAAACCTAAGAAACTCCTGATATCTAATGGAGATATAGGTCTGGGCCAGTTTCTTACAACTTTAGTCTTTTGAGGATCTACTCTAATTCTATCACAAAAAATGATATGGCCAAGGAATGCTTCCAACCTTAGCCAAAATTTGCACTTATTGAATTTGGCGAACAACTGATGATCTCTAAGAGTCTGAAGTAGGATTCTGAGATAGTCTACATGATTATGCTCGCTGCGGGAATAGACTAGAATATCATCTATAAAGACTATGATGAACATGTCCAAGTAATTCTTGAACATATCATTCATCAAGTCCATGAAAGCTATTGGGGCATTGGTAATACCAAAGGACATGACTAGGAATTTTAAGTGACCATACTGAGTACGGAAGGCTTTTTTAAGAATGTCACATTCTCTAACTCTGAGCTGATGATAGCTGGATCTGAGGTCTATCTTAGATAAATAACTGGAACCTTAAAGTTGGTCAAATAAGTCATCAATTATAGCTTTGATACCAAGTTTGTAACGCCCTAAATCTGGTATCCTGAACTCTACACGGTGCTCATAACCCTGAAGGACCACAAGCTAACCCATGACTGATATCTGTACCAGTATACAGCATGATATACTATATAAATACAGAAACATGAACTGAAAGATCATAAGGTTCAAAAATGTAACTTAACATCTGGGATGGGGTATAAATACCCAAAACAAAACTGTCTAAACATGATAGTGTGAACATGATAGTCTGCAAAGACTCTAACTGATTGAACTTTCTGAATAAGGAGTTGATGGTACATGTCCCTAACTAACTCTAACCAATAAATTACTTAATGAGATAACAAATAAATAATCTTATCCTTGAAGGATGAGGACTCACTGCTAACAGACTGCTGATATCTTGAATCTACTGATGCTCTGGAGCTCATGCTTCTAAACCTATGGTATAAGACACCATAACACAAATGTATCAGTACTTTGAATATGCTGGTATGTATGTGAGGTAGGCTTAATGCATAGGGTTCATATGCATGAACAATATTGACTAACTGACTAATATGAACATAAGAATACATGCATGAATACATAGTAATTATATTTGAGATTGTAATAACATAAATTTACTGGCATGACTGACAACTGAGTTCTGATGACTGATATAACTAATAATATGAGTGGTTGTATCAGACAGTCTTGAATCTAATGGAACTAGCTGAGTTCCATACTGTTCTGAGTTGACTGTATCTGACAGTCTTGAATTCTATAGAACTATCTGAGTTCTATTAATGAGACTGAATGGCTGTATCTGACAGTCCTAATTCTATTACTAAAACTATGGGAAGTAGTTATCTAACCGATATGCCGCAAATAATGCATTATAGGTGAGTTGGGGTCCAATCTTTAACCCCAATTAGAAGGATGTCAATACCACGCCACCGGTAAGGATAAGTTATGAGTGACCCTCATCTGAAAGTGTTGATGTCTCAACCTATGCTGGCTACATAGTTCTGTAATACAAGGATGACTTTTAATAATCATACCATCATCATATAGTGTGTTCCCATCCTTGGGTTCACTCGATGCTAATTTCTACTACAATCTGAATAGACACTTAACATGAATTACTGAACTAAACTGGACTGAGATTACTGTATTACTGAGCTTTCCTAAGTTACATAACTAACTAAGTTCTATGGATCATGGCTTGACTGAGGATATCGTGAAAATATGACACGGACTCTAGGCACACAACTATATTTTTTGGGTACAAGTACCCCAGGACTCGATGGAAGAAAATTGACAAGGCATGACATTCTTGAATACATGATAACACCAACAATCCATAAAATAATAATTGAAGATATTTCATGGGAATTTGGTTATCATAGCTTGGTACGTGAATAAGATAGCATGTATACATAGCATGATTTCATAATGCTAAATCATGAGCAATCCTCACACAATTACAATACTTAAGAATAACATGGAAGTCATTTTGGATCACAATTTAGCTATATTGCATAATTTCTATCCTCCTAGGAATTTTATCAAACACCTTGCATGCAACCTTAGGGCATAGGCCTAATAATCAAATTGACATATTATAAATAACTCAATTATTAGATTTCATTCACTTGCTAATGTAGTTTCATGAAAACACATAAATATTCCAACTAGGAAATCATATAACAAGATAAACATGGTTACAACCAACCCACAACATAAATATCATGATTCATAATTTAAAATAGGGTTCTTGATCTTTATATCTGAAAGAAATTCATAAATCAACACAATGCATACCTTAGTTGTTGGTTTAGCAAAGGTTGGCAGAGAAACTTTCTTGAAATTGAATATCCAGTTGAACCCCTAGCTTGTTCTTGAGAGAAAATTAAGAGAAACTAGCATATTTTAGGTTCCAAATAACTGATTCTCGTGTTAAAGGGCTTAATTATGGGTGGGAAATCTACCCTTTTAACCCTGGATACATCTTTCAATTTTAGTGAAAATTTTCAGAATTGGACCCCTGGCGAGACGCGGCGCTATCGCGCCGTGTCACTGGAATTTGACAATTGGGAAATTGAGGGATGGCGCGACACGGAGCCATCGTGTTGCCACTTCTTGGGCGACCTGGAAGTTTGGCGTGACTCGCCACTATCGCGAACCCTACTGGAATTTGACAATTGCCATTTTCTCCTGTGAGGCGGTGCGCCACTGATTAATATGACGCTGTTTTACGACGGAAACTTGAAATATTCATAACTTCTTATCCGATTATCGGATTTAGGTAAATTTTATTTCGATGGAAAGCTTATTGAATTTCCCATATGAAAAAAAGTGAAAATCTTAAAAATTCATCATGGAATAAATATCATTCAATTTAGAAGCTAACACTTGACATTCTTGGGACGAAATTAGTTAGGAAACTTTGGGGTATTACAGTTATTTACCCTATTATTCTATTCATTATCACTTAGAAACTATTCCTAAACATCAATAATTTTCTCAAGAGCTTTTGGGTTAAGGAAGCTAGGGTTTCAACTAAGGGATTACTTTTGGGCTTGCTTTGGTGATTTTCTTTCATCATATTTCCTTTTTTAATGCATGATTCTCTTCCCTTATTGTAATTTCAACTAAGGGTATGATTTATATGATTGATTTTATGGTTTTACTGTTTCATAATTATGGTTTTCAATTATTATTTGGGGATTCTGATATTAAATGCTTGGTTATGGTTTTTGGAATTGGTTTTGGTTATATTATGCCCCTAAGGTGTTTGATAAAATGCTTATAAAGGTATGTTCATTGTATTGATTTGTTTTAATGTAACTGTTTCTTGTTTTCAGCTTATATATTAAAGATTTAAATTATTTAAATGGTTTAAAAAAGTTAAAGGCTACGTGGTTATGATTATGGGGAACATGAAAGTCTCCCAAGCGGTTTAATATGGTATATGTAAGGGAACTTAAAGGTCCCCTTATCCTTAATGGCTAGGCTATGAATATTGCTTGCAAGTGATGGGGTGGTATAAAGATACCATTAATATTAATCTTGATTTATAGAATGATAAATGGATTAGTTTGATTACTTGGAAATGGTTTTAATTAGGCATTAATGGCGGGGTGTGTAGCAAGGCTGTGAAAGGTTGCGGTCCTGGGGGGACCAAAACTGAAAACTTATATTTGTCTATATAAGGTGTCTTAATGACCATGTGCGTGTGTCAAATTTTATATTAAGGGATGTACTAGTCATCCCATGGGAGATTTTTTAGTCTTGCGGCTACACCCACTGGGATCCTTTCAGCAGGGGGAGCTGAACCCATATCATTCGTGGGTGGTTAGGACGGCCAAGCTACACTTCCCAGGTAAAGGCTTTAAAGGCATGCTAAACCTGGTTCCCTATCCCGACATTATTATTTATGTATGGTTTTATGCATTATAGATGGATTTACTTGGTTTTGTAGATGGAATTATTTTATCCTTATCTAGAGTTTCATGCTAGAGGTCATTTGCTAACCCATCTAATGGCGGTTGTATACCCACTCTATGTAGAAACTGGGAGTTCGACTCCTCCTACATAGTGATTGACTTGAGGATAACATTTGGACTGAATTGGTGAGCTTCCATTCTTTCAAAAGGCATCATTTCATGTTATGGATATTGTTAGATATTTTGACTTTATTTTGGATATTAGTTTTGGCCATTGTTGGGGGCATGTCCTAACTAGATATTTTTAGTCTTTTAGTTTTGAGGGTTTGTGGTACTTTTGGGGGTTGGTATGGATATGATCGGTATTGGTGTCGGCCGTGGAATTAGAATAAGATGGGAGACTGGCATCATAGGACATAATTTTGCACCATTACATCATATACCATTTTGGGATTGATTAGCATATTATGTTTTAGTATCCTCTTTGGTTTGGTTTGGTATGGCTGGATGGTTGATTTGGTACGGGTAGACTTAGTTGGGTTAGTCACGGTCATGATCCTATCCCATAGTTTTAATGAGAGAATTTGCACAATCTTGTTATATGCTCGAAACTCAACTCATCTAAGGTTGCATAAGGTAGTTGGGTTGGGTAAAGAGGGCGGCCTCGGTCTTGGTTGGACTTGGGTTGTCCATTACATATAGGAGCTAATTCAGGTTGTGAGAACTTCAGAAGGACTCATTTATGGTCTTTATTACTTTTTCCATAGACTATGTTTAGACTACCTTTTTTGGCTATTGTCGGGGGCATGTCCCAATATTTTATTAACTTTAATTTGTAGAGGACTTTTTGGATTACTGTGGACTTGGGTATGTTGTTTTGATGGATTGGCTCGGTGATGGAGGGTTGTCTAGTTACCAGTGATTGGTTTAGGCATTTTATGATTATATGTTAGTCTTAGTTTATACTATATTGTTATATATTTGAAATTTATCTAACACTTGATGTTGTTGAGCTGACTAGGTTAGGTGAAGAGGGTGATGTTTGGTCCATGTGGGACTTAAGATACCTATCATAGAAAAGCCCTAGTTTAGGTTATGATGAAGTTGGTATCAGAACCTAGGTTTATGGTCAATTGGGTGTCTATAAAGTCGTGTTGAGTAGAGTCTCTTTTATGGGTGTGTAGCACACCACACTTATAAAAGAAAGGCTACAAGACATTTAGGAATGTTTCCCTTTCTTGTTGTCATTTTTCTAGCTATAGAGTCTAAGGTCTTGGATTTCTTTAATTCCCTTTTACTCGTATTTTCAGACCATGCCTCCCAGATGATCTGAAGCTCATGGGAAGTCCTCTGTTCTACTCGAGCACCATGTCGATGGGATATGCCATGCTCATAGGGTACAGACCTGGTCTTGGGGTACAGTTCTTGATTTTTGTCCTGGAGTTCCACCGATTCCCCCTAGCCCTATTTGAGCTCCTCAGAATGATATGATAAATGATGTGTTTCGTTAGTCTATTCATATGTTATCTAAGTTGGTAGACTCTCATTTTAAGCATGGTACTTCAGTTTCTCCATCTTCTGAGGCCATAAAAGTTAGCCAATTCTTGAGGTTAAGTCCTCCAACTTTTACTGGTGTAAAGATTAAAGAGGATCCTCAATATTTTGTTGATGAAATAGAGAAGATTTTCAAGATGATGCATGCATTGGATGTTAAAGGTGAAGAGTTTGTTACCTACCAATTAAAAGATATGGCATACAAGTGGTACAAAGAGCGGGAACAGTCTCGTGGAGGTGATGCTGGATCTTTATTATGGGATGACTTTTCTAGTGCCTTTTTTGACTACATATTTTCTCAGGAGTTGAGGAAGGTGAAAGCGGAGGAATTTTTTAACTTGAAGCAAGGAAGAATGACAGTTAAGGAGTATGCTTAGAAATTCCATCAATTTTTTAATTATTCTTCTGAGTTGGTGTCTAGCATGAGAGATAGAATGTGTAAGTTTACTTCTGGGTTGTCCCATGAATTTTTTGAAGATTATGAATGCTTTGTTGAACAATGATAAAGATATTTATCGGCTTGTGTTTTATATGCAGCAGGTTGAGGAAGAAAAGAAGAAGTAGACAGAGATTGGTGAGAGGCAAAGTAAAAAGTTTAGATTTTTTTTATCAAGGTGGAGGCCAATAATAGAGAAATGGGGGAAAGTATCCTACGAAGAGGTGGGAGAGTTCTGGTTCCTTCTCAACAACTAGTTCTTCTTACCAAAATCTATTAGGTGATTATTTTTCTCAGCATGGTGAAAGGTACATGGGCACAGGGTTCCCAATCTCAGACTGATGAGGCTCAGTCCACTCTATTATATCCTCCTTGCAGATTTTATGGTCAATCGAACCGTGGACACTATGAAAAATAAAGGAACCGATGTTTTAGTCTTGCTAAAATTGGTAATATTGCTTCTGCGGCCAATGGGGTCCCTATTGCTACCTCATCATCTCCTGCACCAAAGGGTACTATTTTTGCTTCAGCTTTTGTTTTTGGCTCGGGCACTAGCCGAAATTGCTTATATGACCTTGCTTCTTGTTAGGAAACTTAGGCATATCCCGACGTCGTTACTGGTATGTTGAAACTCTTTTCTTGTGATGTATATTGTTTACTTGATCTAGGGTCCACTCTCTCTTATGTGACCTTATTTATGGATGTGAATTTTGTTTTCAATCTTGAGTGTCTGTTAGATCCTTTTTCTATTTCCACCCTAGTTAGAGACTCTATGGTTGTCAGAAGAGTCTATTAGAGATGTGTGGTATCTGTTGGTAGTAAATAAATTCAGTTAGAATTGATATACTTATACATGGTCAATTTTGATGTTATATTGGGGATGGATTGGCTGCACCCGTGCTATTCTTGTTTAGACTATCAGACCCATAAGTTCATGTTTAAATTTCCCAATAAGTCCATTATTAAGTGGAAGGGTGGTTCGCTAACTCCTAAAAGAAGCTTTATATCATATCTTAGAGCTCGAAGATTGATCTTCAAAGGGTGTCTCTATCATCTGGTCAGGGTTAAAGATTCTAACAAGGAAGCTCCTTCCTTACATTCTCTTCTTGTGATAAATATTTCTTGAAGTCTTCCTTGATGATCTACTTGGTATGCCTCTAGATATAGAGATTGATTTTGGGATAGATCTTGTCTCGAACACTCATCCTATTTCTATTCCCCCATATAGAATAGCTTCGACTGAGTTAAAAGTGCTTAAGGAGCAATAAAGGGATCTTTTAGATAAGGGTTTCATACATCCTAGTGTGTCTCCATAGGGTGCACCGGTTTTATTTATGCATAAGAAGAATGGTTCTCTTTGGATATGTATTGATTAACGACAGTTAAATAAGGAAATAGTAAAGAATATGTACCCTCTTCCAAGGATAGATGATTTGTTTGATCAGCTTCATAGTGCTAAGTTTTTCTCTAAGATTGATCTTCGGTTCGGGTATCATCAGTTAAATATTAGGGAGATAGATATCCCTAAGACCACTTTTCGTACCCAATATGGGCTTTTTGAGTTCTTGGTTATGTTGTTTGGCTTGACTAATGCCCCCGTGACATTTATGGATTTGATGAATAGGATCTTACTTCAGTTTCTAGATTTGTTTTTGATTGTCTTCATTAATGATATTTTGGTGTATTCTAAGAGTGAGAAGAATCTAGTCAATCATCTCCGCTTTGTGTTGTAGACCTTCAAAGATCAATAATTAAAAGATAATTTCTCCAAATGTGAATTTTGGTTGAACGTTGTTATATTTTTGGGTCATGTTTGTGTCTATTGATGGGATCAAAGTAGATCCTCAGAAAGTTGTTATGGTTATGAAGTGGCCTAGACCTACGACTCCAATTAATATTTGGAGCTTTTTTGGTTTAGCTGGTTATTATAGGAGGTTCATGGAAAAAAAATTCTATTACTGCTCAACTGACTAAATTATTGCAGAAGAAGGTAAAGTTCTTGTACTCTGATGTTTGTGAGGGTAGTTATCAGAAGCTGAAGGATATGTTGACTTCAACTTCATTACTAATTTCTTGAAGGTACTGATGGTTTCACCATTTATTGTGATGCATCCCGGGTTGGTTTGGGTTGTGTGTTGATGCAGCAAGGCAAGGTGGTTGCTTATGCCTCTAGACATTTGAAGGTTTATGAGAGGAATTATCCGACTCATGACTTGTAGCTAATGGCTCTGGTGTTCACGTTGAAATTTTTTCATCATTATCTGTATAGGGTGCATGTTGATATTTTTTCTGATTATAAGAACTTGCAATATATGTTTACACAAAAAGAGCTTAATCTTAGGAAAATAAGGTGGCTTGAGTTGTTGAAGGACTATGATATGTGTCTTCACTACCATCTAAGTAAAGCTAATGTAGTGGTTGATGCTCTTATCAGGTTATCCATGGGAAGTTTAACTCATGTGGATAAGGATAAGCAGGATTTTGTAAAGGATATTAATCATTTGGCTAACCTTGGAGTTCATCTCTTAGATGCTGAGGATGGTGGTGTGTTTGTGTAAATGGTGGGGAACCATCCCTTGGTTCAAAAATAAAGGAGAAATAGGTATTGGATCCTCTTTTGATGAAAATCAAGGATGACGTGGGTAAGTAGAAGGTGATGGCATTAGAGATCAGTGGTGATGGTATCTTGAGGTACTGGGGGAGGTTGTGTATTCCCGATATTAATGGATTGCGAGGAAGGATTTTGGCTAAGGCCCATGAATTGCGGTATACAGTCCATCCTAGTTCAATAAAGATGTATCATGACCTTAAGGAGATGTATTGGTGGACTAATATGTAGAGTGATGTAACAAACTTTATGGATAAGTGTATGGTATTTCAGCAAGTGAAGGTGGAGCATATGAGGCCCGATGGCTACTTTAAGAGATTGAATTGCCGGAGTAGAAATAGAAGGTAATTAATATGGATTTCATTACCGGCCTTCCACGTTCACAGAATTAGTATGACTCTATTTTGTTCATCGTCGATAGGATGACTAAGTCTGCTAACTTCTTGCCAGTGAGAACTACTTTTTTCGTCGAGTATTATGCGAAGTTGTTCTTTCAAGAAGTTGTAAAGTTAGATGGTGCGCCTGTCTCAATTATTTGGAATGTGGTACTCCATTCTTATCGCATTTTTGGCGCTCGTTTCAGCGTGGTTTAGGTACTAAATAGGTCTTAGTACCACTCTTCACCCATAGTTAAATGGGCATGATAAAAGGACTATTCAGACTTTGAAAGAAATGTTGCGAGCCGGTGTGATCTAATTTGGTGGTAGTTTATTTAACCACTTGGCGCTCACTGAATTTGCCTATAACAATAGTTACGATTCTAGCATTGGTATGCCCCCGTTTGAGGCATAGTATGGAAAGAGGTATAGATCTCTTAGTGGGTGGTTCGAGGTTGGTGAAATGAAATGTTTGGATTTTATTTGGTTCACCAAGCCATGGATAATTTGAAGGTGATTTAAGATAGGCTTAAGACTGCCCAAAGTCACCAAAAGTCCTATGTAGACGTGAAGTGAAGAGACTTGGAATTTCTGGTTGGAGATTGGGTGTTCTCGAAGGTGTCTCCCATGAAGGGAGTAATGTGGTTTTGGAAGAAGGGTAAGCTCAGTCCTCGGTATGTTAGACTATACTTGGTTTTGAGAAAGCTTGGTAATGTTGCATATGAGTTGTAATTGCCTTTTAGTATGAGTTTCCATTTATCTGGTATTCCATGTATCCATGTTGCAGAAATGCGTGGGTGACCCTTTGTTGGTTGTTCCTTTGGAGAACATTAATAATTTGTATTCTTTGTACTATGAGGAGGTCCCTGTGGGGATCTTAAATCGGCAAATTCGTTGGTTGTGAATGAAAGAAGTGACTTTTGTAAAGGTTCCATGGCGGAACCAAAAATTTGAGGAAGCTACTTGAGAAGCCAAGGAGGACATGATGTCCAAGTATCCCTTTCTATTCCTTTTTCAGAAATTCGTGCTTAAGGTATGTGTTGGTCTTAACATCTTTATTTACTGTCTTTGATAATAGTAGATTGTGAATTTCTTGGTAATTTTGTTTTGTCTTAATGGTAAGAGTAGAGACGTTTGGTTTTCAATCGTGCTTGTGTTTCCTTGACCCATCATTCAAGGATGAATGATCCTAAGTGGGGGAGACTGAAATATCTTAAACTTTGGCCCGTGCAAATTTCTTGAGACTTGAACTTTCTAATCATCATACGACATACACCACAAGTCATATAGTTTGGTGACGAGACTAGAGATCCTAGTTGTATGTTGGTTAGTATGTTCCTGGCCAAATTCTATTCTAGTTACGAGAGGCACCATATGAGTCATATGGTGATGTGACGAGAGGCTAGAGCTAATTGTATATTATCTAGTGTTTATCCCTTGATGCTCTTCTTATGATACGACTTGATAGTACTAGTCGTATAGTGTAATGACGAGTTGGGCAAGGGAGTCGTATGTTTTCCAGAATATGGTATCCAATTTTTTGCTCTAGTGACGATTTTAGGGTACTACTCGTATGTTGTGGTAACAACTTGGAGTGTCTAATCGTACCCACCTGCAAGTTTTCTATAGATTTTAAGCTGAGGGTATTTTGGATATTTTCCATCATAAACCCTTAAGACCTCACGACTTATAACACTTTTTGGTCACTCATTATATACTTTAGAAGATCAAACACTCTCTAAACTCTCTCTAAGACTTCCTAAGAAAGATTGGGCTAGGGTTTCTTTAAGGTGGTCATCTAGAGCCTTAGAGATCAAAATCTCTTCGTGAATTTTCGTAATTGAGGCATGTGACTCTTCTTTCACTATTAGTTCGCAAAAATCATGTGTTCTAAACATTGTTCATGAATTATTAATGGTGGTTTTGAAAACCATGGTTGAGGGTTTGAATGCATAATATTGAGTATTGTTATCTCATGGTTTAGATAATGATTATACATGTTTTGATAATGGTTTTGCACATATGGGTGCTTGAGAATTGTGATTTAAATTAAGGGTTCATGGTTTTCCCTAACATGAGGGGTTTTGTCTTGAATAATGGTTTGATAATGGTATGTCCTCAACCTATTTGTTAAATTGCCTAAGAGAATGATTTTGTCACATGTTGAGTTGTATTTTGAACTAAAGAATTGGCCTAACATAAGAGATTGGTAAATGGTTTTATGAAAGCCTTGTTGGCCATAAATAGGTTTGAATTACAAAATGGGTTCGGGTCACTAAATGTTGAATTGAATAGAAATCTTTGTTTACACAATGGTTTGGAGTCCCAAGTTGATTAATACTTGTTATGGCATGTTGTACACATGCAAGTGGGGTTGGTGTGACGATACCAATAGAATTCCTTCGGTAAGTAAATGGAATAATGGTTGTTTTTGTAATGAATGTTTTTATTGGGCTTTAAAGAGGGATATGCAGTCGGGCATGAAAGTGAGTCTGAAGGACTAACACTGGAAACCACGCTACTCGGTGCTGGTGTCTATATGATCGAGAGGTTCGAGTCCCCCGAATGAATATATGAATGGGTGGTTTAAGCCCCCTAAATTATATATATTTGTTCTTAAGTCAACTAGATTATGCCGGGAGGTTCAAGTCCTCCATAAAGGCATATACGGATTTTAATATTCTCTGGTTCATGCAGCTACACGGACCGGGGCCCTTCCTGCTAGGGGAGATTTGGGCTCATATAGCCCGTGGGTGCTTTGTTATATGACGGTGATGCTACAAAACCTAGGTTAAGGTTTTTAAATGCAGGCTAAACCCGATTTCCTATCCCGGCATGATATATATATATATATATATTTATTTGATTGCATATGATGATTTGACTTGATTTTGAATGATGGTATTATTTTATTATTTTATTGACTTCAGTTTATAGAGGCTTTGTTGGATTTATGCAGACTTGGGTGCATTTTTTTTGGTGGATCGTCTCGGTTATGGACGGTTGTCCGATTACCAGTGATTGGTTTAGACATTTCATGAATAAATATTAATCTTAGTTTACACTATCTTGTTATATGTACGGAATTAATCCGACACTTGATGTTGTTGAGCTGACTAGGTTAGGTTAAGGGGGTGATTTTTGGTCCACGTGGGACTTGAGATACCCATCACAACTACGCCCTGTTCGGGTCATGACACATGGCAACCCAAAAAACGGTAGGCAATGTTAGGGTTTACCAGCGGTTAGGGTTGAAGTTGGGAGCATTTTTGAAAAATTGGTGCACAGTGCTTCTACTGGTTTTCTTCCAAATTAGATTATATTAAAGTATTGGAAAGTTAAAAAAATAAAAAAGATTGAACTTTTAGCTTCTTTTTTCTTTTAAAAGTTTATTTTAAGAAATGATATCCTTTTTTTTTTTTTGCTTAATTTGTTTTTTTTTTTTAAAACCAATCCAATAATGTAGGTTTATTAAATCTATAGATTAAATCAAATCAATATAAAATCGGTTCTACGTGTTTAGAATTTAGTGGGTTCTTTTGGTTTTCTCAGTTTTTAATTTTCTTAATTTTTCTTATAATATTTAATTTTATAATTATATTGTGATTGAAGAAAAGATCAAATGTGATTTCGCTCATGGACTAGTGGGACTTGACTTAAACAATGCAGGATACACTTTTTCATTTGTCAAGTCAATTTAAAAGACCATTCTCTTTGTCTTTTCCTTTCAAATTAGTTTATAGTACTTTTGCAATACCACATTATGTAAACTCCATTTTATTTACAAGCTACAGAACTTTTGCACTAGCAGCAACAACTTAATAACAACAAATTCCATAGGAAAATACGTTTATAGTATACTAGAACATTAAAATGCTAACTAAATAGTAATTCACCTGAGCACAAAATACTTTCATCAAAATATCAATATTCAATAAGCTAAATTAATAAGATTAAAGGCAATAGGCCTGCAGTTAAACTTAATAAAAAATTAAATCATTTTCTAGTTGACATCATTCCTTCATTCAAGTAGTTCCTATAAAAAAAATATAGAGTTAATAAAAAAGGCCCTGAATTCTAGCAAAAAAATATGTCAGAATTATTCTTCAAGCACCATGACACAAATACCATATTTCTTAATCCATACTAATCGATACACAATGGGGAACCTGGACATTCTGAAAGGGAAAAAATTATTAACAGGTAAATGAGTAATTAGATATTGAATCACAAGTTAAATTACTTAGATAGAAATAAAGTTATTTTTTAAAGAAGAAAAATAAGAGAAGAGATAGAAAATTAAGGGCAAACACAACTCACAAGTATATATGGCTTCAATCACGAGACTCTATAACACTTTTGCTTGTGCAACCACAAGAACAGAACCACAACATTTGCTGGAACCTCTTGGGTGGGTAAAAACAAAATCACAAAAATACAAACCTATCACACAATATTAATGGAAAACCCTATCCCATTTTAAGATTTCTATTGATAAAAAAGAAAAAAGATAAAAAGGAGAAGTCAAATTAAAAATTGATGTTGTACATTACCTTTTTCAACGTCCTCAATTTTTTGAACTTTCTCTAAATAGTCTTTAACCTTCCATTCTTTAGAAGGTGACCAGATCCATTGTTGATTGCAAATATTTCATGAATCGAGCCTACACTATGGATGTAATGCAGTGGTTAGAGCCACAAGTGACAACAAGATTATCCATGGCATGACATGACACGACACTACTAATACTGAAAGCTGCTAGATAGCCAATTAACTAATGCAGAAACTAACTAATTTTAGTTATTAAATGATTAACTGAGATAAAACTAAGTTTGACTAAATCACTGAAATAAATATTTAGTCTTGGCACAAACTATAAAGCTAAATGGTCTACTATCCGTTTGATAGCCTCTACTAACTGATGAGTTATTGGGAGAAACTCCCATCTACCTTAAAATATCTGAAACTGAAATTAAATAATTAAATAAACAACAATAAATTCTTGTCCTCAGATGATGAGTTTTATGCTGCGAGCTGATCCACCAATCTTATGCTGCGAGCCAGAACCTGTGTCATTAGATGATAAAACACAAAAGAGTAATGATCAATACTTTGAAATAATGATATGCTACACTGAAATACATACTAAATGCATAAGCATTAATTGTAGTATATTGACCCTATTTTAAATGTATATAACTGACATGAAAGAATAAGTATGAACACTCATCGTTTGAAGTGAATAAAGTTGAACTGAGGGTCACGTACAAATACTAAGTATGAATTTGTAACTATACGAGTGCCTGTTTACCGACACACCTCATCTACGGTAAATGAGGTCCAACCTATAACCCTAGATAGAAGTGGGTGTTCTATACCTTTTCAAGGGTAATGAACCTAACTGACGTGGATCCACTAACTGATGTTCAACGGACCAAGGTATAGTCTTTATTGTCGGGTGACCTTTCAAAACCTCTACTGGTTTTGGTACTTAGGAATTTTAATCACAAGTATTATCTCCTACTGATGAGTGAGCCTTCACCCCTTTGTCCACTTGGTGCTAATTACTACTCCCAAATCGGTCTATTACTCATGGGTCATAAAGTATTGATATACTGAAAAAAATTTAAGACATACTTTATACAAAAGTATCATGAGGTTTAAATAATTGAGAACATATTTTAAAACTATAAACTAAAACTATTATGTTGATCTTGCTAAAATCACTAATTGTGGATATCGTGGTTCATAAGCTTTTCTAAAAATAGGACTAAATTATGCAAAATAATGAAATACCAACTGAGTACTACATCATAAAAGATTCAATCTAGAAATATATATATATATATATATATATATATATATATATAAATATAAATATATTGCTTTCTAATATAGGAATCATGAATTGAAATAATTAGGAAATCATTAACTTAATGAAATTCCTAGCTTCTATTGATGAGAAAACTGAGATAACTTGATTTATTTGGGACTCAATGGGTGAAAGGATACCGGCTGATGAAATCTCACATACATATAAAAGTGAGTTCTTAATAAGAACTTGAGAGATTCTGAATCAATTTTTTGATTATTTTCTGAATGTTTAGAAGAGATTGAGGGTAAGGAAGCATTTAAGTCCATTTAACCCCCCCCCCCCCCAATAAGCCTTAAATTATTTAGTATGGGGAGTTAGGAAGGTGGAAAATATGATTTCTTCTATACCCAATCTTCACGGTTCACCACGATGAGTCTTTGGATCTCACAATAACTTTTTATCAAAACTTATTGTTGTACTCGTTGTGACTAAGTACAACTGGGATACCATGATTTTTTGTCACTGATGATAAGTCATGATATAGACTCATCCATTCTAGTACGCAATGTTAACTCTCAGGTCTTCATCAGAACGAGTAACTTGACAAGTCATCTAAGGTGACAATGACTTGTCCTATCTAGTTACTAGAAAGAAAATGTCACTTCGTTGGATTTTTTGTTTGATCTTCAGAATGGGTCACAACGACTCATTGTCAGGAGTCGTTGCCGCTAGGATGAATTTTCATCCTTTAGGACTTTAAGGACTACATTCATGATGCGTCCTATTGAAGACTCATTAGTCTTGACGACGACTCGTTATTAGGGTATTCCTGTGGGGTTTTCTAGTGGTTGCTTTTTTTTTTTTGTTCTAAATCTAAAATAAAGCCTTGGGAACTTCCTGGGTGTAACAATATCTTCTTCTTAGGAACATTAATTCTCAAATGAAGTTAAAACATAGGGAAAGAGTTGGAATCCTAATATTGAGTTCTAAAAGCTAATTATCGACACGATAACTAAATATTTGACTAAAATATAAGCAAAACTGAATTCATGAAACATGCTTGCATACAAAGACATGAAAGACTGAGGGGCATGAAATTGGGAGGAATAGTGAGAAGGAAACTATTACTAAAGGTGAAATAGATTTGAAGGGAAAATATAGGGGTACTAGGTTATCCTATCTTCTTCTACTTCCTACGTAGCTCCCACAACTAGCTGTTTCTCTACATAACTTTCATTAAAGTGACTTCCTTGTTCCTCAAATTTTGAACTGTATGATCAATAATCTCAATGGAGACCTCTTTGTAAGAGAGGATATCTTTCACGCCAACACTATCTAAAGGCACAACTACGGCTCAATCACTAATGCAGTTCTTTAACAGAGACATGTAGAAGAATAAATGCATCAATTCTAAATTTGGTGGCAATACTAACTCATAGGCCATACTACAAATGGGCCTCAAAATCATTTAAGGACAAATATCTCAACGATTGACTTTACCTTTTTTCCAGACCTGATCACCTCATTCAAGGGTGAAATCTCAAAGTAAACCCAATTATTAATTGAAAACTCAAGCTCTCTACACCTCATATCATCATAGGAATTTTAGTGACTCTGAGTTGTTTATAACCTCTCTCTAATAAGATAAATTTTTTCCATATCCTCATGAACTGAGTTAGGCCCTATCAAAGTAGATTCACTAACCTTAAACCAACCAATTGGAGACCTACACTTCCTACCATGAAGTGCCTTAAGAGAAGCCATCTGAAAGCATACGTTATAACTATTATTATAAGTAAATTGAAGAAGAGGCAACTAATTATCCCAACTACCCTTAAACTCAATTAGACAATCACTTAATATATAATCTAAGGTATGAATGGTCCGCTCTAACTGACTATCTATAAGCAGGTGAAAACTCAGGTTAAGATGAACTCGGGTACCTAGACCTGTTGAAAAGACATCTAGAATTACAAAGTAAATTAAGTACCCCTGTATGAAATAATAGTTAAGGGGACTCCATGCTACTTGACCAACTCTGTAAGATAGAGTCTATCATAATTCTAAGCTTAATTGTAGCATTAATAGAAGGAAATCTATTGACTTAGTCATTCGATCCATAATGACCCAAATAAAATGAAGGTTTCACCAAGTACAAGGTACGTCACACTGTAGTGTCCATATTCACCTCTTCCCACTTTCAAGTAGGAATACTAACATTCTAAGTCATAATACCTGGTCTCTAGTGCTCAACCTTAACCTGCTGGCAATTTGAAAACTTAGCCATGAATTTTACAATGTCCTTCTTCATGCTTTCCAACAAATAGTGGCAATTTGAAAACATAGCCATGAATTTTGCAATATCATTCTTCAAGCTATCCAACAAATACACTTCTCTTAGGTCACGGTACATCTTGGTGGCATATGGGTGAATGGAATATCATGAACTGTGATCTTCTGTCAGTGTCTACTATCTCAAATCATCTATATCTGGAACACATAATTAATCATGAAAATAAAGAACACCATCCCTCTCCCGGGATAAAATATCCACTTTCTGGCTTTAGACTACTCTTTCAACTTAAGCAAAATAGGATTTACTATCCTGCTTTGCCTTTACCTTTGCTATTAAGGAAGATTATGAGCCATTTTAAACCATGACTCTACATTCGGTTAAATCAACGAACCATATTTCTAACATAACAAGTTTGTGGGCATCATGAGCTAATTCTTCCTTTACAACCTCTACATAAGCAAAATTTCCCATAGAATTTGCTAAGAGCATCAACTACTATATTGGCATTATGCCAAAGCTATAAACTAATCATACAATCTTTCAAAAACTTTAGCTATTTCCTTTGATGAAGATTCTAATCTTTCTAATAGAACACATATTGAAGGCCCTTGTGATCAGTGAACACATCCATATGAACTCCATAAGGATAGTGCCTCCAAATCATTAAAGAAAAAAATATGGCAGCCAACTCAAGATCATTTGTCAGTTAATTCTTCTAATGAGGTTTAAGCTATTCAGAGGCATAAGCTATTACCATACTATACTACATCAACATATATCTAAGGCTAACTCTAGAGGCATCATAGTAAACAACAAACCTATCTGAACCCATGGGTCGAGTCAAAACTAAATTTGAAGTAAGTTGATTCTTCAACTCTTGAAAGCTCTTTTCACAAGTGTCTGACCACTAAAATTTGATGTTAATCTAAGTCAATCTTGACATAAAAGAAGCAATAGATGAAAATCCTTCAATAAATTGCACGTAGTAACCACCTAACCTAAGAAACTCCTAATTTCTGATTGAAAGATGGGCCTCATCCATTTCCTAACTTTTTCAATCCTTTAAGGATCAACCTAGATGCCCTCATTGAAAATGATGTGACCAAAAAATGCTATTGATTTCAATGATAATTCACACTTGTTGAATTTAGCAAATAACTGCCAATCTTTGAGAGTCTGCAAGATAATATTCAAATGGAATGCATGTTCATCCTTACTTGAGAATAAATATGGATGTCATCTATAAAGACAATTACGAACTGTCAAAGTACTGCTTGAACACACTATTCACCAATTCCATAAAAGTTATAGTAGTATTTGTTAGTATAAAATACATAACAACAAATTAATATAGACCATACCTAGTTCTAAAGGCTACTCTATAAATGTTACCCTATCTGACTCTATGCCGATGATAGATGGATCTAAGGAAAAGCCAACTGACACCCTCAAGCTGGTTGAACATGAATTATATGTATTGGATATTTATCCTTAATTGTGAACTTGTTCAACTGATGATAATTGATAAATATTCTAAAGTAACTGTCTTTTTCATACATGAAGAGAACTATGAGACTCTATTAAGAGATCCAAGGTCTGATGAAACCTTTTCCTAAAAGGACTTTTAACTTTTGGTTCAATTTCTAAACTAAGTAGGAGCCATATTTTAAAGAGAAATTGACATAGGTTAGGTATCTGGAAGAAGGTAAATTCCTTTATCTATCTCCTGCTCAAAAGAGACTTTGGGAGGATCTTTAGGGAACATTTTAGGAAATTCACTCAAAACTGGAATTAGATGAAGAGTTTGGGTTTTCGACTTGGAACCGTTGACCCAAACTAGATGATAGATTCATTAGAGATTATTTTTTTGTCCATAAGGTAAAAGATAAATCGACCTATAGACATTGAAGTACTACCCTTTCATTCTAAGTCTGGTTTATTTGAAAATTTAAACTTATCAACTCTAGTTCTACAGTCGAACGAGGCACTACTGGAATGTAAATAGTACATGACAAGAATGACAACAAAATTAGTCATCTCTAACCCTACTAGATTAATTATGGTGATTTTATAGAAAATTTAGACTCGACAATTTCTATATACTTATTCAGCTATAACTGAGTTTCCAACATAAGTATATACTGAGATGGGTTTTGCAAGAGTTTGGAAACTTATACTAAAATTTATTAAAATATAAGAAGTTACAAATAAAAGTATGGCTCCTTGATCTACTAATGCATATACATCAATATAAAAGATTTGCAATCAACCAATGACTATATCAGGGGAGATGACTGACAATCAACCACACCAATATCTCTCGCGTCAAGGAAAAAGGAAAGAAGATCAGACCCTCTACATGGATATATCTGATATGGACATGTACGACTATGATCATACATTTTAGAAAAGAAGGCAACACCACAAGTATGGACATATATAATATGGACGTACTTCATGGTGCAATCCCTCAATCAAGGAATCAATTTTATTCCTTCATTAGGAAGAAATACCTTGGATTTACTTATGAATAGAAGAAGCCAAAATAACTGAATGGTATAAAAGAAAAGATTGAAGACAAAAGACAACACACAACTTCACAGGACAGTCTTAGCGTGTCTCAATCTCAGTCTAAATGAAGCTTTGCAATTCTTAGTTTAAAATAGTTATAAAAAAGAAAGTTTCAACTTAGACAAACCTATTGAGGCTGTGTCACAAGATTTGAATATCAAAATATGCTTTAGAACTTATCCACTCTATCTTTACTCTAACTCCATATTGAAAAGTTCTAAGGAA
This sequence comes from Capsicum pubescens, assembly GCA_030864215.1. Taxonomy (NCBI): domain Eukaryota; kingdom Viridiplantae; phylum Streptophyta; class Magnoliopsida; order Solanales; family Solanaceae; genus Capsicum; species Capsicum pubescens. Next base: position 124,256,657 of record CM061541.1, read on the forward strand.
ACTTTTACAATCCAAGGGGACTAAAAGTAGGCACCATATTGATGTTCCAAACCTGGATAAATCTTTGTGTCTATATTTCAATTGCTTGTTTACTTACTTATTTATTTGAATCTAATCTATTCTGTTAAGTATACCAATCTGCAGGTGAGTTGGCTGTCAAGGAAGACTAGTCGACTCAAGAAAAGTTTTTTAATTCACCCCCTTCCCTCTTGAATTTCAATTGGTATCAGAGTAGGACCTACTAACACTGTTGCTTAATGACATGTAAGGAAAGATATAATGGAAAACTATTAGATTCTAAGAGATTTCCTTCTAGACGGCCACTCTTCCACAATAGCACCATACTTCAATGGACAACACTACTCTTATTAGAAATATAGATTCAAAATCTTTGTTCAGTCAAATGACTTCAAATCATGGGTTTTCATTAAGAAGGGACCAAAGTCAGTTCCAAGACTCAAAGAAAATAGAAGGACAAAGAATCAAGGAGTGTTGACTTATATGTCTTTGAAAACTTTGAAGTCACCAATGAACACGAAGAGGTACTTAAAATTAATGCAAGAGATTTATGTTTAGTCCTTTTATGCAGTTAGTGGTGAAGAATATGACAAGATATCAACTTGTGAAATCACAAAAAAAATATGGAACAAATTAGAACTAACCTATGAAGGAACCACCAACTACATAAAGGCAAAAATCAATGCTCTGGATAATGAGTAAGAGCTCTTCAAGATGGAAGAAAATCAAGGAACAGAATTAATATTTACTAGATTTAGTAAAATTATATCAGAACTTAAGTCCTTGGGAATGATCTTTCCACACAGCCTGCAAGTCTAAAAGCTTTTATTGAAAAAGCCTCCCAAAAGCATGGGAAAGTAAAGTGGCCATCTAGAAGATGGCTATTTCCATAATATGACCTACAATGAATTAGGAGTAAATCTCATTCCCTATTAACAAAATCATGTAAACAGGTACAATAATTTAACACCCCACATTTTTGGGCTAGAATTCAAACAATCATTATAAAGTATGCAGATCGGAACACAGTGATTCTATGTTTATATATGTGTGATGATCAGTTCTATAGTGTTAAAACGTCCTTTTATATCAGTCAAGGTCATAAAAATCTCCTAACTCAAAGATGAGTTGAGAACGCTCCTATGGATTATGTTTTAGTGAATATTTCAGCTTGGATAAAATTTAGACAACCATCACTTCTTATACATAATGAATTACGTATCCTACTATATATAAAATAAAGGTCTTTGCAACATATTTTGTTTCACCTTAATCTGATACGGAGCTAAAAGTTATACTTATTTTACTTCAGTATGTTTTCTATCAACAAAGTGATGACCTGAGTTGATAGGCCATCACCTAAGTGACGACCTATAAGCCAAGCTGTCACCTTAAACTAGTGATCCATTATTTTAAGCTTCCAAGTGATGACTTGAGTTAATAGGACATCACCTAAGTAACGACCTAACAACCCAAGTTGTCACCCTTAACCCAAAACTCACAAAAATCATTTTCCAAGTGAGGACCTGAGTTGATAGGCCATCACCTAAGTGACGACCTATCAGCCCAAGTCGTCACCCAAGACCAACAACTCATAAAATCAGCTTCTGTGTGACAACTTGGTGTGATAGGTCATCACTTGGTTGACGACCTATCATCCAGGTCGCCACCCTAGAAATTCAGAAATTTTTATTTTAATTCATAGGGGTATTTTGGTCTTTTCCCTTAACTCCCATGACTTAGATAATCAAAATCACGCACTTAGCCATCATAAGTCAGTTTTGAAAACCCCTAATCCTCTTTATTCACAAGAACAATATTAGGGTTTCTCCTTAAGTCCATCTTCTATGAACTTCAAGAATCAACTACATTTTCTTCAAGATAGTCAAGAATTTAAAGTTTCCAATCCAAGAACTTCAAGAAAAGTCCTCAAGAATATTCCCAAGGCTTCCAAAGTCAACTCATTCCATCAAATAAGGCTAAGAAAGGTATGTGTGGTTATGAACAAGGATAATTTTTCATCCCTGTGCCCAAAACAAGCTTTAAAGTTGAATTTACGTAAATTGTTATTAGGGTTCATACCCAACCTATCTTGTTTTGACTTTATGGATTTAAGTGTTAAAGTGCATACTTGTTCACCTCTATTTATGCTTTCAAGTAAAGATTTTCAATTAAGATTTAAACATGATATTATGTTGCAAGTTATATAGAAGAAAACATGAGATTTAAGGGCTTTTAAGTGCATCGAGATTACACATGCTCATGTTTTGATCCATAAGATTCATATTGTGATATTTATTTCATTATCTTGACTGAAATTATTGAAGTATTTCAAGAAGATTATTGAACATGAAGTATTATTTTGATTCGATATGTATTTAGAGGATTGGTTATTAAGTCCTAGTTTGAATATTGGTATTTCAAGAAGATTGTTCTTTTAAGCTTCTTATGATTAGTTATATTCAAATTTTGTAATTTCCCGAACTTTCATTAAGTTAAATCTAGTCTCCAGAAGAGTTAGTGATGACTTCTTAAATAATGAATGTTTAAATCAGATAGAAGTTTCCCAATTTTGACATTTTATCATGTGGGAAATTGAATTAGCTTTCCAATGATACCAATTTTGGCTAAATCTGGTATTGGAGTAAAAAAGTTATGGACATTTTACAGAGAACTATCAAAACTGCCCAGAAGCGACGGTCAGGACGACAGACCATCGAGCTAGCGAAAGACCGTCGCCCAAATCGTCACGGCTAAGGCAGTGAACCAATCTTTTGGACAAGTCTGACAGTCAGGACCGATGGACTGTTGAGCTAGCGACGGACCGTCGCCCAAACCATTGCAAATGAGGCAAAAAGTTTAGGTTCTGGCTAAGAACAATTGGATAAACCGACGGACGGTCGAGCCAACGACGAATCGTGGCCCAAATCATCGCCACTTCCAAATAGCAATTTTAAGCCATTTTTAAAAAGGTATTTGGGTATTTTTTCCACCCGTTTATCCCCTAATTATACAAGACCAGAGCTCATAACTTCATTATTCATCTATAACACTAAATTAGGGTTTCTCTCAGAGATCAATCCCCAAGAACAAGAAACCCTAGGTGTTTAATTCCAAATTAAGAATTCAATCTTTTCTCCACCAATCTTCAAGAAATTATCCACCTAGGTATGTCAAGTGTTGATTCATGGGTTCTTTTCACCAATGAAGCTCAAGAAACCCTATTTGAAATATTAACTTTGGATTCCATGGTATGAATTGAATTATATCCATGTTTATGTTGTTGTTTGATTTCAAAGTTGAAGTCTTTCATGACTATCATGAAAATATGTTAGCATATGGTTGAAGTTCTGGCATTGGAAGTGTAAAATGTTTCCAAGATGCATTATTTCAATATTCATTCCTAAGCCTAAATATATGCATACAAGGTGTTTCATAAAATGCCTAAGAGAATAGGAATTATGCCTTATGACTCATTTGTGATCAAAATTGATGAATCCATGTTTCTCTCTTATGTTCGATATGACCCCCATATTATTGTTATACTTTGTAATGGATTGACATAATGCTCATGTGAAATTATGATATGTTTACATGCGTTCTATTCATGTGTAAGATAATAGCATGCGAATACTTCATGAAAATCCCCAATGATTGTACTATGAATTGTTGCCTATGGTCATGTGTCAAGAAGTTTCATGTCTTGTTAGTTTTATTCTATCAAGTCCTGGGGGTACTTGTAACCAATAATTTAGTTGTGTTCCTAGATATAGTGTCATGTTTTCCAGATACTCTCAGTCAAGATATGATTTATAGAACTCAGTCAGTCATGTGACTCAGGAAAACTCAGTAAACACAGTAATCTCAGAAATCTCAGAAATTCAATAATCTCATTAGTATTTCGTCAGTTAATGAAACTCAATGCATGCAGTCCAGTTCATTTCAGTTAATCATGTTCGAGTAGGATTCAACACCGAGTGAGCCCAAGGATGGGAACTTACTTGTTATTAGAGGGTGTGATTATTAAAAGCAATCCTTGTATTCCAGAACTACGTAGCTAGTGTAGGTTGAGAATAGATTCAGTGGCTTAACCTATTATATGAGGTACCCACCATTATCCTTAGAGTACCTGTTAGATAAGGGATTACTCACAGCTTGTCCTTACCAGTGGCGCAGTATTGAAACCCTTTCAATTGGGGTTATAGATTGGACCCCAACACAATTATATTATCTTCTTTGGGGCATGTCGGTTAGATGAATACTTCCCATAGTTATATTCTCAGTCTCAGTCTCAATAATAGAACTCAGATAGTTGATAACGCTCAATCTACAGCTCTCGTTTGAGTGTAAAGCGGTCGTTAGCAAATATAGAACCCAACCTGGGTTGGGTGTCGATCCCACAGGGAATAGCTTGGCCAACAAGTAAGTAAAATTACTAAACTTTTGGTGCAAGTCTCGTAAGAAGGGGGGATTCTTGTTTTGCAAGTAATGTAAACAAAAGCTGAAAATAATAAAGTAAAAAGAGAGAGATTGTTACGTTGGTTGTAAACAATGAGAATTGAAGCGTTTGGGGTTATGTCCACCTTCTGAGGTATACGTCTCTATTGGCTATGAGTGTGTAGAATTCTGACATGCAATTGCTTATAGAGGATTGTAGTCGATGGTAAATCCAAGCGTATCTCGACCTAAACAAGGACTATTTCACTTTAACTCTCTCGAGCTTAAAGCGTGTCTAACGGTACGAATTATCCAAGAGGTTAGTCCAGTTACGGCACTAGCTTTTTAATAGGAAAGGGTGTCCTACTACCTTGACATTATCTTTTTTCCAAACAAATAACTTTTCTCTCAAACAAGTTAAATGTTAGACTGGCGTATTCTTGCGTTTGCAACCGCAAAGAATGTAGATTAAGATGAAGAGAATAATGATATAAGCAATATACGTGCCTCGAACTCACAAACTCACAGCAATAGATAGTATCTCATACGGCTTCCATAACCCCAACAGAGAAGTTTAGTTACCCATGAATGCGAAGGAAATCACGATTGACATTGTTATTATATCACGATATTGAGTAATGGCGTGTAGATCAAGTGATAGGCGTGAGGCGTGATTCCTTAGCAAGTAACGATTCTCTTGTTGTGAAATTTAAGAATGGAAGAGTAGAAGAAGAAAAATAGAATTAATGGAAAGATTACAAGAATTGTAGAGTAATAGAATTGAATTGTAAGACGAGAAGTTAAGAAGATGTAAAAAGATGATAGAAGATGAGAGGGATGGAAGGAAGTATTGTGTTCTCCCTCCTTCCTCCCTTCTTATTCTGTAAAATCCCTAGCATGATAGGGTATTTATAATACCCATATCCTAATCCTACTAAGCTAATGAAATAAATAACCAAATCCTATTAGACTAATGAAATCCTTAACCCAAATGTACTAGGTTAAGGTAACATTATCATAATCCACTTAAAATAATGAAATACACAACCTAATTGTACTAGGTTAATGTATCAGTGTCAAAATCCAGCTTTGTGTCTGTAAGTCCCCAAAGTCTTCAGAATTGCTATTTTAGCCCGGGACAGATTTTCCATGCAGCAGTTTTGGTCCTTTAGGCGTCCAAACTCCCTTTCCTTCGTTCGTGAGCTTTCTTTAGCGTCAAGTAAGACATAAAATGCTGAATTATGCATCATTTATACCTGAAACTTTACTAATCATGTTCGTTAGCTCATTTACAGGAAAAAGGACTAAAAGTGCATGAAATATATAATTTGTTCTCAAAACTAGGCTAAAATATGGGCAAAATATATTGATATAGGCGCGTAAATTCGCCTATCATCAACACCCCACACTTAGAGCTTTGTTCGTCCTCGAACAAACTATCATGTCCTTCTAAACATCAACTTAGGGTTTTACAGCAACAACACAAAATATTCGTCAAGACAAGCACAACAATTATCAACAAAGAGTAGCTTTTCGATTATAGGTAGAAACAATTTAACCTCTAGCATAGACTCGTGATGGTGATTAACTCGCATGCAAACGTTAAAGTGCATAGAATCATATACAACTATCCAAAACTCATCAACCATGTGTGTCTCACCATATAGTACCCATAATCACTCACAAATATAGCATATTTTTCAAACATGGGTATCAAAATGTCCTTGCTCTTACTCTCACAAAGAGTTCATATGTAGCAACTGATGACCATAGGCTTGCCCTTAATGTAATACTCTACTAAATGTTGGAATGTTAAGATTAGGATCAAGTAGGTCTTTTGATGGTTGTAATGTAGGCTAAGGGACGGGTAGGACTATTTTGGCGAGGAATAGTGACTAAGTTCCTAAGCGCTTTAATACATCACTTTGTATCATTGACACTTTTTTCTTTCAACCTTTCTTCTTTCTTTTTTCTACCACCCTTGTTCTCCTCTTTTTTCAATTTTAAGCACAACTCACTTTTCAGCTTTCTTTTCCTTTTTCTTTTCACAACATACCTCTTATGATAGTTTTTTTTTTCATAACACATTCAAGAACCATTTCAATTTATAGCATTATACTCACCCAATTTCCTTTTATGTTGTCACATGACTTTTTCACTTTAAAGCACTTAGGGATTTTGGGATCAAATTATGGTCTTGAAAGAAATGGATTAGGCTTACATACAAGGTTGTCAAAGAAATAGGCTAAAGGCTCAAAAGGGTTAACTAGGATGATGTCCATGGGTAGGTAAAATTGAAGGTAAACATGTATAGGTTGCCAAAGAAATGCCTAAATCATATCCTAAACTTACACTCCTTATTTTCGCTTTGCATACATACCAGGCAAGTTCTAGCATCAGCCACATACATAGAATATACTATTATCTCACACACACAAGGCACATGGTCGACTTGATTGGAAGTAATATAGACTCTCGACCCAACAAGTGAAGTAATTGAATCACACAATATCATATATTGAGTCACAACTAGAGCCTAAATGTCTCAATAGTCATAATTGTAGCACATACTCTTGTTATAATCTCATGCTGCCTATCAAAATAATTTCATGCGAAGCTAGAAAAAATTTACTACTAAAAAAACAAAACGAAACAAAAATGAAACAAAAGAAAACAAACATAGATGAGAATAGAGAAGTATAGCATGCAATACCACCACCCCACACTTAGTCGGGACACTGTCCTCAGTGGAAAATAAATACGAGGAACCTGGTTGGTCGGACTTATCCTCTATGTTTGGGGTCATACCCCTTGCATTGGAATCATCATCAGAGTCGTCATCCTCAAAAGTTCCTCATAAGTATCCCACTTAATTCCAAGCGTGAGTCAAGGTATTTGCAGCGAGGAGGGTTCTCCTTGGTCCTTGCGACTTTTCTTTTTGCCCTTTTGGGAGGTGGTAGCCTTCTCCTTGCCTTGTCTCGCTTTAGGTGCCATTGTACCTGAGACTAGAAATAGTGTTAGTGGTAGCACAATATCAATGGATACAATCTATGCACAAGCAGTAGGGGTACCACCCCACACTTAGTTTTGTTGACACAAATCAGTGAAGTGAAAGTGGTCGATTACTCAGATTTCGTCGACATACGTTTTAGGAGTTGTATTCCGGCAAGAAAATCAGTGATGTATCACTACTTGCAACCTTTGCAATACTTTCATGTTAGGTATAACAAGACTACTACATAGGGATTACATCATGGTATCGTTTCTATCAATAAATTCAACCTCCTATGTCGGTAGGCAGTTATAAGTCTTATTCCGATGAACGGGATATTCTAACATGTAAGTATTCAAGTGACAAGATTATGCAATGTTCATTACTATAGCAATTCTGCAAGTAGTATAACAATGCATCAAAATCAAATTCAAGTCGGACATAAGTTAAGAGCATCCTAACGTACATGTTCACTCACTTGGTTTTGTATCAACAATTCAAAGTCGTTCACATCACCAATACTTTTTCAAGATTTAGAAATTCATAATAGGTGTAGTAAAGTAGTACTTACAAAATATAAATGAAGAACAAAGTAGTACTTACTTGGTTGAAGCCTTTGGATGATGTTCTTGTGATGAAAAAGAGCAAAAGGAAACTTTTTAATAGGTTTTGGAGACTATAGGTGGTGCATAAGCTAGGTTTCCAATGTGTTTTTGGTTCAAGACTAAGTCTCATATTTATAAGAAAAGTTTGGGTCGAGTTTTGGCCCATTAAAATCGGATTTGGAGACCAAAAGTGACCATAGGTGGTGCCTAATACTTTGCCTAGTTGAGCAGAATGCCATAGCATATGCCAAGCATTTATTTAAGAATGCCATAGCATATGCCATGCATTTATTTAAGAATGCCATACACTATGCGGCGCATTGTCTATGGCATAATGGGACATATGCACCGCATAGTCTATGGCATATGAGATACTGAGACCAAATGCCATAGCATAGGCGGCGCATAGTCAAAAGCATACCTAGGAATAGGCGGCGCATAGTGTATAGCACACTAGATTCTGAGACCTTAGGCTATAGGATAGGTTGTGCATCATTCGTGGCCTAGTTTTACCAAGGCCTAGCCTTCCTCGAAGCCTATTTTGGCGTGAGAAAGGCTCAATCCATAGCCTTATGCATCACCCTTCCTAACTTACCAACTTTACCATACAATGCGTCCAAATCGTCAATTGAAATCAATCTCCTCGTTGACTACTTCTTGCACCTATTTTTGCTTAAAACCAAATGAAAAATGATAAACAATGGGTTGCCTCCCATCTAGCGCCTTATTTATTGTCCTGGCTCGACATAGTTACCTCGAGTACTCAGACTTCGTCGAGGTAAATGGTGGATCGTTTTCTGAAAGGATTTAGATGACAATGAGGCTTACCTGTGGGCATGCGATCTTCTTCACCAATTATATCATCAATAGTCCAACCCATAGCTCTCTTGTATCTCTTCAGAGCAGAGATGAGAGATTCTACGTGCTGTTCACTTAAATCATTTGCACTCTCCGGAAGTATATTTATACTTTCCAAGAACACATACCTTAGATAATTGGGGAGCTCTTTCAATTCTAGCATTGGTGGCTCTTCAAGGGAAGTCTTCGCTGTTGGTGACGGTTGATTCTTAAGATCACGGTCCGGTTGCTTAAGAGTATGGGAATAGGACTCTATTTCTGTTAGAGCACCCATAAGTTCTTCATAATCTTCATTATCCTCATGCTCAACTTTCAGTGGCGCAGCAGACAATGGCTCAACAGTAGGCTGTTTCTCTATAGATAATGCTTTCATATCCTCATGATAAACATCAGCTACAGATAACTCATTCATATCGCTGGGATGCTTCATGGCTTTGCATATATCAAAGCGGACCACTTCGTCATTAATTCGAAACAAAAGCTCATTATCTTTCATGTCAATAAGCACACTTCCAGTTGCAAGGAAAGGACGTCCCAAGATTATGGGAACCTCTGAATCTGCTTCACAATCCAAGATGACAAAGTCTGCTGGAAAAATAAATGAAGAAACCTTTACCAAGACATCACATAGAATACCAACCGGTCGTTTTACCGACCTATCCGCCATAACAAGCCTCATGTTAGTTGGTGTAGGATCTCCTAACCCCAACTTCTTGTAGATCGATAATGGCATCAAGTTGATGCTGGCTCCTAGGTCACATAATGCTTTGGCAAAGTTCAAAGATCCGACAGTGCAAGGAATAGTGAAAGCTCCGGGGTCGGCCTTCTTCTGAACTATCGATCGGGTAGCAATTGCACTACAATGATGCACATCATCCTTCAGCTTATAACTTGCTACCCTCTTCTTAGTCAAAATATCTTTCATAAACTTCACATACCCAGGCATTTGTTCAAGTGCCTCTACCAATGGAACATTAATGGTCAGCTGCTTCAACATAGTCATAAATTTGCTGAACTTAGTGTCATCCGCCACCTTCTTCAATCTTTGGGGAAAAGGTGGTGGTGGGTATGGAAGTGTTCTCTCCATGGCTTTCTTCTCCTCTTGCTTCCGTTTTTTAGCTTTTCCAGGCTGCACGTTGTGAGGAGTGATGTTAAGGACGTTAGGATCGGCTGCTGTGGCATCTTCCCCTTTCGCCTTATCATCAATTTCGGCTTCTTCGTCCACCACTTGCTTGCCTTTTTCTAAAGTTTCTAGCACCTTACCACTTCTGGTAGTGATGGCCATGCATGACCCATCATTCCTTGGGTTTTGCACAGTATCGCTAGGTAAAGTGCCAGCTTTTCTTTGATTGAGTGCTGCTGAAAGTTGGATCAATTGCTTCTCTATTTGCCTGATTGAAGTGGAATGAGAATCAACTAATTGCTTCATAGAGGACAAATCATTTATTACCTCAGTAACTCCCGCGCTTGTTGCTTCCACTCCTTTCAATAATTTAGCCATCATGTCTTCCATACTTCCAGAATTAGATGTGGTGGTATCACTCTACCAGGGGGAATGTACAAACCACTCTTTTCATTCTTGTTCTTCCAACTACCTTGGTCCATGTTTCCAGATTTACCATAATAGTTCCGACCTTGGTTTCCTTGGGCATTGCCTCGGAAACCCCCCTGATTATTCAAGTAGTTGGATTTTTCTTCCGAATCAGATTCGTCTCTTCCTTTTAGCGCCACAGCTTTCACTTTGTCGGTCTTCCCTGATAATAAATGCTTTGTAAGAAGATCCATCTGTGTTTTCATGTGCGCCATATCTTGATCACGTTCTTCTTGTCTTCTTCTTTGGTCTGCAGTCATGCCAATAGATAAAGTGGGGCTTGCTACCTCGGAATCCCTGGTATGCCAAGCTCTACTTTGTTTCGTCATGCGATCTAGCATATTGCATGATTGACCAAAGGTGAGGTCCATAAAAGATCCTCCAGCTGCGTTATCCACCACTGGCTTAGTTATTGAATTCAAGGCTCTATGCAATATCTCCATGAGGTGAACATTAGTCATGTGATGGTTTGGGCACCTCGCTAGCTTTGTCTTGAACCTCTCCCATGTTTCATGAAGAGCTTCAGTCGGAAGCTGACGAAAGTTGCTGATTTCATCTCTCAATTGTGCCCTTTTGGATGGCGGAAAGAATCTTTCTAGGAAAGCGTCTCTCAATTGCCTCCAATTTGTAATTGAATCAGGAGTCATCCCATTCAACCATAGTGTTGCCTCCCCAGACAGAGACAATGGAAATAGTCGTAATCGAATTACATTCTGACCAACACCAGGATTGTCAAAAGACTTGCATGTAGAAATAAAGTTGATGAGATGCATATTCGGATCATCGCCTGCTAGTCCACCAAATAATCCCTTGAGTTACAATAACTGAATCATGGTGCTTGTGATGTTGAACTTGGCTCCGGGCGCTAATGGTGGTGGAATTGTAGCTCCAGTGGCTCCGGCACCATCAAGATCATCATCATCATCGTCGAAAGCTGGCTGCATAGGTTGGCGATCATGTCTATACCAAGCTTGTCGACCTCTTCTGTTTCCAGGTGTTACGATTTCAGCATCACGCCTAGGGTTTAGTAACTCGTCATCACCTAAATCCTCATCGTCAGGATTTAGTGCTCGTGCAGGGTTATCAATGTTCTGATGTTGAACCTGGGCTGCGGCAAGGGCAGCCAATCTTGCTTGTTCCTGTTGAGCAGCCATCCTTGCGATTTCAGCTTGTGCTTCCATTCTACCAATGCGTTGTGGTTCAGGATTGATTGGTAATAACGGTTGACCAGAACTTCGAGTATGGGGCATGCACTAAAATAAAAACCTGCAGTAAACAAAAACAAAAACTAAAAGTGAAAGTACGAGAGTCTTAGACCAAAGGGTCTAGTAATTATCACGAACTTGATTGACACTTGTATTCCCCGGCAACGGCGCCAATTTTTGATAACGCTCAATCTACAACTCTCGTTTGAGTGTAAAGCGGTCGTTAGCAAATATAGAACCCAACCTGGGTTGGGTGTCGATCCCACAGGGAATAGCTTGGCCAACAAGTAAGTAAAATTACTAAACTTTTGGTGCAAGTCTCGTAAGAAGGGGGGATTCTTGTTTTGCAAGTAATGTAAACAAAAGCTGAAAATAATAAAGTAAAAAGAGAGAGATTGTTACGTTGGTTGTAAACAATGAGAATTGAAGCGTTTGGGGTTATGTCCACCTTCTGAGGTATACGTCTCTATTGGCTATGAGTGTGTAGAATTCTGACATGCAATTGCTTATAGAGGATTGTAGTCGATGGTAAATCCAAGTGTCTCTCGACCTAAACAAGGACTATTTCACTTTAACTCTCTCGAGCTTAAAGCGTGTCTAACGGTACGAATTCTCCAAGAGGTTAGTCCAGTTACGGCACTAGCTTTTTAATAGGAAAGGGTGTCCTACTACCTTGACATTATCTCTTTTCCAGACAAATAACTTTTCTCTCGAACAAGTTAAATGTTAGACTGGCGTATTCTTGCGTTTGCAACCGCAAAGAATGTAGATTAAGATGAAGAGAATAATGATATAAGCAATATACGTGCCTCGAACTCACAAACTCACAACAATAGATAGTATCTCATACGGCTTCCATAACCCCAACAGAGAAGTTTAGTTACCCATGAATGCGAAGGAAATCACGATTGACATTGTTATTATATCACGATATTGAGTAATGGCGTGTAGATCAAGTGATAGGCGTGAGGCGTGATTCCTTAGCAAGTAACGATTCTCTTGTTGTGGAATTTAAGAATGAAAGAGTAGAAGAAGAAAAATAGAATTAATGGAAAGATTACAAGAATTGTAGAGTAATAGAATTGAATTGTAAGACGAGAAGTTAAGAAGATGTAAAAAGATGATAGAAGATGAGAGGGATGGAAGGAAGTATTGTGTTCTCCCTCCTTCCTCCCTTCTTATTCTATAAAATCTCTAGCATGATAGGGTATTTATAATACCCATATCCTAATCCTACTAAGCTAATGAAATAAATAACCAAATCCTATTAGACTAATGAAATCCTTAACCCAAATGTACTAGGTTAAGGTAACATTATCATAATCCACTTAAAATAATGAAATACACAACCTAATTGTACTAGGTTAATGTATCAGTGTCAAAATCCAGCTTTGTGTCTGTAAGTCCCCAAAGTCTTCAGAATTGCTGTTTTAGCCCGGGACAGATTTTCCATGCAGCAGTTTTGGTCCTTTAGGCGTCCAAACTCCCTTTCCTTCATTCGTGAGCTTTCTTTAGCGTCAAGTAAGCCATAAAATGCTGAATTATGCATCATTTATACCTGAAACTTTACTAATCATGTTCGTTAGCTCATTTACAGGAAAAAGGACTAAAAGTGCATGAAATATATAATTTGTTTTCAAAACTAGGCTAAAATATGGGCAAAATATATTGATATAGGCGCGTAAATTCGCCTATCATCAATAGTTCTACAGAATTCAAGAGTGTCAGATACAGTTACCTAGTTTATTACAGAACTCAGCTAGTTCCATCAGAAATAGTACTGTCAGACATAGTTATTCAGATAATAGTATATTAGTCATACGAAACTTATGTTATTAGTATTTAGATTTAGTGATGTCATGATCTTAGTTACAGTTCACGTATTTATGCATGTATTCTCACGTCCATGTTATTCAGTCAGTTAGTATTGTTCATGCATATAAACCCCTTGTATTCAGCCAACCTCCCTTGCATATAAGTATATTCAATTGTACTGACGCATTTGTACTATGGTGTTTTATACCATTGATTTAGAAGCACGAGATCCAGAGTATCCTTAGTAGATGAGACGTTCAGCGGCCAGACTAGCAGTGAGTCCTCATCATTCAAGGATAGCATAATTATCATATTACTTTATTATTTCCATAGTCTGGAGTTAGTTGGCGACACGTCCCATCAACTCCATAATTTTTAGATAGTTTAAAGGCTTCTAGACTATATCATGTTCAGACAGTAATTTCAGTTTAGTTTTGGTATTGATATACCGTATTTCCAGATATTATGTTTTTCAGATATTTTAACCTTATGGCCTTTCATCCCTTTTTCACATTTGTACAGTATATTATGCAGTGCCTAGTTATAGATATCAGTCATGGGTTAGCTTGTGGTTCTTCAAGGTCATGATCACCATGTAGCCTTTCCGGTCGGTACTAGTTCGGGGTGTTACAAACTTGGTATCAGAGCCTAAGGTTCAATAGTGTCCTAGGAATTCTGAAAGCCGCATCTAGTAGAGTCTTGTGCATGGGTATTTTGCATGTCATATTTATGTACAAAAGTCTATAAGATGTTCTAGGAACAGTTTCCCTTCTTTCAGTATTCACGTCATGCCTCTGAGCATTAGCTCAAATTTAACCCACGGGCTAATCCATTTCTCCCTTTCATTTATAGAACATACCTTCCAAAAGAAAAATCAACCTATCTAAGAATACCCTTGGACGAACATATTTCTCATGCAGAGTTCAGAGCTCTATTCACTACTTTTGCTAATTCAGTTAATGCCCAGAATGAATGACCAACTATTATTTCGGCCAACCCAGTGGCTAATTCAGCTGCAACTAGGATTGGGGACTTCACCCGAATGAATCCTCCATCATTTTTCGGGTCTAAGTCAGATGAGGACCCTCATGAATTTCTTAGTTAGGTTCAGAAGGTAGCTGATATCAATGGGGTTTCAGCTGTTGAGAGTGTTGATCTAGATGCATACTAGTTGAAGGATGTGGCTCACATATGGTTCAAATAGTGGAAAACAGAGAGTGCCGCAGATGCAGGGCCTATGAAGTGGGAGAAGTTTGCCACTGCCTTTCTTGATAGATTCTTTCCCTTATAGATGAGGGAAGCTAAGGTGTTAAAATTTATCAACCTCAGGCAGGGCAACATGACAGTGAAATAGTATTCTCTTAAGTTTACTCAACTAGCCTGATATGCTCCTCATGTGGTGGAAGATAACAGGGCTAACATGAGTATGTTTGTTTCTGGGGTGAATAATAGTGTGGTCAATGAGTGTAGATCTGCATTGTTGATTAGTGAGATGGACATAGCTAGGCTTATGATCCATGCTCAATAGATGAAGAGCAGAAGATTAAGATGAGAGAGAAGCAGAATAAGAGAGTAAGGACAGGTAGCTTTAACTTTGCTGAGCCTAAATCATAGGGTGAAAATCCTTCTCAGTTCCACCCAAAGTCATCCGTTCCAGCTCCTTCCTCAGCTAGTGCTCCAGTGCCAAAATTCAGAGACAACAACATTGATAGGGCTCCAAGCTCTAAGTCTTAGGGTGGTGTTAGCAGTGCCCAAACCTATCCTTTTTGTCAGACATGTGGCAAGCACCATCAGGGTAATTGCAGAGATGGCAGTGATGATTGCTTTGGATGTAGAAATCCAGGACACAGGGTCAGAGATTGTCCCCATCTAGGTCCTCAGGTTCAGTGTAATTGCCCTCTTCCAGTGCTACTAGTGAGCAATGCCCAAATAGAATCTATGCTCTTCAATCCTGACAAGATTAAGAAAATTCTCCTGATGTGGTTACTGGTATGTTACAGATCTTTCACTTGCATGTTTATGCTTTGCTAGATCCAGGAGCTTCTTTGTCTTTTGTTACTCCTTATATAGAAGTTGATTTCAGAGTCAGTCTCAAAATTCTAGTAGAGCCTTTCTCTATATCTACCCTGGTGGGTAAAACTATCATAGCCCGACGGGTATACAAAAACTGTCCGATTATGGTATCTCAAAAAGTCACTTCAGTAGACTTAGTCTAATTAGAGATGACTGATTTCTATGTCATTCTCGGCATGGATTGTCTTTATTCCTACTATGCCATAGTCGACTGTAGAAATATAGTTGTCCAGTTTCATTTCTCGAATGAACCCGTCCTAGAGTGAAAGGGTAGTACTTCAGTTTTCAAGGGTCAACTTATTTCCTACCTTTGTGCATAGAAAATGATATCTAAGGGATGTGTTTATCATCTTGTTCGAGTTAAGGACACTAGTTACAAAACTCTCATTCTCGAATCAGTCCCAGTAGTGAATGAATATTCAGAAATCTTTCCCAAAGATCTTCCAGGAATTCATTCCGAAAGGGAATTAGACTTCGACATTGATCTTCTTCTAGATACTCGGCCAATAGCTATTCCTCTATACAGAATGTACCTAGAAGAACTCAGAGAATTGAAAATGTAGTTGAAGGATATCCAAGATAAGGGATTCATCAGACCTAGTGTGTCTCCGTGGGGCGCACCAGTCTTATTCATGCAAAAGAAAGACGGTTCTCTCAGAATGTGTATAAAATACCGTCAGCTCAACAAAGTCACCGTCAAGAACAAGTATCCACTACCCAGAAATGATGACTTGTTTGTCCAACTTCAGGGTGCCAGCTATTTCTCTAAGATAAACCTCAAATCAGGCTATCATCAACTTAAAGTCAGAGATTGTGACATTCTAATAATAACCATTCGTACTCGGTATAGTCACTTGAAATTCTTAGTTATGCTCTTTGGTTTTACCAAGGCCCCAGTAGCCTTCATGAACTTGATAAACCGTGTGTTCAAGCAGTACTTGGACATATTTGTAATAGTCTTCACGGATGATATTCCTGTCTATTCCCGCAGTGAGCATGATCCTGCAGACCACCTCAGAATAGTATTTCTGTAACAACTCGAAATATTATCCTGAGATGACACACGGTGCCCAACGCTAGACGTAGCCTCAAGCTAACCCTTTAAGCCAAAACACTACCCTTGGGTTCCAACACAACAACATACAGGCTACGCTAAGGATATATATATAAGTACATATCATATCACATTGCACATGGCACGGAATATCGTTAGACTGTACATATATGGAATGTCTATACACAAACCAACCCAATAAATACACTAGTCTGACATAGCCTCTATACAGCAAAATCAACAAGCCATCGGGACAAACCCCTAACTGACTCAACAGATTGAAGGGATCACAAAACAACAGCACCAAAACTAGAAACTTGGTCATCAAACCATGAGAACTTACCACTGAAGGAACGTAGATGCGACACTCGGATATAACTGTCGCGGCAGCGGCTGAGTACCTGAACCTATATCATGGTAAGAATGTAGACCATAGAGAAATATGTGGGTCAGCACAAGATACGTACTGAGTATGTGGGGGCGCATGCAAAATATAAATAATATCATAAATTTCATAAAAACGTACATACGGACCATAATGACACACCTGGCTTAAGTAACATTGAATCATGCAACTCATAACATCTTAGATCAGAAATGTAGTAGAAAAACCTCATAAATCATTATAGATCATCATAGGTAACTTGACTTACCACATCAAAACTCGGAGTGACTCCGTATTTCAATAAACATGACTCTTATGGACAGAGGAGTTTCCTATAACCGACAACCCCACGTGAGCTACGTGGAATACTAACGTTTGAAACCCCCATTGGCGGAAGCGTCATACTCTTTGCCAGGGAGTACGACCTTAAAACTGCAATAATAACAATCGGGCTCTCTGGCCAATAATATAATCATCAAACAACCCTACGGTGGCACATAGGTTTGGGGAAATATCAAATTTCCCTCTCTGTGCTAAGTACTACTCCCTGACAAGCTCAGAACACGTTAGAAAGTACACCACAACATCACAAGGGTCTATCATAAAGACCAAATCAAATCTCTTTCTCATTTATCAAATCATATCTATTTGTGGATTCCTACCTCAACACATTTTAGCTCAAACATTTTAATCTTACTCAACATCAACAAGGTATCAATGCATTGAACCATAACCGACTCGACATTTGGACAAGGCTATGAAGACTCAATATATAATATTTTCAACAATTTAACTCATCAAAACCATCCGAAAAATACCAAGACTCATTGCAACTTCAATATCAACATTTCTCAATTTGCCATCCAACTCTCATTTAAAGGTACTTGAGACATCAACCCATAGTAGGGATATAGAATTTTCAATATCAATTATAAATTCATAATAAGGTAATAGTGGAATGATAGTATAAATCAAGTCTTAACAAATTAAATCATCATACTCTCATAATCAAATACTTTTTGGACATAATTCCATCTCAACATCATACACATATCGGATGACATAATCCCATAGCTCATGGACAATAATATAAGATATAAAACCATATTTCCAATTCATGGTAAAACATGTAAAATCTTGTTCAAAGCCCCACATACCTAAAAATGGAAGATGAATATGAACTTCTGACTTCGGAACTTTATTCATGAAAATAAAGAGTGCTTCTCGAAGCCCTTAACATGATCAACTCGAATCCCAAATCAATTTAAAATTTATACGGTTCAATCAAGAGACATAGAAGGAGGAAATTTGGAGTAGTGGGGTTGGGGTTTGAGCCTTAGGAAATTTTGGAGAAAAATGAGCTATTGAATGCTCTTAATAGACTTAAATCCATGGTTTACCCAAATGGATTGGAGTGGGAATAACGAAAATAACCTTAAAAATCAAATAATGTCAAATCTATCCTTTGGTGGACTGTTCTGATAGGATGAAGTAGATCGACCATAACTCTTTTCTCCGATGGCCAAATTGGAAGAAACCAATTTCATTGGAAAGAGAACTTTCAAAGATTTTTGTTGATATATATTAGCTCACCCAGATCATTATGTACAAGGAGTTATGATCGTTTGAAGTTGAACCTAAAATTCGCCTGGCCTCAGTATTTTTTTCCTGCACATTTACTGTTCACCACTATTCATGGTTAGATCGGAATGATCATAACTCATCGCTCGAGTGTCCGTTTTGGATGATCCACATATCGTTGGAAATATTATTCAATGCTCTACGCAATGACGGGTTGAATATCTAGAAATTACACACAAAAAAATTATTAATCACGATAAAGACAAGAATACAACACATTTTTGTCCGAGATCTTAACGGATTTTTTTTTGTTTTTCGGGGCATCACATCATCTCCCCCTTGGAAAAATTCATCCTCGAATGTTGATAGGTAGGTCAAGAATACTATGAAAATGAGTATATAGAGAAAAATCATCTTGCCCAAGCATATACTCCATTCTAGATTTTTTTGGATATCATAGAAAACACACAAGCCAAGATAAACATAGCAATAAGGATTAAATATAAAGAAAACGATACCGTTGACATGCTCAGGATTCGTAGGAAAGAGGTGGGGATATTTGGCGTGCATATCCTCTTCGTCTTCCCAAGTAGCACTCTCCACGGATTGATTTCGCCAAAGCACTTTAACCAAAAGAACTTCCTTGTTTCTTAGCCTAAGAACTTGAAAGTCAAAAACCTCAACCGGAATCTCTTCATATGAAAGACTATCTTGAATACCCAAGCTTTCGAAAGGATCAATCACAACAGAATCACCAATAGGCTTCTTAAGCATAGAAACATGGAAAATTGGATGGACGTTAGATAACTTCGCGGGCAATTCAACCTTATACGCTACCTTCCCAATGCGATTCACAATCTTATAGGGACCAATGTAACGGGGACTTAGTTTCCCTTTCTTCCCAAATCTCTTCACCCCTTTCATGGGTAAAACTTTCAAGTACACTAAATCACCAACATCAAATTCGAGGTCTTTCCTCCTTACATCTGCGTATGATTTTTGACGACTTTGGGCGGTTTTCAATCTTTCCCGAATTAACTTAACCTTCTCCATGGCCTCGAACACCGTATTCGGTCCAGTCGCGGCAGCCTCACCAAATTCAAACCAACTAATGGGTGATCTACACCTTCTACCATACAAAGCTTCAAACGGGGCCATTCCAATAGTAGCATGAAAACTGTTATTGTAAGCAAACTCGATTAATGCTAAGTGCTCATCCCAACTACCTTTAAAATCAAGCACACAAGACCTCAATATATCTTCTAAAGTCTGAATGGTCCGCTCGGCCTGACCATCTATTTGCAGATGGAAAGTAGAATTTAAACGAATTTGGGTACGGAGACCCTTCTGGAAAGATTTCCAAAACTGAGAGGTAAACTAAGTACCTTTATCAGAAATAATAGCCAAAGGGATTCCATGAAGTCTGACGAGTTCCCGAATATATATTCTAGCATAATCTTCAGCTGTATACGATGAATGCACAGGTAAGAAATGAGCTGATTTTGTCAGCCGATCTACGACAACCCAAATCGAATTGTGATGGCGACGAGAAGGAGGCAAACCAACTATGAAGTCCATATTCACTTCTTCCCACTTCCAGTAGGAATGCTAAGATCTTGCATCATGACACTGGGACTTTGATGCTCTATTTTAACCTGTTGACACGTGGAACACTTTGCCACAAATTCTTTTATGTTCCTCTTCATACCGTTCCACCAATAGATTTTCTGCAAATCATGGTACATCTTTGTAGCACAAGGATGGATGGAGTATCGTGTACCATGCGCTTCCGCCATAATCCTGTGCTTCAAGTTATCAACATCAGGAACACATAATCTTTCTCGGAGTCTCAAAACACCATCTCCCCCTTGGGAGAAAACCTCTACCTTTTGGTCTTTAACTGACTCTTTTAACCTGACCAAGGTAGGATCCCTGTCTTGCTTCTGCTTCACTTCCGAAACTAAAGAGGATTCGGAACCACTTTACACTCCTATACTACCCTCAGCATCACCAAACAACCTAACCCCCTATCTAGCCAAATGATCTACCTCACGGGCCAACTATTTCTTACCAATCTCTAGATGTGCTACGCTACCTATGGACTTTCGATTAAGGGCATCTGCTACTACATTGGCCTTACCCGGATGATATAGCACGCTCATATCATAATCTTTCAATAGTTCTAACCATCATCTCTGCATAAGATTCAACTCCTTTTGGGTGAATACATACTGCAAGCTCTTATGGTCCGTGAAGACGTCGACATGGACACCATACAAATAATGTCTCTAGATTTTCAAAGAAAAAACCATGGCAGTTAATTCAAGGTCATGGGTAGGATAATTCTTCTCGTGAGGCTTTAGCTGCCTGGAAGCATAAGCTATAACCTTGCCCTTTTGCATCAATACACAACCCAAACTGACTCTGGAAGCATCGCAATACACCACAAAACCATCAATACCGTTAGGCAAAGTCAACACAGGGGCTGGAGTGAGTCGAGTCTTTAACTCCTAAAAACTCTTCTCACAAGATTCGGACCACAGGAACTTAACTTTCTTTTGGGTCAAATGGGTCATAGAAGACGCAATAGATGAAAAACCTTCAACAAAACGATGATAATAACCAGCTAGACCTAAGAAACTTCGGATATCAGAAGGAGAAATAGGTCTAGGCCAACTCTTTATAGCCTCAATCTTTTGAGGATCAACTCTAATACCTTCGGAAGAAACAACATGACCCAAGAAGGCTACAGAGTTCAGCCAGAACTCATACTTACTAAACTTAGCATACAACCAATGAGTTCGAAGAGTTTCCAACACGATTCAGAGATGATCTGTATGATCACCATCACTTTGGAAGTAAATAAGAATATCATCAAGGAACACTATTACAAATAAATCCAGATATAGACGGAATACTCGGTTCACAAGATCCATGAAAGCCGCTGGAGCATTAGTTAACCTGAAAGACATCACTAGAAATTCAAAATGACCGTAACGGGTTCGGAAGGTTGTCTTAGGGATATCACATTCCCTAACCTTAAGTTGGTGATAACCGGATCTGAGGTCTATCTTCAAAAAGTAGCTCACAGCTTGCCGTTGATCAAATAAATCATCAATTCAAGAAATCAGATATTTATTCTTGATAGTACCCTATTAAGCTGCCGGTAATCAATACACATCTGCAAAGAACCATCTTTCTTACGCAAAAAAAGGATAGGTGCACCCCACGAGGACACACTAGGTCTGATAAAGCTTTTGTCTAAAAGATCTTTCAATTGCTCCTTCAACTCTTTAAGTTCCGCGGGATCCATGCGATACGGAGGAATGGAAATAGGCTGAGTATCGAGGAGAAGGTCAATCCCGAACTTTATCTCTCTATCAAGAAGTATTCCAGGGAGATCTTCCGGAAAAATATCAAGAAACTTATTAACAATATTAATTGACTGAATGGTTGAGGTTTCAGACTTAGTGTCTTTAACCTGAACCAAATGGTGGATGCAACCCTTGGAAATCAACTTCCTAGCTTTGAGATAGGATTGGAAACGACCCTTAGGAATCACAAAACTCCCGGACCATTCGAGGATAGGTTCATCAGGAAACTAAAACTTGACCACACGGGCACGACAATCAATAGATGCATAGCATGAGTGAAGCCAATCTATACCCAGAATGATATCAAAGTCAACCATATCTAGTTCAATCAAATCAGCATACATACCCGAAGAAAGAAAGTAATGGGACATTTCTTATACACCCGCTTAGCAATGACAACTCTCCTACCAGAGTAGAAACCAAAATAGGCTCAAAAATTAGTTCAAGATCCATTTCAAAATTTACAGCAACCAGAGGTGTCACATAAGAAAAACTCGAACCTGGGTCCATCAACACATAGACATCAAAATAGAAAACACGGAGCATACGAGTGACAACATCGGGAGAGTCCTCCTACTCCTGATGAGGTGGTATAGCATAGAAATAATTCTAGCGTTGATCGCCAGTAGTACTAGATGAAGCACCCTGAGGAAGAACTGGACGGGCTGCGGGATGCGGGGCACTGATAGCCTGACTCTGGGGATGGGCATCACGACTCCGCTGTCTGGTATAAAGGCAGTCTCTAAGTATGTGTCCCAACTTTCCACAACCAAAACAACCCTGCTTCCCCATATAACAATCCCCAAAATGGTCTTTACCATACTTAGCACATGAAGGAGGATTAGGCCGGTTGCTTACACTGTCCTGAGACCTAGAAGGTACCGACCTATTCCCGAGCTCCTGCCTGCCCCGATATACGGGAACACTAGATGAGAAAGGTGCAGGTATAAATGGACGTCTCTAAAACTGAGGGTGACTCCCTCCGAAGAATCTAGTCTGACCAGACCCCTGTTGCTCTGATCTGACTCTCTTAATCCCTCTTACTCTTTCTCTTTCCTTTATCTTGTCTGACTAAATCTGTTGGGCGTGAATCATTAACCTAGGAAGATCAATCTACCTGTTGATCATAGCAGATCTATATTCTTTCACCACATAACTCGACACCCCAGTTAGAAACTTGCTCATACTAGTCCTCGAGTCAGCCATTATATTGGGAGCGTACTTTGATAGCTGATTAAACTTAAGACAATACTCCTTAACCGACATGGAGCCTTGTCTCAAATTCATAAACTCCTATATCTTAGCTTCCCGTAACTCAAGAAGAAAGAATCTATCCAAGAAAGAATCTTGGAATAATTGCCAAGTCACCGAAGCGGTATCTTCCTCTCTACCCTTATTCCACTTCTGCACCCAGTCATAGGCAATATCCTTCAACCGATAAGAAGCCAACCCCACACTTTTTTCCTCGGTCACGTGCATAATCTGTGTAATTTTCTTCATTTCATCAACATACATCACGAGTCCTCACCTGCTCTCGACCCATGAAACTCTGGCGGATTCATCCGCATAAAATCATGAATTCGTGCTGCTGCCGAATTATTTTCCTGTGGAGATGGAGCGTTGACCTTAGTATTAGCGGTAATTGCCTGGGCTAGTATCTGAAAAGATGCCCAAAATTTGGCATGGGATACCGTCTCATGAAACGGATCAACATGTTGAGGTTGGTTAATGTTTCCGCGAGCTCGATGTGGAGGCATTTTCTATCGTAAGAATGCACGAATTAACAGAAGAAGGAAATAGTTGTAAGCATGATAGAATCTTGTAGAAAGAAAGAAATGACTTTTCCTAGAACGTCCCACAGCCTCTTGATCATAGGTGTGGCGCGCTACACACCGATGCTCAAGACTCTACGTAACGCGGCTTGTCATACTCCCTAGGACTCTTCACAACCTTAGGCTATGATACCAAGTTTCTAATGCCCCAAAATATCATCCCGAGATGCCACACGGTGCCCAAGGCTACACATATCCTCAAGCTAACCCTTTAAGCCAAAACACTACCCTTGGGTTCCAACACAACAACATACACGCTACGCTAAGGATATATATATAAGTACATATCATATCACATCGCACATGACACGGAATATCGTTAGACTGTACATATATGGAATGTCTATACATAAACCAACCCAACAATACAATAGTCTAACATAGCCTCTATACAGTAAAATCAATGAGCCATCGGGACAAACCCCCAACTGACTCAACAGACCAAAGGGATCACAAAACAACAACACCAAAACTAGAAACTTGGTCCACGAACCATGAGGACTCACCACTAAAGGAACATAAATGCTGCACTCGGATATCACTATCACGGCTGCGACTGAGTACCTGAACCTACATCATGGTAAGAATGTAACCCATAGAGAAATATGTGGGTCAGCACAAGATACGTACTGAGTATGTGGGGGCGCATGCAAAATATAAATAATATCATAAATTTCATAAAAACATACATACAGACCATAATGACACACATGGCTTGAGTGACATTGAATCATGCAACTCATAACATCTTAGATAGGAAATGTAGGAGAAAAACCTCATAAATCATTATAGATCATCATAGGCAACTTGACTTACCACATCAAAACTCGGAGTGACTCGGTATTTCAATAAACATGACTCTTATGGACAGGGGAGTTTGCTATAACCGACAACCCCACGTGAGCTACGTGGATTACCAATGTTTGAAACCCCCATTGGCGGGAGCATCATACTCTTTGCCAGGGAGTACGACCTTAAAACTGCAATAATCACAATTGGGCTCTCTGGCCAATAATATAATCATCAAACAACCCTATGGTGGCACATAGGTTTGGGGAAATACCAAATTTCCCTCTCGGTGCTAAGTACTACTCCCTGATAAGCTCAGAACACGTTAGGAAATCCACCACAACATCACAAGGGTCTATCATAAAGACCAAATCAAATATCTTTCTCATTTATCAAATCTCTTTCTCATTTATCAAATCATATCAATTTGTGGATTCCTAACTCAACACATTTTAGCTCAAATATTTTAATCTTCCTCAACATCAACAAGGTATCAATGCATTGAACCATAACCGAATCGACATTTGGACAAGTATATGAAGACTCAACACATAATATTTTCAACAATTTAACTCATCAAAACCATTCAAAAAATAACAAGACTCATTGCAACTTCAATATCAACATTTCTCAATTTGCCATCCAACTCTCATTTAAAGGTACTTGAGACATCAACCCATAGTAGGGATATAGAATTTCCAATATCAATTATAAATTCATAATAAGAAAATAGTGGAATAATAGTATAAATCAAGGCTTAACAAATTAAATCATCATATTCTCATAATCAAATACTTTTTGGACATAATTCCATCTCAACATCATACACATATCGGATGACATAATCCCATAGCTCATGGACAATAATATAAGATATAAAAACATATTTCCAATTCATAGTAAAACATGTAAAATCTCATGTCAATGTAATTCAACAAAAATACTGGGCACAAGATCGAAAGGATAATCTTGTTCAATGCCCCACAAACCTAAAAATGGAAAATGAATATGAACTTCCGACTCTGGAACTTTATTCACAAAAATAAAGGGTAATTCTCGAAGCCCTTAATATGATCAACTCGAATCCCAAATCAATTTGAAATTTCTACGGTTCAATCAAGATACATAGAAGGATGAAATTTGTAGTAGGTTTGGGGTTTGAGCCTTAGAAAATTTTGGAGAAAAATGAGCTATTGAATGCTCTTAATGGACTTAAATCCATGGTTACCCAGATGGATTTGAGTAGGAATGACCAAAATACCCTTAAAAATTAAATAATGTCAAATCTGTCCTTTGGTGGACTGTTTTGATAGACTGAAGTAGATTGACCATAACTTTTTGCTCCGATGGCCAAATTGGATGAAACCAATTTCATTGGAAAGAGGACTTTCAGAGATTTTTGTTGATATATAGTATCTCACCCAGATCATTATGTACAAGAAGTGATGATATTTTGAAGTTTACCCTAAAATTTGCCTGGCCTCAGTATTTTTTTTTCTGCACATTTACTGGTCACCACTATTCACGGTTAGATCGAAATGATCATAACTCAATTCTTGAGTGTCCATTTTGGATGATCCACATATCATTGGAAATCTTATTCAATGCTATACGCAATGATGGGTTGTATATCCAGAAATTCCACACAGAAAAATTATTAATCATGATAAAGAACAGAATTCAACACATTTTTGTCCGAGATCTTAACGGAATTTTTTTTTCCGGGGAATCACAATTGCAGACTCTTAGAAATCATAAGTTATTCGAGAAATTTAGTAAGTGAAAATTTTGGCTAAGGTCAGTAGCATTCCTTGGTCATATCGTCTCTGGTGATGACATTAGAGTTGATCCTTAAAAGGAAAAAGAAGTGAAAAACTTGCCCAGACCCATCTCTCTATCAGATATCAGGAATTTTTTATGTGTTAGCTAGCTATTACAGATGGTTTGTTGAGGGATTTTCTTCTATTGAATCCCCTATGTCCAGATTGACTCATAAGAAAGTCCAGTTTCAGTGGTCAGATCCTTGTGAGAAATGATTTTAGGAGTTGAAGACTCGACTCACCTTAGCTCTAATTTTGGATCTTCCAGATTGTTTAGATGGGTTCATAGTGTATTGTGAAGCATCTAAAGTAGGTTTGGGTTTTGTCCTCATGCAGCATGGTAAGTTCATAGCCTATGCCTCTAGGCAACTTAAAACCAATGAGAAGAATTATCCTACTCATGACTTGAGTTAGTAGCCGTAGTATTTACCTTAAAGATTTGGAGGCGTTACTTTTACTGTGTTCATGTCGATGTGTTTAAAGATCATAAGAGCCTTCAGTATGTCTTTTCTCCGAAACACCTTAATCTTCGCTAGAGAAGGTGGTTAGAGCTCTTGAAAGATTATGACATGAGTGTCCTTTATCATTCAGGCAAGGCTAATGTAATGGCCGACAGTCTCAGTAGACTGTCTATAACTAGTGTTGTTCATGTTGGGGACAGTAAGAAGAAGTTAGCTCAAGAAGTCCATCAGTTTACCAGACTAGGTGTCCGCTTAGTCGATTTAGCAGAAGGTAGTATATAGGTTCAGAATAACATAGAATCATCCCTAGTTTTTGAGGTGAAAGAAAAACAGGATAAAGATCCCCGTCTTGTTAAGTTGAAAGAATTAGTCAAAGATAAAAAAGTAGAGGTTTTCTCCCAAGGGGGAGATGGTGTTTTGTGTTGTCAAGGTCATCGTTGTGTTCCAAGTGTAGATGACTTGAGGAAATGAATTCTTGCAGAAGCGCATGGTGCGTGCTACTAGATTCGTCCAGGGCCCACTAAGATGTACCGTGATTTATGGGAGATATATTGGTGGAGTGGGATAAAGAGAGACGTGGCAGAGTTCGTGTCTAAAATCTCTGCATGTCAGCAGGTTAAGATATAGCATCAGAAGCCTAGTAGGTCCATGCAGTAGTTTATTATTCCAAATTAGAAGTGGGAAGAAGTGAACATGGACTTTGTGAAGATTTTTCCTCGTACTCATCGTCAGCAGATTCAGCTTGGGTCATTTTTGACAGGATAACCAAATCAGCTCATTTCCTTCCAGTCCAAACCTCTTATTCAGTCGAGGATTACGCCAAACTGTATATCAAAAAGTTGATCAGATTACACGGTGTTCCATTATCCATTATTTTAGACAGAGGTACCCAGTTCACCTCTCACTTCTGGAAAGCATTCCAAAGGAGTCTTGGTACCCAAGTTCATATCAGTACAACCATTCATCCTCAGATAGATGGTCAAGTAGAAAGGCATATTCAAACTTTAGAAGATATGTTGCAAACGTGAGCAATTGATTTCAAGGGCAGTTGGGATGACCACTTGCCTTTGATTGAGTTTGCATACAATAACCACTATTATTCTAGCATTCAAATGGATCCATTCAATGATCTTTATGGTAGGAGATGCAGATCACTAATAGGTTGGTTCGAAGTTAGTGAGGACTCATTTATAGGTCCTGACTTAGTATTCGATGCCTAAGAAAAAGTCCAGTTGATCAGAGAAAGACTCCGGGCTGCTCAGAGCTGACAGAAGTCTTATGCAAATATGCGCAGAAAGGATCTAAATTTTTAGATTGGTGATTATATGTACATGAAAATATCTTCCATGAATAGAGTGAAGAAGTTCGGCAAGAAGGGAAAGCTCATTCCCCGATATATCGGTCCCTTTAAAAATCTCAGTTATTTCGGTAAGGTAGCTTATGAGCTCGAATTGCCTTCAGGTCTAGCCTCAGTTCATCCAGTGTTCCATGTCTCTTTGCTCAAGAGGTACATAGGTGAACCAATAGTTCTAGTCCATATAGAGGGCATTGATTTTCAGAACAACCTCTCTTATGAAGAGATCCAGTTGAAATCCCTGACTATCAGATTCGCAGACTGAGGAACAAAGAAGTTCCTCTAGTCAAAGTTCTTTGGGAGAATCAGTCCGTTGAGGTAGCTACTTGGTAAAAAGAAGTAGACATGCGGACCAAGTATCCTCACCTCTTCTCCACAAACTCAGACTCAGCCCCAGGTAATAGCTTTCCTTATACTTATTTAGTTTTATGTTTAGATTTCTGTTATAAACTTGGTATCAAATAACCTTACATATCCAGTTATATGTTTATGTATCATGTCAATCACGTATTCATGCATCAGATATGCATTTTCATCACGAGAAACTCAACTTCTCAGTAATTTCAGTTATGCAATCATGAAGAATATCCGTTAAATATCCATGCATCAAACATGCATATTCAATATGAGATTTTAGTATATCAGAAGTTCCAGTCATATAGACATGTTCAAATGTTCGATCAGTCTATCAGTTTTCCCAGTCTAGTCAGTCCCATTTGAGGACAAATATTTCCAAGGGGAGATATTGTAATACCCCATACTTTCTTTAAGTGAAATCTAGTCTCCAGAAGAGTTAGTGATGACTTCCTAAGGGATTAATTTTCAAATCAGATAGAATTTCGCAATTTCAACTTTTCACCATATGGAAATTGAATTATCTTTCCAACGATACCAATTTTGTTCAAATCTGGTATCAGAGTGAAAAAGTTATGGATGTTTTACAGAGAATTATCAAAACTGCCCAGAAGTGACGGTCAGGATAACAGAACATCGAGCTAGCTATGGATCATCGCATAAACTGTCACGGCTAAGGTAGTGAACCAATCTTTTGGCCAAGTGTGATGGTCAGGACCGATGGACCATCGTGCTAGAAATAGACCGTTTCCCCAACCATCGCAAACGAGGCAAAAAGTTCAGGTTCTGTCTAAGTACGATAGGATGGACTGACAAACCATTGAGCCAGTGATGGACCATCCCCCAAACCATCGTCACTTATAATTAGGGGTTTCAAGCCATTTTTAAAAGGGTATTTGGGTATTTTTCAACCCATTTTATCCCCTAATTATACCAGACAAGAGCTCATAACTTTATTATTCATCTGTAACACCAAAGTAGGGCTTCTCTCAGAGATCAATCCAAAAGAATAAGAATCCCTAGGTGTTTAATTCCAAGTCAAGAATTCAAGCTTTCCTCCACCAATCTTTAAAAAATCATCCACCTAGGTATATCAAGTGTTGATTTATGGGTTCCTTTCACCCATGAATCTTAATAAACCTTAATTGAAATATAAACTTTGGATTCTATGGTATGAATTGAATTATATCCATATTTATGTTACTGTTAGATTTCTAAGTTGAAGTCTTTAATGACTATCATGAAAATATGTTAGCATAAGGTTGAAGTTCTTGAATTGGAAGTGTAAAATGTTAGCATGATGCATTATTTCAATATTCATGCCCAATCCTAAAGATATGTATGCAAGGTGTTTGATAAAATGCCTAAGAGAATAGGAATTATGCCTTATGACTCATTTGTGACCAAAATTCATGAATCCATGTTTCACCCTTATGTTCGATATGTCGCCGACGTTATTGTTATGCTTTGTAATGGATTGATGTAATGCTCATGAGATTAGGCTTATGAAATTATGATATGTTTACATCCGTTCCTATTCATGTGTAAGATTATAGCATGCGAATACTTTATAAAAATCCACAATGATTGTACTATGAATTATTGTCTATGGTTATGTATCAAGAAGTAACATGTCTTGTCAGTTTCATGCTATCGAGTCTTGGGGGTAATTGTACCTGACAATTTAGCTGTGTGCCCAGAGCCAGTGTCTTGTTTTCCAAATACTTTCAATCAAACCATGATTCATAGAACTTAGTCAGTCATGTGACTCAGGAAAACTTAGTAAGCACAACAACCTCAGAAATCTCAGAAATTCAGTAATCTTAGTAGTATTCCGTTAGTGAACAGAACTTAATGAATGTAGTCCAGTTTAGTTTAGTTAATTATGTTCAGTGTCTATTAAGATTGGAGTAGGATTCAACATTGAGTGAGCCCAAGGATGGGAACTCACCTATTATTAGAGGGTGTGATTCTTAGAAGTAATCCCTGTGCTCCAGAACTACGTAGCCAGCATAGGTTGAGACATCAAACCTACTAGTTGAGGGTATATGAGTTGGATTAACCTGTTATATGAGGGACCCACCATTCTCCTAAGAGTACCTGTTAGATGAGGGATTACTCACATCTTGTCCTTACCTGTGGCGCGGTATTAATACCCTTTCAATTGGGGTTACAGATTAGACCCCAACTCAATTACATTATCTTAATTGGGGCATATCGGTTAGATGACTAGTTCCCACAGTTACATTTTCTGTCTCAATCTCAGTAATAGAACTCAGATAGTTCTACAAAATTCAAGACTGTCAAATTTAGTCACCCATTTTAGTATGAAACTCAGCTAGTTCCATCACAAATAAGACTGTCAGACACAGTTATTCGGATAATTGTATATCAGTCATACAAAACTTATTTTATCAGTATTCAAATTTAGTGATGTTATGATCTCAGTTACAGTTCACGTATTCATGTATGTATTCTCATGTTCATGTTATTCAGTCTGTTAGTATTGTTTATGTATATAAACCCCTTGCATTCAACCTACCTCACTTGTAAACTAGTACATTCA
The DNA here is from genome assembly GCA_030864215.1 of Capsicum pubescens. Taxonomy (NCBI): domain Eukaryota; kingdom Viridiplantae; phylum Streptophyta; class Magnoliopsida; order Solanales; family Solanaceae; genus Capsicum; species Capsicum pubescens. The sequence goes on from CM061541.1 coordinate 124,287,821, forward strand.
ATTGTACAGACACATATGCGCTATGGTGTTTTATACCATAGGTTCAGAAGCATGAGCTCCTGAGCATCCTTAGTAGATCAGACGTTCAACGGCCAGATTAGCAGTGAGTCCTAATCATTTAGGGAGAGAATAATTATTTTATTACTTTATTATTTTAGTAGTCTGGAGTTAGTTGGGGACATGTCCCATCAACTCCACAGTTTTTAGATAGTTTAGAGGCTTCCAGACTATAGTATGTTCAAATAGCTATTTCAGTTTTATTTTGGTATTGATATACCATATTTTGAGATATTATGTTTGATCAAATATTTGAACCTTATGGACTTTCAACCTTTTTTCGCTTTTATACAGTATATTATGCAGTTCCCAGTTACAGATATCAAACATGGGTTAGCTTGTGGTCCTTCAGGGTCATGAGCACCGTATAACATTCCGGGTACCAAATTTGGGACGTTACAAATTTTTAAGTAATATTTGATATTTTGATCCTCTGCTAAGATATGGAATCCATATTATAGTTTTATTATAGTTTACAAAAAATAAATTAGTTTTGATTACAACTTAAAACAGACAAATCCATAACTAGTTTTCATTATAAACACTTATGCTAGTTTTAAATTTGATTTCCTATTGAATGAGCATACAAATTAAAGGGAGTAGTATTTAACACCGAGTGGGAAGTGTGGGTTTAGCGCATTCTACTTCCCCAGAACTATGAGCCGACATAGGTACAAATTTGGATTATTTCCATTTCTATTTGGATGACAGTTACAGATGTGATCACTTAGCTTTAGGTTATACCTTGGAAAGAGTATGACATCTCTCCCCAATGTGAGGTTATACCTTTGGGGAACATGAAGTTGGACATCATGATAGCTCACATGGTGTATGTAAGTTAGAAGAACCTCCCACAGTTCCTAATTCCTAAAACAAAATAACATAACAACTTTTAAAAACTAACAGTAAAGGCTCACAATTTTATTCAGATATTGTTTTACATTCGAGATTAGCTATGAGATTCAGCTTTCAATTTACAAATATAAAGGTGAGTCCTTTTTACACTTATCCTACATGATTTGGAAATAGACTTAACTTCAGTACTACTTATTCCATTAGCAAAAAGAGTAAAAGTGTAGCTTCTAAAACTAAGTGTTATAGCTCAGAAGATTTATACAATGTGCTTTATTTTTCATGATTTATGATTTTTAGCTTTTAGTTATTCAAGGCAATGTGAATTATTTACACTTACAATGCATTCTTTACCAGTTATATGAACATTAAGTTACTATTTTACTTATGCATTCTCCCAAGCATGCTTAGTACATTCCAAAAAGTACTGATCCACAATAACTTCTATGTGTTATATTGTTTAATAATGTAGGTACAAGTTGAGTTGTAGTCCATAAATCATAATTAGACAGCTTGCAGCTTCCAGTCAGCAGATAATGGGTTCTTTTGATTCAAGGACTCGAGTCAACTTTAGTTTGAGTAGTTTCTTCATTTCTTTATTCTGTCATATTGATTTGGGATACTTGGGGGCTATATCCCAACTACCTATAGTCAATACTGGTAGAGGCTTTATAGACAATCAGTAGAGTTGATGTATTGGATCTCAACATTCTTTTATATAACTAGAGTTATATTTGTTACAATAAAGTTTTTTATTATGTTTAGAAAAGATTTATCTTATGTATTATTCTTTCAGGATTATTTATTTTATTTTGTAGCTCATGATTTATGCCAGTATAAGGGTTATCTTGGGATCACTTGTGGTCCTAAGCACCGTGTGACGACTAGGGGGTAGTCTCGGGTCGTTACAAACTTGATATTAGAGCACAAGATTTAAGTGTACTAGGGTTTCTATAAATCCGTGTCTAGTAGAGTCTTACTAAATCGTACGAACATGTTTGTACTCTTCTTTGAGGGGATACATGGCATTTAAGAAAAAGTTTCTTACTTTGTACTCTATATTGTGCTGTAAAGTTTTTCCCTAAAAAATTTCTGCCGATTCGGGTGTTACTCTATAATACTCTATTTATGACTTATTCTTGATATAACATGATCAGTAAGTTCCAATTTCTCCTAAGATATTGCTCTCAGATTTACTATTAGTAACTTCAAAAGTCATACAAGGGGCTTGAGAGGAGCTCGCTAGGGTGTTATAAGTTCCTTGAATTTAAAGTATATCCTTATCCATATGAGTTATGCAGTTAAGACAGAATATGTTATGAATTTAGATTCTTCATTAACTACTTTTATCTAGATATTACTCATGAGAGGAGATAGTATGAACCGAAAGTGTTAAACAAAGTTTTCATTGAGGGACGTTATGACCTTAAGTGTTATATTTCATAAGTGGTAGGTCCTTCTTATAATAGAAAGTATAGGCTTAGAAGTATAGTGACAAGAAAGATAGTAATGGCAATTGATAAAATGTATATAAATAAACTTTTGCATGCGATCGAGTTAGTAGTGAGGTGATATGTCCTTGTGTGTTAGTTTAGTGGAAGGTAGAGCAGGAGTTATTAGTTAAGGTGAATTATTATTTGCTTGAAGTATGAAAGGAGTTATTGATAATATTTGTTGTGTTGGAAAAGTATGGTATATTCATAAAGTTTTGGGTGGTTGAGTATTGTTAATTTAGGATTCCTTAGAGGTTGCAAAAAGGAGTTTTGTTCAAACTTATAGAGCTATGGAAGTAATTAGGTGTATAGATGGGTAAATAGTCATAAGGTGTAGAAGGAGGGTGTTCTAGCAAATTTTAATAAGATATACAATATGATTACGATTGATAATCATTGTTATGAGGTACTAGTGGGCTATTATTTCTTGATGCTTTATATTATAGCTTCTAAGTGAGAACAGTATGTGAGGTTGGGTTGTTAATCACGTTTAGCACTAGGCATTAAGTTTGAATAGTGAATGGTTATCAAGGTGGATGTAATGATTGCTTAGATAGTGATGCTAGTTGTATGAAAGGTAAATCAGTAGGCTTGAAATAGTGTATGCAAGAGTTTGAGCTAAGTATTCTGGTGTGGGTGTGCTTATGTAGCATCCTTGAGTGCTAAGTTTGAATGGTGGCTATTGATGTAGTAATTGATGTTCTCACCAGCTCCATTATAGACTATATGGTGTTAATGTCAAATGTTTAGGTGCAATAGTAGTTCTCATGATTTAGGTAGAAATATAAATTTAGATATGTGATATTTGTAGATTATGATGAAGGCAGTATAGTTGTTAAAGATTTGGGGATATTCATGTTGTGTTAGAATCTAAGTTTTAATATTTGAAGTTTGAGCTAATGAAAAGAGGAGTTGAAAATTCTAAGTTAGTCAATTTTAAGTTGTTACATGATGATTGTTGGGGCTATAGAGGGCTAAGAGTTGTATCTTAGAAAAAAGTACTAGCAACAAGATTTACATTATCGGGCATAGTCATTCAGGGTGAGTTTACCAATTATATGTATTATTATACCCCATATTCTAGAGAAAAGTGGGGGTATTTCAGTGTATAAGTATTGATTAAGTTGTTCCCATACTTAGTATAATTGCTTTAAGATAAGGGGGAGATGATAGAACGAGTAACCAAGTTAGGCTCTAAGATTCTAGTAGTGATGCCATTGTATTATAGAACATCAGTAGGGGAGAAAGATGCCCAATCCATTCTTATCTCAGTGTAAGGTTTTTTAGTCATCATGATATCTACTCTTGCATTACCTTCCATCTCTATAATCATAGCTCATATTCATGCACCTTATGGAAAAATCATGTACTCTCCCAGTTCCTAGTGTGAAGAGTTCTAGTCCACCCCGCAGTACAAATCATGTTCCATGAATTCAGAAACTCCAAACTCATGTCATGCAGCTCATGAATCATGTACTCATATTTTATAGCTTGCTCAGTTCCCATGGCTCATGCTACACTCTTAATGATTAAAGAAATTAAGATTATGTCATGTATATCCTCATTTTAGATCTATTGATGAATCCATGTTGTTGATACTCTATTCCTCAGGACTCAGTAAAGTGTCAAGTTATACATAGTATCCTTTCATGTTTTGGGTCCTCATGTTCTAACTTTTCAATGACCTCTTATTATGTAAGGATAGTGGTGATGAGTAATTATTTCACTAGGAGAAATTGTTGTATGCATGGTTGATCTACGGTTATAAGTGTAAAGTAAGATTTAGGAAAAGTTTTTGATATATTTCATGGTTAGTTGAGATTTTGTTTGTGATTTTCCAATGAATAGTGCATGGAAGTTGTTAATGATAAGGGTTTAGAGAATGTGAGAAATATGCTTTTGTGGTTTTTTTCCTAGAACTTTGTGTGTGGTTATTAAGATAGGCTTGAATGTTATGTTGAGATTTAAGTGGAGAAATGCAGTATGCGCTAGTGGATCCATAGTAAGAATTCTGAGTTAGTCATTGAAGTTGTAAGGCATGTTATGCTTAGGGGGTGAGCTCTAAAATAGACATAGAAGATTGAATCATGTTATTTAGATTAGTATTAGGGTGTATGTTTTGTATCTTGTGATTTTGAGTTAGTCTTGATCATGGTGAGGGAATTTAGTTTAGTTTAGACTTTAGTAGATTGATTTATCGATACCCATGTGAGAATTATATGTTGAATCAAATGAGAATGGTATTTTATATGAATAGTATAGTTGAGGGAGTATTTGAGAAGTGTGGCTAAAATTAAAAGTTAGCAATCACAGGGCATAAGGCTTAGTAACTCTATCCTAGCTAATGTTTTGTAGGTATGTGTTCCAATTTCAGAATTCTAGCTATATTGTGATTTCTTATTCAGATGACTTATTTAGACCATGACCAAGATTCTTTGTTCCCTAAAGTTGTTAGAACTTCATAGAAAAAGTGTTGAAGAAATATTCCAGTTGAGTATATGCTTTCAGTATGAGTTGTTTGTATAACCAGTAATTCAGATTAGTAGTCAGACAGATAAGTTCCTTTGGTTTCCATCTTTCCATCTAGTCTTACTAACCGAAGTTTCATGAATGTGGCTATTCCATGAGGTAAAATGTTTGTATTCATGCAAATTAAAAATTCAGCTCAGTTCATGCATTATGCATCAGTTTCATATTTAGCTATTTAGTCATGATTCAGTTCATGAGTGTCCGTGCATCATCTCACTTTTTCCTTAGTATTTTAGCCAAGTTAGTATCATTCGAGGGACGAACTATCTCAAGGGGGAGATGACCAAACTCAGTTATGTAATTATGTTTTCAGCATGTATATTCAGCATATAACATCAATTCTTCAATGTTCTTATCTTAACCAGCCTCATTCGAGGACGAAGGTTCCCAAGGCGGAGATATTGTAACACCCAACATTTTCGGGATAGAATTTAAACTGTTGTTATGAAGTATGAAGATCAGAACCGAATGATTCTAGGTCTATATATGTGTAATGATCAGTTCTATAGTGTTAAAATGTCCTTTTATATCAGTCGAGTTCATAAAAATCTCCTAACTCAAAGACGAGTTAAGAACGCTTCTATCGATTAAGTGTTAGTGAACATTTCAGTTTGGGTCAATTTAGATGACCATTACTCCTTTTACATAATGAATTATGTATCCTTCTATATATCAAATGAAAGGTCTTTGAATCTTCATTACAACTCATTTTGTTTCACCTTAATCCAATATCGGAGCTAAGAGTTATACTTAATTTACTTCAACATGTTTGTCTGTCAACAAAGTGACGACTTGAGTTGATAGGCCATCACCTAAGTGACGACCTATCACCCAAATCTTCACCCCAAACCAGTGAGCCATTATTTTTAGCTTCCAAGTGACAGCCCGAGTTGATAGGCTATCACCTAAGTGACGACCTATCAGCCTAAGTCATCACCCTTAACCCAAAACTCACAAAAATCAGATTCAAAGTGACGACCTGAGTTGATAGGCAATCACCTAAGCGAAGACCGATCATCCCAAGTCGTCACCGAAGACCAGCAACTCATAAAATCAGCTTCTGAGTGACGACTTGGTGTGATAGGTCATCACTTAGTTGATGACCTATTGACCAAGGTCGTCACCCTTGAAATTCAGAAATTTCTATTTGAATTCGGACGGGTATTTTGGTCTTTTCCCTCAACTCCCATGACTTAAATTATCAAAATCACGTACTTATCCATCATAAATAAGTTTTTGAAAACCCCTAATCTTCTTTATTCACAAGAACAATATTTGGGTTTCTCCTTAAGTCCATCTTCCAAGAACTTCAAGAATCCATTATATTCTCTTAAAGATAGTCAAGAATTCAAAGTTTTCAATCCAAGAACATCAAGAATAGTCCTCGAGAATATTCCCAAGGCTTCCAAAGTCAACTCGTTCCATCAAATTAGGCCAAGCAAGGTATATGGGGTTATGAATAAGGATACGCTTTCATCCTTGTGCCCAAAACTAGTTTTAAAGTTGAATTTACGTAAATTGCAATTAGGGTTCATAACGAACCTATCTTGTTTTGACTTTATGGATTTAAGTGTTAAAGTGCATGCTTGTTCTCATCTATTTATGCTTTGATTTAAAGATTTTTAATTTAGATTTGAGCATTATATTATGTTGCAAGTAATATGAAAGAAAGCATGAGATTTAAAGTCTATGTCCATAAAGATTACACATGCTCATGTTTTGATCCATAAGATTAATATTGTGATTTTGATTTCATTATCTTGACTAAATTATTGAAGTATTTCACGAACTCATCCAATCAATTGTCATGAACTCATCGAATCAATTGGGCCTACATCCACTCATCTACCCGTTTTCCACTACTTAAGCTAAGTTTGAGCCACTACCTTCAACTTATATGTGTCTAGATCTATATTCTCAACTAGAGTAATGCCCATTATACAAGTGACATTATGTACCTCATAAATGAAATCCTATGGATCTTCCTACACCTTCAAACCATAGAAATCCCAAAGATTCATCAGATTAAGTCCCTTACTCTTATAGTAGCTTCATTCCCTTTAGGAGTTATAGGTGCAATAACTTAAAGATTGACATAGTTGGTCAAGGCCTGAGAAAGAACCTAGAAAGTAGTCTTTAACTCGATGTGAGTGAAACAGATCTGGGGGAGCTTGCTGGTTGCCCTTATCATTGCTTTGTCGATTCTCTATTCTGGGAAGAATTTTCTATAAAATCATAGAGAATAAGTTATAAGTAGATTAAATAGATTTATATCACACAATATAAATATTGAAATAAATGAGACTTCCCTAAAATATTTCATAGCCACTTCGTCATTAGTGTGGAACACCTTACACCCATAAATGAGACTCTACTTAATGCAACTTTAAAATACTCTATGACACTAAAAATCTAATGACTTAAAATCAAGTTTATGATAATCCAAGCCTACATAGATAAACATGGTTCTTAAAGTCGTAAGTGGCCCGAAGATAACACATGGAATGGCATAGCGCTAATAATACTGAAAGTAGATAAATAGTTAATTAACTAATGCGGAAGACAATTCACTTTAGATAACTTATGATTTACTGAGATCAAAGTAGACTAACTAAATCACTGAAATAAATACTAAGTTTGACACAAACTGAAATGCAGAAATGGTTACTATCTGTCAAAAAACCTCTACTAACTGAAGAGTTGCTGAGATAAACCCCAACTAACTAAAAATTCTTGGAACTGAAATAAAATACTAAAATAAATATTCATTGAGTCTTGTCCTCAAATGATGAGAACTCACTACTATCTACTACAAAGAAGGTACTGAATCATAATAACCACGAGTCTAATGTTGAGCATCGAAACCTATATGATAAGATAATACAATTCAAATGAGTATATTCTTAGTAAATTTAATGTAAAGAACACGTGACATAAGCAACTGTAAAGTAAATTTAACATGCTGGGAACTACTGATATGCTATACTAAAATGTAATGCTGAATGCATAACATGAACTATAATATAATGACCCTATTTTAGATGCATATAACTTATATAAAGGATAAATAATAAAAGTCATTGTTTAAAGTAAATAAATTTGAACTGAGGTTTATGTACCAATGCTAAGTTTTAATTTATAACTGCAGGAGAGCTTCTTAACCGACATACCTCATTTGAGCTAAATAAGGTCCAACTAGTAAACCTAGTTGGAAGAGTGTTCTATACCTTTCCAATGATAATAAAACTAATTGACTTGGATCCACTAACTGATGTCAAATTGACTAAGGTATTAACCTCAACTGGAAGGTGACCCTTAATAACCTACACTAGCAACATAGTTTTGGTACTTGGGGACTTTAATTGAAAGTATTAGACAATATAATGGGTGAGCTTTCATCTCTTTGTCTACTCGATGCTATGTACTACTACTAAACTAGTATATTAATGATATCTCAAAAAGTATTGATATACTAAAACAAAATTTAAACATACTTTACTAGAAGTATATGAAGTTCTATAAAAACTAAAGACATGTTGTAAAACTATAAGATGAAACTATTTATGTTGTTCATGAAATAAAGAATTTTGGGTATCATATGTTGATAACATGCCAAGATTTTCAGAGAATATGATTAAATTATGAAAATTAATAACATACAAACCGAGTATTAAATCATGAATGATTAAGTCTTGCAAGTTATCAAAGGTATCATGAATAAATTAAAATAATAAGGAAATCTTAAACTGAATAAAAGCCTTAACTTTGATTTATGAGAAAGTTGAGATATTTGGGACACAATGGATGAAAGGATACCCGTCAATATAATATCATATACCTGAAAGATGAGTTTTTTCTACGAACTTAAGAGATTCTGAGCTTGAGAAGGAACCGTAGCTTCTTGGGGCTTGAGAGATTTTGAATCATTCTTCTGATATATTTCTAATGTTTAAGATAGAATAAGGGTAAAAAGGAATTTAACTCCCTTTAACCCCTCCCTAATAAGCCTTAAATGATATATAATGATTTGGGAAGGTGGAAAAGATGAAAGCAACCTTTTAAAATATAACTATTAAGTGGCACCGAATCATCACGGGTTAACATATTGAGTCATCGTGTATCAACATGAATCATCATTAGAATTATTGTGACTAAGCTATAAATTTTGGTCCTATGCTCGACTGGGATACCACAACTCATTGTCACAGATGATGAGTCATGGTATAGACTTTTCCCTTATGGACATCATTGATAACTTTTAGGTCCTCATCAGAAAAAGTAACCTAATGAGTCATCTGACATGACAACGACTCATCGTATCCAGTCACAGTCACTGCAAAGAAAGTGTTACTTCGTGGGATTTTTTATTTGATCTTTAGAACAAGTCACATGATGAATCATTGTGTTTTACAATAATTTACCATCAGGAGTCATTGCCATTAGAATGAAATTTTACTGCTTATAGACTTTGGGGACTACACTCATGATGAGTGATACTTAGAACTAATCATTCTGGACCATGAATCATGGTCAAGGTCATCCTATGGTTTTTTCTACTGGTCTCTTTTTAATTTCTAATGCTAAGTCTAAAATGAACCCTTGGGAATGTTTGGGATGTTACAAAATAAGAGCTTCTACCATCTTTTTCTATAAGAAACTCTGATAAAAATTAAGAATACTACCACTGGTACTGAAGTTTAACTTAAATGCAATAATGGAAATATCCCTTTCCATTTGTGAAATAATTTAATATCTACACGATGAAGCTTTCCACCAATCCAAGGTACTAAAATCCTTTGTCTTCTATAAATTTTTCTTCAAATATTGATCAATCTCATATTTTTTTCATAAGCAATTTTTGTTTTTCTGCTTCTCTAGCTGTTCTTTCCTTACCTTACCACCGAAGCTTGAAAAAACATTTACTGTTGCCTTCAAGTTATCCGATTCAAAATCTATCGGAGTACTAATCAACCTAGATAAAAGCAGTATTGTGACATTCCAATCGATTACCTAATCTACTTTTATTAAAATTTGAGCTTGTCGATTTAATCTCAATTTTCGTTCTTCTTATTCTTCAAAACTGAGAAGATTTTTCCCCACTCAATTCTAGAGACCCTATCAGTTCCGATGAAACCATCAAATTGCAGTGAGAAGGATAATTTTTTGCCAAAATTGTTCATTGTCTTTTTCTCCCTCACTTGTTATGTCGACCAATAAAATTGTAGAGGTTTCTTTGGTGGCCTAAATCTAAAACCCAGCGACCATATCAGTTTTTGGCGAGTGACATCAGTTTTCAGCGAACATTAGTTTTCAGTACGTGACATTGGTTTTTGGTGAACTGATCATTGGTTTTATTATTTCAGCTCGCTTGTCTTTTTTATAACCCTTTTTCAGTTCCTACAAGTTTAGATTCGACACTTCAGGCAGAGACATCAATGTTTTGATGACCATCTTAGTTTTTGGCGATGAAGACATTCTCTAGCAACAAATTATAGGGATATTGTACTAGTAGTAGGGTAGAGGTGGTGACATAAAATTACGACGACCAATTTCTTCACCAATTTGCTGAAATGCTACAAAACAATCAAGAAAACATCCTTCATTGTGCCTTCTCCCAATATCAGGTGCACTCATTTCATTTATCTCTAGTTTATTCTACAATAGTTTATTTGGTATAGGTTTCCTGTTATAGTTTCTATCTTGATTTTTTATCTAGTTTTCTTTATTGTTCCTATGAGATTACTGGTTTCGGTTTCTCCATAACTTCATAGGTGTTCTTTATTAGCATACATATTTATGATAGGTAGTATACTTATTGTTGTTTCTTGTAAGTATCAAGCCTACTTGGTGTTTTTCGTTTGCTTATTTAGTTATTTTTAGCCATACCCTTTAGCTCGTCGTGTTCCTTTTTCCCTTTTTCTTCATTTTCTTCTATTATATCCTTTTGTGTGGTGGTTAGGGTGATATACAGTGGACTAGGATTATGTTATAGATTGGAGTTGGGACTAGTTCAGGTCTAGGTTTTTGTCTGGGATAGAGGTGAGGGGTAGTAGGGCTAGGTGGGAAAAGGGTTCTTTTAGGTTGTGATTTGGTTCCTCAAACATAAGTAATCTTCAAGGTAAGTCTATAGAGCTTGTGAATATCCTTATAAAAAGAAGGGTTAGTAAAGTATTTGTCTAGGAAACTAAATAGGTAGGCACTAAAGCTAGAGATGTGGATGGATATAAGTTATAATACTCAGGTAGCGTGAGACATATAAATTGGGTAGGAATCTTAGTATATGAGAAATTTAGGGAGCAGGTGGTAGAGGATAAGTGAGCCAGTGATAGGTTGATGTCTATTATGCTGGTCATTGGAGGGTTTACGATAAACATTATTAGTACCACACTCTCTAAGTTAGTTTGGATGAGGAGAAAAAGATGGGATTTTAGGAGGTTTTTGATGAGGTGGTGACAGGTGTCCCAAGCACTAAGAAGCATTTTGTGTAAGGAGATTTCAATAGGCATATTGTGTCTTTATCGAGGGGTTATGATGATGTACATGTCAGTTTTGGTTTTGGGAAGAGGAATAACGGATGAGCTTATTATTTTGATTTTTATAGGGATTTTCAGTTGTGGATAGCAAATTTGAGCTTTCCAAAGAAGGAGGAACACCTTATTACATTTTCTAGTTCAGTGGGCAAGACTCAAATAGACTTTTTGCTCCTTAGTAAGGGTGATATAACACTATATAAAGGCTATAAATTCATATATAGAGAGAATCTCTAGACTTAACATAGGTTATTTATGATGGACATGGTAATCAATAAAGGCAAAAAGAATAGGGGTGTGGAGGCTCGACCCAGGATTAAGTGTGGTAGCTTGACTTTGGCCAGTGCTTTGGAGATGGGGGGAAGTTGAAAAGTAGAAGGTCTTAGGAGCGTAGAGGGGATGTGGATAGTATGTGGGAGATGAGTGCTAGTTGTATTTGGGAGACTGCAAGAGGAGTGGTGGGTGTTTCAAGAGGTTGAGCTGGCAAGCATCGAAGGGACTGGTTATGGAATGAAGAGGTTAAGATAAAGGTAGAGTCTTATGCTAAGGTGGTTGATAGCAAGGACGATGAGGAGATCCATACGAATAAAAAGAAGTATAAGGTAGCTAGAAGAGAGGCTAAGTTAGTGGTTACGGTGGCTAAGGTAGCAACTTTTGAAAGCTTGTAAGCAGCTTTAGAGGAGAAAGGTTGGGATAAGAAGTTGTATAGGCTTGCCAAGTCTTAGGATCAGAGGGATCGTGACCTTCAACAAGTGAAGTGCATCAAGAGAGAGGATGGTACATCATTGGTTTAGGATTTCCTTATTAGGAATAGGTAGAAGTCCTATTTTCATAAACTTTCGATGAGGGAGATAAAGTTTTTATGTTTTTGGGCTTGTATAAATGTGAGGAGTGTCATTATTATGTTTATTGTAGGCATATAAAGGTTGAAGAGGTCAAGGAGTCTATTTACAGAATGCGTCGGGGTAGGGTGATGCGGCCAGACGAGATTCCAGTGGATTTTTGTTGCTTGAAGCATGGAGGTAGAGTACGATGATCAATTATATAAGAACAAGGGAGACATCCAAAGTTGTAACAATTATAGAGGTATTAAATTGTTGAGTCATACTATGATGGTTTGGGAAAGGGTTGTAGAGTTATCATGAATATCTTTGAGAATAAGTTAGGTTTTTTGCAAGGTCTCTTAACAACTAAGGCCATTCACCTTGTTAGGTAATTAGTGGAGAAATTTTTGAAGAGAAAGAAGGACTTGCAGATAGTGTTTATTGATCTTCAAAAGGTATATGACAAAGTTTCTAGGGAGACTCTATGGAGGTACTTGGAGGATAGGGGTGACCATGGCATACACTAATTCGATTAGGGACATGTATTATGGCGTGAAGACTCATGTAAAAATGGTAGGTGTAAATTTGGAGAACTTTTTGATTTTGATAGGGTTGCAACAGGGATCGACTCTTAGCCCTTTTTATTTGCATTGGTGATGGATGATTTGAAGTAACATATTAAGGGGGAGTGGCCTTGGTGTATGTTTTTTATTGATGGTATAGTACTGATGGACGAGACTCTAGGATGAGTTAATGATAAGTTGGAGATTTGGAGACTGATCCTTGAGTCTAAAGAATTTTAGTTGAGTAAGACCAATGAAGAGTAATTAGAGTGTAAATTGAGTGATTTCTGTAGAAGGCTGACATGGTTGTGAAGATGGACTCTCAGGCCGTTCAGAAGTGGGAGAGTTTCAAGTATCTGGGTCTATAATTTAGGGAAATAGTAATATTTATAAGGATGTCACATATGGTATTAGGAAAAGGGGGTTGAAATATGGCTTTTTAGGAGTTTTATGTGATAAGAAGGTGCCCTCGAAGCTTAAAGGTATTTTCTACATAGTGGCAATCTGATCGGCTATGTTGTATGAAGTGGAGTGTTTACCAATTTACAACTCTCACATCTAAAAGTTGAAGATGGAGGAGATGAGTATGTTGTGATGGATGTGTGGCCATACTAGGAAATATAGGGTAAGAAATATGATTATTTAGGATAAGGTAGGAGTGGCTTTGGTAGAGGACAAAATGCGAAAAATGAGGTTACGTTAGTTCAGACATGTGATAAGGAGGGGATCTGATGCTCCAGTATGGATGCGTAAGAAAGTGGCTATGGATTATATTTGGTGGGGCAGAGGTCGGTCGAAGAAATATTGGAGGGAAGTGATTAGGCATGATATAGAGTAGTTACAGCTTATGAAGGACATGGCCCTTGATAGAAAGATGTGGAGGACGCGGATTAAGGTAGAGAGTTAGGGTTGGGAGTGCGTCGTTAATGGTAGGAGAGTGTTCTTTATTTGTGTCTGAAGTTTTTTTGTTCGCGGGGTTGAGTGATGTCTATGGTTTAAGATAGTTTTTAGTATGATCTCATGGTCATAGATTATCCTGTGGCTAGCAGTGTTAGATTATTTTGTATAGTGTAGTAGTTTATATGCATTGATGTTTTGTGTTTTTTATACTGTTATCGGTCCTAAGTCGGGGGTCTATCGGAAATAGCCTCTCTACTTCACCTGAGGTAGTAGTGTTGTCTGCGTACGCTCTACCCTTTACTGACCCCACTATGTGGGAATACACTGGGTGTGTTGTTGTTTTCCTCCTTTTCTAAATATTTCTCCCATTGCGATCTCAATATATCATCAACGTCACCTATCATGTATCACTTACAGTATTGTTAGTTATAGCGTGAAAATCATATAGTAATCATACAGGCGATTCAAGATGGATTTGCTAAGAATAAAAATCACATATCTCATGATATACCTAGGATCCAACATAATAGCAATAAATAACAAGAAGTTCACATTCTAAGGTTTCTCAACATTCTCCCAATATTTATGAAACTTAACTTTCACACTTCTTGTTACGTCACTAAAAATAAGACCATCACTATAAGAATACTTAATAATAGAACTACATACATTAAAATAATCATGAAAGAATAAGTTTGAAATAATATATAAGCTTCTTGAAATTTTTACAGTAGACTAAAAGAAAATGTTATGGAACTTTATAAAACATTTCACAAGCTGTCAATCATTTCTTGTTGGATTTTACGATATTATCTAATCTAGAATATGAATTAATAAAACATCTTAAGTCAAGAAGATAAAAATAAAAATTATTCCAATCAATAATATTCATAAAATACATTATATAAAAATAAATACCTACGTATTTATTATCTAGTAAAGTTATCGCACCTAATCCGCACCCCAGCATTGGAAGATAATACTTTTGGTAGTTATGAAATCCACGTATATTGATACAAAGGTCTTTTCGAAATTCAAGGGAAATTATAACATTGTTTTTGTAGAATTTCACCTAATTTCAATATGAAGACTTAAAAGATCATGAGTTTCTATTAAAACCTTCTAAACATATGACTTGAAAGAGGAAAATCTAAAAGCAGAAGACTCGACATATTTCAGTTTATTCTTTATATGAGAAATACACTCAATTTATTTATCTAAACCTGCTTTTGTAATGATTTTCAAGATATAAGACTTACACCTAACATGTAAAAACTCATTTCCAACCATCAGTTCTTACCTTTAAATACTTAATGGAAACCTCATTGACAGTAGAATCATCAGAGTCACTATAAATAAGTTTTCAATTCCCTAATCTTGCAAATATGTCTTAATGCCTTTAGATATAGTCTCACCCTTGTGATCCGTTGTTTGGAAAAAGTTAAGATTTTTATTCTGTAGTGACAATCATATTAATTAAATTTTGAAGTGATGTTTCTATATCACTAGCAATACGTCTACGTTGATTCTTGGCAAGTTTTATAATTTTCTCTTTCTCTTATTGATAAAATCTCAAACAATGTCTAACCAAAGTTACACATGAAGGTGATTCAAAAAAAGGCAGAACATTATCCATTATTTTCTTATTGTTTTTTTCTTCAACGACTATAAATGGTTGCTCATCAAATATGACAAATTCATCAATTTTTTAAAATCTTTCCTTAAACAAAATTCAATGGTTGCTCATAAATAATGACAAATTCAACAATGCCACTCCTAATATCCTCAACATTATAAATCACCTTTTCAATAGAACTCGATCCCCTACTTTGGTAGATATAAATTTCACAGCTATTTGCCTTTTATCAACAAATCAAAAAAGATATTTGAGATCATTTTTACATAAGCGTGACAATAATGTAGAAGTTTCTTATTTTTTATCTCAACAAAAAGTTTTTATACATTATTTGCATTTTGATCGATATTTACCTCCTTTTGCAATAACATTATCAAAGTGATCCTAAATCTGTGAGATTACTCTTGCAGTATTACCATCTATATGATTTGAATCTTTAGAAGTTAATTTGTTTTGACTTTTAGGAGGAGTGTGGCTGTGAAGAGTTCTTTTACCTTTTATTTGAGGTACTAGTACAGTCAGAGAATTGTTGATAGTCATTTGTATATCTATTTCAGTCATAGTCGACATCTTAGAAAGCAACACAATATATAAAATTAAGACTTATCGCCATAGCAGTGATGAATACTAAAGAAGATCTATTCAACACAATACAAAGAAAAATTATAAAGGAAATATAAATTCGATACTAAAATCAAAGTCAAGCTAACTAATTATAAAGCATGAATGAGCTAATTCTGAAGATGAATCAAATGCAATTTAAACTGAAATAGATGCCTAAATTTTTGGATGTAATACACAAAAATTGTAATCCACTTATCTCATTTGGAAACTTATTTTTGTTCTCTGTCATTTTCAAATGGGGAAATATTTGATAACCAAGCAAGAAAAAAACAAAAACAACTTCATCCTAAACATTTACTGTTGCTACATGGAGTAGTAGTCCTTAGGCTCATATGTATTTTAATTTCTTGTTATGAAATTGATGGTGCATAACTATCAAAAACTAGAAAACTCCAGATTTTGATGAGTCAACTAATTGAGGCCAATTGTGATTAACAAGAGGTAAATGACTTTTGAGGAAATAAAGACTGAAGAATCGAGGAAACTAATTAAAATCCTAACTCAATAATGCAATTAGTAATAGCGTAATTTCACAAGAAAAAGAGAAAGAAGAGAAAGTGGCTTGTGATTGTGGAAAGGAGAAGAACTCTTTGAAAACTGAAAAGTAAGATGAAGAATGACTGAAGAGTGAAGATTTTTTGATTTCTAAGTTTATATTGGGCATTAGATCATTTAATTGCCAGTTATTTGACAAATATTACAACTTAAAGGCCTAAATGAATGTATATATATATATACATCTATTTTTTAAATTTTAAAAATATACAATTAGTTTAAAAAGTAAATTAAAATTAATATTTTTATATATAAAAATATTTAAATTATACACACACACACACATATAATATGTCGGTTTGGTTTGGGTTAGATTTGAATATTTTTTGTTAATATCAAACCAAACCAAGAATGGTTGATTTTTTTCTAATGCCAAACCAACTAAATCAAATTACACGTCAGTATTTTTCTCGATTCAATTTGACTAGACTATTTGGTCAATACACCTCTAATATATATAATATAGAATGAGTCCATTATGTAGACAAAGAATTGTATATTTTTTTAAAAAAAAAGTGAAATATTTACTTCCTTTTACAATCTAAGTTTGCAAATAATGATGACACAAAATTGATTGATGTTAACTTTTAAAATTATATTTTTTATGGCTCCTCTGATATTATAATTTTTATTTTATATAAAAGAGGGTGACTAAAACAATGACTAATTGTATAGAAGAAAATGAGTATTCTACTATGATTTTGCTATCTTATTAGTTGGAATGATATATTTCTTTTTCATCTTACAATACAGATCTACAATATTTCTTTTTCTTAGATGACACACGTTTACCATTTAAATATATATGATCTCACTTTTATTCTTACATTAAATTTTCTCTCACGGGTATTTAGTTTTACTTTCTTTGCATCAAAACAAAAAAAAAGTTTCATTTTCTCTTGAAAGATATTCCATTTTGAAGATATAAAGTCTATTAGGGACAATAGAGAGTTTCTTGGATGAGAAGAACTTCTTAGTTAGAATGATAATGTTATGACTTCGAGTCACCAAGGATGCAAAAGAGTGGGAGCTCCTTGGAAGAGGTTAAATAATAAATTCCCCAAAAAGTTAATTTGATCTAGTAGCATAGTTGGATTATGTTCATGGCTTTCTAAATACATTTTGAAAGTCTGTCGAGGGTATTTAGTCTTACTTTGTTCTAGGTGTAGCTGTTGTCAACTGGTTCAAAAAACCTTTTATCATGAACACAACATCCTTCCTACAGTGATAGAGGAAGAAATTCTCCCTATATGATACTAAGTACCTATAAGGAATAACCATCATCATGAAGTTTTTAATATTTCATTAATGAAAGTAGTTCAACCACAACTAAAAAAGATCAGAAAATGATTTTGGAAATCTAAAAAGTCAATAGAAACTCTTAACAAAAATCTTTCAAAGATGAAAGATTATCTTAATCCTCCAAATATTATATTATAATCATTTTCATGATTGGTAATATAACACGGAATGATTATTCTGATTGATTCAAGTTGTATTGGTAAATTTACCACTTTTTAAAAGTTGTAGTTGTTTCCTTCAAATGTTGTACAAATATAGGGTATGCCTTCATATGTGCTTAATCCGTATAAGATCTTTCTTTTTCATGGTTTGTTGAAGATCCTGATTGAATTAGGATAGTTTGTTTGTTCCGGTCGCTTCCATTAAAAAATCTTCCTGGATTTTTTATAATATTTTTAGAATTTTCATTGGTAAATCTCATAGAATTACTTTTTCGTATGTAATTTTTTCCATATTCTATAGAAATACAATAACTTATTTTTTGAAAAAATTAATATGAATATAACCTATTCACACGAGTTTATGAAAAATCATTATTTTCTCAAAGGAAAATTATATTTCAAATAGAAATTGAGATTTATTATTAGGATCATAAGATCAAACATAATTTGTAATAATACTCTATGAGTAATAATGAAATTTTGCAAATAGAAATGCAAAGACATATAGTCGTTAAAATTAACCCAATAAAAAAGAAAATCAAAGCTATGAAGGACATCTCACCTTTAAGAGTAAATAATCTTATCAAAAAAGAAGAGTCCTTTAAGAACTTAATCTACTTAGATTGATTTTTGCGATCTCGAAGAGAGATATTGAGCATCCCACACACAAAAGGTAATCCATATTGTCTTTCCCCAAAACCCCCAGTAACTAAGGTAAAAAACATAGAAAAAGAACCTTTTTCTGTACCAGTTCTAGAAGATCAAAGAAAATGGGAATGTTTTGTTAATAGGAACAAAAAAATAATTCAAGCCAAAAAGATATAAATAAGAATACTCATCCGAGCCGCAGGAACATGTACATACAAAATACGAGAATTTCCACCTTGTTGAATATCTAGTTGTGCTACTGGAACACTTAAATAAATATCCATCACTGTTAAGAACAACCGAGATCCAATGAGAATGTGCATGTAGCTTTTGGTCTTTGACATTAAAAAAAGTTGTATTAATGAAAAGGACATGTGATAATTTGGTCATAGATAGTGCAGCAAAAAAAACATGGATCTATATTTAATACACATTCAAAGGATTTCTTCCCAATAAATAAAAGAAGTTCCCTTTCTTTCTTTTTGCTCCTCTCTTGCGTGGAACTCCTTGCTCGCAGAGCGGCATATCGAAAAAAAGCCTTATGGTGACTACCTTAATCAAGCAATTTATTTAATTCTTATTCTTTCTTAATTATAGTTCCTATATTAATTTTTTTCTTTTTGTCCTTCTTAGGGCCCTCCGACTTCAGAACAGTTTGTCTGGCCACTGTGAATGAAAATTATCTTAATAGATTAAGTTGTTCTTTATATTGTGTAACACCCGCACCTTCGGGATAGAATTTAAAGCATCGTTCCTATGTGTATAGACTCAAACAAAGTAATTCCTTGTTAATATATGAGTGGTGATCAGTTCTACAGTGTGGAAATACCTTTGAATATGAATTAAGATCACAAAAATCTCCTAACTAAAAGATGAGTTGAAAACGTTTCTATCGATTAAGTTTTAGTGAATTTTTCAACTTGGGTCAAATTCCATAAACTATTACTCCTAGAATATGATGACTTAGCGGACCTACTATATATCAAATTGAAGGTCTTCTAGTTTTCTTTCCAACGCCTCCGACCATTTATTAATTCGAGTCCGGTGTCAAAAGTTATGATTGTTTGAATGAGACACTGTCCAAGCTTAGCGATGGCTTAGGTGCCGCAAACTTTAATGTTTTCCATAGGTTGTGCGACGCAAACCTCAAGGTTTTCTATGGAATTTGCGCTACAAACCCTATGTTCTGCGGTGTATGAACTTTGTTTTGAGTTATTTCAAGAGAAATTGAGTCTTTTTATGTTCCAAAACCATCCCTAAACATGTATAGATGAAATTAGGGACATTATTAATGTTTTAACTCTATTAAATCCCTATTTCATCTTTATAAACCATAAGATGAGGAAAATAATTAGGGTTTGCATATTCAAGCTTAAAGGTTGAATCTTTTCGCGAATTCTTCATCAATTAAGGTAAGTGGGGTTTTCCTAAACTACATGGGCATGGTAAAATTATTTTATTAAGTTTTTAAGGTTTAGAAATCATATATTCATGAAGGATTTTGAGAACAATTTTAAAAATATGCATTATGAATCCTTTCCAATGATATAATATTTTTGTCTTGAGGCCTTCCCTTGAATCTTGATTTTTCTCATGTATATTTATTTATGTGTCTTTTGGTTATGAAATATGAATTGAGAGCATGAATAATGAATTTTCACTCACTTATTATGTTAATTCTTGATTTACTAGTTATGAGTTACTAAATTATATGTCTTAAAGAATGAGAAGAGAGCTTTACTATCTTACATGAACTTAATATTGGTTGAGGATTGAAGATAGAGATAATATCTTAATTTTTAATGCTAAATATGATAATAAAAGGAATTTCTTGATTGTTTTGAGAAATTGACCACCATTTGTTGAAATGTTAAAAAGAGAGAATCTTTGCATGGTTTGACAAATATTTTAAAATATGAATTCTCTAGTAATGTTTGAATGTTTTGGTGGTCTAAACATGGTTTTGAATGAAAGAGTTGAACATGATATTTTATGGCTTAGAAGATATGTCTTGCAAGTCTTGGTATAACCATATCAAAACAGATAATGCCATAATATACTTGGAACACAATAGAAGTCAGATTTCAACTAGATTTTTAGAATTTGAGTTTAGAAAGAAGCATGTTCAGAAAAGGTTAAAAATAGGCTTAAGATATTTTAGGTGGTTATCCGAAGAAGGCACGAGTTCAAAAAACTCATTTTCCTGAAATTTTGTTTTGCTGATATGGGTTATTATGTCCCCAGAAAGGATTGTACATTAGCCTAGTGCCCTGTGAAGTATCAAAATTAGAAAATCAAACCCTTGTGGGAAACTTGGGTTAGGGGCTTAGTTGCTAAGTCTAGGGAAGATTTCATATAGCTTATGAAATATCAGATATGTAGGGTATGCCACCTAACTCTAAAGTAAGACAAAGAGTGAGATGTGATTTCAAAGAAATATTTCAAAGTCTTTTAAGTATGCCCATGTGTTTTCGTATATCATATGTAAGATTTTTTAATATAAATTGCTCTCACTTATGTTGTATTAAAGTTTATTATTTTAGATTGCTCTGCATACCAGTATATTTATATTGACCCCCTATATTTTAGATTCTGAGGCACAATCTCGGGGTCCCGCTAAGTCGTAGATTGATATGTCAGAAGTTTGCAGTTGGTGAGCCTCCCTTATTTTGGATGGTTGTGTCTATGGAAATATATTATTTCATTTTAGTTCATGGTCTGACTAGGGGCCTTGTCCCAGTTTTTAGATAGATGTTGATATTTAGTTAGTAGAGATTACGCAGATAGGTTTTATGTTTTTTTGAATTTTTTTGAATTAAATTTTGTATTGTTCAGTTAAAGTAAGAAAAAATGACCATGTTTCCATTTTATTATCTTTTCCGCATTTCTTTATAGTATATGAATGGTGTACATAATTGCCAGATAGAAAAGGGCGCTCCAATCTTTATGGTTCGAGATGTCCATCGCGGCCAGGGCTTCGGTTTGGGTCCTGACAAACTTTGTATCCGGGCATGGTTTATGGTACAAAGGTGTCTGTGAAATCGTGTCTAGTAGAGTCTTGCTAATTGGTGTGTTGTGCACCACACTTATAATCAGGAGGATACAAAGCATCTAGTAGTTGTTTCTTATTCTTTCATACTCTAGTTTATGCTATAGCATTATGCATAAGAAAATTATCCAAATTCCTTCCTTGTTCTAACTTCATGGGCAATTCCTTATTATCGAGGTGATACAAGTCTAAGAGTCTAGTTTCCCTAGTGATGTGATTCTCTCTGATTGAGTTATCCATTAAGTTATCAGATAGCACAAGGACTTGAGAGGAGTACATTAGTGCTTTCAGGTGTATTGATTCGAGTGTATACCTTTATCCTGATGAAATCATGCTTTTTAGCCTGAGGTACGAAGTGTATTCAGTCCCCCTTTCAAAATTCTGTTGCAGATGTCCTGCATAAGGGTAATGATACATAGCAGAATATTGGAATTGTATTTCCACCCGAGTTATAGTATATGTTTAGGTGTCATGACCTATTGGTAGTTAGATGGTCCACAAGTTGGTGACATGAAGTCACAAAGTTAGCAGTTAGAGTGAGGGTGACTTTTGCATTTATAAGTAGTTTTAGTTGTATAACCCTTTGATTGAGGGGTGGTTTTTCCTTTTTTGGTGGTTGGATAATGTAGTAGCAAGACTTATAGATTGTATAGTAGTCTGTGAAGGAACTATTTGTCTATGATTATTATTTATTCAAATTAGGAAAGGAGCCTAGAGTTGATAGTTATGGTGGTTATAGAAATTAGTTATAGGTAGTGAATAGAAAAAGGTAGATTAGTCAATAAGTTATGGGTATAGACTCACTTGTGTATATGGAATTTGAAGGTAGTGGGGATGTATGTGTGGGTAAGTAAA